>CM046880.1:508029012-509229012 GCA_025667525.1 Glebionis coronaria
TCATAATTCCATTATGTTTATGTTATTTTTTATGTTTTTTACCATGAGAGGTTAAGCACCCTGGTTATGATATTATTATTATTGCTGTGATGCTTGTTTACTTTATGTTAGTTGTTTATGATATCCTGTTATGCAACCCTTGTGTCTTTGTAGTGTTAGCTTATTGCAATATTCTCTTGGTCTATATGATATGTATAAGACTGACCGTTGGTAACTTCAAGAAGGGATTTACAACAGATAGGCTGGAAACTATCCTGAGTGGTTGAGGCTTACCGGTTACTGCCTTCTCTAAGCTATAATACATAAAATATGCAAGTAACCTTGTGGGAGGTTTAGAATAACTAGGTCATATAAGTAGTTGAGCTTCAATCTCTGTCAACTTTATATTCACTGATAGTTGTGAAAGCAATAGTAAGATTTTAGAAGGCATAGGATAAGGATATTGACCAAGTAGACTTGCTAATACCATGACCAGTAAACAGTTCACATAAACAGTAGGTGTAATTTATGTTGTGTGCTCCTACGTTGAGTTCCTATCTGTAAATGGAGTTTGAACCTTGTTATACATACGCATGCATATATCTTAGATCAATAATACCTAGGTCGCTATCACAACACAATAATGATAGAGTAGCTAGACATATTTTCTCCTATTTGATTCTTACCTGCTATTTACTATTCAATTATTTACTTTTATCATTTTATTTTTAGTTTTATTATTCTCATTGGACTACCTCAAATTTACCATTCACGTGACCGGGTTCTCGGCTCCTTAGTGCGTTGTAGGTGAATACGAGTTTTATAAATTTAAAACTTGATCAATATTTGAATAAAATACGCAGCCAACCGTAATCGGACGTTCCTATGGTCTTTTTAAAAACTCAGGATGTATTATGTCAAAAGTTCCATGCTTTTACCATTGCATGGGTGAGTCATCCATTTTGTAGTGCGATATGAGTTGCACATACGTTGTAGTCTAGGTGTCGACGGAAAGCAACACATGACCTTGTTGGAAACTTTCTTCGAAACTTTCTTCCGCTTTGTTTTTTCTCTCCATCTGCTCATATTGCAAATAGGAAAATGTTGTATATCTTTGTTCTTCTCCGACCCCATTTTAAAAAACAATCATTTTTACAAGCATGTCTTCTTGATTTGATAGTATGACGATGGGAGTGTGAATCTTTTTAGGGGGAAATGCCTCTTGGAGAAGTTCTATAATTTTGTCAAACCCGAAAGTTGAAAATTTATACAAGACCTCAAATGTACAATTTTTTTGACGTAAACTCCAATGAAGTCATCTTATCACAATCTGGTTACAACTTCTCGTTATACGTAGCAAGTAATTTTTCATACTCGTTATCAAAGGCAGGACCGTTGCTTGAGTTGCACCCATTTATAGGTTTTGTTTACTAGATTTATTCCCGATTCAAGTTTCCTTTGTTTATGAACAGTTTTATTTATTCATGTTGTACCATTTATAGGTTTTGTTTACTAGATTTATTCTCGCAAAATACTAGAAAAAAATCTTAAAATAAACTTTAGTTTGGAATGAAGATGTGAACGAATGTTGTTGAGTAAATTGGTATAATTATACCATTTACAGATTGTGTTTGATAGATTTTTTTCCGAAAAACTTGCGGAAACAAATCTAGAAACAACAACAACTGCTTCTATTTTTTTTTTCTTATATGCACTTAGAGACGACAAAGTCGTCTCTAAGGATCCAAAGACAAATTATTGTAGTTTTGTTTTAAAGGTGACAAAATCGTTCCTAATTATTTCGGATATATAAATTTTGAATTTATAAATCTTTTGAAACAAATATCAAATTATTTTTCCGGACGACAATGTTGTCCCTAAATAATTAAAAATATATAACTTTTCTATTTAAAAATGGTTTTAAACAAAAAACAATATGTAGTTTCTTACAGGCGACTACGTCGTCCCTAAGGGTTTTCCAACATATAACTTCTTTTACGTCGTCCCAAAGGGTTTTCCAACATATAACTTTTTTAGACAAATAACTTTAAGACCAAAAATTAAACTAAATTAATTGTAATTTTTCCTTACGACGACTCGTCCCTATATACTTTCATATATATTAGAAAAAAACTTTTGTATTAAACTGAAAACATTTTAATTATGGATAATTGTTAGAGACGAAGCCGTCTTCTCTAAACAGTGTTTGAAAATGAGAAAAAAACTTTTGTTTTAAACTGAAACCGTTTTGATTATGGATAATTGTTAGGGCGAGGCGTCGCCCTTAAACAGCGTTGAAAATTAGTCATACATTTGCTAGAAAAAAGAGTTGAAAATGTGGGACGCAATTTCGTGACGAATGTGTCATCCCTAGAAATTAGGTGTTGCCTAAGGATATTTTTGTTGTAGTTTTGTCCCAAAGTGGTAAGTGGTACTTATTTCTGGAAGGGGGAGTAATCTCATGAGAATGTACTATCATAATACCTTGCAACTCCACAAATATATCGGCTACAAAGGTAGCAGGTCTGACTGACTTGCTTATGAATGTGTCGACTAAGGTTACATTATAGCAACCATTGTCTTATAATAAATTCATCATTGAACACTTGCCTTCTAATTCGTTAAAGTATCATAAGCATGCGATTTATGAATCATAATCCAAAGGATTGGCAAACATGTTGGCTAATCACTCTCAAACCTGCATTGGCAAAATGGCAAGTGGCAACTGTATCTAAAACTTTCATACACTGAATAGACGTGTTTGCTTCCTTCATGTGTAACTGAGTCTGTTAATTGCAACAATATTAATATCTACCCTAGAATACACATCCACACCCAAATTTTTAGCGATTTGTAGAAAAGCATTTTACTCACTAACCCTGGTAAAACATTATCTGCTTTGTTGGAAGTGCAAATAATGGTATTTGCTTCATAGCCACCAGCAAACAATATATGGTTTGTTCCAGGGACGAAGCTAGGACGAAATATGACCGGGTGCACAAATTTTTTGAATCGTAATATAACATATGTAAAAAGTGAATTAAAAATAAGGGTAGAAACACGTTCCAATTGACTGGGTGCATTTAAGATGCATTTAGAAAAAATCGATATTCTCTTTACAAATTAACACCACATAGAAAAAATCCATAGGGATTACGGGCACCCGCGGGAACCCCTCTAGCTCCGTCCCTGGTTTGTTCCAAACTATAGCAATATTAGGTCAATATCATGTATAAATGTTGAATTGGACATAGTCTAAGTCCACTACTACACAAATACCCTTTATCCACGAAATTTTTCCCACGGAACAAAAACCGTGGGAAATTTGACACGGTATTCCCACGGATTTCCCACGGAAATGACAAAAAAAAATTCCGTGGGAAATTACCCACGGATTTCCCACAGAAGCATTGACCAAGGTTTCCGAGGGAAAGTCGTGGGAAAGTCGTGACAAATTACCCACGAACATCCCACGGATTGCAAATTACCCACGGATTTCCCAGGGAGTACAAAACTATTTTTGTTATTTTACACATCCGTGGGGAAGCTGTGGCAAATTACCCACGGATTTCCCACGGTATACACATTATTATTATTATTTATCTATCCGTGGGTAATTTACCCACGGATTTCCCACGGACAATGTATTATTTTATTATTTATTCATCCGTGGGAAATCCGTGGGTAAATTACCCACGGATTTCCCACGGAGAACATATTATTTTATTATTTATCCATCCGTGGGAAATCCGTGGGTAATTTACCCACGGATTTCCCACGGAACTCATAACGTTTTATTAATTATACATCCGTGGGAAATCCGTGGGTAATTTACCCATAGATTTCCCACGGAACTTCCCACGGATTTCCCACGGAAAAAACATAATTTTGTTATTTACATATCCGTGGGAAATGTGTGGGTAAATTACCCACGGATTTCCCACGGATTAAAGATTTCCCACGGATTTCCCACATATTACCCACATATTTCCCACGGACTATCAATATTTTGTGATTTATACATCGTGAGAAAGTTGATAAATGTTTATTCAATAAACATACAAACTACATTATAAAGTCGATAAAAAGTTAAACAATAAAACATACGAATTATATTACAAAGTCAAAAAAAACATACGAATTATATTAAAAAGATGATAAAACATACGAATTATATTAAAAAAGATAATAAAACATACGAATTACATTACAAAGTTGATAAAACATACGAATTACATTACAAAGTAGATAAAACATACGAATTACATTACGAAGTAGATAAAACATACAAATTAGATTACGAAGTCGAGATGCTAAATTGACTAAATGACAAACTAATGTTCTCCACGCTATTGTAAAGCTCATGTAGTAGTTTTCATATCAGTTACAAGCTTGTCATTTCAATCACTTGCTACCTTTAAAGGAAAGCAGTTCGCCCATTGAATCGATTAATCTAAGTCCCCTTCCTATAGAGTGAACGTGAAAGCCGGTCTATAGTCCACCATGCTAATGGAATGTCAGTGACACAAGTAGTCAATTCATTCGTTGACAGGAGCGAGCAGAAAGAGAGAGCGTAAAGAGGGTCTTATCATGAATATTGGCCTGCTTTCCTTTCTCCTGTTGCAGTAGACTACAGTCTTACCACTATAATATAAAATAGGTCCAAAAGCAGGAAGCACAGTCAGGAAGGTAAGTTAGAACTCTTTTCTGAATTCCTATCTATAAAGTCAGGCTTGTCTATACAATACAACAAAGTGAGGTATCATTAGTTAGGCTAGTGGGAAAAAATGACTCTATTTCCGTCTTTTGAAAGAAGTAAGGTGTTCTTCCCAACTGCTCCAATAAACGTGCCTACACCCCATCCCGTCTGGAGAATGATATGATTGACCGAGAGTACTTATGAAACCCGGCACTGAACTAAGGGTTTGATCTACGGCCTCCTGAACTGTTCGCATCGCTCTCTTCGGTTCAAGCGATATAATTACAGTTCAGATCGACTTCCTAGCGTATGGAATACGGAATGGATTTGAATTCATTGTGTGGTGCTCGGGGTGCATTTGTGTTTCCATTGTGGCCTCGAGTATATTTAGCTTTGTAGTCAAGAGCTTGCAGTTTGCACACTCTGCATACCTCGAAGGTCCCGAAGAATAGATTGGAGGTGTTGAAGAGCTTGGAGACGAAACTGGAGTCATTGAAGGTATTGGTGAATAAGTTGAAGTCGTTGAAGCTCCAGGAGAACCAAGTCGTAGAAGAACTCGATCCTCTTTCCATAGAAAAAATTCACATCCAAAAGTACCTTCCAGAGGCTGTTAATTAAAGAGTAAGGAAAATTTATTCATTAAACACACCTAATCAAATAATTTGTAAACTACACAAATAAAAACACATGTGATTGATCACCTTCGATAGTGGACAAGCATAGTATAGTTTACCACGGGTTTGGCGTCGATACGGTTCTCTTAGAACTACATCTTCGGCTCCACAACTACACACAAAAGCTTCATATGCAACCATCTTCATAATTACAATGTGTGTGTTGTTTGTTGAGATGGCAAGAGTGTGTGTGATCTGTTTAGTTATTGGTTATGATGATGCTCTTATGGTAAAAAAGTGCTTTTGGGGGGAAATCTTGGGGGGATGTTTTGGCGGGAACTTATGGTGGGAAGTTTTGGCGACATCTTTTGGGGGTTTTGGCGGGAACTTATGGTGTACAATGATACCCTATCGACTACTATTTTGAACATCTCGTATACAACAATACCCTATCGACTACTCGTTTGAACATCTCGTATACAACGATACCCTATCGACTACTCATTTGAACATCTCATGTACAACGATACCCTATCGACTACATATTTGAACATCTCATATACAACGATACCCTATTGACTACTCATTTGAACATCTCATGTACAACGATACCCTATCGACTACGTATTTGAACATCTCGTATACAACGATACCCTATGGACTACTCATGTGAACAACTCGTGTACAACGATACCCTATCGCCTACTCATTTGAACATCTCGTATACAAAGATACCCTATCGACTATTATTTTGAACATCTCGTATACAACGATACCCTTTGAACATATCGTATACAACGATACATACTCCTTTGAACATCTCGTATACAACGATGCCCTATCGACAACTCATTTGAACATCTCGTGTACAACGATACCCTATCGACTACTCCGTTAACATTTAATATGTCTATTGATGTATTTTATGTCGACGTGCGGATGTGTAATGAGTAAATGTTTAACTATACCAATAAAAGTAAAGAAAAACGATTATGTCCGTGGGAAAGTCGTGGGTAATTTCTCACAGATTTCCCACAGGCATGATAAACCTGTGGGAAATCTGTGGGTAATTACCTACGACTTTCCCACAAAATAATATCCGTGGGAAATCCGTGAGTAATTTACCACTGATTTCCCACAGAAATAGTAATTCCGTGGGAAAATCGTAGGTATTCACCTAACTTTACCACAATTATTAAAAAATAACCGTCGGAAATTCGTGGGTAATTTCCCACAGATTTCCCACGGATATGATAAATCCGTGGGAAAATCGTGGGTACTTACCTAACTTTATAACTCACGCTTATCCATCAAAATATATACCATATTTCGTTTTCGTTTTCATTTGCCCGCTTAAAAATTTCCCCAAATATCAAAATAACATTTTCTCCCCCCCCTATTTTTTATTTTTCCTGTCATTCCCTCTCGTATTTTCCCCTCTTTTGTTTTTGACCTAAACCTAGCCACCCAATCTAACACACTTTTACATATCAAACTCCCTAGCCGACTTTAACAGATCTAACACACATTTATAGATCTATGAGATGAACAACCATAGCTACCACCACCGACTTCCACTCTCGTCTCACACTCGTCGTACTGATTGCCACCACTGTCTCATTCCTCTCTCTAATCGTTCGTCTATTGAGATTGAGCGACCTGATGTATTTGTATATTTTGGGTCAAATCATGATTCGGATATGATGTTGATGTTTGGAGATTCGGTCAGATTCTGACATGAGTCGAAGATACGGGTTTATGATTTGAAAACAATAATCCTTTCAAAGGTAACATCTTTTATTGATTTTAATTGATTTTTGCCTTATATTTTTATATCAATTGCTAATTTATTGTTAATATGATGTGTGCCTGTGATTGTTTCGTTGTTATTAATTAATTGATATTGGTTTCGAAATCTGGGTTTAATTAACTTCAAACTTGAATGATTTAGTCTTAGATTAATTTTTTAAAACAAAATGACATTCATATACGCTCAACAGCAATGGCGGATTTAGGAATTCATAATGGGGTATGCACTAATTTAGCTTTGCTATTAAAATTACTTGTTTTTCAGGTCGATTTTTTTGGGTCGGGTTTTCCAAGCTCTTATTTTCGGGTAGGGTTTTTCGAGCTCTTGTTTTCATAAAAAAATTTCGGGTAGGGTTGGTGATCAAAATTTGAACTTGCAGGTGTTCGGTTTGTGATAAAAGATTGATTTAACGATGAATTCTGTTTTTTTAAAGAGAACGCTGATGGGGTTAGTTCGAATCATGTGGGTTCATTGTCATGTGGTTCAAGTCCTTGGTGGAGTGGACTTGTGACTCATTCCACTTTTGATGAGTCTGTGGGCCGAATAAAGGGTTCGTCTATGGAAAACTATGGAGCACAACTCATTGCTTGCTTCTAAACCGTCGCCGGATCATGAGGCGGCTAAAGGGAGTATGACTAATTTCAATATTTTTTCAGGTAATGTTTAGATTTTTATCTTTATGTTTTGGTTTTTGTATGTTCTGTTGGAAATTGTGATTAGGAACAACTGTTAAGACCATTTTAATCCTGAACAATTATTTTATACATTTAGTTATCTGGGTGTTTTTCAAGTTGCGGATAATGCTAATGATTATCTGCAACAAATATAGTCATCGCAATCTGCTTTTGTAGGTTTCATTTTACTTGTTAATCCTTAAAAAAGTATAATTTGCCAAAAATTTGAAACAAGAAATTATCTCAAGCACATCTAAACACCATCTCTCGCAACCCCTTTTTGTTAAATCTGATTATTTGATTCTGTTAATTTTATATCAAAATCATTTTTAGAAACACAATGCCAAATGTTCCTCACAATCGAGGTTTTGATGCTATGATGTCGTTTGACAAGTCAAGGATAAAGTACAATATCCGATCTTAGAACTTAGTATGTTTAGGGCTATATTTCAAGTGAAATGTTACTTTAAACTTTTAGCATGACATTTCTGGTAATAAAATGAAACCTTGAGGGGCAAAATTTACTCAAACTTTATAGAGTGATTCAGGTGACTCCAGGTGTTCACCAGACGGGCAAAAACCAGTGCCATTTCAGCCTGCTTTTACTATGCAATCTGCTCCACAAGAATTTGGAGGTCATCTTGAGCTCGGGTTTGCTCAGCCGGCTTTGGTAATAATAATTAAGTTTTTTTGTTGATTTGATCATAATCATTGTGATTGGTACTTATACTTTCACTTTTGATGAATGACTATAGATATGCGGCAAGTATCCTTACGGGGATCAATATTATGGTGTGCTCTCTGCTACTTATGGACCTCAAATCACGGTATCTACTCTATTTGAGCTAATCCATTTACTTCATTCTCATGCTTTCAAGTTTAGATGATAATCAACTATTATAGTGATTTAGTTTTCTAAATATCTTAATTGTGGTGCAATGTAATCAATTTACTTGCTAAAATGCAGAATACGGATATCCTTTTTAGGTAGATTCTGGCAGTTACTTTACACACTGTGTGTAAGGGCTATATAATGGGTCAATTTGAGTTGCGTTTTATTTTAAGTGGGTCAAATAAGAGGGAACACACAAATGCGTTGTGTTGGCCTTACAAGTAATAAAAAGTCACTTTTAAAGCATACAACTTAAAGAATCATTTTATTATCATTCAAATTTTCATTGTTATAAGGTGGCTTTCTGTAAAAATGTGTCGGAACACAATCCAGCCACCATGTTATGACCCATTACTAAAAAATGATCAGTGTCAACTGAACCCTTTGACATGTTCACCTCTAGTTAATGTGCACTAAATATAAAAGTATGGTAGTGAAAACATTATTTGGTTTTCTTGTCTATTGAGTGTGTAAACATTTCTGTGAATTGAAATAAAGTAGAGGCATCATACTATGATGATAGATAATCTAAATGACACTCACATGTAACTTGTTTTTTGTTTGTTTCACTGTTGGATTTGGTTTTTTTTACAGATTGTCTCTTTTGTGATTTTGTAACAAAGATCAAATTCATATACGATAATCTATGATAGTTTTGTGGCTTAACGTATACTTTCTGTCCAGGAAAAATCCTCTACCTCAAACTTGAAAATCGAGGCTCTAACATTTACGAGATTAGTTTTAGCTTCTCATTCTCCAGCTGTTTTCTACCCATACATCAAGGTAATGCCGTAGATTTTTTGTTGGTTTTCTGGATCAGTTTTGATTGAAATCAAGTTATGATCTTGATTTTATTTATCATAGGACTAGTTGTTTGTACTTCACTTGCTTTAACTGTTAAAATGATGTAGTGTGGTTATCACGAAATATAGGTTTATTACTCTCTTTTTTGATGAATCAGTTTCCATAGAATGACTAGTTTCCACCCACATACCTCTTCAGTAGTGCGACAAGGCTTGTATCGCCTTGAGCGTCTAGTGGATTTCCTTTGTTGCATACCTAATCAACGGTATCGGTTAGATAGATCAAAATTTACATTTCGCCTTACGTTGCATTTGCGGCGCGAAACTCAGAAAAAAGTGTCTATTTTTTGTGCATTTATCAACTTCACATGTCTTCTGATACAGTTTCTATATAAGTGTTCGGTATGTTCTTTTATGGAAAGGCACTAGCATACACATGGTTACCATGAATTAATAGAAGTGGTAAATTTGTAATATAACTATTCGTAGGAACTTGTTGAAGGACCATGGTAGTCATTTCGTTTTATTTCGTTTGAAATTGTAAGTCCTCTTTAGTAATTCGTTTTATTCAAAAAAATTATATGTATTGAATAACTGCATTTAAAAAAGTAAGTTCAATGAGTCAAAAGATTATCCCCCTCCGGGTAGCCTGAACAGGGAAAACCATATCCGTTTCATATTAATATACGTCTCCTATATGATTTCTAACAGAAGTTGTAAACAATAATAATACACACTTATGTTGTGCATTTATATGGATAATTGTGTATTGGCTTATTGACTTCAAGTTTGTGGCATACTTAGGTCCAAATGGTACTTCTGTTGGAGGTTCTGAGTCTAGTGGACTTCCAGCTAGTACTTCTGTTGGAATGTAACGGATCCGCTACACAGTTGGAGGTGAATTCACAATCTGAAGTTGTTGCATTTGAAGGTGTGGTGACAGTGTCTCCGAAAGCTAACTGAGCCAGAGTCAAAACTGAGCAAGAAAGAAACCACCACAGGTCCTAGCTAGTTTAATTAATAGTCTCTAGCTTTTGTGTTACAAGATTGAGTTGTAGTATGTAAATAACACTTTAGGAAACGGATTTATGTCCAATGGGCGACACGTTTATGTATCCCGGTTACTTGATTTGTATATTTTGGTGATATATTAATGGGTTTTATTGTTTCAAATATCATTTTTTCATATTTATATATTATGGAATCCGGAAAGTATCGAATTATATTGTGGGAAATCCGTGGGAAATATTTGTGGCAAATCTGTGGGAATACATGGTTAATGAATATTGTGGGAAATCCGTGGGAATATGTCCGTGGGAAATCCGTGGGAATATATGTCCGTGGGAAATCCGTGGGAATATATGGTTACTAAATATTGTGGGAAATTTGTGGGAATATGACCGTGGGAAATCTGTGGGAATATGCCCGTGGGAAATCTGTGGGAAAATGTATGTGGGTAATCTGTGGGAAAAAGTACGTGGGAAATCCGTGGGTAAAAACAACTCCTTGAATGTTAAAAATGTGTAATAATAACTGTGGGAAATCCGTGGGAAAATGGTCAACACTCTGTGGGAAATTCCGTGGGAAATATTTACCCACGATGTTTTTACAAACGGAACAATTCCGTGGGAAATCCGTGGGTAAGGGCCCTTTCCCACTGGAATTCCCACGAAACTTGCTGTGGGTAAAAGCTGTTTTTCTAGTAGTGGTCTGAGGCCTATATTAAATAGCTAACTACTATCATTTATATACAAGGTATTTAACATATTAGCATTGGAGATGGAAATGACTACCCTGTTTAATCCAGATTAAGGAGGGAATTTGCACTTAGTAGGTTGTTGGTTACACTTTGGTGCCACTAAAGCTTGATGAGTTGTAGTTATTCTTAGCGAGATGGGTTCTAGTAAACATGTTCTACCATCTTCTTAACACCCCAGTGAAACGCCATATCAGTAGCACGTTATTAGGCCCATTCAGCAAACAGGAACAACGAGAAGATGGTACTATACACAAACTGTATAGATGTAGTGTTTCTAGAGTGGGAAGTTGGAACTCCATAGTAAATAGTAAACACCAACAACTTAAATGTGACTATGTGTCTGATGAAAATTGAAACAAGATATAAGCAAAGACAAAGATCTAGCAGACCGTATAAATCTACAATAGCATGATACTTTATATCATACTCCAAGGAAAAAAAGGACAACCCAAATGTACCAAACTTAGACATAAACTAAGGATCAATTATAGCTACCATATTCATAGAGCACGGATGAAATTTAAAGATAAAAAGAGTACTTGATGCTAATATGATAACTACTTAACTATCAAACTAAGAGTCATTCAACATTAATATACGTGCATTTTCAAACACGGTAATACACCTATACAGAAACAGTTCTTGCTGAATATATAATAACACATTTTTTTACCTGTTACCGTGTGCCCATTTTGCTAGCTTTAGACATACATATACATCTTTTGATAACAAAGATACAAGGCACAGGATCAAGGATCAACGATCAAGTATCAGTGTTTAAAGTTTAAACACAGTGTACAGGATTGATTTGCAGAATAACCTGTTAGAAATCAAGGTTAGTGTATGTGATGAATCTAGAAAAACAAAAGAATTTATATTGAAAATCCATTGTTCAATCAGAACCAACTACTTATTTTATCAAAATTGTTTCGTGGAGAACCAAACCTGTAAAAACTAACAAATCTATGATCAAAATCAACAAGAACTTATAACAGAGAACCCAACCAACCACCCCTTGGCTCTCTTTATCAATGAATCAATTACAATATCTCTGAATACAAGCATGAATCAAACAAATACACTCACAAACTCACAAGATTGATCAAGATGTATCAACTTGTTTCTCTCACTAGAAAACGATAACAAAAGAGATGATAAACTGAACGAATGAATAAAATGAGATGTTAGGTGGCTTAAGTACTCCAACTTGCACAGCTGTCTCACACTTTCACACTTTGACATAAGTAGTCCTTCAAGAATGTATCTTCTCCCATTCAAGTGCAAATACTCCCCCTCCATCTTTAGCTGAATTACTTTAAAGCCCTCCAGGTTAATAAGCTTACTTCATAATACTCCCCCTTAAGCTCTTAACCTACAAATGCATTATACAAACCAAGTATACTACAAAACTTCTTATGGTCAGATATAAGCAAGCCTTTAGTAAAAATATCTGCAGTATTATTTTTAGATTTAACTTTTATAGGTTTTATATATCCTGCAGATATTTTCTTTCTTAAGAAATATAGATCAATTTCAAAATGCTTGCTTCTTTCATGAAGCACTGGGTTCAAAGAGATTTGAATAGCAGAACTGTTGTCACAGTTCATATCAACAGGTAAAACAACATTCACTTTCATATCATTAAGCACTTTATGAATCCACATGACTTCACAGCAAACATTACACATAGCCCTATATTCAGCTTCTGTGGAAGATCTAGAAACAACACTTTGTTTCTTACTCTTCCAAGAAACTAAATTGTTCCCCAGAAAAACACAATAACTAGTCAAAGACCTTCTGGTTATCTTACATTTTGCCCAATCTGAGTCCACAAACACATTCAGCTTACTACAATCTCCTTTCTTAAAAGTGATACCTAAGCCAGGTTCACCTTTCAAGTATCTAAGCACTCTGAATGCAAGTCTAAGATGAGAAGTCATAGGACTATGCATGACTTGACTAAGACAATGTACTGCATAAGCAATATCAGGTCTAGTCATAGTCAAATATATCAGTTTTCCAACAAGTTTTTGATATGAAGTAATCTCAGTTAGTTTTTTTATCCTCACCAAATTTCTTGTTAAGCTTTTTACTATCTGGATTAACTTCAATAGGAGCACCACATGGTTTACATCCTAACATACCAAATTCTGACAACAACTCAGTGCAATATTTTCTTTGTGTTAGACAAATACCATTATCAATGTCTATAACCTCAATGCCTAAGAAATATTTAAGTTTTCTAAGATCTTTAATAAGAAACTTGGTACTTAAAAACTGTTTAAATTTATTAACTTCATCAAGGTTATTTCCAATGATAACAATGTCATCCACATAAACAAGCAAAACTAAGAAAACATTGTTGCTATTCTTAATGAACAAAGAGAAATCATTAGGACTCTGAACAAATCCATTTTCAGTAAGAACAGAAACAAGCTTCTCATTCCATTTTCTAGGAGCTTGCTTTAACCCATATAAGGACTTAACCAATTTACAAACTTTGTTACCATTCTCATCACCATAACCTTCAGGAATTTTCATATACACTTCTTCATCCAGTTCTCCATATAAAAAAACATTATTTACATCCAACTGAAATAATGGCCAGTTATTGCTAACAGCAAGACTTAAAACACATCTAACTGTAACAATTTTAACCACTGGTGAAAAAGTTTCATCATAGTCTATTCCTTCTCTTTGATTAAAGCCCTTAGCTACTAATCTAGCTTTAAATCTCTCAACATCACCACTAGATTTATATTTAACTTTCCATATCCATTTACATGGAATAGCCTTTCTTCCCTCAGGAAGATCAGTAATAATCCATGTATTATTTCTGTTTAAGGCTTCCATTTCTAGATTCATGGCCTCAATCCATCTGCTATCTTTGATAGCTTCAGAATAATGAGTAGGCTCATGAATTTTATTAAGATTAGTGGTGAACACAAAATTATCAATGCTTAAATTGGCATAACTAACAACTTTATTAATACTATATTTAACATTCTTGTTAAGCACAAAATCCTTATACTTAGAAGGAAAAGTAGTTTTTCTACTTGTTCTCCTAACAATGTTCTCTGCTGCTGGTTCTGGTGACCAATTAAACAAATTTCCAAAAGACTCAATGCCTTCATCCTCAGAGGAATTATCATCATCATTACTAATGTTTGGTATACCCTCAGAAACCTCTTCTGTTGCATACTCAACCCTAGTGTCCTTCCTACTAGAATCTGTATTAGTATTAGATGATCTATCTACCTCAGAAATATTATCTGTATCAGTAGTATGAACACCTTCTTTGCTATTACAAGATTCTACAGTGCTGTCACTAGGTTTATCATTAGTTTCAGGTACAAGCCTATGCTTACTACCTATACTATCTCCATTATCATCATCAGATTCACTAGGCACTTGACTGTTTATGTTAAAAAAATTTAAATCATCAACACCATTTTCAGAAAAAACAAATTCTTTACTGATCACATCATTTTTGAAAGGAAAAACTGTTTCATAAAATTTTACATCTCTTGAGAATAAAAAATTTTTACTTTCCAAACTAAACAGTTTATATGCCTTCTTATCAAAAGCATACCCAACAAAAACACATTTTTCAGACCTAGACTCAAATTTGTCAGAAACATTTAACACATTGGAAAAACACAAACAACCAAAAACTTTTAAATGGAGAATACTTGGTTTAGACTCATAAACCATTTCATAAGGACTTTTACCAGATAAAACAACAATAGGTAACCTGTTAATTAAATAAGTAGCAGTTAGCACACATTCAGACCACATGTTTAATGGAATGCCCCCCTGAAACATGAGGGCTCTAGATGTATTAAGTAAATGTCTATGTTTTCTTTCCACAACACCATTTTGTTGTTGAGTATAAGCACAAGTGGTTTGATGAACAATACCATTAAGTTTAACAAATTCAGAAAACCTGTTATTAACAAACTCAGTTCCATTATCACTTCTGAAAATCTTAATATTTTTATTAAACTGATTATCAATAAGCTTGACAAAACTTTCAACACATGAAAACACTTCAGTTTTACTTTTTAATAAAAAAACCCACACAAACCTAGTATAGTCATCAACCACAGTTAAAAAGAATCTAAATCCTTCTCTACTAGCAACTCTATATGGTCCCCAAACATCAAGATGAACAATATCACCAAGCTGTTTGGTTTTATGATCACTCAAAGAAAAAAACTCTCTAGTTTGTTTAGCCTTATGACAAACATCACAAGGTTCCAAACCTTTAAGTTTAATTTCTGAATTATCTTTTCTTAGAACATCTAGCACTTGATCTGCTGGATGTCCTAACCTATTATGCCAAATAGAACTAGCCATATTACAACTTCTAACACTTTTATTAAACACAGGCCTACCTTCATCAAGAAAATATAAACCATCTTTTTCACTACCAGTCCCCATTAGGACATTGTGAGCTAAATCCTGAATCACACAACAATTTTCATTAAAGCTAACATTAACTTTATTATCTTTAGACAATTTCTGAACAGACAAAAGACTCACTTTATATCCAGGAACAACCAACACATCTTTAATCACCAAATTATTAATTTTAAAACATCCAATTTTTTTCACATATTCTAAAGTCCCATTAGGATGAGAAACACTTATGTGCAAAGAAGACACATCAATAACATCAAATAACAATTTTTCAGAAAAGGTTATATGCTGACTGGCTCCTGAATCAATAATCCATCCAACATAAGTACAATAAGTACTAATGTTGGAATTGTAGTTAAAAAATCTACAAGATAAAAAACTAACAACATAATTATTCACTCTAAAGGTACCTGCAATGGTTGCAGAACCCATTGAGTTATCTCCAGAAACATTCAGCAATTTTATGAGCCTTTGATATTGATCAGGAGTAAGATTATGAGCTATATTCTTACCCTGATTACAAATGCCATCATTAACACTAACATTATGAACATTGTTTTGAGCTGTATTATTATTATTTCTTTTAAAGTTAGGAGGATACCCAATTAGCTCAAAACACCTGTCAACTGTATGACCCTTCATGTTACAATGAGTACACAAAAGATTACCATTTCTATACCCATTAGACCCAGTCCTATTACCACTCCAATGAGTACACAAAAGATTACCATTTCTATACCCATTAGACCCAGTCCTATTACCACTCCAATTATTATTATTTCTGTTAGAATTCCCAGTATTAGAATTTCCATTATTATTATTTTTGTTTGAATTTCAATTATTGGAATTCCCACCAGACTTAACAACAAAAGCAGAAGGACTAGTCTTATTATTTTTAGACCCATTTCTATGTGATTCATCCCTAGACAAAGTAGCAAAAGCAGTTCTCAAATCTGGTATGGGATCAGAAGTGAGAATCTGGCTTCTCACAACATTATAACAATCATCAAGCCCCATCAAGAACTGCATCAGTCTGAGAAGCTGATCATGTTCTTTAAGGGCTTCAGACCCATCACAAGTACAATCAGGTAATTCAACAAGTGCATCAAATTGTCTCCACAAAGAATTACACTCATGATAATATTCAGATAAAGACATACCAGATTGAGTTAAAGTGTATATCTTATGATGAAGATTATATATAACAGAACCATCTTGCTTATTATATGTTTCTTCCAATTCATCCCAAACATCTTGGGCATATTTAGAAAATATTTGTCCTTTATATAAATCAGGTGAAACACAACCAAGTAACCAAAAAAGCACAACAGCATTACACCTATCCCACTGATCTCTATCATGACCATCATTAGTATCTTGCACACAAGTACCATTAATGAATCCAAGTTTATTTCTAGTTTGTAAAGCAAGTTTAACAGCAGCAGACCAAACTTTATAATTTTCAGTGCCCTCAAGTTTGAAGGTAATCAATTGAGAACCAATATCTTGAGGGTGTAAGTAAAGTGGATCATAAACATCAAATTTAACCACATCAGCTCCCCCTTTAGGTGGACCATCACCCTTAGGAGAACTAGGACCAGACCCAGTCATAGAGAATAACAAAAATAAACCAAATCAACGAAGAACACACTCAACAGGTCAAAAAACGCAGTTCTCAGGCTTCCAAACCACTCAATAGGTGGTAGGTCAAGAGCAGTGACCTGAAAGTGGTCTAAACAAGAACAAACAGAACAACAAGAAACACAATCCTCCTTGTATCTCCTCTACAAACAAACAATAAACTACCACAAACAAGCCTCAATCAATCAACACCAGTAACTAACTAATCCCATCGACACCTAAAAAACCCCTCTAAAAACAAAAACCCTAAATCCTATAAGAAGGTGAGAGAGGTGTTACGTAGCACGCGCAACAAAACCAAGCAAGAACTCTGAATAAAGACTATTCAGAGAAACCAACAACACAAACACAATAGATCAAGAAGATCTAAAAGTCAACGCAGCGGAAAAACAACCTACACAAGAACAAAAACAAACAACCAATACCAATAAAAACAAAAAACTCACCAAGATTAGAACAAACCCTAATATCTGATTTTAGGGTTTTTCTAATTAATCACCAAAAAACAACAATTAAACCCAATTAATGAACCCACAGTTCATCAATTAGATCAAGAAAACGTTTTAACCAAAAACCCCTAAAATTAAATGAAACCCTAATTTCAAAAAACCCAATTAAGTTTGAGAAAACACGAATTGATTTGTAACAATAACAATCCACCCACCAAGAAGCCAAGATCTACACAAATAGATCGAAACCCCCAATTTTCAAAAAACCCTAATTTTGGAAAAATGATTTTAATCACGATTCAGAGCAACCAGACTCTGATACCATGTAAAAACTAACAAATCTATGATCAAAATCAACAAGAACTTATAACAGAGAACCCAACCAACCACCCCTTGGCTCTCTTTATCAATGAATCAATTACAATATCTCTGAATACAAGAATGAATCAAACAAATACACTCACAAACTCACAAGATTGATCAAGATGTATCAACTTGTTTCTCTCACTAGAAAACGATAACAAAAGAGATGATAAACTGAACGAATGAATAAAATGAGTTGTTAGGTGGCTTAAGTACTCCAACTTGCACAGCTGTCTCACACTTTCACACTTTGGCATAAGTAGTCCTTCAAGAATGTATCTTCTCCCATTCAAGTGCAAATAATCCCCCTCCATCTTTAGCTGAATTACTTTAAAGCCCTCCAGGTTAATAAGCTTACTTCTTAATAAAACCGCTTTCAAATGATGACCGAGATTGACAAAATTCGGTTATTCACAACATCGGTGTGATTGGTACGCATTTTCTGTTCCTATATATTTTATATTTAGAAGCATTGCATATTATGTGCGATTGGTTAATACTGATGAAATGGTTTCTAGAAAGTATATACTGTATGTAGTAATTATGAAACCAAAACAGTATTTAAAATCTAGCGCACATAGTATCCGTCGTATAAAGAGTCGTTAGATTAATCTAACTAACATGCGCTGTCATATAAGCGCATGATAATATTATGTGACCAAATGACAATCATGTTTTAAGAATCAAATCTTGTTTGGATTAATATAACAAGCAAAATTTTGATTCTGATAAATATCATGTGTAATTTAATGCAAGTAGTCTTTGTTGTCAAGGCTGAAAGTCTCAAATACCATATAATGAATATAAGCGCGAATGCTCCCTTGGATAATCACAAATGATTATTGGTGTGCATGGTTAGATTATATGCTTACAAATCACCATGTTTTTCAAGATTTGGTTCATTGAACAGGCTAGGCGCTTGGTAAAGGATATATGTTTGTGTATACCTTGCATGAAATTGTGTTTGTCGCTAAATTAGAATTGTTGGCATGAGACCGGTAACCGCTGTTGGCCGTTATAAAATTGGAAAATAAAAGAATTTATATTGAAAATCCATTGTTCAATCAGAACCAACCACTTATTTTATCAAAATTGTTTCGTGGAGAACCAAACCGCCAACAGCGGTTACCGGTCTCATGCCAACAATTTTAATTTAGCGACAAACACAATTTCATGCAAGGTATATATTCAAAATTGAGGCTTGCTTATTTGTTTAGACAAAACAAATGTAATTGAACAGCTTCAATTTATATATTAATTATATTGAAACAATGTTCTATCAAAGTAGTCAAAGTAAGGTTTTACACAAAATCTAATGGAGAAATCTACTTTGTCTAATGAATACAAGGTAGTTGTATATTAGACGGTTTATTATGATGGTTAGACATCATTTGTCTGTACGGCATAAATGATTTGTCAGCTGATGTACGAGTATTTGTGTATTTGTATGAAAACCATGGTTTTGGTTAGGAATACAATGAGAATCCTTTGAATATTACGAGGATAAATTGATGTAAGAGCATTCACAATGCACCAATTTTCTAAAAGTTTGGCACTATTTGAAAAAGCTATTTGAAAATTTTTTTGCATTGCAAGAATAAGTTTTCACAAAAGCTTTTTGCTAAGACTTATAAAACTACAAGTGTTTGACAAAAATTACAACAAGCTATTGCCATTAAATGATCTAAGCATTGATTGCGATAAAAGAAAATTGATTAAAAAACTACACATTGAATGCATCAAGTCTTTCTAAAGCTTGTTGCATTGTGGTTGCTCTAAGTTGAATAATTGATCAAGTAAAATTACGAGTGAATTAAGTGTTGTATTTACACTTGGTGTATACGTAATTTTTGTGATCAAAGAGAAAAAGTTGTACAACGTATTCAACTATTGCATTGTGATTCGTTATTTTCGTATTTTATAGAAAATTAATGGTTGAATGACTTGTTAATAACTATTGAGTTATCAATACTTAAAAGTCAATACTATTAGGTTCTATGCATTCTAATAGTTTCACTAAACTATTAATAATGTACTACTTGATAAAGTGGTTGACTAAGGACTTAGTGAATAAGTCGGTAATAGGGATGAAAAGTTCTCTAAATTATCTAACTGCGAGATACCCAATTCTCCTCCAGTACAACGCTAAAGGCCGAATTCAATGTGGAAAGCTCACACTTGGAGATCGGAACACATGTCATACATCCCAAGGTATGTGTACGGACCTGCAAGATGAGAAGGTTGAAGTTTATCTTCTTAATAGTTCTTTTGAAAAAGTGCAAGCAGGGCATGATTAAAAAGAAACTACCTATATGAGTATGAAGTTTTGCCGCTTCAATAAGCTTGGACTTGGCTTAGTATATACTCACGAATGGATAGCGACGCATGGCTTGTAAAGCGTCAAGAATAAACATTGGAGAAATGTAGAAACTCGTGTGTATATTATCTTCAGGTATTCAAATGAGGTGACGGGTTCAATCGTTACGACACCCCGATTCTCGAATACTTAGAATGTGTAGTATACTAAGATGAAAATTCAATCGCAAGACATTTTCATTTATGCATGAGTTTGATTTGTTTTGATTACCGGGAAATCAAGGATTACACTAAAATGGAGGAGGTTTGTTGGTGATTTTAGTGTCATCAAAACATTTTGTGTGATAGTGATTTATCCGAGACCAAAGGGATTTCGAGTTAAGTTATAATACAAGTTCGGAGGTGCGGAGTGCACGCTTGTATAAACATATTAACTTGATTCTGGATACGATGAATGAGAATTTAGTGACAGAAAATTCGTCACTAAAACGTCGCAACCATTGAATAAAATGTTGCTGTTATAAATAGTGACAGCAAAACCGTCGCTATTAAGTGTTACATTATTTTGTTTTAAAGTTAGTTACTTTAAAAGGAAAAGGCATAACCATTCATAAAAGGTTGTGACTATTCATGAAAAGTCACATGGTCATTATATATTGACACAACTTTGGTCTTTCATAATAAGATGAAAATCATAACAACCCATACAATCTTCTCCATGTTTTGCTTTGATCTCTTGTGCCTAGAAATTAAAGTGTTCTTCTTGTCTTATCCCGATAAGGATTTCGTGTAACCCAGATATCGATAGGGTCGAAATACTTTATACGGAAAGTAAACCCAACACGATTCAAGCAAGATATCCAAGATTCATCACATACACTAACCCTGATTTCTAACATAACCAAAGTTGCATACTTTTGCATATAGGAAACGGCAGTAACTAACTAATTAATTAAGGCGATGTTCAAATACGATCTATGTACAATTAAGTGATTAACTAAAGGTTTATAATTTATTTGGGGACCTTTGATTAAGCTAGAAAACTTGATAAGCACCTCATTAGTAAGTGTTTGGGGTATGATTATTGGGTTTCAATAAAAAAATCTAAATAATCTTGTCCAACTGCCCAAACGCTACGAATAATCACGATTCAACATATATACAATGTTGATACATGACCGAAACCACAATCATAACAGCAAATCATACCAAATAATCTAATAACCACTATTCATATATATAATGCATTCAATGACACAAATTTGCCAATAAATAGAGCACATCAACTGCACTTTTCTTACCAGTGGAGTACTTAAAAATTAATAACTTAACAAATGATAAACCTGATGTAGTGAAAAAACAACTCTTCCAACTGATGTAGTTTAAAAATAACAAGGATAGATAATTGAATCTGTTGATTCCAAAGAATGTCAGACACAATCCTTCCAACTATCGTTGATTCAAAAAGAATACCGATAATTAGGTAAACTCCAACAATCGTTGATTCAACAATTGTTGGAGTTACCTGATTATGGGTATTCTTTTTGAATCAACGATAGTTGGAAGGATTGTTTCTGGCATTCTTTGGAATCAACAGATTCAATTAATTATCCTTGTATACGCTACATCAGTTGGTATCAAGAGCCGAATTTCCTGATTAAGATGTTAGGATATTATTGAGATAGACTTGTAGTCTTTTGTTAATTGACTTGAATCCAGGTTAGGGTTTATTGTTCAATTTTCACCCTAATAATCGGGCATTCGTTTGAATCAACGATTGTTGGAAGAGTTGTTTCTGGTATTATTTGTGAATCAACATATTCAATTAATTATGTTTGTTACTTTGTTTTTTAGTCTACATCAAAACCTATGTGTAATTTGCAAGCGTAGCATGTCACCAAGATCTTCAAGAGCATTAGCCTTTAGACATTACCTTCAATTCCTCATGTGTGTAATATAAGCATCCCTTACTGTTTTACGTAGATCAGCAGCAGATCAGCAATCTTAGGATCATTGTTCTTCTTTAATTAGAAGATCATATTTGTCCTTTAGAAGATCACTGTTGTCCTTTAGAAGATCATATTTCTTCTTTAGAAGATCATGGGTCTCCTTTAGAAGATCACGGTTCACCTTTCCAAGATTACAGTTACTGTTTAAAAGATTATAGTTCTCCTTTAGGAGATTATAGTTCTCCGTTAGAAGATCGTTGTTGCTACGTACTGTTGTTGTTTAAAAGAACATAGTTTTCCTTTGTATTATCATAGCTCTTCCTTAAATGACCACAGTTCTCCTTTAAGTGATGATAGGTCTTCTTTAGACGATCTTAATTCTTCTTTGAATGATCATAGTTCTCCCTTAAGCGATCATAGTTCTCCCTTAAGCGATCATAGTTCTTCATTGAAAAATCATAGTTCTCCGTTAAGCAATCATAATTATTCTTTAGAAGATCATTGTTCCTCTTTAGAAAATCATTGTTCCCCCTTATCTGATCATTGCTCCCATTAGCTGATCATTGTGCCCCTTTAAAGGATCATAATTCACCTTTAGAAGATCATAATTTACCTTTAAAATATCATGGTTATCCTTTGTATCATTGTTAAGCTTATCATGCTCGTCAGCCATTGTTTCAATCTTGTCGAGTTTTGATATTGCGAATATATATGCGTCTTAGGGTTTAAGGTTTTGGCAACGCTGATGATGATTTACGAATGGATAATAACCATATATAACATAACACTTTATATTTAGTAATTAGTATGTATAACCATGTATAATATAGGCACGTCAAAATTTATATTTAGCCTTTTTAATTTAAGAATGTTAACCAAGTGCCTTTATTCTCCAGTTCATTCAGGAAACTGGTCCAAATACATGATATCAACACATACTTATTGTTTTGATTTTTCTAAATTTGCCCATTTTCATTCGAGTGATACCTATTTGATGCACTATATTTTACTTAATCAACATACCATTAGGATAATGGTCCAAAGATTGAATTAGTTTTGAAATTCGTGCTTTGCTGCGACACGTTTTGTCTAAAGCATTTTCAAAGAGTACTTGTAGCATTACAGCTTTGAGCCAAAACTAATGCCTTGGCCATTTATTGAGTTAGTATCACACCATATAACTGTTCATAACAGATGATACATATGCTTTGATGTGCGTGGTACATGATTCTTGCGAAACATAGATACAAACTACTACTACTTCACTATGGCAGTGTGACACGACCGGACAAGGAATAAGATAGTACGACACACCTTAGTTAAATGCAATTCCAATATACAGCGTTCGAAGGTACTACAATTGGGGGCAAGACATATTTAGACACAAACAATATTCAAAAGAATCTGCATTATATATATGCAAGCATCCATCTTGACAGCCTAATAACACAACTGAATTGACAAACCTGCTCACTATAATGAGTTTGAAATTTAAAATTCCACAAGTGTTTCAATAAACATACAAACTGATCAAACAATACATGTATGATCATTATACATTTTTCAGTGATTTTTTTACAAATTTTAATATAAATATCCAAGTCATACTAACATCAATTGAAAGCAGAACTTTAGCCTGATATCCCCATTGTGGCATGTTTTGACACCAATCTGGCTTAAACGAACGAGCCACTGAAATATTTTCGGCTGTTAGATGACAGTATGTTTTAGACTTTTAGTTGACATTGTTGATGCAATTTGGTAGCATAGCTCGGACCTAGGATCAGGTCTACTGGGTTCTGCTTGCTGAAGTTGGTTCCAGATTGCAGATACCTAAACTTTTCCAATCGTCTATCCTTTCTGGCCCCGATTTCCTATATAAAAACATATTCACTAATTAACCACAATATGTCTACCCGTACACCAGGTTCTTTTGTAACTAACTTATTTTTTTACCCAATTGATCCATTAGAAATACTACACAACCCAAATCAGACAAATCATTAGTAAAGCGTTAGAAATGCATAATCTGATTCTAAAAATTATGACAATATCAAATCCAATTTTGTACAGCAGAAGGTTTGAATTTTATGTAAAACAATGGTAGCCGAACCTGCTATAAGCCGCTAACCATCCAGATGACGCAAAGATTTGAGTGTGGCATACATTACGTTGCTTTCATGAAACCAGGGGCGGAGTTACACTCATAGCAAAGTTACACAAAACCAAACTATGATCGCACGATTCCACCACATTATCACAACACGGGCACAACGTTGTATCTAAGTCAATACCTCTTCTATCTAACTCCTCCTGAACTGGTATTCTCCCTTTTAGCACTCTCCACACAAAGATGTTCACCTTGGGCACCCACTTGTGCCATAAGGTTCCTTGACTGCCATTCTCGCTCCTTAACAATCTCTCCTCCACCATTTTTGTTAGATATTTAACCGTGAAACACCAACATCTCGAAGCGTCCACTTCCAATGATCCCTACAATCATTATATATCACAACATTTTGCAATAAATTCATTAAATCATCAAACTTATTACATACCCTCCCCTCTAGTTTCTCTAACCTATTCCCATTGAGGACAACGCATAGATTACTGTTGTGCCTCGGGGACAATACTCTTGAATATCTGGGATGTCGATGCATGCTGGAGCCTTCCTTCACACCTCCCAATCATTCCCAAGGTATTATAATTGTTTATTGACAACGGATACTTTTGAGCACTTCACAATATTTGGCCCAACGACATACCTTGGCCTTGCCCAGCGGCGACATATGTTAGGTTATGTCCTAGCGGCATATACCGGGTTATGTGCTAGAGACCAATGATAGGTTTGTCCTAGCGGTATGGGTTTCCCAGCGGGCACATATATACGCACAAGAATCATATTTGGTTTGACAACTAGAGACTGTTGAAACTCCTAATATCTCATCATATTCGCAACATCTGCCTTGGTGTAATTATGAGTTCTATGTCATTCACAACCTTCACCAAAAGGTAAACATTTGGGTGTAAACGAGTCAAATCGAATCGAATGTTGGTAGAGCTCGACTCGACTTGACAATATATTGTTTGGCTTGATAACTCGACGAGCCTTAATGCGGGAAGCTCGAGCTCGAGAAAGTTTGAATTAAGCTTGAGCTCGGCCATTCGAACTATTTGTAATGGTGTGGTTTTTAAGTGTTTAAACCAACTAAATTGAAACATAAAACAAATCTAAATTCGTATTGAACTTGGATCGAAAAACTCGATACTTTCTTAAATTTACACATAAACCTTTAAGATATTCATAATATGTATACAAACCTCACATGCAACACTTAAAGCTCGAAAAGCTGGATAATACCCGAGTCAAACCTATATATAATTCGAGCTTGACTCATTTTCTAGGCTAGAGATCAAGCTTGAGGCTCGATAAAACTCGGCTCGAACGAGCTCGACAAATACTCGATTCACCGGTTACACCCTTAATTAGTGAGCATCTCATCGTTTTGATGAAGTTAAATAATGTGGACTTAATTTATGAATTAGTGTATCCTAATCATAGTGTGTAACAACTGTGGATTCTACATACATAATGCTAAATTGAGATATGACAAGGATGTTAAATTTGGACTTAATTTAGCAACAAGGAATAGCGTTGTGGAGCTTAATTGAGATATTAATGTCTTTTTTTTTTTTTTTTTTTTTTGGTAACCGTGATTTCCGACTCATTGGCCGACTAATCCACGGGGTTTGAGCCCACCGCCACACATATTAATGTCTGCTTTTGCCAATTCTTTATTGTTATGTAGTTCCCGTTACTGGTTATTAAGCTAGCTTATCGCTAAGTTCCTTTTGCACTAATTGTCTAATTTACGACGATAAAGTGTGCAGTCGATTATTTCCTCCAAATGAAAGTGCAAATAGATATGAAAACTGTTAGAGCATCAATAGTGCAGTTGCCTCCTGTCTACTTACCAGACACGTTTTAAAAATAAACAACCATATAAAACTCCTCATAAGAAACTTTATATAAGCAATTCGTTCAAAATTGTACATCCATGTGTCGAAGATAGTGCCTAGTTTACGGTAAATCTTTTGATAACAGAGATACAACGCATCGGATCAACGATCAAGTATCAGTGTTTAAACACAGTGTACAGGATTGATTTGCAGAATTACCAGAGTTGCATATAGGAAACGGCGGTAACTAATTGATTAATTAATTAAGGCGATCTATCCACAATTAAGTGATTAATTAAAGGTTTATAATGTTTTTTGGTACCTTTTATTAAGCTTCTTGAAGACAGATATATCAGGTGTATTCAACTACACTTTTTAACCATTAGCATCTCATTAGTAAGTGTTTGGGGTAAGATCCAACTGCCCAAAATCTACTCCATACTATATCATACAGAATAATCACGATTATCGAAACCACAATCATAGCAACAAATCATACCAAATAAGCTAATACTATTCATATAATGCATTCACTGACACAAATTTACCAATAAATAGAGCACATCAACTACACTTTACCAATAGAGTACTTAAAAGTTGATAAGTTAACAACTACGGGCGTTACTGATCAACCCTTTACATACGGTCATGTGTAATTTGCATGTGTCACATGTCACCATGATCTTCCAAGACCTTTAGGCATTACCTTCAATTCCTCATGTGTGTAATATAAGCATCCTTTTCAAGTGTCAAATTGTTTTACTGCGCAGCAATCTTCTTGTTCTTCTTTAGAAGATCATATTTGTCCATTAGAAGATCATGGTTCTCCTTTAGCAGATCATAGTTCTTCTTTAGAAGATCATGGTTCTCCTTTATAAGATCACGGTTCTCCTTTCCAAGATTACAGTTGTTGTTTAAAAGATTATAGTTCTCCTTTAGAAGATTATAGTTCTCCTTTAGAAGAACCTTGTTGCTGTTGCTTCTGTTGTTTTTTAAAAGAACATACTTGTCCTTTGTAAGATCATAGCTCTTCCTTAAAGGACCATACTTCTCCTTAAAAAGATAATAGTTCTTCTTTAGAAGATCATAATTCTTCTTTGAAGTATCATAGTTCTCCCTTAAGCGATCATAGTTCTCCCTTAAGCGATCATAGTTCTTCATTGAAGGATCCTAGTTCTCCGTTAAGCAATCATAGTTCTTCTTTAGAAGATCATTGTTCCTATTTAGAAGATTATTGTTCCCCTTTATCTGATCATTGCTCCCCATTAACTGATCGTTGTTCTCCTTTAAAGGATCATAATTCACCTTCAGAAGATCATAGTTCTCTTTTATGTCATTGTTAAGCTTAGCATGCTCGTCGGCCATTGTTTCGATCTTGTTGAGTTTTGATATTGCGAATATATGCGTTTTAGGGTTTAAGGTTTTGGCAACGCTGAAGATAGATAATGATTTACGAAATAACCATATATATATAGCCACGCAAAACTTTATATTTAGTATGTATAACCATGTACTTACTATATAGCCACGTCTTTATATTTAGTATGTATTATAACCATATGTAGAGCCACGTAAAACTTTATATTTAGTATGTAGTATATTTTACATATTCAGCCCTTTTAATTAAACAATGTTAACCAACTGCCTTTATTCCGGTCCATCCAGCCAAATAAAAAATCCTTAATTGTTTTAATAATTGATAGTTAAGAAGGTTCTAAATAGCGTAAAGCGTGGCGTGACGGTATAGCCAAGCGTTACGCCTTTGCGAGCAACGACTAGTCATGACATTTTTAAAGCGTAAATTAAAACGAAATAAAATATGAAATTAAATATATATATTTATATCAACAAACTGCCTTAGAGCAGTTGGCCACCAATTACCGCAAAAGCACGCAGTTGACCAAGTCAAGCGAAAGGGCGGGGGTACGAATCCGCAAAAGCACGCAGTTGCCTAAATAATTTACCGGGATATGCCTTCTTCTGGTGCACACATTCTCTTGAATGTTGACCAAAGCTTTATTTCATTGACTGAAGTAGGTGCTTCAGTCTTATACTTGGCCAGCAATAACCTCCAAAGGTCTACCAAGTCTTCCCTATCCATACTTGCAAAGAGAGACATAAGAGTAGTAAATGTGTGTACCTCTTTCCCATATCTGCCAATCTTCCAAAACCCACTTGCATCTTCTTCAAAGCTAATGATAGGGTTTCTGGCATCAAGAGGTAATACTTGTACCATATCTGAAGCTTCCATGGGTGAGAGCTTAATGCTCCTTCTTATAACAGCTTCACTGGGATTCAATTTATCCAAATCTTTAGGGAACTCAAGTGGAACTCCCTTCTTCAAAGGCCTTGGAACAATCATAGCCTTTTGAATCTCCATCTCTTCTGCAAGTTCTTCTCTCGTTTCATCTGAGAGAAGTCTGATAGTATTCATTTCCTGCACTGTTGCCCAAATGGGATAAGCCTTATACTCCAATTCTTCAAAGGATAATCCCTGCAATTTCTGAAATGTCCATCCTGTTTGATGACATCTGAGCAACATGTAATAAAGCTCCCTTCTATCTTTCTTCAGCAGTGAGAAAACATTGCTAGCTTTATGCTTCAGAATGACCTTGCAATCTCTTTGAACTCTTAGAAGAATCTTCAATCCCCAAATTTGATCTGAAATTGTCATATCTGGATTCTCCATCACCTTATCTTCCCAAGCATGGTACACCTGAGCAACTTCTGGCATATCATAATCTACCTGCAACTTTAACTCTCTAAGTTTCATCCTTGCCAACTCATCACCATATTCAAGTCTTTTTGGTTGTTCAATTATCATAACACTTGAATCTGAACTTTCATCATCACTTCCTTCTTGTTCCTTAGAAGTAACTACAAATGGTGATTCACGAACCCTCTTTTTTTCTTGTTCCATAAGTTGTGTAGCCAACTTTGAATCAAACTCTACTTGTGCTGCATCCTTTGGAACTTCTGTTTCTACCATAATTCCTTTACCCTTATCTAATGGATCAATGATGGGTAGAGAAGATGATGGTACCTGTGAAGACACTTCCTTGATGATAGCTGATGACTGGAATACATCAACCATATCTGCAGGTCTGTCAACGTTCAAATCCTGTTTGTCAACGCCCAACTTACTCGTCTCAGCGCCTCTTGTGAACTGCTCCATCATTGATGTAAAGGATAAGTTCAAGTTTGTAGGAGTAATCAAAGAGACATCAAAACTTAGTTGCTTCTTCAATTCAGTAAGAGCTTCAGCCACACCCAAAGATTCTCCATCATCTGAACCTTTGCCACTTAAATCAATTGGCTCTGTAGCAGCTTCATGGGAGCCTTTATCACTTAAATTAACAGGCTCTGTAGCAGCTTCCTCCCTTTTGTAAGAATCCTCCCCTGATGAAAGGACTCTTGCCTGCCTTCTCCTAGATTCAGCAGTTTCCAAGACAACAATCCTCTCCCTCAATTGCTTGAGTTCAAGGCCTTGGGTAGAGACAGTATGTACCAAGTCTGCATTTTGCTTTTGCAAGCTAATGCAGACAACCGTCAATTCCAACAATGTGTATGTTTCCAATCTGCCCTCCTCTAGAGTGGGAATTTGACCTCCCAAAGTAGAGTCATGGGACATGGATGAGGGCTTAAAGATGTTAGGACTGGCTTGGCCTGCATCTAAGCTAGCACCAACGGTCCTAGCCTCACCCATATCACCAACCACACTTGTGGTGGTGGTTCTCTCTACAACATGGCTAGGACCACCAGAGGAGAACACTCCAATGGTCCTTTGGCATTTTTCCATCCTATAGTCTGAGGGTGGAGAAGATGATGTGGATTGGGTGGTAGTTTGAAGGTTAAGGGGTGTTTGGGTCTGTGATGGAAAGGTGTCAACGTTTAGATTAGTAGTGTCAATGCCAACATTTAACGTGTCAGTGTTGAAGGATTCTTGGTCAAGTTCCATGTGTTGAGGTGAAGGTAAGGGGTCTGGTATTGTGTCAAGTTGTGGTTGTGGGTCAGGTTGAGGTTGTGCTGCTGCAATAACAACAAGCTGGCTTGGGTGAGGGGTAAATCTCTGTGAGGGGGTGAGTTCATCTTACTAAAAATAGATTTCTTTTGTACATGGATCGCATAAAAATCATCATGATCCCTGGTGCAATACCCTTGGTCAGCAAAAATCATTTGTAAAAATCTGGGATAAGCCAAAGTCATCTTATTACCATTGTTTTTACACATGCCATCAAAAATCAGTTTAGAAAAATTATACTTTTTCCCATTTGTAATGCACACAATTGCACCAGCAATTGATCTGTTAATTTCATTATGTGCAGTACATTTGGGACTCAAACATTGTAGTATGACATGTATTAAGTACTTCCAGACTGGGGGGAATTCTTGTTTACGATATTTATTTAAAGTACCCTCTTCAGGGAAAGGATACCCCAAAGCTTGAAGTCCTTGTTCTATCTCATTAATGGGTAGAGTGGTTATACCATCTGCATCATTAAGATGCAAATCCTGGCGAACCAAGGCTTCAGTAACCACCCATGGACGCCCATGAATGATAGCTGTTAATGTAGTCACATTATTAAGCGTTGAGGAACTTACAATGTTCCAAAAATGTTTAATATGAGTGACAGGGATGAGAGGAGCATGAGAAAGAGCATACCGTAATGGAGATGCATTCAAATACGTCACCATCTGGGTGTATTGTGGAAACAGAGCATCATCAGCCTCCAAATAAGCAATCATATTGTGCTGACTTCTGAATCCCAATACCAAGTCACTTGGTTTAAACTTAGGCGCCATTGATGTAGAAAGCTGTTTGTGAAAGATTATAAAAGATGAATTATAAGAGAAAAGTTGTTAGACAAGAATATGAGAGTACCCTGTTTAAAATGGAGCTAAATTTATAGGAGGGATAAGCACATGTTATTGGTAAAAAATGAGGCAAGTATTTTCAAAATATAATGATAAAATATTGAAAAGAAAATAAGTTATCTTGTGCATTAATTAAAAGTTATCAAGTCCCAAAATTACGGCCCCAATATTCGTCAAAAATAACAACTGGGTAGGACCCAATGAGTGTCAACGATAAAAAAATAACCCATCAACGCCCAAACGGCTATATTCTTGTCAACGTTTGGAAAAGCCATGTCAACGTCGAAATTTGTCACAACAACGCTTGGAAATATATCTGTCAACGTCCAAAAATAAAAATAATAAAAATGAAAAAGGACCTTAACAAAGTAATTTATCCTAGTGAAGATAACCTATAAACTGAAATTTATTATAGGGCGGCAAGCACTGTCCAATTATGCACACTTGCTTATGCAAGATAAACATAACAGTCCTCTAGTATCCCTTGCTAACCAAAATTCTTAACAGTTAAGTTATCTCATAAAATACCTTGTAACTCCCAGGTAAGCCCAATATAAATCATAGCCAAGTCTCCGAACAGACCACATCCAATTCTAGGCCAAAAAGGTCTTGGCAGCATGCATAGTATATCAACTTTGCATGCTACAATGCCTCATGAGATAGTAAACTAACTCATACTCACCAGTTGACACAATCTAGAATTGTGATAAGAGTATCATAAGAATACCCAAAAGTCATAAAGGTTCCTAATCCTCCCCTTAAACTGTGATACATAAGTTGCCAAACAATATGCATGTAAATAAAAATTTATGTCAATATAGGAATATAAAGATTTCAACCATCATCCATAAATTAAAACATGCTCCAATAATTCTCCAAGGATCCATAAGCAACTCTGTATCCAATGGTACAATGCTAACAACGCCTGCATAATTAAATCAAAAACCACAAAACTAACATGTTGCTGACAACGTCACGATAACACTTATCAGCGTTAAAATAACCTTTGTCAGCGTTAGACAAATAAAGTGGAAAATCTAATTTCACATAAAGACCAATAACAATGCATATCCTGTATATACTTTTACAAATAAGTTCCCAAAATACATATTAAGTGAGATTGATCATTCCAATACTTGTTACCAAGTATTGAAATCTTCCAGTATAAAAAGGTTTAGTTAATAAATCAGACACATTCTCTTCTGTGTCAACCCTATCTGGTTGTATTAAACCCTTTTCAAAACAATCTCTTATAAAATGATATCTAATTTCTATGTGTTTTGTTTTAGAGTGATATACAGGCTTTTTAATAAGGGCTTAACATCCCTGCTGTAAACAGCATATAACATTCCCTGCTGCAAAGCAGTAAAAGAAAAAAATACTCACATTTAGTACCCTCAAGTATTATCATTTTACACAAATTACCCATCATTTATATCTTACAGCATATAACATTCCCTGCAGTTTGCAGCAGGGATGATTTCCCCTTTTAATAATGCATAAAGTACTGTTATTGTCTACAAAAATCTTGGTATGCATGAAATTATACCCATAATCCAACAACTGGTTCTGAATCCATAAGACTTGTCCACAACAAGCAGCTGCTACAACATACTCTGCTTCAGTTGTAGAATTGGCCACCACTGTTTGTTTCTTGCATTGCTAAAATATCAATCTACTCCCAAGAAACTGACATCCACCAGTTGTGGATTTTCTATCAAACTTGTCACCACCATAATCACTGTCTGAATATGCAATAAGCTCCAATGGTGAATCTTTTGGATACCATAATCCCAGGTCTCGATAACATCTAAGGTATCTAAAGATTCTCTTGACAGCATGAAGATGACATTCTTTGGGAGTGACTTGATGGCGTGCACATGCACACACAACAAACATAATGTCAGGTCTTGAAGCTGTGAGATACATCAATGAACCAATCATTGCTCTATAGTGCCTGACATCCACTTCTTTTCCATCTCCAACTTTTCCCCAAGGGTGTTCTCTATCCATTGAAGTGCTAGCCCTTTTCTCATGTGGAGAAAAGCCAAACTTCTTCAAGATTTCTGCTACATATTTATCTTGAGAGATGAAGATACCATCTTCTTTCTGCTGAACTTGTAACCCTAGAAAGAAGTTCATCTCCCCCATTGCACTCATCTTGAACTTGTCTGTCATAATATTGGAAAAGTCTTCACTCATCTTTGGACTTGAAGAGCCAAAAATGATATCATCCACATAAACCTGGACAAGTAAGAAATCCTTACCAGTCTTCTTTGTAAATAAGGTCTGGTCTATGGTGCCCCTTTTGAATCCATTTTCCATTGGATAGGTGGACAATGTGCCATACCATGCTCTTGGGGCTTGATGAAGTCCATACATAGCTTTCTTGACTCTATACACCTTGTCTGGATGTTTTGAATCTTCAAAACCAGGAGGCTGCATTACATAAACCTCCTCTACAATTATGCCATAAAGAAAAGCACTCTTCACATCCATTTGATAGACTGTAAAGCCCATGTAGGAAGCATAGGCTAGAAAAATCCTTAGCCTCAATCCTTGCAACTGGTGCAAAGACCTCCTCATAGTGTATCCATTCCTCTTGTGTATATCCTTGAGCCACTAAACGTGCCTTGTTTTTGACCACAATGCCTCTTTCATCCTTTTTGTTTCTAAGAACCCATCTTGTCCCAATAGGTCTGACATATCTGGGACAATCAACCAACTCCCAAACATCCTGGATAGCAAATTGGTGAAGCTCATCTTGCATTGCTTCCACCCAACTTGGTTCTTTGAGAGCATCAAAAATCTTCTTGGGTTCCTGTTGTGACAGAAAACAGGTAAACAAACATGCTTGAACAAGAGGGGTATCAACCTTCTTGTGAATATTGGTAATAAATCTACCAAGATTCTGATGAGATCTTCTAGTTTGAACAGGAGACATCACATCACCAATAATTAGATAAGAGGGGCGATCTTTAATTGTAGAAGTAAGCACTCCTCTCTCAATAAGTGTGGTGTCCTCAATCTCATCTTCCATGTTACCAATATCCTCTTCAGACTCTCTTCCATCAATATCTGAATGAACCTCTCCATTTCTGTTTGAAGGCTCACCTTGTTCAAAAGTATTGGAAGAGAAAATGTGGTCAAAGAGCTGTCAACGCCTGAACCAAGGCTGTCAACGTTTGAGCCATCAACGCCTGAATTTGTCTTGTCAGCGCTAGATTTTCCCTTGTCAGCGCCTGAAAGATCATACATGTTGTCAACTGGTGATAATTGGGGACCACCATTTTCCTTTCCAGCAGCAGCAGCAGCAAATGAATCTGTCCATATGGGAATAGTAACATACTCAAGTATGGGTGCTGATTTGTCTGCTTGCGATCCAACCTCTTCATCAACCTGTTTACCTGAAACATCAACAACTGGTTCTTTCACAACATTTGATGTTACCTTCACAATGTTTGGATTAGTAACAGGCATATAATTCAAAGTCCTAGATAGAGGTTCCAAGTCAAATAACCAATTTGGACCACTTTCAGGATCACTAGGTTTACTTTCTAAAAACCTAACATGTACTTTTTCAAGCATACGTTTTTCTTTCTTAAGGTAAACCCTATATCCTTTACTCTGCACAGAATAACCCATGAAGTAACCTTCATCACCTTTAGCACTAAACTTACCTAAGGCATCACTAGTGTCCAGCACAACTACATGACAACCAAAAGGTTTAAGAAAACCAATATTAGGTTTCCTTCCCCAAAGTAACTCATAAGGTGTTTTGTTATGAGTCTTGTTGACTAATGCCCTATTCTGAACATAACAAGCTGTATTCACAGCCTCAGCCCAAAAAGCAATGGGAAAGTGAGCATCAGCCAACATAGTTTTAGCTGCTTCTATGAGGGTTCTGTTCTTTCTCTCAGCTACCCCATTTTGTTGTGGGGTTCTAGCTACACTGAACTGTCTAGTAATCCATTTCTTGGCACAAAAATCATCCAACAACTTATTTCTAAACTCACCACCATTATCACTTCTAAGCATCTTAACCTCATTACCAGAATTATTTTCTATTTGGGTAATGAAGTTAATCAAAGTATCAGCAGTGTTACTTTTCAAGGCTAAAAAGAAAGTCCAAGTAAATCTAGAAAAATCATCAGCGATGACAAAACAGTAAGATTGACCATTTAAGCTTTCTATATTAGTTGGACCAAACAAGTCCATATGTAGCAAGTGAAGTGGTTTAGAACTAGAGTGCACCTGGTTAGACTTAAATGAGACCTTGTGCTGTTTGCCTTTAAGGCATGCAACACAAGAGTGGTCATTGTGGAAAGCCTTTTCAGGCAAACCATCAATCAAACCATGTCTCACAAGTCTGTTTATATTTTTAAAATTAATGTGCCCTAATCTCCGGTGCAAAAGATTACTCTCATCAACTGAAGCCTTAGCATAAAGACATGACAAATTTTATTCATCCTAATTCCATTAAGATTCACATTATAAATGTCCTTATGCCTAGGTGTTCTATAATCAATAAATTTCTCATCTCGTATTTTAAAATCTTTGCTCAACACCAAGCATTCAGTATCAGTAAAAAGAACCTTATTTTTGTTATCACAAACTTGTGATACACTAAACAGATTATAGTCAAGTTCTTTTACCAGAAATACGTTTTCAAAACGCAAATTGTTGGTGAGAAGAGTTCCTTTGCCTGTGATAGTTCCATATCCGCCTCCAAAGTAAACTTTATCACCATCCTTAATGGGAGTGAAGTTTGTGAGATAATCTTCCTTCCCAGTCATGTGCCTAGAGCATCCACTATCCCAATAGCCATAATCATTAACCTGCTTTTGAATGCCCTGCACATAAAGAAAACAAATTAGTTTTCTTTGGGAACCCAAGCCTGAGCAGACTTAGATTCATTTGGTTGTTCAACAAGAACAGACTTAGTCCTTATGACAACCTATTGTTTATCCCTTTTTGGATTAAACACCCAGTTAACCCCAATTGGTTTTGTTATGACCTTTGAAATATAATTAAATCTGTTACAGGTCATTGAAATCCCATCTGAATTAGGGGTTTGATCTTGCTTAGGTCTCCATGTTAAGCTAGAAGAAGCTTTAGACCCTTTTCCCTTTGGTTGCAAATATTTACCATTATTTGGTCTGGCAACGTTTCTGTCAGCGTTTGATTTGGTCTTGTCAACGCTGAAATTACCCTTATCAGCGTTGAACCTAGGGTTTGCTACAGGAACCCATTGTCTATTAGACCATGTATTGGTCTTCTGAAAAGGTCTTTGTCCCTAAGTATTAGACCCTTTAGTAAAGAGTGGGGCTGGTCTAACAACTTGTGGAATTTGCTGGACAAACAATTTGGGTTTGACAGTGTTTGACTTTTTGTCAACATTGACCTTTGAAGCATTGACACACTTATAGGCTAAATGTGAAAAACTTCCACAAGTATAAAAGGCTTTTCTAGACATAACTCTAAGTCTAGAAGAAAAGAAACCTGTTCCATTATCACTAATTTGGCTTTTTGGTGACCTAGTTTTTCTATACATTTCTACATATTTAATACTAGGTTTTCTATCAACGTTTAAGCCAAGGTCAACAGTCTTGCCAGTGTTTGGGTTTGTCACTGTGATAGGTGTAGACTCATTTGGGCTATCACTGAGCATGCCACCCTTAACAAACAATGTAGGGTTGGCTTTCTTCCATTTGTCCAAATCGGTCAACTTCTGCATATATTCCTCTACTAGGGTAAGAACTCTTGGTGGAGGAATAAATTCCTCTTCTTGGAGTTCTGGTAAACCAGTCCAAGACAAGTCCTTTGTTTAGACACCATAGAAGTTCCTGGCAGGTGGTGGAACACCAGCATACTCTTTCATCCCAATTCCAGTCATATCCCTAGAATCCCTTTGTTCACTAACACATTTTTCTAGGGTTTGTGAGGCTTTATCAAATCTCTGAATTTTAAGATCTACGTTATCCTTATTTTTGATAGCCTCATCTAACTTAGCCTGTAATTCAGCATTGACTCTCTCCATGATGTTTCTAATATCAATACTAGCATTAAAATCATGTTTTAAAATATTGATTTGATCTTTTTGGTCAAGCTCATTTTCTTATACTCAGCTACAGTCTTTTTAGTTTGAGTAAGAGCAAGTTGATAGTTAGAAAACTTGTATCTTTCATTAACCACATCTGATGACAATTTCAAAACCTCTTTGTTAAGTCTTTCAGTGTTTTGACGACAACCCTTACTACAAAATGCATCATCATATACCTCATTGTCTGATGAAGATGAAGAGTGTGCCATGAGAGCATAGTGAACATGCTCTTCTTCTTCCTTTTCTGCAACCAAAGCTTTGTTCTCTTCCTCATTCTTAGCCAAGTATCTCCAATCCCATCCAACACCATCAATTTCTTGCATTGCAACCATGGCTTTGGAATCCTGAGCCTTAATGATTTGGCTTAAGGGTTTTCCAGCATCAGATCTTCTTGGAGATCTGCATTCTCTCATAAAGTGTCCCATACGATGAAAATTGTAACACTCAACCTTGGATTTATCAAATCCAGTAGTGTCCTTAGCATTAAACGTCATCTTCTTCTTGAATCTTTTATTCCATCTGTTTGCCCTTATACTTGCAAGGTCCATATTCCACTTTATGTCCATCTCCTCCAAATGCTCATCACTTATTTGCTCAAGGTCCTAATATGTAATCACTGAACCATTGGGCAATAAAGCAATGTATGCACACACAATATCTAGATCAATACCAGCAGGCTTAACTCTTGGTGAGTCAACTTTGTATGTGTCAGCGTCTAAATGTGAGGCGTTGACAGGTTTTGATCCAACGTTGACACAAGTTGATCCAGTAACGGGGTGCATGTATGACTCCATTTGATCAAATTGACCTTCACTATGTGAGAAGAAGGCCATGTTTCCATTGGTAGACTTGCTTCCATGATCCAAAAGAGTTTCATTCTCCACCAGCCTCAGTTTGTTGTAAACATCATCAAAAGTAGAACTTTTGTTAGTGTTATTAGCAATTACAGATCTTGCCTCAATCTTCCATGCATCACCAAGACTTCTAAGAAAAGTGGTGATAATATCTACATCACCAAGCACTGTTCCCATGAAGGACAACTTGCTTGTAATATCAAGAAGCATGCTTCTCACACTACTTAGCTTCTCATTGGGTTGAGCTTTAAAAACGGCATACTCATGCAAGAGTTGCTTCTTTTTCTCTTGTATAGTATTAGCATTACCAGCATAAGCAACTTCAAGAGCTGCCCAAAGATCTTTTTCAGACTCGTAGCTTCTATATTTGTGCTGATTTTTTTGTCCCAAAGAGAGTTTCAGAATGCTTAGGGTTTTCATGTCACACCTTCTCTTAGCTATGTCTTCAGTTGAGACATCTCTACATCTTCAGGTTTTTCTTTTTGATCCTCTTTAGTAGAACCTTGAACATTTGTTCTTTGTAAGATGGCAGCTGCAATCTTTTGAGCTTTATTGAATGTGTTTCCATATTCAATGATTTCCCACAGGGTGTAGTCATGGATTTGTAGATACTGCTCAAAGTTAAACTTCCACAGCTCAAAATTGTCTGGATCTAGCATTGGAATCTTGATGTTGGGGGTTGAGGAGGAGGAGTTTACTTCTGGGGTAGACATGTTGTTTTTTGGGTTTTGTGAAAATTAGGGTTTTTGGCGATTTAGGGTTCTTGTGTTCTTTAGATCAAAGTTTCTCAACAAGCTCTGATACCACTTGTTGATCCCAAACTTAGATCGATTTAGCTTTGTATTATCGAGATTGAATCAAGTATAATACGTAGAGAAACTTTGTTGTATTGAACAAACTAAGTGTTATGCGAAATTTAACACTTAGAACAAAGAACAAAACAAACAATGTAAAACAAACTTTCACTTGATTGATTAGAACAAACTTGCATACAATGAAAGTGTTAAACATATGAAAACTTATATTGAAACAAAACCTAAAGGTCTCCTTTTATAGACTAAGAAGCCTTGTACAAGAGTCTACGTATCAGCTATTATAGGTAAAGATAAATATAGAAAATACATTGTTGATCATATCTTTACTAGAAACAAACTAGAAACATAATACGTGTAGACCAAATCTTCTATCAGTGCTTGACTTCATCCTATCAACGCTTGACATCTTCCTGTCAATGCTTGTTCTGTCAACGTTTGTTTTCTTCTTATCAACGTCCCAATTCCTCTTGTCAGCGTCCAAGTGTACTGGCTACATTTTATTCCCAACACAAAATGTAATCAAGATGATGCTTGTTACAATTTGGACTATCTAAATTAATTTCTAAACGAGGAATTAAAGTTAAACTATATGGAATGAGTTAGGATCCATATCCATGGTTTAACCGGTACATTGAAACGAAGGGATGATTATGAGCAAGCTCAAATAATCGTACACCATTACTAGCTTTTAAGATCTTATTCTTGAAACTATCTAACTCAACATGTTCTGGTTATAATGAAGTGTTGCTAGATGCTTCATTATGGACGCTGTATGTCTAAGCTCTCACAAGTGGGAGCTGTTGAGATATGCGATCGTTTAGCCATCGGTAAATGCGTGAGCCTATCGGTGGCACACACTCAATACGGAGAACACACGTTTATTTACGTTTTATTATTTATAATTAAACGTTTAATAAAAACTTCATGTTTTAATTAACGGGTTTTAGTTAATTTAATGCGAGTGCGTTATTTAAATTATGGAAGGAAATCGACTTCTAGAACACCCCGGTACCCTATAGGCGGCTGAATACCCTAAGGTGGTCTAGAAGGATTTTGGTTTGCTAATTAAGTTATTTACTTACTTAATTTAGGTGTTGGGTTGTGCCTTAAAGATTTTGAGGATGTGCAAGGGATTAGTATCAATACAATCCCATACCACTCACAAATTTTTGTCTCTCCCTCTTTGGTTCTTGCGTCCGATCGACCCACACCCCACACACAAACCAAACAAAATTTTCCTTTAACCTAAAATCACTAAAAGGTTTAACCTTTATAAGATCGATCATTCTTGGTGGTTTTATTATAAAGTCTTAAGCTCTTTAACTAAACCCTAGATCTCATAATCTAGGTTTTAGTTCTCCCTTGTGGTCCGATTTATTATAAACCCTAATTAGGATTTTCCGGTGATTTTTCTAAGAGTCTTGTAACGTCTACAAAACCGATCCTTACGCAATCCCATTAGGGTTTTGGATCTTAGGGTTTTTAGTTGCAAGATTTATTAAAGTGAAGTTACCACCAGCATCGTGGTGTGTTCGTTTGACGTGGCGTGTGAGCAATCGTTAGATGATGGTTACTTTACCGTTATAGCTTGAAGATCAAGATCATTAATTGATTTATTCAATTAATTAAAAGGTTGGTTTTATTCTTATTTTTATTATGTGTTAATTATGTTTGTTATACTAGATCCATTCCGCTGCGTACTTGTAGTTAATGGTTTAACTAGTTCTCAATCCCAACACTTATATACGCACAAGAATCATATTTGGTTTGACAACTAGAGACTGTAGAAACTCCTAATATCTCATCATATTCGCAACATCTGCCTTGGTGTAAGTTCTATGTAACCTTCACCAAAAGGTAAACATTAGGTTGTAAACGAGCCAAATCGAATCGAATGTTGGTAGAGCTCGACTCGACTTGACAATATATTGTTTGGCTTGATAACTCGATGAGCCTTAATGCGGGAAGCTTGAGCTCGAGAAAGTTTGAATTAAGCTTGAGCTCGGCCCGGAATACTCGAACTATTTGTAATGATGTGGTTTTTAAGTGTTTAAACTTTAAACCAACTAAATTGAAACATAAAACAAATCTAAATTCGTATTGAACTTGGATCGAAAAAACTCGATACTTTCTTAAATTTACACATAAACCTTTAAGATATTCATAATATGTATAAAAACCCCACATGCAACACTTAAAGCTCGAAAAGCTAGATAATACCCGAGTCAAACCTATATATAATCCGAGCTTGACTCATTTTCTAGGCTAGAGATCAAGCTTGGGGCACGATAAAACTCGGCTCGAACGAGCTCGACAAAAACTCGATTCATCGGTTACACCCTTAATTAGTGAACATCTCATCGTTTTGATGAAGTTAGATGTGGACTTTATTTATGAATTAGCGTATCCTAATCATAGTGTGTAACAACTGTGGATTCTACATACATAATGCTAAATTGAGATATGACAAGGATGTTAAATTTGGACTTAATTTAGCAACAAGGAATAGCGTTGTTGGACCTTAATTGAGATATTAATGTCTGCTTTTGCCAATTCTTTATTGTTACGTAGTTCCCGTTACTGGTTATTAAGCTAGCTTATCGCTAAGTTCCTTTTGCACTTGTCTAATTTACGACGATAAAGTGTGCAGTCGATTATTTCCTCCAAATGAAAGTGCAAATAGATATGAAAACTGTTAGAGCATCAATAGTGCAGTTGCCTCCTGTCTACTTACCAGACACGTTTTAAAAATAAACAACCATATAAAACTCCTCATAAGAAACTTTATATAAGCAATTCGTTCAAAATTGTACATCCATGTGTCGAAGATAGTGCCTATTTTACGGTAAATCTTTTGATAACAGAGATACAAGGCATCGAATCAACTATCAAGTATCAGTGTTTAAACACAGTGTACAAGATTGATTTGCAGAATAACCAGAGTTGCACATAGGAAACGGCGGTAACTAATTAATTAATTAATTAAGGCGATCTATCCACAATTAAGTGATTAATTAAAGGTTTATAATTTTTTTTGGTACCTTTGATTAAGCTTCTTGAAGACAGATATATCAGGTGTATTCAACTACACTTTTTAACCATTAGCACCTCATTAGTAAGTGTTTGGGGTAAGATTATTATTTGGTACAATTAAGTGATTAGTCCAACTGCCCAAAATCTACTCCATACTATATCATACAGAATAATCACGATTATCGAAACCACAATCATAGCAACAAATCATACCAAATAAGCTAATACTATTCATATAATGCATTCACTGACACAAATTTACCAATAAATAGAGCACATCAACTACACTTTACCAATAGAGTACTTAAAAGTTGATAAGTTAACAACTACGGGCGTTACTGATCAACCCTTTACATACGGTCATGTGTAATTTGCATGTGTCACATGTCACCATGATCTTCCAAGACCTTTAGGCATTACCTTCAATTCCTCATGTGTGTAATATAAGCATCCTTTTCAAGTGTCAAATTGTTTTACTGCGCAGCAATCTCCTTGTTCTTCTTTAGAAGATCATATTTGTCCATTAGAAGATCATGGTTCTCCTTTAGCAGATCATAGTTCTTCTTTAGAAGATCATGGTTCTCCTTTATAAGATCACGGTTCTCCTTTCCAAGATTACAGTTGTTGTTTAAAAGATTATAGTTCTCCTTTAGAAGATTATAGTTCTCCTTTAGAAGAACCTTGTTGCTGTTGCTTCTGTTGTTTTTTAAAAGAACATACTTGTCCTTTGTAAGATCATAGCTCTTCCTTAAAGGACCATACTTCTCCTTAAAAAGATAATAGTTCTTCTTTAGAAGATCATAATTCTTCTTTGAAGTATCATAGTTCTCCCTTAAGCGATCATAGTTCTCCCTTAAGCGATCATAGTTCTTCATTGAAGGATCCTAGTTCTCCGTTAAGCAATCATAGTTCTTCTTTAGAAGATCATTGTTCCTATTTAGAAGATTATTGTTCCCCTTTATCTGATCATTGCTCCCCATTAACTGATCGTTGTTCTCCTTTAAAGGATCATAATTCACCTTCAGAAGATCATAGTTCTCTTTTATGTCATTGTTAAGCTTAGCATGCTCGTCGGCCATTGTTTCGATCTTGTTGAGTTTTGATATTGCGAATATATGCGTTTTAGGGTTTAAGGTTTTGGCAACGCTGAAGATAGATAATGATTTACGAATGGTTATAACCATATATATATAGCCACGCAAAACTTTATATTTAGTATGTATAACCATATACTACTATATAGCCACGTCTTTATATTTAGTATGTATTATAACCATATGTAGAGTCACGTAAACTTTATATTTAGTATGTAGTATATTTTACATTTTCAGCACTTTTAATTAAAAAATGTTAACCAACTGCCTTTATTCCGGTCCATCCAGCCAAATAAAAAATCCTTAATTGTTTTAAGAATTGATATTTAAGAAGGTTTCAAATAGCGTAAAGCGTGGCGTGACGGTATAGCCAAGCGTTACGCCTTTGCGAGCAATGACTAGTCATGACATTTTTAAAGCGTAAATTAAAGTGAAATAAAATATGAAATTAAATATATATATTTATATCAACAAACTGCCTTAAAGCAACTGACCACCAACTACCGCAAAAGCACGCAGTTGACTAAGTCAAGCGAAAGGGCGGGGGTTCGAATCCGCAAAAGCACGCAGTTGCCTAAATAATTTACCGGGATATGCCTTCCTTGTTGGGTGGGGGTTCGGTACCAAAAAGGTTCAAGGAATTAAGATGGTTCCGTCAAATACCATTTATATCATATTACAAATTTATTAAGGTCGCAAAAAGTGTTATATATAATAAAAAAAGTTAAGAAGTTACTTATTTTTATATAAAAATACGATTTTATCAAAAATGAATTTTAAAAAGACTCCACGCATCTTGTTTTATCATGCTTTTTCACTTATCGTCTCATGTCACGCCTTAAGCTCAAACTTTGATCTATTACGTAGCGTGAAGGTCATACCTCACGTCTTTGCGAGGCCTTTACGAGCATTTTAAAACCGTAATATTTAAGTATTAATAAGAAATTAATTTTGCTAACTTGGGCCATTTTCATACGAGTGATGCTAATTTGATGCATTGTCTTTTAGTTAAACAGCATAACATTAGGATAACTGTCGAGATAAAAAAACATGTTCCTTTTAACAAAATAAGAAAATAAATCTTGGCCATTAATATTATCTTAATTAAATGATTGATATTCTATGTTATCATCATATTTAAACCTTAAAAATAATCATTGAGAAGCGTTATTTTAGATACCTTGTATCTGTTGGATACAAGGCGAGCAATCCTCACCTCCTATTCATAAAAAATCAAGGGATGTGATTAAATCCTACTTTTATTAATTAAAAAAATGGAGGGATAATTTGGTCATTTCACATCCTACCAACCACACCTCACCCCCGTCTTTCTTCTTTATTTTATCAGATCTTAACAAATCAAGATACACACACAAAAAAAACACATAAACACATCTTCAAATCCATCGCCTCCGATCTAAATCCCTGATGTTCGTTCGCAAATCTTAAATTTTTATTACAAGATATTATCACACAATTGACTAGAAACACAAACACGGGCAAGTAAACTCTATCGTGTATAGCATAGTGTTAAGGTAAGTCCAGTTCGTTCCACAAGATTGGTGTTATAGAATATAAAACAATTACCTCTAGAGTGTCACAAGTTCTAAAGATATACTTATCAAATGGTTTAAAGGGTGCGTTTGGTTAAGGTCACAACCATATGAAAGATAGGTAGCAATGATGAATATGAGCACATAAACAGTGTAAGACAACATGCCGATTACTAGTCGTACACGCAACATCTAATTAATATAACAAAAATCCGACTAAAGATCATGTCATATCAAAAGCATTAAGAATGGTTTATGCTTGATTTCGATAACTAAAGTAATAGATGAAATTATGTAAGAGTTGTTATATGTTTTATTCCACTAATCGTGACAAAAGTGAATAACAAGATTTATTACTAGATGACATGAAATTCATCCATTCACATGCGTACTAGTCATGATCATGAATAAATCCAACATATAACAATGGTCTTACATTATAGCATATAGTACAAAAGCATCTAAATCATACTCATAGTCACGAACCAAGGAGGAAAGTGCGTCGCACAAAACTAATTGTGCGCCGCACTTTGCCCTCGCAAAGCAACATAAATCTATCTAATAATAAGGTTGTTAAGTCCTAACCATTTGCACAACAAACTACTTCATAATAACAGTAAACATAATCATCTCAACACTATGTAAATCAAAGGAAATGAATAACATAAATGAAATGACAATTATACCAGCAAAAGTGTTAAAGCAATATTTGCTCCAAAAAGTTATAAGCCTTGTTCCAACTTATTACAATCAACAAGCAAAGTTCTTAGTCCCTTGCTACAACAACAATGATATGAACCAACTAATGTTCACCTTGTACTAGTAACAATGATCAAGGATTGAAAGAATCCTTGATTATATGAAAACTCTTATAACAATGGAGTATTGCAGAATGGAATTATATGATTATGCTTGCCCTTAGGTCCTTTTTATAGCATCTATTTCATAGCCAAAAACTATTGGAAGTAAGCCAAAGGTTTCCAATAATTGCCATGCATAATGGCACTTAATTCATGTAACTGCAGCAAAATGTGCGCCGCACTTTCTCAATTGTGCTCCGCACTTCTGAGTTGCAAATGTGCACCACACTTTTCCTTTTGTGCGCCGCACTTTGGATAGTTCTCCAAATTCGTAGTACATTGAATGTGCGCCGCACTTTGCCTCTTTTTCAGCACAATTTATTCTTTAGTCCTTTTCTTTTTATTTCTTCATAGTTTCATTCTTTCACTACAATCAAAACAATACTCATTATTAGTAACAATTCAACACATAATTTGTTTATTTACATAGCAAACAAGGACAAATGCATCCTTACAAACATGTATAAATGAGGCGTTATCAAATTCCCCCATACTTAACTTATTGCTTGTCCTCAAGTAAGGTAAAAATGTATTTTTAATAAGTGTCGAAAGAATAGATAAGGCCAATAATTGAAAGCAAAGATAACGCCACAAAACACCTCACGAAGTAGATATTTTGATTTCACACACTCTCCTATAAATGGGTAAATTATCGCTCAAAAGCACGGTCATGAAAAGTAAATTACCATAAGCTTGTGCAAGGAACTAAACTAAACCAATTTGGCGTAAGCACAAAGTAAAATATCAAAAGAGGTCTTTTTTAAAACTTTTATTACCACCACATGCTTAAAAGAGTGAATAACATATCATTTTCCACCATGTTTATTGTTTCTATACTTTACACTTCACACTTATAGGCTCCTTTTTGTCTTTTATTCCTATCTTTTCATCTTCTCTTTTTTTATACCCACAAACATTTGGGGTAATATGTCTTCCCACATACTTACGATCTATTATCATCTTGCAACATGGTTTTCAACAATATATTATCGTCTTGAAACATTGGCAAAACTCTCAATCTTTTCTCTTTTATTTTGCCTCTTTATCATTTAAAATACTTTTTATCATACAAGGATGATCCCACTACGGTCTCGTAAAGATTACCAATCACAAGTTCTAGAATTAAACTAATCATCGGCATACTCACAAAATAGATTTAAAGCGTAAGAATGCTTACGAATTATGGGCTAAAAATCCTCATAATTGTGAATAATGTGTAAGTAACGTTACCAATTCCGAGTCAAAATAGCTTTACAATTACAGGAATTATCAATCTTTTAACAAAAACTTTTTTTTCTATATAAAACCACAAAATTTTCAAAAATCCGCCAGAAAGTGCGGCGCACAATTCAAAAGTGCGGCGTACTTTGGTCACAGAAAGTTCAAAAAAATTTCAACTTAAAACGCTCTAATTTTCCACATATCACCCCCCATACTAATTATGAGCATTGTCCCTAATGCTAAACATAAGGAAAAAAAAGAGGAAAATAAGAATAATACTCTCCTATTATTCCAAGTCGCGAACGAAGCCGAAATCTTCAATCTTCGCCTTATTATGCATTGACTCGCTTATTTTTTACAATTTAACACAAACAATATATACACAAACATTTTTCACATACCAAATTAAATAAAAATCTCCCCCTTTTATTCCAAGTCGCGAACGAAGCCGAAATCTTCAATCTTCGCCTTATTATGCATTGACTCGCTTATTTTCTGTAATCTAACACAAACAATATATACACAAACATTTTTCGCATACCAAATTAAATAAAAATCAACACACAAAGTAATAATTTATCCTACATGCCAACAAAGGCATATTACATAACCAAATGTAATAAATTTTTTGAAATTGTTTTATAATATGACTAACACAAAAGTCACAAAGACACGAGGCATCACATATCCTCTTCAATTTCATCATTCCTTAGAGCATTGGATGGGTAGAAATGCGGTGGATAAGGTGGTGGTTATTGGGTATAGTAGGATGGCTCATGGTGATATCCGGGTGGTCCATAAGGTCCACTCATCAGAATGCTATATTGTTCCGCCATTCTCTCAAAAACCAGAGCATATCTATCTATGCTATAACATTGTCGCTCCATCATAAATCCAAGTTGGTCTTGCCTAACCTCCATCATTCCTATCCTATCACAAACATCTTGGAGTGATGCACGAGGAGCTCTTGACATGTTCACATGTGGTGCTCTCGCCGGCGCGTCTTCTCGAATCAACCTTCCATCCGCTCCAATCAAATCTCTCAAAGTAATTTTTTTAATGGTATCACACATGATCGGCGGACTAAGACTACCCACAACTTGTTCAGTTAAAAGTCTCATTCTTCGGGCTAACCTAGTCACAAATTTTCCACACACAATCATGTTACTTGCTTGACTACCATGACCTTTCCTTTTCATCCACTTTGCAATCACCCAAGCCACATTAGCGTATTGCTAACGGTTCTTGTCCCTAAACATGCTCAATAACCACAAATTATTCTTTTGAACCTTGTCATATGTCGTTGTTTGTTGACAAACCGCATAAGAAATCATCTTTTGGAGTACTATTAAAAGTGGACTAGAAATCCTAGTGGTTGAGCTCCTAGACCAGCTCAAAGGATCCTCATCCGGACAAATTAATGCCTAAAACTCATTAGCATTAAAATTACCATGCCCACGTTCTCCTCCTTGAAAATACACTTCATATCCTTCCTCATTTCGCTCCTCTCTAGTATACAACTCCAATTACTTAGCAAATTCTTTCAAAGTCAAAGAATGTACTTTCCCTCAAAGTCTAAAACTCAAAATTTTCTATGTCACTAGCTCATCACCATCAACATCTTCATCAAAATGAAATGTGAGAAAAACTCAAGAACAAGCTCCGAATAGATCTTTTCCCTACAATTAAAAGCACGGACCTAAGATCAGATCGAAAGAAGACTTCATTTCCTCCAACCTCTATCACAACTATTGATAGCATCTCCCTAATTTGAGCTTCACAACCAAGCTCATTCAAAAATCCAAAATCCACAATGCTAGGTGCAAAAATTTGTTTCAGTAGTAAAAGACTAAGAGCATTGTTGTAAATGGTTTTAGCATCATTCGTACATACAGACCAATTCAAAAATGGATGATTAGGAACTCCTATGAGTGCGGCACTCGCCGACTTGATAGGCTTTCACCTCTTTCCTCGGCTAGATGAGTCGGTCTCATAGTTTCCAGAACGTGTGTTCTGCAAAATTTATCACACAAACAAACATATATTAACATTAGATAAGCATTATGGGTCAACGACATCCCTATGTTGGTGTTCTGATCATTCTGTTGGTTTTTAGACAAAATGTATGGCGCACATTTGAGAAGTGTGGCGTACTTTTTGGGAAAAACTCGCTAAAGTGCGGCACATATTCTTTGTATCTCAACATATGTCAGTGTAACTAATAATCTTAACCAAATCCGCAAAATAATGGTTACAAATCAACAATAATGGCTAGAATCAAACACTAAACCATTCTAATTCATTTTAATCCGCGACATTGCTCAATTTTAAGGTCTAATTTCAAAAACCCTCATTTTTATTTTAATGTTTTTCAATATCATCTAATAATCTAACTCTATCCTAATCAATATCCCTATTTCTAATTACAAATCGAATTTAATCCGATTATCAATCACTAAGAACCCTAATTGAAAAATTAATCAATAATTTAAAACTAATAAAATAAAATATGTATGAATTAAAGATTAAAAACTTACCCTAGACATGATCTCGAGTGTGAATTGGAGTAGAAATTGAAAAATATTTTTGGTGATGATTCTAGAAATCGTGAGGTGTGTTCTTGTTTTTTTAGTATCAAATGAGAAAAATAAAGTATATACAAAAATCCGTCCAGAAGTGCGGCGCACATTTAAGAAGTGCGGCGCACATTCTGTGCTCATAGACCATATTTCTGTTACTTAAGTACACTAGACACATCAAAGAAAACCTCCCATTTATTTGATTTCATAAAAGAAAAATAACAAGACCACTAGGGAAAACATTCCCTTCTTCTAAGACCATCCTAAAACTTCTAGGACTCTTAGATTTTACTTCGTTTTATTGGTTATCTACATACAAAAAAGATAAAAATCCATAAAGTAACTAATGCACTTCTTATTTCCTCCATATCTTTAGTTATAGCAGAAGTTTAGAGGTGACATGATATCACTCTCGTGTAACGTCCCGAGACCTCTCTATTGGTGTCTTTTGTCTTGTATACCTTTTCGTACCTCTTTCCACATGGATCAATAATGACCATGGCAACATGCCATTCACTATCTCCATCTTTAGCAATGTTTTCAAATTCTCGCTTGTTCTCCACTTGCCAATCTTTGGATTTTAATGAGACGGGAAGTGCTCCAAGCATTCCCACAATCTTCTTGTATACACATATGTTAAAGAAAGGGTTATGGTAGCTCCTTTCACTTAGTGATGCATCTAAAAGTTCTTCCGGTTTCATCCATGGTTGCAAATATAGACCATAAATTGGCATACCGTTCTCATCTCTCTTCATGGTGTAGTGGTTATCATCTTCATCATCACTATCATCATGTTTCTTTGATTTTAGCACATTATAGTTTTGATGGACAAACCCATCAAAGCTAGCCATAATAGCTTTTCCAACATCTATGTTTGCACCACTGGTGTGCAAAATTTTCTTCCAACCACTAGTTGAATATCTCGATCAATAGGAATGTCGAGAAGCATAAAATCGGCTAGTAGTGTAGTTGTTCCCACTTGGGAAAGAACTCCAAGCGAACGTCCAAATCCCTCCACGTAGGAGTGATCAAGCATTTTGATACGATCAAACCTTGGTTTGACTCTACCAACATCTAACATTCTGAAGATTCCATATGGCATGACATTAACATTTAAACCGATATCAACCAAAGCATTATAAGTAGTCTTACCCTCCAACCTTATTGGTAGGATAAAGTACCCCGAATCTTCTTTCTCAAGCATTAACTTGTTCTCACGAAGCATTTGTATAGCCACATCTTCATACTCCGGTGTTAATCCATCTTTAAATTTCAACTTGTCGAGCAAAACTCCATCAACAATCATTTTATATTTATCACTATATTTCAAAGTTTCAATGATAGGTCGATGCATATTCAACAACATGACTCTTTCTTCAATATCTTCTTGTAATTCCTCCATTGATAGTTCTTCTCTAGTCAAAGGTTTGCTAATGGTGAGTGAAGGCCCTTCACCATTATAGTTCAACTTGTAAGTGTGGGCGGGTTTCTTGCCTTTGTTTCTTTTGTTTTTCCCCATGCTACAAACAAATCTAGGAGCATCAATTTCCTCGGTTTTAATAGGTGCCTAATATAGTATTTTTCAAGTTTATTTTTCTCTCGGTATCTTTACGAATTGATCAATCGATATCAATCAAGTCACTTAATTGTTCTTGGTATTTGATTGTAAAGGTTTTGGTATTCTATTTCTACTTTCCACAAAACCGTCAAAAAGGTAAAAATATTATCATCTACGTAACCGTACTATGCTAAAAACAAGTTGCACATACCATTTAATAAGCACAAAGTACAACCAAGTAATGCACAACTAAGTATTAAATGCTAAAATGGAAATTTTATAAAAGTACAAGTACTAAAAATGTAAATGTGAAAAGTATAAGGACTGAAAATGTAAATTGTACAAACTACGTGCCAAAAATAACAACTTTACCAAACTTGTAACTAAAAATAACATACCTAACAATATCCAAGGACTAAATAGCAAACCCTAGAAAGTTATAACTATTTCTAACAAACTAGCAAGTAAACTAAATCCAAGGACTAAATGGCAATTTATGAAATGTTTAAGTGAAAAACGGGCTTAACAAGTTTTAAGCTGTATCTCAAGTTCTAGTGGACCAAATAAGCTCAAACCAGTTTCCTTAGATTCAGAATCCAAATTAAGCTAGGAAATGTCAAGGAAATAAGCTAAAACTTGCTAAATCTCAAATAAGCTATTTTCAATAAGCCACTCTTAAGAGTTAAGCTTTTCTAGATAAGCACTTGATTTGAATTTCACAAGAAACATTAATCAGCTCAAAATATTGATGCATATCCAAGAAAATCCAAATTTTTTCCAAAAAATAAGCCAGAAAGTTAAATAAGCTCAAACTGGCTTATGTTGACCAAGTTTGACTTACATTGACCAAAGTTTGACCAAGTCCAAATCTGGTTTTTACCACTTTTACAACTGATTTGTGCAATAAAATGGCTATATTTATGAAGAGATTCAATGGGAAATGAAAATAAGACTTGGTAGATTAAGCTATTTATCACAAAGACTTTTAATAACCTATAGTTTATTCTACAATGCAATCTAGACCTAGAAGCTTATCAATCTTGAAAGCCTGGATGTTAAGCTTTCCAATGAACAAAAAATCAAGTCCTAACTCTTTGAATTGAGCAAATTGTGCTTGTTTGAAAGTAGTTGTTTTAAGCATGTAAAACTGACCCAATGTGTTTTCCTGACATTTGCCTTTTTGACCATGTGTTTGACTTAGAAACTTTGTACAAATGTATTGGACCAGTTACTAAGTGAAAACAAACAAGTATTACTCACTTCCACTTGCTGAATCAAAAGATATAAAATCTACCAAACACCACTTATGAACTGAAACATAAGTTTAAGCTATGGAAACAGATTAATGCTAACAAATTCAAACTACAAACTAGAAAAGCATATCAGTTAGATCAAATGAAGCAAGAAACAGGCAAAGTCAAGGAAGTTTACACTAATTCCAAGAATTGAGCATGCAATTGACTTTTCAGTGGAATTTAAAACAGATTCAAGTACTTTTTAGCTAAGAAGCCTCCTTTAGTGGAGAAGAGAGTGGTGAACTCTCTTTTGAGCTTATTCAACACCTTATCAACAATCAACAACAACCAATTAACATCACACCATGATTCATCATTATAAAATCTACTACTAGTCTAATCTTGATCTTATGGCTAGAACTGGTTAAGTATGCTATGAATTGCAATGCTGAACTAGATAACTTCTCCAAACATCAACACAACTCTGTTATTTACTCATGAATAATAGAATCCAAGATATGAAGGTATAAACAGTAGGTATAGTAAAGTAGAGATGAGATCAAGTGAATGAAATTTGTTTATTCATTAATGGTGGAAAGTAGGTATTTTTTACAACTAATATAACAGACTTAAGAGTGGTTGTCAATCACTCTTAAGCTGCTAAAACTAGAAGGAAAGTAATTTGGGAGAAATCTACAAAGTGTGTGTTTTTTCATACTTTAACTACACACATACAAATGAGCTATCAATAGGTATTTATAGACAAAATGTAAAGCTGAGGTGAGGTGTATGACATGTCCCATCCAATTAGCTTCTTCCACGTGTCAACTTAGCTCAATTGATTTTAGTGTTCTTGGCCAGAAATTAGGGGAATTTGAATTACTCAATTTCAGCTTAATTAAGTGGTTGGAGTGTGTTTGTCTTGCTTCAACGATCAGTTTTCATGTAGACCATTTCTTGTGAAGTTGCCTCTAACGTCTTCTTCATCCTGGGAATAAACTAGCTATGTGGCACTTTGTAATTCGCCCAATAATGTATACACGGATCATTATCCGTTGTATAGTAAGGATTAAGGAGTTGGCGCCTTGTGATTGGAGGAAAAGTGGTAGTGGATAGCACTGTTATGATTCGGTGGCAGTTTCTCTTTCTTCATTTATTAAGCTAAAAGTGGCAATCCGTGGCACATGTATACTTGTTTCTGATTGGTTTAGATGTATGTCACACGGATCAAGCTCGAATTAAGTATCCAAAATGACAGAAATAGTCCCTCAGCTTTGGCAGTTTGTAGTTTTGAGCTAGGAACTTTATAAACTTGACATCTTAAGTCCTTCCACTTGTGAAATCAAGTAATAAGGCCCTTTGACTTTGGTTGACTTGAATCTTGATCTCTTTGAATTTCTTGAATTTACACTTCAAGTCCTTTATCTTTGGATACTTATCAAAATGAGTCCTTCTTTTGTCTTTTTCTTGATATTAATGCCTTGAAATCCGTGTTTGCATCAAATCGTATCATTTTACCTACAAAATCACAAACAACAAAGAATACCCCATAATTCTACTTTTTCACATAAAACTTGGTATTTTTCTTTGTGTTTTATGGTTTGATTTGTTATAATTGATATGAGATTTTACTTATATCAGTGCCAAATCATCAAAATTGAGGTTATCAATTATTTCATCAATCTCTTCAAAGTCTAAGCTTTCATGCACTTTCGGCCATAAAAGTAAGTATGCCACAAGTGATGTCAAGTTGTGCAATAGCTTGCTTTAGGAAAGATCTCTCAAAGATTAAACACGTTCACAATCGTCCTCCTCCGGGTTGACAACGAATTTAATGAAAAACAACTCATCTTTAATCATGACAATGAGTTTTTTTTATCTATCTCACTGTCTCCATTACGATGAGTGTTGTAGGTTAAGCCAAACTCAACTACATATTCATTACAAATCAAACTTTTCTCCAATTCAAAATCTACTTGCCCATCATAAGCAAATTTTCCTTCCACATGGCAAGGCATCAAATACTTTTCACTAGGTGTCAACTCTTCCATACGATAGAAAGTTAAGACCTTTTAGACCCCACTATCGGCTGAGTCCTTACATTCAGATCCTGTCCATTCTCCTTCCGATTCAATTTTGTCATTGAGACTAATATGCTCATCCACTCCTAAGAATAGTCTACCCAAGCTAGTATTTGGATCCATCTCAATCTTAAAACAATAATTGATAACGTTCTAATTATACATGTTTACATGTGCGTTATCTGTATATATTTAGGTTAATTATGTGAGCTATAGATACTTAATAGACTATATTTGACGTATAGGTTCCAAGGACGTGTCGTGGAAGGAAATGGAAGAAAACACGAAGACATGAAGCTTAAACAAAGAAATAAAGTCAAGCTTCTGATCTCCCGACACCTGTCACTGTTTTGCCCATATCTTGAGCATACGAACTCCGTTTTAGTTGATTCAAGCGGCCACGGAAAGAGGAAAGAAAGATCTATAACTTTTCCATTTGGTCTAAACTGGAAATGACCAAATGTGCGGCACACTTTTCTGCAAATCCTCGAACCTGTTCTAGATGCGAAATTGTGCAGCGCACCGTCCTGGTTGTGCGGCGCACATCTGACCCACCAAATGTGAGACGCAAATTTGAAAAAGTGCGTCGCACTTTTGCCCTAGTGAAAACTATAAATAGAGAGCAATTTCTCTCATTTCTCACACACTTCTCATTCCATTCTCCCATCTTCCACCATCATTCCTCAGTAGTTTAGGACGAATTTTGGGCTGAGTAACATCACCCAAAGGGTTCGAAACATTTGGAATCATTAGTTTGTGTAATCAATATTAGTTTTCATTTGAGAAAACTTGTAATCATCATCTTGGATCATAAACTTTGGTATAATCTATTATACCTTTTTATATGATTATTTATAGAATTATTAAGCATATGATGTTTATTATTGTTGTGATCATGGAGTAGTACCTTGTCTATTTGGTTGAGGCATATGTAGAACTATGAATAGATTGTATTAGATTCAAAGGGGCGAAGTGCGGCGCACAGTTAGGTTTATGCGGCGCACTTTCTCTCTGGTTCGTGATTATAAGCATGGTTGATTTGTTCTTGCACTTGATACTATTATGTTTGATCATTGTTATGTATTTGGTTCATTCATGATTATAACTAGTACTTATATAATTGAATGGATTCCATGTCATCTAGTAAATGAATCTTGGTATTCGCTTTTGTCGCGATTGGTGGAATAAAATACATAACAACTCTTGCATAATTTTGTTTAGTACTTGAATTATTAAAACCAACATAAACCATTCTTAATGCTTTTGGTATGACATGATCTTTAGAAGGATTCTTGTTATATCGAATAGATGTTGCATGTGCGACTAGTAATCCACATGTTGTCTTACATTGTTTATGTGCTTATAATTCACCTTTGCTATCTATCTTTTCTATGTTCTAGCCTTAACCAAACACACCTTTAAATCATTGTTAGAAGCTTAAAGCTTTAGAACTTGTGACATTGTAGAGATAATTGTTTTTACTTGTTAACAACAATCCCGTGGATCGACCTGGACTTTACCTTAGACTATACTATACACGAAAGGGTATACATTCCCGTGTTGTGTTTTTAGTCCCTTGTTTGGTAATCATCTAGTAATATATAAATTTAAGACTTGCGAACACACATCAAAAGAAACATTAGTATGTTAGTGCCATTTTCCTACCCTAAAATTCTTAGGAAACTCATTAGTTTTAATGAATATCTCCATTTAAGTGCGTTATAAGCAGTTTTTGTTTCCTGTTTCTCTAGTTGTGCGGCGCACATATAAGAAGTGCGGCGCACTTTTGCGCGACACTGAAAAGCCGGCGCACATATGGGATTTGCGACGCACTTTCTGCGACTATTTTTTTTTCACAACTTTATAATTTGTAAGCCAATCAAACCAAGTTATAAGATATTTTCCATAGAAATTTTTTAACAAATAGTCAAAGTAAGAAATCATGACCAAGTTTAGCAATATGTCCATAAGTATTTTACAAGAATAAGCCATTTTTTCATTTTCGTTTGTTTTCTCATTTTTTTGTATTTTTATTATAGCTAAAATTTTAGAAAAATTACCACAAATCATGATAAATACCAAACAAGACATACAAAACTAAATTATTCTACCAAATAGTAAATAAAATAGAAAATAAAATTTTGAAAGAAAATATTTTTTGTTTTTTTAAATGTAATATTAATAAACACAAAAGCTCAAAAAGCATAAGTACACACAAAGAAATTCTCCTATTTTCAGCAGTAAGTGTTGAGAGTAAAAGGTTTTGGTGGTGTTTTGGGATTGTTTCTACCAACATTTTTGAAAATTCGACACAACTGTGCGGCGCACTTTTGTATTGTTTTGTTAAAAACTTTTTCAGATTGCCAGAAATCTGTACGGCGTGTTTAGAAATTTTGTTTACCAAGTATTTCAGAATGTTTTAAACTAATAAAAAATTTATCCCCGGCTGCGGCGCCAAACACTTGATGTTCGTTTGCAAGTCATAAATTTTTATTACAAGATATTACCACACAATTGACTAGAAACACAAACATGGGCAAGTATACCCTATCATGTATAGCATAGTGTTAAGGTAATTCCAGTTCCTTCCACGGGATTGGTCTTCAAGAATATAAAACAGTTACCTATAGAGTGTCACGAGTTCTAAAGATATACTTATCAAATGGTTTAAAGGGTGCGTTTGGTTAAGGTCACAACCATATGAAAGATAGGTAGCAATGATGAATATGAGCACATAAACAATGTAATACAACATGTCGATTACTAGTCGTACACGCAACCTCTAATTAATATAACAAAAATCCGACTAAAGATCATGTCATATCAAAAGCATTAAGAATGGTTTATGCTTGATATCGATAAATAAAGTAATAGATGAGATTATGTAAGAGTTGTTATATGTTTTATTCCACTAATCGTGACAAAAGTGAATAACAAGATTTATTTACTAGATGACATGAAATTCATCCATTCACAAGAGTACTAGTCATATCCATGAATAATTCCAACATATAAAAATGGTCTTACATAATAGCATATAGTACAAAACCATCTAAATCATAATCATAGTCACGAACCAAGGAGGAAAGTGCACCGCACAAAACTAATTGTACGCCGCACTTTGCCCTCGCAAAGCCATATAAATATATCTAATCATAAGGTTGTTAAGCCCTAACCATTTCACAACAAACTACTCCATAATAACAGTAAAAATAATCATCTCAACAATATGTAAATCAAAGGAAATGAATAACATAAATGGAATGAGAATTATACCAACAAAAGTGTTAAATCAATACTTGCTCCAAAAAGTTACAAGTCTTGTTCCAACTTATTATAATCAACAAGCAAAGTTCTTAGTCCCTTGCTACAGCAACAATGGTATGAACCAACTAAGGTTCACCTTGTACTAGTAACAATGATCAAGGATTGAAGGAATCCTTGATTATATGAAAACCCTTATAACAATAGAGTATTGGAGAATGGAATTATATGATTATGCCTGCCCTTAGGTCCTTTTTATAGCATCTATTTCGTAGCCAAAACCTACTGGAAGTAAGCAAAGGTTTCCAATAATTTCCATGCATAATGGCACTTAATTCATGTAACTACATCAAAATGTGTGCCACACTTTCTCAATTGTGCGCCACACTTCTGAGTTGTAAATGTGCGCCACACTTTTCCTTTTGTGCGCTGCACTTTGGATAGTTCTCCAAATTCGTAGTACATTAAATGTGCGCCGCACTTTTGAGTTGTGTGCCGCACTTTGGCTGTTTTTTAGCACAATTTATTCTTTAGTCCTTTTCTTTTTATTTCTTCACTTCTTTTCTTCATAGTTTCATTCCTTCACTACTGTAACACCCGTGAATGTGCCGTATGATGCTAAGTTATCGTCTCAAGAGTTGTTCAGTATGAGCATCTCTCTTAAGTTGTGGCTCACTTGTGGATGTGATATCCCGAGCCCAACGTCATTTATTTAATCCTATTTTACGTATATTTTTGAAATTTTTAAGAATTTTTATCGTGGATTTATTTGACGGTTTAAGTTGAAACCGACGTTTACGGTCGTAATTTTAATGTTTGACGATTTAAGAAGAACCGATAACGATTACGATACCGACGGATGCCCAAAACTTACATTTTATTATCGATTGATCGATATTTGAGTTTTTCGAGATTTTATTTTTATTACGTGTTAAGTCGAGTCGGAACCATATGTATATTCGTTTTGTGTGCGTTTAAACCATTTAAAAGTATTTTGAGGTAGCCGAGACGAAACCCGACTCTCGTAAATTTATAAAAACTTGCTAGGTACCATTTTTGCCTTCTTTAAAAGTAATTTGTAAACAAGGCCAAAAGATATCCATATTTGCACACTTGGTCCTCCCCCACTATATATAAGCCAAAAATTCACACACACACTCATTTTATTACAACAAAAATTTTTTTGCTTCCTCCTCCCTCTCTCTCTAAAACCTACGGCCAAAACACCACCACCATGATCCACCACCACAATTTGATTTTTGATAAATCTAAGCAATACCCCATGTTTATAATCATCTTGTAAGTGTTTATCACCAAAAAAAAATCCAACATGCAACACATTTTATTTTCAAGATCTATTTTATAAAATGTTGAATTGATCCATTTTTGTTGGTTGCATGTGTGTTATTTTGTGTTAGGATCAAGAGATTTGTGTTATACAAGCTTGGAAAAGATTTTATCTTGGTGTTTTTGATCATAGGAGCCACGAAATTTTGGGGTTCTTGGGTGTTCTTGATCATTTGATCTTAAATAAATCATTGTAAGGTTCCACTCATATGTTATTAATATTATAATCATCTTTTATTTTAATTGCATGCATTTGTTTATAATTTTTGATAAAGTGCATGATGGTCATGCAAGTGATTAGGATATTGGGAGTTGTTGTAGATGATAGGTATGGGTTATTTGAGTTATTGGTAAACTTGGAAATGGGTCAAAATAGGATTTAGTATGGTTTTGAAGATGTCATTTTAGATCAGTAGGTTTAGGCCCTATTTTCGTACAGTAGATGTTGGATAAGTGTTGGTATTATTGGATATTGTTGTAGTAGTCGCCGAGACGCTCGTTTCGGTATAAGGTAGAGCTTCTAACTCATAACGAGTCAAAAGTCACATAGGTTCGAATATTTGTGTACCGGGAGGCGAGTATCGACGCAATCCGAAATTGTTGTCGATATTGGGTCAAATCTCGGGGACTATAACTTGAGTTTCAAACATAGTCAAGGGCTGTTCTCAGGCCCTATACTTAGCATTTTGAGTCTATTTTCATAATCAAGAGTCGGATTTGTAAATGGTTTTGATTAAGGAGGTCAAAACGGTTTTACGATACAAGTGTGCAAAACAGTCCGGTTTTTAAGGTCAAAAGATGTGTCGAGAAAGTGGGTCTAAAATGTGAATCATTTGATGAAATTTTAACTGAGTCTTCTACAGATATTGAGTGAGTTTGTCACCAAGTTTCGTCAAAAACGGAGTTGTTTAGGTATGGTAAAACAGCGTGTACTTTTGGTAAGTACCGGCTGAGTATTTTTGGGAGGTACTTAACCTCGCGTCATAGTTTGAGGCGAGAGGCTAATCTATTAGCTTCTCAAAGTTTTAAAAGGATATAAGTCTTATGTAAGAGTGTATATTCTGAGATTGGAGACCCATTTAGGGTACTTGAGCCGTGTTGATTTGGCATCTTGAGATGGATCAACATCGAAGGTGCTAGTCTTGGAAAGCTAGTACTTGTTATGGGGTTTAGAAGGGATTCACTTGTATTGGTTGGTCATGTCTATGTACATATTATTTTGAATCGTTGGTTTTATTATACTAAGTATGTTTTGAGGTACTTGAGTATGTTGTTAAGCGCGCACCTTATTTGTTAGGTGGCGGCTTTTGACGTGTATATTTGGGAGGCATCTTCACTTCGGCGATCACTACTACTATTAGCTTCGTGTGTCATCTAAGGTGAGTCTATAGCCTCGATCTTTACTTTATTCAAATGTTTTTAACCCACGAGGGGGATACATGCTAGTTAAAAGAAAATGAACATAAGGCTTGAATGATTGTTGGACCCGAACGTTGCCTCGAAATTGTGTTGAGTACCGAGTTGCCAAAGACCCTAAATTCATGAACTATTAACTATTGTCCTGCCCTCGAGTAGGGGGAGATAGCCGCTTATGCAATTTGTAGTACTACGGGGCTAACGACCCAATGCTAGCCGAGAAGCTGTACGTTGAGTAAGTTCTGCGGTAGATTATCTTGTATGAGAAATAAGGTATAATTGCAACTGATGCCTTTAGAAGGGGCACCGGTTTCATCTGAATCACGCCGGTATTTATTACGCGGGTGATTGAGTTAACGGATTAGTGTCATGAGCTTAAACACAATTGTCATATTCTTGAATAATAGATTGTATGGCCACAATGCTATTGAATGATCATGATTGGTTTTTAACACTTATGTTCAACTGATGTTTTGATAAACCTATAGATTCGCTCAACCTTTGTGTTGACAATTTTAAGCATGTGTCTCAGGTAATCAAGGTTGATAGCAGTGGAGCATGCGAGGATGGAAGTTGTTGTGGCTTGGCGGTCTACTTGTTTTCCTCCCTTTTTGCACTTAAAACTCTTTTATATTTTGTCGTGAGAATGAAAATGTACTTTTGGTTGAGATTCAGTGGGGACCTAAACGCAAACTCTGTTTTATATTTCTTTTGGGATTTGGAAAATTGTAGACTTGATGTTTTAATAATGTTTGAACTTTTACGTCTCTTTGAGTCGTTTAATATAGCTTATGTGTGATGATAACTACGTAGCACCCAATGTTGTAGTTCCGCTACGCATAGCATTTGTGGGGGTGTTACAGATTGGTATCAGAGCCATGAGTTATAGAGAACTAGGTCGTTTTTGAAAATCCTAAACTATAACTTTTGGTGTCGTAAGAAATGGTCCAAGCACACACAACTATCCTGCATGGCTCCGGTAAGAATTCTTTAGCATTGCTTTATATTTTAGATGTATCCCTCGAAATTGATATGAATTCCTGAGTATTTAGTAAGTAAATACTTTGATATATATTGAGATATATTGTTTTGTACGTTGAGTACTTATCATCGTAATTTGCAAATTCCTGTAAAGATTATCGTATATGTTGCATGTAATTGGCATAACGGGCTACATTGCATTACATGGCAACATCGCGTTGTAATCCTACGTGTATGTAGGAATGATTTTTTATGTAAAAGCATGTATATACTATGGTGTTTAAAGGCATTGCACGTGAAGCAATGGTCCTTGAGTGATTATCGTACAAGTTATAATGCGGTTTTGTTGAGAATTCGGCCTTACCGCTAATTATCAATCTTGATAATTAATTTATTGTTCGAATAACCGAATATGAACCTCGTTTGATATCCTAGATACGTAGATGATGCTTCGTAACATATTTTATATCGACTAGGTCGATCTCGATTGTCGTTATCGCACCGTGATGTGTCATTTTGGACATTTTCTTTTGAAACGTAATTTACTTACGTATTACTTTATTTCCTTTATTCCTAATGGGTTTGATATGTTAGTTCACGTAACTATAACATAGACGAAGTATAATCGACGATGCGTACATTGGGGCGGCGAATCGTGTGTATATTATGAAACGTGGTTGAGGCGTGTTGCCATTTAATCGTTGTTTACTATTCTACTTGAATTTTAAAGATGTGTTTTAAAATAGACTGGCGTTGTGATCAAGCGCGATAACTTGGAATTTGGTTGGTTTTTGTGTTAATTTTGTGGAGTACGATTTCGAGACTCATCCGAGGCCGATAACAACATTTAGTTGACATACGTATTTTCGCTTCGTTTATTTCATTTTGTTTTGTTGTTTCATTATTTTGAATTCGATATTTTACATGACGAGGTCCGGCATTTGTGCAAGTTAAGTAAGCATCGAACTTTGTTGATTGAATGATTTAAACATAAAGTGTTTTACATATTTAATGTTTGGTGAATGAAACTTTCAGATAAAAATGACGTATGATGTGTTTTGTAACAAGTAAAATTCGTGTAGAGAATAAATGGACATTGTGAAATTATTTTCCTTCAACCTTGGTTGGTAAATCGTAATAAGTAATTATTATTACTCGTAAAATCCTTGTTTTCATATATTAAAATTTGATACTAAAAGATTGTGATGGACTTGTTAAGAATTTGTTTAAATTAGTTCGAGAAAGGAGTTATAATAAAATTTGCGAGATGACTATTGAGTATATGTAGCTTCGGATTTAGTATGAATTAATTTTCGGGTCAATGTAGCAAACTTTTGGCATAATTTGAAATATAGAGTAGAAAAATTGGTCACGTATTTTGGAGATAAAAACTTTGTAAAATTGGTTTTATTTTAAAACATAAGGCTGTGTTTACGTATGCATTGGTGTAAACTAGAACGCGTTACTTGTTGTATTGAATAAACTGGGTTAAAAATCGGAATGTACACTTTAAGTGAGAAATTATAATGCTTGAAATAAAATTTTAAACATTGATGGAACGTCATTGGAAATCATTTGTTTGTTTAATTGTCGTTATAGAGAATCAATATGTGTAATTTGATGATGCTTGTTTAAAATCATTTGAAAAATATTTCATTTTATTCCGCTGTGAGATGTGTTAATTTTAAAATTGTTTGATAACGAGCTAAAGATTAAAAGTTGAATTTTATATATTTTGGAAATAATTGAAATAAGCATTTTGATCACCTACTTCATTATTATATTATCATATTATTATCATTAATTTTTGAGATTCAAGTCTCGACTAAAATCAGTAATTTATCCGAGATAATACTACGTGAAACGTCTTTGACGCCTGATTCGAGCCGCGTGAATAAAATATAGCAAATAAATTGTAAGGAAGACATGTGTGTAATAAAAGTCAAAGGTTGAATTTTTAAGAGTTAATGGGACTAGGTTGAGTCGTGTTGGATATGTGTATATATGTGATAATATAAGTCGTAATAATAAAAACGTAAAACTTGGGAAATTCTTACTACGTATGTTTTTGGTACTTAAAAATATGGATATTAATGGGATTTTGACACAAGTATGGAGATTTTCGAACCTAATGATTTTATCAAATATGATAACCGAGTCACCGCCTTTATTAATGTTGATAATTTTCTTGAGATTATAACTTCCAGAAATAAAAACTTTGCAAAGATTGAAAGATGAAAGGTATAAATTCTTTAATAGTGTAACACAAATTAAAAATGTGTAAATGTTCGGTTTTACAATGTACAAGGTAACACTAATTACTATACGCAACTGGATTATACAACACACGCCTACTCGAATATTATTTAATAAAGATGTATATATAATGTTTTGAGTCACGATGGTTCGATCGTCCGACATCCCTTCTTTGATTTTGTGAGTCTGTATCTAAACATGAGTCGTCATGTGATTGTTCATTTTAATCTTGTCTATGGTATGAAACCAATATTATTATATTTATTTTTGTGTCGCTACTTCGCTAGTACTTGATGATGAGGGTATGTCACCCGGTGTATTTTGTCATGATCATGGACGCCGTAACTTTCTTCTGTCGGTTAATGGAACAAAAAAAAAAAAAATTTGTATTTACTTGAATGATGCTATAAATCTTCATTAGAGTGGTTGTTTATTTATATTTAACAAAAGCGAGGAGGCGAAGCCGCATTACCAAATTGTAGAGGTGAAAGAACTCGATCTTTCTGGTGAAATTGTTTCTATTTTAACCAAGTGATTATTCTTCTCTCCCCGTATACCCTTGGCGGAATGTGTGTGCAACTCGAGACGATGGGAATTATGATCGTTGTTTTATTTTTGACGCTTGTGTTGATATTCGATTTTACCCCATGTAGTCATAGATCACTGTTGTTATCCCGAGACTTTTGTCATATATTTGAAGTATTTTCGTTTCTGATGTAATAAATTTTAGCTGGCAATAGTATTGCTCGTTTACCTCGTTCGATCTCATTGATCTTAATTTTATTACTTGTTGTGCTTGCAATGATCTTTAATCATGAACCACCTTACCGTTATTTTATGAATAGTCTATTTTAAAAATATGTATGAGTGTGTGAAATGGTTCGTTGAATTAAATGTAAATGGTATCGACTTATTTATTTATTTATTTATTTATTTTCTCATAAAAAGGCAAAGTAAAAGTATGTTTCCAAAGTGGACGAAAAATGTTTGATGTGTTTCTTAAAACGATGGTAGCAATATTTTCCCATTTCAAATTTCATTTCAAATGATTTAATTATTTTGAAGGGCTAGGTCGAAAACTTCCATAGTCGTGTTTGGTATGTAATAATAATGTTTGTGTTGTCACTCGATCCTCAATTATGCACAGCTTAGCTAACTATGCATAATTCGGGAAGAGTCCTGTTTTGTTGGTTGTTGTTGCTTGATCCTCAAGTATGCATGATCTAGCTAATTATGCATAGTTTAGGAAGGGCACTATCGTGTCAAACAAATTGGTCATCTTGAAACTTGTAGTGTTTTTGATAAATGTTTGGAAGAGAACATTTTTAAATGGTGGATCCTTATGCAAGTAATCGTATTTTCTTTGATTTTTAAAGAAAATTCTTGAATTTTCTTGTGTTCGTTGAAATCTTTTCTTCTGTTTGGCGTTGACTTAGTAAGTCACTGCGACCGAGTAATCTTGGAAAATGTTTTTATGAGTTGTGTGTGACGTGCAAATTTCATCGGAATCACGAGGGTGTTGATAAAATACCAAAGGGGCTCGTATCGTCACCGGGAGAAGAGTTTTAATAAAGATGGAAAAATGCCGAAGTAGAGGAAATTAGAGTTCAAGTGACTCTGAGGGGAAATGACGAAGACTTTTCCTACGTCGAGTGTATCATACCTTATATATTTTCTTTTCTCGTTCTTTTAATATGTCAAGCGACACATGATAAATTGTTGAAGTTTACCAACTGTGCATCGGTAATTGGAAGACCATTCCAATTGTCGTCTTCGTTTATTTAAGTGAGGAATCCTCTTTGCTTGACTCAACCATCCTTGATTTTCGATGGTTAAACGATAGATATCCCTAGTTGATGTTTTTGTGGTAAACCCTTGCCTTTTATGTATTTGTGTGGTAAGTAATCTGGTCGAGTGATCGTAAGTTGGGAGAACTTGAGACGACATTGTCCAATGAAGTCCGATCGTGGAGAACACGCGCCATGTTATGTATTTCTTTTATATCTAACTGTGAACGATGATGTTTATTGAGATTTTGACCACGTTTGGGACGAAAGTGAGATGGTGTTCTTATAATATTTTGGGGTATGGATCCGTGTGTGAGCACCCTGCGATGACATATGTATGTATTTTATTTCTTTTTGGATATGCATCCATAGCTAGCAAGCTCGTGAATCTTCGTAATATTGCAATTTTCTTTTGACCGGACTCATCCGAGAATTATGTAAATATTCTTGTTTTATCTTGGCTTGGCTGATTAGCAAGCGTGGGTTAACTGATTGAACTGATTGGTTTAGCATGGTTTGGCTATGTTGCAAACATGTCGTAATATGGTTATATGTGTTTCATAATGGCTTTTGTGTTTGTTTGGATTGTGATGTCTTCGAGAGAGTTATGTATACGCCGAATGACTTCGTATCGATGAATTCGTTTTTGACGAAGTAGGGTTGTATGTACGTAATATCGTAACAAGGTGATTTGGTACGACTAGTATTGATTACTTCGTCTTTTATATTTTGAACGTTTTTCTATGAGGTGATGTGTGACCCGTGTGATTTTCTTTGTGAGCAATTATTTTTATGAGACGATGAACCAAGTGAAAGGACTATGGGATGAAAAGGTAGATCACCAGTTGGATAGAATGAAGCAGGAGAAAGTCAGTTGAATGGACTTGAAATGATTCAAGAGGCTACGGAAGAGATGGTGTAGATTAAGAATCACATGCTAACCGCGAGAAGCTTTGAAAAGAGACGTGTTGATAACCATAGGAAGAATTTGGGAAATTGAAGTGGAGATCATGGATCGAGATGGTAAGAGACTGAAGCAAGGTGTAATACTCATCGTGAAGGTGTGATGGAACCCGAGACGTGAACCGAAGTCCATATCGGAACGTAAAGACCTCTTTAGGAAGGAGTACCCCCCCATCTTTCTAGTAGTACGAAATGCGAGTGTAAGAACCGGAGAGCGCCGGGACGTCGCTCCCTTAAGGAGGGGAGGATGTAACACCCGTGAATGTGCCGTATGATGCTAAGTTATCGTCTCAAGAGTTGTTCAGTATGAGCATCTCTCTTAAGTTGTGGCTCACTTGTGGATGTGATATCCCGAGCCCAACGTCATTTATTTAATCCTATTTTACGTATATTTTTGAAATTTTTAAGAATTTTTATCGTGGATTTATTTGACGGTTTAAGTTGAAACCGACGTTTACGGTCGTAATTTTAATGTTTGACGATTTAAGAAGAACCGATAACGATTACGATACCGACGGATGCCCAAAACTTACATTTTATTATCGATTGATCGATATTTGAGTTTTTCGAGATTTTATTTTTATTACGTGTTAAGTCGAGTCGGAACCATATGTATATTCGTTTTGTGTGCGTTTAAACCATTTAAAAGTATTTTGAGGTAGCCGGGACGAAACCCGACTCTCGTAAATTTATAAAAACTTGCTAGGTACCATTTTTGCCTTCTTTAAAAGTAATTTGTAAACAAGGCCAAAAGATATCCATATTTGCACACTTGGTCCTCCCCCACTATATATAAGCCAAAAATTCACACACACACTCATTTTATTACAACAAAAATTTTTTTGCTTCCTCCTCCCTCTCTCTCTAAAACCTACGGCCAAAACACCACCACCATGATCCACCACCACAATTTGATTTTTGATAAATCTAAGCAATACCCCATGTTTATAATCATCTTGTAAGTGTTTATCACCAAAAAAAAATCCAACATGCAACACATTTTATTTTCAAGATCTATTTTATAAAATGTTGAATTGATCCATTTTTGTTGGTTGCATGTGTGTTATTTTGTGTTAGGATCAAGAGATTTGTGTTATACAAGCTTGGAAAAGATTTTATCTTGGTGTTTTTGATCATAGGAGCCACGAAATTTTGGGGTTCTTGGGTGTTCTTGATCATTTGATCTTAAATAAATCATTGTAAGGTTCCACTCATATGTTATTAATATTATAATCATCTTTTATTTTAATTGCATGCATTTGTTTATAATTTTTGATAAAGTGCATGATGGTCATGCAAGTGATTAGGATATTGGGAGTTGTTGTAGATGATAGGTATGGGTTATTTGAGTTATTGGTAAACTTGGAAATGGGCCAAAATAGGATTTAGTATGGTTTTGAAGATGTCATTTTAGATCAGTAGGTTTAGGCCCTATTTTCGTACAGTAGATGTTGGATAAGTGTTGGTATTATTGGATATTGTTGTAGTAGTCGCCGAGACGCTCGTTTCAGTATAAGGTAGAGCTTCTAACTCATAACGAGTCAAAAGTTACATAGGTTCGAATATTTGTGTACCGGGAGGCGAGTATCGACGCAATCCGAAATTGTTGTCGATATTGGGTCAAATCTCGGGGACTATAACTTGAGTTTCAAACATGGTCAAGGGCTTTTCTCAGGCCCTATACTTAGCATTTTGAGTCTATTTTCATAATCAAGAGTCGGATTTGTAAATGGTTTTGATTAAGGAGGTCAAAACGGTTTTACGATACAAGTGTGCAAAACAGTCCGGTTTTTAAGGTCAAAAGATGTGTCGAGAAAGTGGGTCTAAAATGTGAATCATTTGATGAAATTTTAACTGAGTCTTCTACAGATATTGAGTGAGTTTGTCACCAAGTTTCGTCAAAAACGGAGTTGTTTAGGTATGGTAAAACAGCGTGTACTTTTGGTAAGTACCGGCTGAGTATTTTTGGGAGGTACTTAACCTCGCGTCATAGTTTGAGGCGAGAGGCTAATCTATTAGCTTCTCAAAGTTTTAAAAGGATATAAGTCTTATGTAAGAGTGTATATTCTGAGATTGGAGACCCATTTAGGGTACTTGAGCCGTGTTGATTTGGCATCTTGAGATGGATCAACATCGAAGGTGCTAGTCTTGGAAAGCTAGTACTTGTTATGGGGTTTAGAAGGGATTCACTTGTATTGGTTGGTCATGTCTATGTACATATTATTTTGAATCGTTGGTTTTATTATACTAAGTATGTTTTGAGGTACTTGAGTATGTTGTTAAGCGCGCACCTTATTTGTTAGGTGGCGGCTTTTGACGTGTATATTTGGGAGGCATCTTCACTTCGGCGATCACTACTACTATTAGCTTCGTGTGTCATCTAAGGTGAGTCTATAGCCTCGATCTTTACTTTATTCAAATGTTTTTAACCCGCGAGGGGGATACATGCTAGTTAAAAGAAAATGAACATAAGGCTTGAATGATTGTTGGACCCGAACGTTGCCTCGAAATTGTGTTGAGTACCAAGTTGCCAAAGACCCTAAATTCATGAACTATTAACTATTGTCCTGCCCTCGAGTAGGGGGAGATAGCCGCTTATGCAATTTGTAGTACTACGGGGCTAACGACCCAATGCTAGCCGAGAAGCTGTACGTTGAGTAAGTTCTGCGGTAGATTATCTTGTATGAGAAATAAGGTATAATTGCAACTGATGCCTTTAGAAGGGGCACCGGTTTCATCTGAATCACGCCGGTATTTATTACGCGGGTGATTGAGTTAACGGATTAGTGTCATGAGCTTAAACACAATTGTTATATTCTTGAATAATAGATTGTATGGCCACAATGCTATTGAATGATCATGATTGGTTTTTAACACTTATGTTCAACTGATGTTTTGATAAACCTATAGATTCGCTCAACCTTTGTGTTGACAATTTTAAGCATGTGTCTCAGGTAATCAAGGTTGATAGCAGTGGAGCATGCGAGGATGGAAGTTGTTGTGGCTTGGCGGTCTACTTGTTTTCCTCCCTTTTTGCACTTAAAACTCTTTTATATTTTGTCGTGAGAATGAAAATGTACTTTTGGTTGAGATTCAGTGGGGACCTAAACGCAAACTCTGTTTTATATTTCTTTTGGGATTTGGAAAATTGTAGACTTGATGTTTTAATAATGTTTGAACTTTTACGTCTCTTTGAGTCGTTTAATATAGCTTATGTGTGATGATAACTACGTAGCACCCAATGTTGTAGTTCCGCTACGCATAGCATTTGTGGGGGTGTTACAACTACAATCAAAACAATACTCATTATTAGTAACAATTCAACACATAATTTATTTATTTACATAGCAAACAAGGACAAATGCATCATTACAAACATGTATAAATGAGGCGTTATCAATCACGAATGCGATCTATCTTTGATCTTATATATCATCATCTCCTTCGTATTCAATCATCTCCTTCCAAAATTGATTAACATAAGATAATATCATCATGCTCTATATCTTTTTTTAGCTTATTAGATAAAAATAAGCTTGTTTTAAGCTTATTTGACATGCATTTATATATGAGTTTAGATTTGATAGCAATAATATGATAGCTTTTTTTAGCTTATTCATTTATTCTTTTTAGCTTATTTTGATGTGATTATGACTGCTTTAGCTTATTTGACGTGTTATAATTAAGTTTATTTGATGTTTTATACTTAAGCTTAATGTAAATAAGCTTATTATGAGAGTTATATGAATAAGCATGTAAATTGAGTTTGTTGAAGCTGTAGGATAAGAATAAGGTGAGGTATGTGAATAAGCTTATTAGGTGAGTTATGCTAAAACTGTAGGTTACAATGAACAGAGGTATCAATTATATATGATAAATATATCATATATGATATATGGAGGTATCAGATATGATAATATGGTAATGTGCTTCATAACAAGTACAAGTAAGTCTGTGATCTCCTGGTTGGTACTTAAAAGTTAGTTGTGTGTATATTATCATATTTGATAATATGGTTAAAACTCAACTTCTGTAATATATCATATATGATAATCTGGTTGAAACTTAATTTTTGTAATATATCATATTTGATAATATGGTTGAAACTAAAACCAAATCTTTGTATTTGTGTAATGAAAGTTGTTCATCAATGAATTTTGAAGAACTCAATCATCTCAAGGCCAAGAAGTGAAACATCGAATTCTTAACTGAAATACCAAGACGATGTGTATGAAAATGACAAAGACGAGCGTCAAGTTTGCAACAAAAATATTGATGACTGGGATCAACATCTATTGTTTAAACAATTGAATAGTTTATCTCTTAGAAATTTGTGTACGTTTATATATTAGTTTAACTTTGTAATTCTTCTCAATAATTAGCATTTTTGTTGAATATGGAAATGGCAAAACATCTGTAGATGTAACTTTTGGATAATATGGTTATTTTGTTAAGGTTTTTATCATATTCCTAAAGCATAGTTTTTACCTTTTTGAGTATCATATATGATAATACATGTAACTCTAATTCTACAATATATGATATTGCATTATCATATATGATAATGTAGTATCATATATGATACTCAAATTTTTTTTTGACAGATTAAACAAAGTGTAAGCTGAAGTCATGATTATAACAAAGAGTCTGCTAGATTCACGATTAAGCACTTGTTCAAAAAATAAAAAGAGTACTTTTTTATGAGTATCATATATGATAATGCATTATCATATATGAGAATAAAAAAAAGTTTGCCAAAATAAACAAACGGTCTACTGACTTCATAACTAAAATAAAGAGCCTCTTGAATTACTGATCAAACATACGTTCATAAAATAAATAATAGTGCTTTTTAAGAGCATAGAATTGATGCTTAAACACTTGTTCAAACTGAATGTAACAGGTAATGATTAAAACACTTATTTATAATCTATATACTCAACAACAAAAAGAGTCTACTTAGTTCAAGATTAAAATCAAAATATTCTTATTATTGTAACTACTATTCTTCATCTTCAATCATATCTTTTTCATTTTCAACCAGATATTTGCACGTCCTCATGCTTTACTCCAACCAGGCAATTGCCGCATCCATATCTGCTCGTTGTTTTTTTTCACACAATCTGCATCAATAGAAGAGGGAAAAAACATATTAGGCACTATTTTGTAAAAAGTGTAAAAAGTCATGTACAATATCAAAGTGTGATTTTATGTGGTTTGTCAGAAACATCATATATGATACCTCATATATATATATCATATATGATATACCTATCATATATCACATGTCATATAACTATCATGTATGATAAGTGAGGTATCATATATGATACATCAAACATAATTCAGCTTACATCAGCAACTTAATTAAAATACCTACTAATATAACTTATTCACACTAACATAAGCTTATTCATAACTCACATATATAAAAACTGGTAAAATAAGTCACAGGCATATTTGATTACGATATTTAGCCTTGCCAAACATATTTGATTCTCAACTCTAAGCTACGTGCCACTCACCGAAGTCATTCATATTCACTTCTAAATTTTATGGTCAATCTATATACAATACCATATATACATTATTATAGATGATATAATGCATGTTTAAAGAGCTTAATTTTGTTTAAATTAGTCATAAAATCTCGTTGTTTCTTGTGTTTTGTTAGATTCATCATATATGATAACTCATGTATCATATATGATACAACTATGATATATCATTTATCATATATGTATCATATATGATAAATGAAGTATCATATATGATACATCAAGCTTAATTTAGCCTACACCAGCAACATAAAGATTCCTAATAATACAACTTACATACCTTTTTTTTTCAAAAAATCGGATAATTCATTAAAAAAGCTAATAATCTAGCGTATAATTCAACATAATAAATTCAAATCATCTAATTCACAAGCTTATTCATAACTCTCATCTAATTAAAAATCTATTTGTAAGCTTATTCAAGCAAATCAGCTTATTTATAATCTCATTTAAACATATCAGCTTATTCACATAAATCATCTAGTAAGTTAGGTTATAATTTAGAGCAAATCAATCAAGATAATTCGATCAAAATAAGCTAGTTAAAAGTTTAACTAGAGTGATGATAAATTAATAAGCTCATTTTAATCAAATAAGCTAAAAATAAGAATAGTTATAAATCAAACCTAATGATAGATCGATTCGTGATTGTAGATCTTAATCAAAGAAATCTACGTAGCCCTGATTTACCAATTTAATTTTAGCAAAAGAACAAACCTGATGATGGATCAAATAGTGATTATAGATTGTGAAGCTCTGATAGGTTACTATAGAGAGAGAAAGTAGATCAGAGGTAGAGAGAGAAAAAAAGGAAAACGTGTGTGTGTAACACTCTCAATTTTCGTATCGGTACAGCGGAAGGGTCTTTTAGAGTGTTACGGGATAGCACAATAACTCCAATCATAGACAACACATAAAAATGGTTGTCCAAGGTTCAACATACATTCATTCGATAAAAAGTTTTAAAGTGTACAACAGGTCCCAAATTATACAGGTCATTAAGTTTACAAAACATAGATCGAATGAACATTTTTATAATTATGTGGGCCATCAGAGTCGATCTCCATCCGGATTACCTTCAAGCACCTGAGATAAAAACATGCAAAAATCATATCAGCGAATGCCGAGTGAATTCATAGAGTTTAATAAAACCGTTATATAAAACAATCGTTGAAATCAGGACACAAGTATAATATCAGAAGTAAGTCCTCGTATTGCTAGTCAGGCAATATATATATCAAAGCATACATCTTAAACCGTCCATGAGACCGTAGCCTCAATATTACCATTATAGGTAATATTATTATCGTTATTCATATCATTATAGGATCACATTAGATTCATTTGGATTATTATTAGCCGCATGACATTGTTACCTTACTATCACAACAACGGGCCGCGAACCCGACAAACAATTTGCCCATATAAGTTAGCGTGTCGTCACAAAAATCACGCTATGTAAATCTTCTCATACATAAATTCGCTTACCAATCAATGTGGTACGACGGGGATCAACCGTCAAGGCGTGAACTGGGGTGATCTTCCCCAAATAGTATTATCATATGCATAAGCGTCTACCAAATTCCAGTAGTTCACAATTCATGCTAATGGGACTTTGAGTGACATAACCTAACTACTAATAATCCTTTTTATCTCGTTTATAGGGTCATGGCATCATTCGGGTCCATATCATTAAGCATACCATCGGGACTACTTGTGTTCTATTATTATCAAAAACTAGCATGTTATCTCCCTCGCGGGTTTACAAATCATTTTATAAAACATTTAAAAGAGTGTGAGGCTATGAACTCACGTTGATAATGAAAGGCGGTTTATCGGCTACGGGCGTGCTTCGGTCACGGAAACCTATATAAATAATAATCGGTCTTAGACTTTTGTCCAATGACTTTATCAAAATAACAAATATAAATATGATGATTTTGTACATATGATGATGATCAAGTGGGTTTATATATTCTTATTTACTCATTTTAGTGTTTATGTATTAGTAACTTTTTACTAGTTTACTAGTTTTACCTATTTACATATTTTAAGTCCAATAAGCTTATTATAAGTTCTTTAACTTGTATTAATCCATTTTATACTTTTATTATCAGTATTTACACTTTACATGTTGGGCCCAAATGGGTTAAGCCCAATAAGTACTTTTTATAAGTGTTTAACTTATTTAGTTAAATTATTAGTCCAATATACTAACTTAGCTAGTTAATGTCCGTATGTCTATAGTTCGGGTTTATCGGTTTTTACTTGTATTTGATACTTATATATCATTATATGACTTTTAAAAACTATACATTAGACGGGTTTGATTGTCTAAGTTTTAATTGGCAAAAAACGTTAATTTTACGGTAATAGCCGAAAAAGTCGTAAAAATCATGTTTATAGTTTTTATAACTTATAAATATTATTCAACTACCATTTTTATAAAGTGTACATTTATTTAACCTTATACATATTTATATAAATGAAATTTATAAGTTAGTGGGTTTTAATTTCATATTTTATACTATATTATTTGAGTGCTTATATAATAGTATTAAACATTAATTCTTCAAAATTTGAGTTTTAGTTTCATTTTCACCATTTTTATCATATCTAGAGTTCTATAATGAGATAGAATCTCATTTTTGGATGGCATAAACTTCATATTATTTTATACAAATAAGTTAGTTATAGCTACTGCTCATTCCATGTCTAACTATCCTTAACAATCCCTACAAAACAGACTATTCAGATTAGCACGCTCATCTTGTTTTGATCATATCTCACTCACTTTGATGATTCCATTGCATGACCAACTCTCACATGTGTATGAAATCTTATACTTACTGTAAATGGATTCCACCATGCAATTTTATCAGTTTAAGTCTTGGTTACTTACTGTTTTTATACAGCCAACAATTTAAGCATGATTTTAGCCTTGTTTCTTATGGTTATTCATCTTTTTAAGCATATTTATCAACACTTGATCCCCACACAACATTTTGATCATCATATTTTCATCATATACATATACAATAAGAAAGAAAATACATTTGATCTTTACAAACAAGAGAAATGGAAAGGATGATCTTCTTTACCAACCAAGATTATATCTTGTTTTGGAAGACAACAACTTGATGAACACCAAATATATCTCCAAGATCATCAATCATCAAGATAGTTTGTTGAGAAATTAGCCCTAGGACACAAGAAAATCACCTCCTTTGTTGTTAATATGGCCACCAATCAATCAAGGCTTCAAGGTTTCTCCATAATATGGCTAGATAACATGTAACTTGTGGCTAGAAAAGATCAAATGGTGGTGTAGGATGGTGAAGTGGGACGGCAAGGATGAGAGAGTGAGAGAGTTTGAGAGTTGTTTTGCATGTGTGTTTTGGTGGAAATGGTTTAGCTAGGATAGTTTTGCTAGTTTTGGTGGGTGAATAAGCTTCAAAGTGAAGCTAAGTTACAAGTGTAAGTAAACTTAGTGTAAGGATGCCACATCAAAGGATGTGGTGTCCCTAGTTTTTCCGTCCCTTTTAGTGGGGTGGGATAAATTAGTTTTGTCCCATCCCGCTAATTTACGGGTATTCCTCGATTCTAGTTTTCTTGATTTTCATGCCCTCGGGTCGTTTTACGAAAAACGTTTTTATAAATTATGAATCAACGGCAAAAAACGAATCCAATAAAAATTGTCTCATCAAAAACGGAGTTCAAAAACTTAAATACGTAATCCTAAGGTTTCCGGTTTAGTCGTAAAGGACGCTAAATTATGCACGTAAGCCCAAATTTAAATCCGTAAATTGTGAGTTCATCAACCAACACAAAAATAAGTTTCAAAATATTATACGAGAAAATAACTCACTACCTGAAATTGTTAGATTCTCACAGTTTTTCCTCCTAAAAGGGATCAACGTCCTCGTGATCCATTTCATTTTGATGTCCGTTTCTTATTGAAATCGAAGAGGTGCTGATATTTCTTCCACATTTCATCCTCTCGTTCCCAAGTATATTCTGGTCCATGCTTTGAATTCCATCGGATCTTGACAATAGGTATCCGACTTTGTTTCAGTTGCTTTACCTCACGATCCATAACCTCTACGGGTTCTTCGATAAAATGCAACTTCCCATCTATTCGAACCTTATCGAACGAAATTTTCTCATCACTCGCTGCTAGACATTTCTTCAGATTAGATACATGGAATGTGTTGTGAACACCATGAAGTTCTGGGGGTAACTCTAGTTTGTAAGCCACCGGACCTACTCTAGATAAAATCTTAAAGGGTCCAATATAGCGGGGATTCAATTTTCCTCGCTTTCCAAATCTTATAACTCCTTTCCATGGCGATACTTTCAACATTAGTCAGTCACCCACTTTAAACTCCATCGGCTTCCGCCGCACATCTGCGTAACTTTTCTGTCTACTACGGGCAGTCAACAACCTATTCTTAATCTGAACTATCATCTCTGTAGTCTCCCGGATCAATTCTGGTCCCGTGAGCTGGGTATCCCCAACTTCACTCTAACATACAGGAGATCTACACTTTCTACCATACAAAGCTTCAAACGGTGCAGCCTTAATACTAGAATGGTAACTATTGTTATACGAAAACTCTGCTAACAGCAAATGTTTATCCCAATTCTTACCAAAATCTAACACACAAGCTCTCAACATATCTTCTAGTGTTTGTATCGTCCTTTCACTCTGCCCATCAGTCTGGGGGTGATAAGCAGTGCTCATGTCGAGATTCGTTCCCAAAGATCTTTGGAGAGATTTCCAAAAATTCGATGTGAATCTAGGATCTCGATCTGAAATGATCGATACAGGCACTCCATGCTTGCATACAACATTCTCAAGGTATATACGAGTCAGCTTCTCCAGTGAGAATTGCTCTTTAACCAGAATGAAGTGTGCTGATTTGGTCAGTCTGTCGACAATAACCCAAATCAAGTTGTTTCCAGATGATGTTCTAGGAAGCTTGGTGATAAAGTCCATCATAAATCGCTCCCACTTCCATTCAGGAATCTTTGGCTGTTGAAGTAGTCCTGATGGCTTTTGATGTTCAGCTTTAACTCTAGCACAAGTCAAGCATTGAAGAACATACATAGCAATATCAGCTTTCATATTCGACCACCAGTACAACTTCTTCAAATCATGATACATTTTATCAGATCCCGGATGAATGGAATACTTAGATTTATGGGATTCTAACATAATCAAGTCTCTTAAGCCTCCAAACTTAGGTATCCACATACGACCTCTTAAGCATTTCACTCCATCAGCTTTAACCTCTAAAGGATCTCCTTCTCCTCGGAACCCTTCATTAACAAAATTTTCTTTCTTACATGCTTCTATTTGCGCATTTCTAATTTGCTCAGGCAAATTATTGTGCACGGTCAAGACTAGAGAACGTACCCTGATAGGCTCTCTATCTTTCCTACTTAATGCATCGGCAACAACATTGGCTTTTCCTGGGTGATATTTTATATCACAATCATAATCACTTAACAACTCTATCCATCTTCGTTGCCTCATGTTCAATTCCTTCTGATCGAGAATATACTGTAGGCTTTTGTGATCGGTGAATACCGTACACTTGGTGCCATACAGATAATGTCTCCACAACCTAAGAGCAAAGACTACAGCTCCTAACTCAAGATCATGAGTAGTATAATTCTCCTTATTCTTCCTTAATTGCCTAGAAGCATAAGCTATCACTTTCTCTCGCTGCATCAAAATAGCTCCATAGCCTCTAAGAGATGCATCACAATACACTACAGAATCTTCACTCCCGTCGGGTAATGATAAAATTGGCGCACTACATAATTTTTGCTTCAATGTCTGAAATGCTCCATCCTCATCACTTCCCTAAACGAAAGGTTTATTCTTTTGGGTAAGTTTAGTCAAGGGTTTAGCTATCAAAGAAAATTCTTTAATGAATCGCCTATAATAGCCAGCCAATCCTAAGAACTGTCGCACTTCCGTTGGCGTTGTCAGTGCAGACCAATTCTTAATGGCTTCAACCTTTGCAGGATTAACATAAATTCCATCTTTGTTAATCACATGACCAAGAAATTGTACTGAATCTAACCAAAAATCACATTTCGAAAACTTAGCATACAACTTTTCATCCTTTAACAAACTCAAGATAATCCTTAAATGTTCTCTATGTTCATCTTCATTCTTAGAATAGATTAGAATATCGTCAATAAACACAATCAGAAATTTATCCAAGTAGGGTTTGCACACTCGATTCATTAAATCCATGAAAACCGCAGGTGCGTTAGTTAACCCAAATGACGTTACTTGAAATTCATAGTGTCCATAACGAGTTCTAAATGCAGTTATAGGAATATCTTCTTCACGGACGCGAAGTTGATGATATCCGGACCGCAAATCTATCTTAGAATACACACTAGATCCTTGTAGTTGATCAAACAAATCATCAATCCTAGGTAAAGGATATCGATTTTTAATTGTCAACTTATTCAGTTCCCTATAATCAATGCACATACGGAAAGATCCATCCTTCTTCTTAACGAACAAGACTGGAGCTCCCCAAGGCGACGAGCTCGGTCGAATAAAACCTTTATCAGACAACTCCTTAAATGCTCAGATAACTCCTTTAATTCAGAAGGGGCTAATCGGTAAGGCGCACGTGCCACCGGTGCAGCACCAGGAATTAAATCGATTTGAAACTCTACTTGCCTTATCGGTGGAAGTCCAGGTAAATCTTTAGGAAATACCTCAGGAAATTCACAAATAATAGGTAGATATTCCAATCATTTCTCCCTAGACTCATTCCCGGTCACTTGAGCTAAGAATAACTCACAACCGTTCCTGATGTACTTTTGGACTTTAATACATGAAACAATTTTCAAACGGGATTCACCTCGATTACCATCAATTACTAACGTCCTATTCCTAAGAGGAATCTTAACCTTCTTCTCTCCACATAAAATAGTATCATTATTCAACGACAACCAATCCATACCAATAATAATATCAAAACTACCGAATTCTATCAACATCAAATCAATCGGAAAGGAATATTTCAAGAGATTTAGAGAGCATCCTTCTAATAGCTTATTAGTTTTCACTAATTTACCATCAGCCAATTCCACCTCGTAACTGGTATTTATCTCAACAGGTTCAATGTCAATAAGGGCACTAAATTTAGTGGATACAAAGCTCCTATCAGCACCCGAATCAAATAAAGCAACATCATAATGATTGTTGAGTAAAAGCGTACCGGTAACTACATTTGGATCCTCTTTCTTCACCTCAATTGTTCCATGTTGATAGACACCACCCTGGGGGTTTCTTCCAGGTACAATCGCTTTCAACTTGGGGCATTCCGATTTTCTATGACCTTCTTCATTACAGTTGAAGCAAATGGTTCCCTTCTTACACCTTTCAACCTTGTGTCCAAGCTTTCCGCAATTTCGGCACTTCCAGCAGTCGCCAGCATGCCTCTTGTTGCCACACTTAGGACATCTATCATCGTTGCGCGGTGTGTTGTTGGTAAGAGCATTTGCATTCCCCTTTCTCTGGTTCTGACGGCGATCGAAATTCTTCCTATTATCACCTCTATCTACACGATCACCGTCTCCCTTTCTTTTCTCACCAACACGGGCTTCATCTTCCCTATCCTGAATTATCTGTCCAATGAGTTGGTAGGCCATTCGAACAGCATCATCAATGGTCAGTGGTTTAGATGATGTCACCTCCCCCCGGATATTCTTGGTCAACCCTTTAATATATTGTTCAATTCGGATCTCTTCGGGTTCCACCAATCGAGGACATAGCAAGGCCAACTCATGGAATCAGTTTGTGTAACTATCAATGTCCACACCTTGCATTCTCAGATGAATTAACTCTTGTTCTAACCTAATGATCACACTACAGGGACAAAACTCTAAAGTCATCCACTTCTTAATTTCAGCCCAAGGAGTAGCATTAGCAACATCAATACCCATGAAAGTAATTCTCCCGTTCCACAAAGTCAACGCACGACCTTTAAGAGTAGCCATAGAAAACGTCACCTTATCTTCCTCCTTACACTTACTAATCCAAAACACCGACTCAATCTTCTCAATCCACTAGCTTAATCCTACAACACCTTTAGTTCCATTAAAAGGTAGAGGTTCACACTTCATGAACGTCACATAAGTACAGCCACCAACTTCAGGTGCATTAGTTCCAAGTCCTCCTATATTTCCTTCAGCATTAGCATTCACATTATTAGCATTCACATTCACATTAGTACCACCAATTCTACTATCGCCAGCTCCGCTACCACCAGCTCCACTACCGCCAGCTCCACTACCGCCAACTTCACTACCGCCAGCTCCACTACCGCCAGCTCCACTACCGCCAGCTTCATTTCTATCATTTGCCATAAATTCAGTCATAGATGCGGTAACTTGCTTCGTAATAATCCTACATACATCATCCTCAGTCGCAACTTTCTTGGGCGGCATAGTTCTATAATTTCACAATTTCAAAGTATTAAGCATTCACCCAATAAGGGATTCATATAATATGGATTGAATTCATAATAAAGATACAAATAAGGCACAATATGGAATTCAAGACAAGATACATATTTCATTGGATTTGAAACAAAAGCATTTTCTTAATTACATCCCATATCAAAGTTCTAGCACTATACATACTCAAAATTTGTGCCAGGTCTACTACTAACAAGTCGGTTCAGTCAAAGCTACAAAAGTACAAAAGATACAAAGGTCACTAGTAAACACAGACAGGTCTACTGAGAACCGCCAGATGGTCCATCATCCATGGTCTTCTGTATCTTTGTCGGACGATCACTAGACACATCTTTAGCTGGGCGCTTACGGATCACTCCTCTTTCAACCATGTCAGCATAAAATCTACTATTCCATCCCACAGATATATTCAACTCCTTCTCAGCTTTCTCACGCATCGCACGAGCTACATTCAACTGAACCCCCATAGAATTCACCTTTTTCTTCATAGCAGCAAACTCACCACTTTCTAACATCGATAACCTCCTAAAAGCCTCATTCAAACCACGCTCTACATCAGTCAAATCCAAACTAAGCAATTCCTACTCTTTCTCACCAACCTTAGTCTTCGACACCAAATAAGCAAGATGAGTCTAAACAACACCTAATCCAATCTCTGTCATACTACTCTTAACACGGGAAGCATCTAAATCACGTCTCAAGGCCCATGGTGCAAGACCATCCATATGAGTAGCCTCTCGAGCACTAGACGACTCTCCTATCACACGTCTACGAGTAGCAATACCATCAGTACCGTCAGGTGCGTTATCATCCTCATCCTCCTCTGATTCAGAATCAGATTCAGACGATTCAGACATTTCATCTTTAGGTAGCTCAACCTCAGAATCAGACAAATAAACTGGTAGGGGTAAGGGCTCGCCCTCTGGAACATCATAAGGGTAAATAAGCTCGGCTTCCTCATCATCATCAACATCATCGTCTATACCTATATCCTCCTCGACATCCTCGTCGTCAATCTCATCATCTAAATTATCTAACCCAATCTCATCACCATTCTCAATATCAACATTATCAATCTCATTTTCTACCATATCAACCTGAGGGGCAATCTGATCTCCTAGTCCTATCTCGGGCTCGGGATCCTCAAATGGTTCCTCCTCATCATCCATATCATAATCTACTAAGTCTAAGTAAGGATCATCATCTACATTAGGTTTGGGAATAGCATGGTTCTCTACAGGAATATTAGGGTCAGCCATGACAATCTGCATTTATATATATATATCTCGTATTAGTATAACATACTTATTAAACAATTACATACTGAAATCACGATATATACATATAAATAATTTAAATTATATATATCAAAATATATATCTTCTCAATAGGGCTTGTTGGTAACGTCGGAGATCTTTGGCACCGTTATAGTCAAAAGATTTTTCAAATATTTTCTCAAATGTTCATAGTTAAAAGATTTTGGAAAGTTTTGTTCAAAACCTTGGTTTTTAAAATCTTTCATTCTCTATAACGAGAGCTCTGGTACCAAACTGTAACACTCTCAATTTTCGTATCGGTACAGCGGAAGGGTCTTTTAGAGTGTTACGGGATAGCACAATAACTCCAATAATAGACAACACATAAAAATGGTTGTACAAGGTTCAACATACATTCATTCGATAAAAAGTTTTAAAGTGTACAACAGGTCCTAAATTATACAGGTCATTAAGTTTACAAAACATAGATCGAATGAACATTTTTATTATTATGTGAGCCATCAGAGTCGATCTCCATCCGGATTACCTTCAAGCACCTGAGACAAAAACATGTAAAAATCATATTAGCGAATGCCGAGTGAATTCATAGAGTTTAATAAAAGCGTTATATAAAACAATCGTTGAAATCAGAACACGCGTATAATATCAGAAGTAAGTCCGCATATTTCTAGTCAGGCAATATATATATCAAAGCATACATCTTAAACCGTCCATGAGACCGTAGCCTCAATATTACCATTATAGGTAATATTATTATCGTTATTCATATCGTTATAGGATCACATTAGATTCATTTGGATTATTATTAGCTGCATGACATTGTTACCTTACTATCACAACAACGAGCCGCGAACCCGACAAACAATTTGCCCATCTAAGTTAGCGTGTCGTCACAAAAATCACGCTATGTAAATCTTCTCATACATAAATTCGCATACCAATCAATGTGGTACGACGGGGATCAACCATCAAGGCGCGAACTGGGGTGATCGTCCCCAAATAGTACTATCATATGCATAAGCGTCTACCAAATCCCGGTAGTTCACAATTCATGCTAATGGGACTTTGAGTGACATAACCTAACTACTAATAATCCTTTTTATCTCGTTTATAGGGTCATGGCATCATTCGGGTCCATATCATTAAGCATACCATCGGGACTACTTGTGTTCTATTTTTATCAAAAACTAGCATGTTATCTCCCTCGCGGGTTTACAAATCATTTTATAAAACATTTAAAAGAGTGCGAGGCTATGAACTCACGTTGATAATGAAAGGCGGTTTATCGGCTACGGGCGTGCTTCGGTCACGGAAACCTATATAAATAATAATCAGTCTTAGACTTTTGTCCAATGACTTTATCAAAATAACAAATATACATATGATATTTTGTACATATGATGATGATCAAGTGGGTTTATATATTCTTATTTACTCATTTTAGTGTTTATGTATTGGTAACTTTTTACTAGTTTACTAGTTTTACCTATTTACATATTTTATGTCCAATAAGCTTATTATAAGTTCTTTAACTTGTATTGATCCATTTTATACTTGTATGATCAGTATTTACACTTTACATGTTGGGCCCAAATGGGTTAAGCCCAATAAGTACTTTTTATAAGTGTTTAACTTATTTAGTTAAATTATTAGTCCAATATACTAACTTAGCTCGTTAATGTCCGTATGTCCTATAGTTCGAGTTTTATCGGTTTTTACTGTATTAGATACTTATATATCAGTATATGACTTTTAAAAACTTTACATTAGACGGGTTTGATCGTTAAGTTTTAATTGGCGAAAAACGTTAATTTTACGGTAATAGCCGAAAAAGTCGTAAAAATCATGTTTATAGTTTTTATAACTTATAAATATTATTCAACTACCATTTTTATAAAGTGTCCATTTATTTAACCTTATACATATTTATATAAATGAAATTTATAAGTTAGTGGGTTTTTATTTCACATTTTATACTATATTATTTGAGTGCTTATATAATAGTATTAAACATTAATTCTTCAAAATCTGATTTTTAGTTTCATTTTCACCATTTTTATCATATCTAGAGTTCTATAATGAGGTAGAAGCTCATTTTTGGATGGAATAAACTTCATATTATTTGCTACAAATAAGTTAGATATAGCTACTGCTCATTCCATGTCTAACTATCCTTAACAGTCCCTACAAAACAGACTATTCATATTAGCACACTCATCTTGTTTTGTTCATATCTCACTCATTTTGATGATTCCATTGCATGGCCAACTCTCACATGTGTATGACATCTTATACTTACTGTAAATGGATTCCACCATGCAATTTTATCAGTTTAAGTCTTGGTTACTTACTGTTTTTATACAGCCAACAATTTAAGCATGATTTTAGCCTTGTTTCTTATGGTTATTCATCTTTTTAAGCATATTTATCAACACTTGATCCTCACACAACATTTTTATCATCATATATTCATCATATACATATACAATAAGAAAGAAAATACATTTGATCTTTACAAAAATAACAAGAGAAATGGAAAGGATGATCTTCTTTACCAACCAAGATTATATCTTGTTTTTGGAAGACAACAATTTGATGAACACCAAATATATCTCCAAGATCATCAATCACCAAGATAGTTTGTTGAGAAATTAGCCCTAGGACACAAGCAAATCACCTCCTTTGTTGTTAATATGGCCACCAATCAATCAAGGCTTCAAGGTTTCTCCATAATATGGATAGATAACATGTAATTTGTGGCTAGAAAATATCAAATGGTGGTGTAGGATGGTGAAGTGGGACGGCAAGGATGAGAGAGTGAGAGAGTTTGAGAGTTGTTTTGCATGTGTGTTTTGGTGGAAATGGTTTAGCTAGGATGGTTTTGCTAGTTTTGGTGGGTGAATAAGCTTCAAAGTGAAGCTAAGTTACAAGTGTAAGTAAACTTAGTGTAAGGATGCCACATCAAAGGATGTGGTGTCCCTAGTTTTGCCGTCCCTTTTAGTGGGGTAGGATAAATTAGTTTTGTCCCATCCCGCTAATTTACGGGTACTCCTCGATTCTAGTTTCCTCGATTTGCGTGCCCTCGGGTCGTTTTACGAAAAACGTTTTTATAAATTATGAATCAACGGCACAAAACGAATCCAATAAAAATTGTCTCATCAAAAATGGAGTTCAAAAACGTAAATACGTAATCCTAAGGTTTCCGGTTTAGTCGTAAAGGATGCTAAATTATGCACGTAAACCCAAATTTAAATCCGTAAATTGTGAGTTCATCAACCAACACAAAATAAGTTTCAAAATATTATATGAGAAAATAATTCACTACCTGAAAATGTTAGATTGTCACAGTGTGTGTGTGTTTTATGAGAAAAGAAGTAAAAAGGCTTATATAGTGATCGGGTAAATGACGGAAATACCCATGTAGTGTAAAATAGGAATTTAATCTCAGCCATCGGATGCTAAAGAGATGAAAGGTGGGAATGATTCCCCTCATAAATGACCATAAAAGGGAAAACCGAAATCAAACATCGGTTCCCATACATAAGCCCAAAACATAAATAACGTAAATAGAATAGGAAGGACCAAAACAAGTGTCCAAGCAAGCATAAAATAAATGAAATGCAAGGGAAAGAAGTCTAAGGCAACTCCCATCCTATGCACGTCCTCTCCATGCTCGAGTCTGTCCTTGCGTACCTACCGTTTTGGTCATGGAAAGGAAAATATATGGCTGAGCAATACGCTAAGTGAACGGATATATGATAATGATATGAATGGCATAAACATAAGTAAGGCATGAAATGAAAGTAAAGTGCAGTAGAATAATATCTGTCCTAGAAAACCTGGTGTAAGTATATAAAACTGGTTTCATATTTTAAAAATACTTATGTTTATTTTATACTGAAAACTGTACTACTAATAAGTGTGAAAACACTTATCCTTTTACCACTTAATTATAATAATAACCAAGCCAAAACGTGTATTTTATGTCGTAAATGTCGTAATTATGCGTGGTTTATGTTTTTGTTGTGATTTAGGACCAAAATATGAAAAGGGAAGAAAACACGGGCTTTCACGGGCTTTTATCGAGGAAAAAGACAAAATAAAAAGTCAAAAGATCAAGAGTGCAAAAAGAACGGAAGTCCAAGGCCTATTCTGAAAATTTATCAAAGAAAATTCTAAAGACGGAAGTTTAATAAAGCCGAAGAACTCAAGTCTTATTAATGAAGAAATTACAAGACGAGTTTAATTAATCCCGAGACAAATTCGAAAAAGTCAAAGAATTTAGAAGACGAAAAGACGAGAAAGAAAGAAAGAAGGAAGATTCCAAAACATGCTTACCTCCCTAATCTCCTATAAATACCCTCCTAATATCACATTAGGAGGTGTTGGCTAACTTGACAAACTAGTCTTCCACCCTTTTCATTACTTGCACCTTTAATTTTCATGTCATTTACTTAATTGTCATTTAATTACTTGTCTTGCACCTTAAATTTCTTGCCTTTAATTTCAAGTAAGTCTTTTAATTTTGTTATTGAATATTTTCTTTTAATCAAGTTCTTACTTTTAATCTCTCTTTCTACCTTTCTTGCTTTGCTAAATCTTTATGTTTATGTGCTTATTGTTATGCTTATTTGATTAAGTGTTATGTTTTTATGCTTTTGGTTGTTTTGGATTATTGATTTTATAGCTTATTTATGTTTTTCTTAAATTTACTTAAGTTTTTTAAAAGTTATTTTTATTAAAAAGTCGTTTTAAATATTTTATCATTTAGTGTTTTTAAAAGTTTTTAAATTTTATCTTATTAGCTTTTTCTTATACGTGTTTTGATTAAAATTTTGGTCGTGTGCTTATTTGGTTAATAGCTTATTTTATTTTGCTTATTACGTTTTTCTTACTGTATTCCGACCAACGCCACCAGAAAGGGGTTTCACATTCCGATCAGCATTTCGATTGCTGGATCGGAAAAGGGTTTTGGATATTCCGACCAGGATTCCGATTGGGGATTCTGACGGAGGAGTTTTTGGATATTCCGATCAGTTTGATTTTCATTATTCCGATTTGGGATTCCGACAAACATTCCGATGAGGGACACATTCCGACTGCATTCCGATTGGAGAGGTAAGCCTTTATTCCGACAGGATTCCTTTGGGAACATTCCGATTGGATTCCGACTGAACATTCCGATTGGGATTCTGATTCCAGTCCGATGGTAGGTTTTGTTTATTAAGTTGTCTTAGTTTTTTTTTAAGTTTGCATTATTTTACTTTTCAAATTTTAAATTCATTACGTTTTAATTTCCAAAAATTGCACGCTTCCCGAAATCTCTGTTTTTACCAAGTGTTTTTCTAATTTTAGAGAAAAAGTGACAGTTTTTCTAGGTTTGCTTTTAGCCTATTTTAATTACGTTCTGCATTTTTATGTAATTGTCAAATTTACTTTTCGTCGATCTTTATTTTTACGTCATTTAATTCATTTACTTTTAAAGTTTTAAATTTTGCACCATTTACTTTTTAATTAGTTTTAGCTTTAATTACCGTCATTACTTTAACGTCTCGTAATTTAATTCTACTACAACGACCAATCTATTTGTTTTAACCAAAAGACGACTGAGTCGCACTTAAACCAATAATCAATTCGAAAAGACTGGAACAACGATATTTTTAACTGAGTAAATCTTAGTTATCAACTACCTTTGTCCTAAAATAATTGTCCACATTTGACTTTCGAAGTCTTGTTTATGCAACTTTGACCATAATTATATTTGGGTATGTTAAATAATACTTGATACAAAATATATGAATAGATAGAGTTTTAAATGTATTTTCATTTGTTATAAGTTTTATCAAGTATTATGTAATACAAATAAATATATTTAAGGTCACAGTTTTAGAAAAAAGACCAAAAACGTCAAATGTAGACAATTATTTTGGGACGAAGGGAGTATTTTAAATATAACCGGAGCCCATATAGGTCTTGTTATATCAACGTGCATGAATACTTAGAGGGGTGACCTCATCATGGAAATAGATGGGCTGCCTCTAATTAATAGATATAATATGAGTGGAGGGATCAGCTCTTGTAACGGATGCAAGGCACACACCGCAATTACCATGAAATCTTACTACTTGTCCTGGGATGCACCCATTCGCCCCACATAATAATAATAACAAAGGCCAAATACTGTAAAGGGACGCTGGGAGTAATCACTCCTACCGTAGAAGAGTCATAACACCGGTGCCTCTAGTGCTATCGTTATGAAACCCCCATAACTGGGTGAAACTGGCATGCATGTATATAGCTCAGGCAATCTAAAATAAACATAACATATACTGAAAGTGTTTAAGATACGTAACCTACTGGGGAAAACAGATGGCTGCAAACGGGGAATCCTAATGTAGGAAAGAATGTCCTTACTGAATGACGGAATATCCGTACCTTATGACCAGTAAATGAAGACGAAAACGAACGTGAAAGATCACTTAGACTTCATAATAGATACATAATCAGGTGACATGAATGAGTGTATGTTTTACTTATACATACTTGTTATTTAGTTTACTTGCCGTGTTCATACTTATTATACTTGTTCTTCTCTTGTCTTATTATTTCATGTTTAATCATGTGTTTCTTAGTGTTCATGTGTTTTAGATTCATGTAATTCATGTTTTAAGTGTTACAGTACTTGTTATAACAAAATGAATGACTTCTAAAAATAGCAGGTTTCTATATATAGTAACTTTCTAAAAATAGCAAGTTTCCTTAAATAGTAAGTTTCTAAAAATAGAAAGTTTCTATAATAAAGTTTCTATAAATAGCATGTTGCCATATTTAATAGGTTTCCATATTTATCATGTTGCCATAATTAGTATAATTCCATATTTAACATGTTTTCATAATTAACATATTTTCATAATTAATCGTAGGCTTATTAAATAGTTAAATGATATAAGATATAGTTTAATAAGCTTATATTATGTCACGTATAATTATATTGTAAAGTTTAATAACAATAAATACTTAGGCTTAACATATTATTATTAATTAATAATGTTATTCATGTTATCACAAGTTATTATTAGTTAATAATATTACATCTTTCATGTAATTAAACTTTACTTTAAAAGATATTATTTAATTAAACTAAGTTTTAATTAATTAAATTAGTGTAAATGAATAATTAATTTATTAATTATTTTAACATAAGTTTATTTAAATAAAATGTACATACAATCATAACATGATTTTATTTAAATAAAAATATAACCTAAGTCTTATTTTAATTAAATCGTAAATTAATTAATAAAATTAACTAATAAAAACATAACATAAAGTATATTCATAAATGGTTTAATTACATGTCTTGTAAAAATTGCCAATTCCCGAGCCCAACCCGAGACCGAACAACCGAGTACCATAGCCCGACGGATGTGGTCCCCGCTGTCGTGCCTCGTCCGAACCAACAGCCCACCACCGAGAGCCAAAGGCCCTCGGTTTGATGCTGCTGCCCGAACCAAACCAACCCGGGTTGCGTCGGGTTCCCTTTTTCCTGTGCTGAGACACAGAGCCTCACAGGGGATCTCGGTTCCCTGTTTTCCGAAAGCCACAACCCCCGAAAATGGGGTTGTGGTGTTGCGGCTTGGCCAAAGACAACCAACGCCAACCCGAAGGGGTTGCGACTGTTGGTAACCGAACACCACCGAGACCAAACCCGGTCTCGGTTCGCGTGTAACCCAAACAAATAAACATAATTACCCCGATGCCGTGTTTAATCTTTTATATTACATTTTTTATGCTTTTTCTTGATGATCTATAATAAAAAAGATTAAAGATCAAGGGATACCGTATGCGTGACAAGGTTTAAGACACGTACACAATATCGTGATAGTTAATGATCCAAAAACAACGAATCTTCCTTGTGGGTGTGCTATGTGTCGCGGCTAAGAGATAAAGGAAAGGGAGGCTAGGGTTTTGATATTTTTCCTGTAAAACTCTATTATGAAAATCCTCCTGGTGTTTTTGTTATTAGTGAAGTGAGTATGGGCCAAGCCCATTATTCTTCCTTTTCTTTTCTAACCGAAACTCACAAACACCCCTATAGTTTTCATACTTGTTTTTCGTACTTAAATATTTACCGTGTGAGGTCGTGTTTAATTATCGTGTTATTGTTTCTTGAATGTTTCTTAATCTTATACGTGAATTCTTATCGTGCATTTATATTCATTTTCGCATACGTAATACTTATGATAACTAATTAATATACATAATGTTTGTATTAAATATTCATGGTTTATGTCTTATATTAATTAATTAAAAATTTAAATTAAACCGTAATTTCGTGCATTAAATGATCTTAGGGGTTTTAAAGCGGGTTTTACAAGTGAAGAGTACTTGAAAGACCTCGAAGAGGAATTTCACAAGAGAGCTCTTCTAGCCAAATTTAGAAGGTTCTTTAAGAAGGGAGGAAAGTTCTCCAGTAACACAGAAGCCACAGCTGACACTGTGTGCTTCAAGTGTGGTAAGCCTGGTCACTTAGCCAAGGATTGTTATTCAAAAACATCCATTACTTATTACTATTCATCTATACAGTCCCAACCATCAGTTCAATCACCATATCAGCAAACACAGCTTGCATCATCCTCCTTTTAGCAAAACAAGGATGAACTGAGGCCTACCAAAGACTTTGAACCCAAGTACAAAGAAATCAAGCAGACTGGCCCTCTTAAGCACTAAAGGTTCATCTTCACCAAAAATGGAAAGAACAAGGGTCTTATTACTGAAGCATATGAACGGGATGAAGAAGTCTCTCCATATGATGATAACTTGGTTAATGTCAAAGTCTTGATGGCTCTTGTTGATAATAAAGATCTCAATTATAATGTTGTGGCTAAGGAGAGTGCTCTTAATGTTGAATGTGTCAATATCACAATCAAAAAGAGTGATATCAGGAAACCTATTTGGTACCTGGACAATGGATGCTCAAGGTATATGACTGTCACTAAAAGTTATCCGCACAAATATAAGGAGGGACCAAGTCCTAAAGTAGTTTTTGGTGATAACTCATCAGCTACCACTGAGGGATTTGGTTCAGTGAAAAGCAATAAAGTAGTTTTTGGTGATAACTCATCAGCTACCACTGAGGGATTTGGTTCAGTGAAAAGCAATGGTATAGTTTATATAAGGGTAGCATATGTTAATGGATTGAAGCATAACCTCATCAGCATCAGTCGACTTTGTGATGCCAAATACCTGGTTCTGTTTGATGACAAAAAAGTACTATCTTCAATTCAAATCATAAAATTGGATGATTGTTCCTAGATTCAGGGACGTATATGTCATGGACATGAATCCTACTCAGGAAACATGCTTCTTTGCTAGAGCTTCAGATATCACTAACTGGCTCTAGCACAAGAGACTTTCTCATCTCAAATTCAAAACAATCAATAAACTCGCAAAATAAAATCTTGTTATTGGTCTCCCTTTTCTTGTCTATTCAAAGGGCAAACCATGTTCAGCATCTGAGAAAGGGAAGTACCATAGGGCCAGCTTCAAAACAAAACAGACATTCTCAATAAAAGAATGTCTTCACCTTCTTCACATGGACTTATTTGGCCCAATTTCACCAAGGGCCATTTGTCATGAAAATATACACTTGTCATTGTTGATGAGTTCTCTAGATATACCTGGGTATACTTTCTAACAAAGAAAAATCATGCACCAGAAACCATCATGTCCTTCATCAAAAGAGTTGAAAATCAAAATGATACTCATGTCAAACAACTCAGGACTGACAATGGTACTGAATTCAGAAATCACTCACTAATCAAGTTCTGTGATGACAAAGGAATTTCTTAAAATTTCTCATCTCCTTAAACGCCTAAACAAAATAGTGTGGCTAAAAGAAGGAACAGAACTCTGATTGAAGAAGTAAGAACAATGCTTGCTGGATCAGCTCTCTCTAAACACTTTTGAACAAAATAGGTCCATAATTGTGAATAGACACATGAATACTCCCTATGAAGTCTTCAGGGTTAGAATTCTAAACATCACATTCTTACATGTGTTTGGGTGTCCAATATTCATTCACAATCACAAGGATCACCTTGATAAGTTTGATGAAAAATCTGATGATGGTTACTTCCTTAGATACCCACATGTATCAAAGGCATACAAAGTCTTTAACACAAGAAGACATTGTATTAAAGAAACCATTCACATCACCTTCAATGAAAGTTCTGAAGCCATCAAGTTTGCAAATCCATCAACAGATGAAGTTCATATTCATGAAAATCAAAATTATTCACCTGATGAATTTCAACACTATGAGCGCTCTTAGAAGTATCAAACCAACTGTTCATCAGTTCCTCATATTGATCCATTTGAAAATATGATAAGTCCCTCAAAGGAAAATCCTTCAGTATCACATATTGATGGTTGTCCACTCAACTGATCAAAATGATCAGTCTCAAAAAAATGACCATAATAATCAACAAGATCAGACAAATGATCAAAATGACCAGTCAAATAATGTACAGGATGAGCTTGGTGTTCAAAACCCTCCAGTAGTTTCAAGAGAAATTGTTCAAGTGAACTCTCATTCTGAACAAGAAGATAGTCCACAAATCATTGGACCCTTGTTTATTGAATATCCTTCATTAAACATTGGAGACAGTCCAATTCCATTTCCATGTTATGGACTTCCTAGTTCTAGCTCAGATACTATAGAAACTAGAAGGGGGGGGGGGGGGTTGAATAGTTTCTTAAAACGTACTTGTTAAAAGAGGGTTTTCAAAAATCCTTTTCAAAAACTTAGGCTTGAGTAATTATGTGAAATCTTCTTATACATAATATGAACAAAGGATAGTGCAACTAAACTAATAATCACAAGTATATGCTAATCAAGAATAACGAATGTAAAGAGATAAGGAAAAGAAAGATCAAACCAAACACCAAGGATTTATAGTGGTTCGACAACGAAGCTCACTCCTCGTCCCTACTCCACTTCTCGAGTAATCCTTACTCGAGAGTTCACTAATCAACAACCTCCTTAAGGTGGAGAAACCGTACACAACTTCGCTTATCCAATTTCCGACTCTAATCTAAAAGTAGAGCCCTAATCTTAGCTTGGACCAATCTACACCAATATACTTTGAGGACTAAGTATTAACCCTATTACATACACAACTTCCAAATAGACAAACCTATTTTGATCTTCACAACACAACTACCAAATAGCACAACTACTTGAATCTTCACAACACAACTCCAAATAACACAACTACTTGGATCAACACTACACAACTATAATGAATGAATAAAACTTGATCTTCAATAGATCATGAGGTAGACTCAACACTTCAAGGATGAAAGTGTTCTTCTCTTTGCACTTGAAGAGGAAGAGATGAGAGGAGAAAGGTTCACTTCTAAACAATTAGTAATCAACCAAATAATCAAGGATTTGAATGATTTAAGAAGTATCTGGAAATTTCTGTGCAAAAGAGGTGAAGAGAAAATCTGAAAATGGTCCACTATTTATAGAACAAAGGTCCAACGGTCATATCTGAGCGTGGTGCCTTAATTGTTCCTGCAGTTCCTTATCGATAAGGAACCGTATAGACCTTTAAGGGACCGCGGTCGTAGACTCCGCTCCCTTTTGTCTTTTAGTGGGGTAGTCACATCCGGTGGTATAGTTATCCTCAAAGGATATTCTAAACCCAAATGGAATATGCCATTTTCAATTATTTAACTTAATAAAACATTTTCTTAAAAATAAAGTTAATTAAAAAACTTTGTTACATTTAATAAACGGTGAGTTTTAAGAAAACTTAAATCCTTGATCACTTAATTAAGATGAAAACTTGTTTGTTCATACCTTAAGTGATAATGGTTGAAATGAAAAAAATACTTGAACTCAAGATTTCGTTTTTCGTTGTTTTCGTAAATGCTTGTTCTTATATTTTGTCGTAATCAATTCAAAGCGAGACCGAAAAATGCAAGTAACGTTTATAGGCATCATTGCATTAACAAATACTATACCCAATTCTTACTCTCTAGCTCCACAAAATTCATGGACTAGAAATAGTCATATTCAACTGGTAATTATAGTGGGAAATCCTAGTGCTGGTAGACTTACAAGAGCAATGGCTAGAAAACTAAGTGTTGCTTGACTTGGAGAATGTCTCTACACAAATTTTCTCTCAGAAATTGAACCAATAAAGATTTCTAAAGCTCTCACTCACCCTAGATGGGTAGATGCCATGCAAGAGGAACTAAATTAATTTGAAAAAAATGAAGTCTGGAAATTGGTTCCTCTTCAATATGGTAAATCAACAACTGGTACTAAATGGGTTTACAAACTCAAGAAGGATGAAACCAATGTGTCTATAAAAAATAAAGCCAGGCTTGTGGCTCAAGGATATAATCAATAGTTTGGTGTTGATTTTGATCATACTTTTTCTCTAGTTGCTCGTGTGGAAGCCATACGAATTTTGCTTGCTTATGCCACTTACATGAACTTCATCATTTACCAAATGGATGTCAAAGGTTCATTCCTCAATGGATACCTAAAAGAAGAATTTTATGTTACACAACCTCCTGGCTTTGAGAGTAGTGAATACCCAAATCATGTCTACAAGCTTTACAAAGCTTTGTATGGACTAAAGAAATCCCCAAGGGCATGGTATGAAACTCTCTCCGCCTTTATCATTGAAAATAAATTTGTCAGAGGTAAAATAGATAGCACCTTGTTTATCTTTAAGACTAAAATTGACACCATCTTGTTGCAAATTTATGTGGATGACATCATCTTTGGCTCAACCAGCTTGAAACTGTGCAAACAATTTGCCAAGCTTATGACCAACAAGTTTGAGATAAGCATGATGGGCGAACTCACCTATTTTCTTGGTGTTCAGATAAAACAATCTGACCAAGGCATCTCAATCCATCAAGAAAAATATGTCAATGATCTGCTAAAAAAGTATGATATCAATTGTGCTTCAGTTACAACTCTAATGGTACCCCTAACAACTTAGGACCTGATCTCAATGGATAACCAGTCAATGAGACTCAGTATAGAGGTATGATTGGTTCTTTAATGTACTTAACAACCTGCAGGCTTGACATTCAATTCTCTACCTGCCTTTGTGCAACGTACCAAGCAAACCAAAAGGAATCACACCTTATTGTTGTAAAGAGAATTTTTAGATACCTAAAAGGTACCTCCAGTCTTGGTCTTTGGTACCCCAAGTCCTCAGGATTTGATCTCAAAGGGTACTCTGACTATGCTAGATGCAATCTGGACAGAAAAAGCACTTCTGGTCCTTGCCAATTACTGGGTGGAAAACTTATGTGTTAGAGTGCTAAAAAGCAATAATCAGTTTTCATGTCTTTAGCAGAAGCTGAGTATATGGCAGCTGCTGGATGTTGTGCCAATATTTTATGGACGAAAAGCCAATTGGCTGATTATGACATAGAATATGAAAAGGTACCAATATTTTATGATAACACTAGTGCTATTTCAATATCCAACAATCCATTCATCCCCTCAAGAACAAAACACATTGATATCAGATATCACTTTATCAGAGATCATATTGTGAAATGGGACATTGAACTACATTTCATCCCCACTTAATACCAATTGGCTGATATCTTCACCAAACCACTGGATGAACCAACTTTCAAAATATTGATAATGGAACTAGGGATGCTGAACATTGATGATACAAATCTTGAACCTTCAAAAGTCACTGAAGAGTCCTAAGGGTTCAGTATTTCTTCAAGTTTGATTTCAATTAGTAGTAGTGTCTGAGTAAAGGAGTGTGCAATGTCATGTATCTCTTTCACAAAATGTGATTGTGTACATGATGTTTTGTCACCTTATCTGACACACTGAATCTGACAAGCAAATCACCAAAAAAAATCATCTAACTGTTCCTTCAGTATTACTAAAGGTCCAACATTTATGAACAAATTTTGTGATACTAATGAGTAGCTAGGCCTGAGTAGAGGATCGTGTAACGTCATATGTCTTGTTCACCTTTGTGAACATGTATGTGGGGTTTTGTCGCCTCATTTGACCCACTGAAGCTCATGAATATCATCCATCAGGTTTAGCATCACTGGCCAAAGCATTTAAAACCAAAAAATCATGAGTTTGAAAATAAATTAAATGACATTGAATTTTCGTTAAAAAAGAAAAACAATCTTCAAAAAAGTACAACTAATTTATTAAGTAAATATCAAATGTCAAAATCTACAGCCAACAACCCTCTGACACAAGAGGCGTTTCACTGTTCAAGATGTCAGAAACCACTCTTTTTGTAAAACATGAATGAGAGAGTTTGTGCCAAATGTGCAAAAGAAACCCTAAAAAGTTTTATGTTTTGCTCCAAACGGTTTTAAAACCTTAAAACACATTCAAGTTTTATATAAATATTTTCAAACAATTGGATTTCACACCATTTTCAAAAGATTTTCTCATTCTACACACACAAACTCTCTATCTTTCTTCAAAAACAAAAACGGCAAACAACAATGGCAGAATCCTCATCCCAACAAGAAGTTGAAGTAACCCTAAACCCATCATCCAATGTGAACTATCCTATGAGGATATAATAATCAAAACCAACAATCTTGTTCTTACCAAACCTAAAACCATATCTTCCATTCTTGCGAAAGAATTAATAGATTTTGTGTCAAAATGTGTTCTAAGAAAGGCCTTGTTTAAAGATCCAGGGGTAATGTTTCAAGATTTTTTAAGGGAGTTCTAGTCTATAAAACCCTCAGAGAACAAGAAGTTCATCGAATTTACTTCAACTTCGGTCGAATTACATGGTAAAATTGGTTTAAGGTTGTTTAGAAGGGTTTTGGGTTTGAATTATCTGGTCGATACTAGTGATTACGAAGTTGTACCCGAAGATTTTTAATTTATTAAAAGTTTTTTTAAGGAACTTGGGTACACTGAAGAGATTACTAATAAAGGTGCTTTGAAAAGAAGTTGTTTACCACCTAGGTGAAAATTGCTTATGACCGTTTTGATTGAGTGGTTGGGGGCAAAACTCGTGGTCTTGATCAGATTAATCAAAAGGATGCCACTATTTTATATTGTTTGGACAAAGGGATAAAAGCTGATTTTGGGAAAGTAATCTTTGAAGACCTCTATGAGAAATTGGAGAAGAGCACAAGAGAGATAAATGTTGTGTACACCAGATTTCTATCTCTAGTATTTGCTGACCACTTAGGAGATACAAACCCCCAGCACAAAGGAGAAAGATTGTCAGTTCCACCGTTTGGGGTTAAGCACTGGAATATTCCAGTTAGTACTATTAATCCCCTCTTACACAACCCATGTTGGCCATCTGTACAGCTGAGGGGCTTATATGAGTAATTTAGCTCCAAAATTTTTGATGTGTCGTGGAATGTCGATATATTTTAATGATATACGATATAGGACAAATTTAGGCAATTACCCTTAGGAAAAGGTAATAAGCCATAAATAAGTCGAAGATGGATATGATTAAACACGTTGATGATCCAAGTGCGTTGTATACGAAAATCGAGTGAAATTGAGACGTTTTGTTTCAATTTGGACAATTGATTTGAATTGGTTTTCGGTTTTTAAACTAAAATTACTCCTACAATTTAAAATTAATTAAATCCTAATGTGCATGAATCGTTCCCCGAAATTACTTTAAACAACAATTATTAAAAATTAGAAACTTATTAAACTATATTAAAATAAATTTATTTAAAATCAATTAAAAATTAATCATCTTGATTAAAAATACTTATACACTATTTAAAAAATCTATTTAAACTTTTTAAACTAATTAAATCTATTAAAAACTACTTTTGCTTTTTAACTAAACAAAATCTATTTTTCAAACTAATTTTATTTAAAACTAAATTAATTAACATCTAATTATTTTAAAACTAATTTTTATAATTAACAAAATGATTTGAATTCAAATAAAAGTAAAACTATGTAATTTAACAATACTAAAGCTGACAACCTACTGTCAAGCTATATTAGTTGCAAAGTCTTAATTAAACCAAAACAACAAACCAGCAAAGTTGGTTATCACGTTGGGTAATTATCCTTGAGGTCAAGGGTTCGAGTCCCGTTGAGGACATTTTTGGATGATTAGTTTTTTGACAATGAAAATAAAGATTACTAGTCACAGGAGTGACTTTTTGACGAATACTTATTTTTTTTGAACTGATAGAAATCAGTTTTAAACTACCATACCAATTGAGTCTGATAGCATTTGCTATGATGCAATACAATCCAATAACAACAAAACTAGACTTCAATTTTAGCATATACATAAAACACAAATACCCAATTACAGCAAAAGCAACAATATCATATATTAATCAATCTAACAATTATTAAAAGGAAACAAGAACCAATCTAGGAAAACTCAGCTAATAACAAAAATAACAGATATCCAAACATGCAGGTAAACTCTATCTGATCTGAATAAAAGCAGACATGAACAATCAGTTTAAAACATCCAGACAAACAAGCAATATCAGCTAAGTATAAACTCATATAAGCAAAACAAGTAACTAGCAAAGCTTTTATCAGTTTACAAAACTTGTGCGAAAACTCAGATTTACAGTACACATACTAGCAGACTAAATTGTGAAGCAAGATAAATCCATTTGCAGACACAAATCAACACAGACTTAATATCAGATTTCTAGAACACTTTTTATCATCAAGCAAGTTCAATATTCTAAAGACTATTAATCTAAAATACCAAATCAGTTTTACTTTAACTAAAAACCTTACATACCAAAACTCACAAATTAAGATATATCCAAATCCCTAATTTAAAACAAAACCCCTATTTCAAACATTTTAAGCATAATCTATTTTAAACAGATACATACACAGCAAGCTTATCAAAACACTCAAAAATCAGATTAAAACATTCAGGAAAAATCATAAATCAAAATCATATTAAAATCAGAAAAATCATTAATCTAAAACATATTACCACTAAATCACATAAGCATTAAAAACAGAGTAATATAAAAGCATTAAAATTAAGATGAAAATGAACCTGGTGACGTAACCTTTGAGAAGTAGACCAACGCTGAGCTGTCTAATGAACTCGGATAACCACCATCATTTACCACCATTCGAACCATCATCACCCGAATACCAGTCCACATCCGTCGCCATCGATCCAACAACATATTTTTATAAACTTTCCAGTGGGGAAAGTTCTTCCTAAAATTAATTTTAGTTATCCAATTAAAGCTATAAATCAGCTTAATTAAGTAACCTCAACATTCTTTAAGCTAAATAGATGAAGAAATAAGAAATTGCAATGATGATTTTAACAGTAAGTAAAAAGAGAATTAATTCGAACCAAATAAACTTTTTTATTAATAACTTGAACCTGATACAACAATTTATCCTACACCTATTTAAGAATAATAACTTTAAAATTAAAAATGGGATGATTTACTCAATAAAAATGGGGGGTTTTATAGAAGAACCCGAGGGTTGGGGTTTGTTGAAGGAGATAATCTCTAACCGTCTATTCAGCATCTCTCCATCTCTCTTTCTTCTCTTTCTTGATCAAAGGTTGAGAATGACCCTTGTGCACACGGATTGCCACCGTGGCACAAGGGGTGTGCTAGTTGTGCTTCTTTGGAGCTTACTTGGATGATTTTCATTGGTTCCTTGTCAGTCAGCCAAGATATCAACCAATCAAGTGATAGCTATGACGAATCCAATCAGCCACGTAGGAGCATAGTACTAAGAATCTTGAGTGCTATTCACGCTCCTCATTCCCTGAATATTCTGATTGGTGGTGCGTGGCATACAATCGCTCAATTAATTGGAAACCCCTAATTATTAGGGTTCTTGAGCTGCTCTCATTCTCCCCCCTTTTTGCTTCCATCGTTTCTTTTATTTTTATTTATTTCTTTTGCTTTGACTAAAAATCTTGACCACTAAAAGTTTATATAAACTTTTCACCCTCCGTCTTTAACTTTTACTTGTGTGATGGGCTTTTTTTTCCAAGTGTAAATAATATACACTCCACCATCTCTTTATTTCTTGTAATTGGGCTTTGTTGGATCCAATTCACACTCATCCGTCTCATATAAGCAATTGGGCTTTTTGTCCCAAAAGTGAATACATATTTTCCACTACTGGGCTTTTAGGCCCAATACACAAATGTGGGTCCCGCAAAATTCATTAACTTTTGATAAACTTTAATCCTCGAAAACGAACTTGTCTTTTGACTTCTCGATCTTTTCTTCACATTCGTGTCGTTTTTGCCGGTTTTCATGATCTTCGGTACCTACACACATGAAACAAGAAACACACATATACAAGGCCATTTTCATAGGTTTTATGTATTTAAGACTTGTTTTATGATATAATTGATATGAGTAATTTAGCTCATATCAAACTCCCCCTTGCTAAGCAATTGCCGTGTCCTCACGCAATGATAAAATAAAATACTAACTACATTTTTACTCAATTTTTGACACTTTATTTTGAAAAGACACAATGTATAGCTTTCATTATTTGAAAAATAACTTTTAGGATCATAAAACTCAAATAGATTCATCGTCCTCGACTTTTCACTTTTCCATGCCAAGTTTAAAAACAAGATCATTGTCAATCATAAGCCCCAAAATTAAAACAACTCATACAAGTAATTTGTGTTAAACTCAATCTCCTTTTATTACTAATTGTATCTCTAGATTTTATTGTCATTCTTCCGTAGGCTTATTTGACTTTATTTGATATTTATTAATCCAAAAATGAAGGCAAGAATGGTGTAAACTCAACACTCAAAACCTAACCTCGACTTCAAAAACTGTTGTCACTAAAGAAAGCCCACATCAAGGATAACTTAACACGATTTGAGGGATAAATCCTCGGACCCGAAATTTGGCTAATAGGACTACTTAAAAGCAACAATAAAACCTCCAAATTCAATTATGACTTTATTATTGGAGTTAGCAACAATTACATCATATCACCATGTGGCTCTTTAAGATGCAATTGTGCTCCTTATTTAAAATCCACACCCGAAGGCTCCTTGGACAAAAATAAGGGAATTGACATTCACCATCCCACCTTATGGCTCATGATGATGAAGCAACTTTTATTAAACACGTCCCCTTGCCATACACCCTAAGGCTTTAATGACAAGGTTAGTGCTACATGACTCCCACCCGAAGGCTCATAGAGAGCATGTTTTTATTTATTCTTCTTATTTAATATGATATTTATAGTAAGCCAAATTTCCGCAATCCCATGATCAAACGTCTATGACGCTGACACCCTCAATGTGTTCTCACTTTAATTACAAGGGAAGAAAAAGAAGGAGTTACGAGTTAAGATATTAAGCCTAAACCGCTAAAAACTTCATTTATTAAGCAATTAATTATTCAAGCGTGAAAAATAAATATGAGGAGATTAAATCAAACACAAAAATACTTACACAAGGAAGAATTAACTTAGGAAACTTATGATTAAACACTGTCATCTCTTGTTCTCCATATTGTAAAATTTAAAAAATGTGAAATCAATGGATACTTAGCCTATTAAATCAAAGTTTTGGGTTTTCAAGTCATCTATAGGATCTTGCATCTTCTTAGACTTTTTCAAGTTTTAGAATTTGCATTTTAAGTTCCCTTGATAAACGACTTTCTAGGATCAATTATAGGAACTTGCGAAAAGTTCTCGTTCTTAAACCCGTATGAGTTAAGACTTTCGCGTTTTAAAGTTCCTTATATAAAAGCCTAGCAAAACTTGATTTAAACACGATAAGGAAAAGCTAAGGTAAAAACCGAGTCGAGTCAAAAACTATTTTTATTTTCACCAACGGAAAGCCTACATTTGTGTCAAAAGCACTTATTTTATTTATTAAAACTTAAAATAAAACTAAAAATTTTAAAATTTTATGAAAAACGAGAAAAACGATTACGTTTACACATGACAAAAGCAATTGCAAGCGATTATATCGATTGACTCCCCCATGCTAAAACCAAACATTGTCCTCAATGTTTCCTAGCTCAAGAGTAACACCCCCTTGCTAAAATATGAAGAGTCTAATGCACAATCCTAACATGTAAGAGCACACAAATCTATAAGCCGTTTATTAATTATGCCTCAAGATAAGACGTTAGTCGATAAAAATCAAAGGATAGAGTGTGTGCCCCTTTTGACAATCAAAGTATGGAAGATCAAGTGGACCGACAAAAACCGAACACGAGAGTCTTCAATGATTAGGGTCATACCTAAGATTCACAACACAACAAAACACGAGCACGAGCTTGAAAGATCAAGCCTTATTAGTGTTAGAAAATAGGTAGAAGATAGAATGTATGGGACTCCCCCACAAGGCACCTCGTTTTTGTTAACCGAGTCATGAGCTCGACTCGATCCCCGCATTCATTGGTCCTTAGGGAAAATGGTGTAAACTGGAATAATGGAATAAATTCCAACATAAAGCACAATGTCAGGGTCAAAAATTACATCCTCGTTGTCGGATGACAAACGAAAGGATAAAACTTCAACATAAATCTCCAAGAAGAGATAGTAGTCACGAATTATGGAATGAAAATAGCATGCTCCCCGAGATAAACTCGCACCAAGATGATCGAAAAGTCTTTCAATTATTACCTCGGTGAAAGGCCGAGATTTCCCTAAATCAATGATTCTGGGATCGAATACCTCGTCCTCAGGAGAGAAAGGAATAGACAACACGGTTTCGTCCCCCCATGCTAATCCAAAATCATATAAAGCACATGGTAAAGGTGGGTTAAAAGTCTCAACAATTATGGTATCAACTTGCATGACTTCGTTGACCTTATCACTCTTATGAATGTGGAAAAATGGGTCATGGTACTCAAAATGAGTCGCATTAAAAACCCGCACATTAAGATCAAAGTGAGTGGGAAAGAGAATTGGAGTAAAGGTAATTTCTCCCTCCGGATCAACATTATCATTATCATAAATCGGGTGATCAAACCAAAGATTTTCATCACCGTCATTAGACTCTTCCTCAAATTCCGAAGGAATGTCTATGGAAATCAACTTATCAAACTCCTTAATAAAGAGCTCATCATCACAAAGGTTGTGAGATGAAGGAGGTATGATGCTCTCAAAATCCTCTTGAAACAATGGATTATTGTTCATTGAAGCTTCAAGGAGATGATTTGAGTAAGTCACTAAAGTGTCATCAATCTTGTTGTCACAAGAAATATCTGACAAAGTATCAACAAGTTCATCATTCTCATTAAAAGGAAATTCATCGGAGAATTCCTCGAGAATGGTAGGTAAAACATGAGAATCATGCTCGATTTCGAGATCGAAAACGTCTTCACTTCCTCGTAGAAGTGGATCAACAAGTTCATCGGCGAACTTATCAAATGAATAGTCACTAACCTCACTCGGTGTGAAGTTAGGAATCAAAGGCTCTTCAAGTGAAGATTGTGCCTTGGTATCATCAATTTGGTCCTTCGAAGAGAGTGAAAATGAGTCTATTTTCAATGATTTTTCAATTAAAGCAATATCTCTCTCAGGATCAAAATTCTCACAATCAAACTCACTAGCATCGAATGGTGCACTAAGGTAATCATAAATTTCCTTTTCAATCTTAGAACTATCATCCTCGTGTGGAGTGAGTGGAGACGAGATAATATTACAACATGATTCAATAAAACAAGCATCTTTCTTTGAAATTAACTTTTCTTCTTCACAAATTGAGGGTTCCATAGTTGGCAAATCACCTTTGTAAAAGAGAGATTCCTTTTTTGTGTTACTTTAAATAGGTAACACAATATCACCAATCTCACCAATCTCTTGTCTCAACAACCTCTTGTCTAAACAACGTAGACTCGACTCACATCACTCAATCTCACCAATCGACTCACACAACACTCACACCAAGTTTCAAGACTCACCAAAAAGACTGACTCAAAACCTCTCAACAGACTCGAAAAACCTGCCTATTTCACTTAAGATCTCAGATTAGTTTCGTGGTTTTTCACATGCATGACTAGATCAATAAAGATCTAAACCCAAGAATTTAAATCATCACAGATCTGTGAGTGATTAAAACCATCTGTTGCAATATGAAAACTCAAAAAAAGAGATCTATAACAAGAGTGTTATCATCTCTTCTATTTTCAAAGAAAAACAATGAATCAAAACAAGTTACAAAAACCTACCCGAGACCCATAAAGGATCTTGAAGCCATAAAACCGTGTGTTCTTCTCATGCTTTTGGTTTTGTTTTGCTTTGTAGATCACTAGAAAGAAAGTGGGGCTGATATTCTGACAAAGAGATTAGGTTTAGATTGATTGATTGTTTTGGGAAGAGATGTATTTGGGTGGAGGAAACAAGGAGAATTATTAGAGTTTTGTGTAAGATATATTAGGGTGGGGTATGTGTATACTCAGTGTTTACTACCACACGTGTTTTGGAATTTTTGAGATGTTTGGCCATGTTTTGTTTAAATATGCTTAGTGGATTAGACACGTAACATTTATATACGTTTTGGATTTCTTGTGAGATTTGGAACGTTATTTTTTTACATATAAATCGTCGGGCCGTTTACTAGTTTAACCGAAGGTTGGTTTAATTAGTTTACGGGTTTTGTTTTTGGAGTGAGCCCCGATTGAATTGGACTTCGTTTTAATTTTTCAAAGTTTGAGACGACAAAAAATATTGAGCCGAGAAAAACGTTATATCATAAATCGACGATTTTTAAGAGGTTTTTACGGATCTTTTGTTGGTTTTGTCATATCCCGAGAATTTCCATTTCTAAGTTACATCACGAATTGTTAAATTCCTAAAACAACCACATCCACAATCACTTTTTCATCGAATTTCAATGGAATCACTGAATTCGACTTTTCAAGAGGGAGAATTTCATATATTACAAATCGATACTAGAAGTAGTCACAAGAGAATGGATTCAGGAGGAAATCAGGAAGCAAGCAGCCAATCAGGAAATTATGCAGAGTCGTCATGTGTCACAAATCTTCGTCTACTCCAATCTAAATTGAATGAGATAATTAACAATCCTGATAAGTGCCCTATGCCTGCTCCTTTAACCAATTCTGTGTCTAGGACTGAAGAGCTTGAAACCATTTAAGCTCAGCAATCCAAAGAGCTTGAGGATGCCAAAATTGAATTTTCAAAGAAAATGGAGAAATTTGAAACATATTTTCAAAAGCCTGAAAAGTCAAACGTTGTTCTTGAACAAAAATTGGATCAAACTATTCGAGATTCTAAAGCTGAAAAGGATATTCTTTTGAACCAAAATAAGTTGCTTGAATCTAAGTTGGCATCCCAAGATGAATTGCTCAAAGAAAATGAGACTTTACAGGCTCAAGTACAGGAAAAGGTCTTTGTTATAGCTGCGTTGAAAAACGGATTGAGGAAAACTAAAGGAACTAGTGTGGACACTAAGCTTGAAAAACCATCAATCTTGGGGAAACCGCCTACAAATCAGTTCATCTGACAACCGACTGCATTAAGATCTGAGTGATCGCAATCCTCGAGACCGCGGTTAGCCTCCCAAGTTGATATGGTTCATCTTTCTAGACCAGTCACTCCACCTACTAGGGCCAATGTGACTAAAACAGCTTTTCCAAGACCTAATCACATGAGTGCCTCTAGTCTCCCTAGACATAGTCTAAGGAATACGTCTCGAACTAGTTCAAATGACGTTCGCCAACATTTGGTCTAAGGAAAGCTAAGCAAAAGACACAAGTAAGAGATAGGAATTTCAAACCTAGTTAGATGCCTTCTAGTTTACCCAACACAGCTAACCGTAGCATGTCACGTCCTAGGAGCATCAATCAATCTAGGAATTCTAGATCTTACTCGGACATTAAATATGCTACTTGTAAAACATGTAGGAAATGTGTCTTTAAAGCCAATCATGATTCCTGTATCAAAAAATTACTTAATGAGGTGAACTCCCGTGCTAGACTTAAATCCCAGTGGGTAGCTAAAAACAAACCCATTGGTAAAATGTGGCGCCCCACTGGTAAAAATTTCACTCCTGTAGGAAACGAGTGCCCTTTAACTAGGATAGTCTCTGATTCTACTAAGACTACTAGGGAGGAAATTGAAAAGGATGATACATCACTTAAGCCTGAACTTATGGTTTTCTATAAAAGGAAAGGTTTGCCAACTAAGACAAGTGATCCATCTCCTCAGGTCACCTCTGGCACAAGTAAGGCCAACTGTGAACCCCCACTTGCTTCTAAGATAGATATCGCTAACCCATATCAAAGCATGCAAATTCCTAATGAGAATGCAGTTACCAAAGAGGATGTTCCAAAAGAACGAAGTGGTCCAATCATTGTATACCGTTCAACTAAGGACACTCTTAGAGTTTGGCTACTGAAGAAGCAGATATCGGAGAAACAAGTGTCTCAGGGGATTCACGGTTAAGCTTACCAACAAGGACTTATAGTTGCATCACAGACTGTAACTCGTTCATTAAAGAAAGGAAAGTTTATCGACGATGATAAACTTATCCTTACAACGAGAAATCAAGTTTTCCCGGGCATGAGCTAAAATTAAAAACATTCGAAGTTTTTAAGCTCATGCACAAGGACTTATAGTCGCATCACAGACTGTAGCTCGTTCATCAAAGAAAGGAAAGTTTATCGTCGATGATAAACTTATCCTTACAACGAGAAATTAAGTTTTCTCGGGCATGAGCTAAAATTAAAAACATTCGAAGTTTTTAAGCTCATGCACAAGGACTTATAGTCGCATCACAGACTGTAACTCATTTATCGAAGAAAATAAAGTTTATCGCCGATGATAAACTTATCCTTACAATGAGAAATTAAATTTTCTCGGGCATGAGCTAAAATTAAAAACATTCGAAGTTTTTAAGCTCATGCACAATGCCTCATAGTCAAATAACAGTCTGTGACCCGAACTTCAAAGAAAGGGAAGTTTATCTCGTCAACGATAACTTACCCTCAAAACGAGAAATTATTTTTTCTCGGACACGAGCTAAATTTAAAACTATTCAAAGGTTTTTAGCTCGTGTATATGGCTCCTCGTGTATATGGCTCCTGGTTAAATGACAGACGATGACCCGGACTTCAGAGACAGGGAAGTTTATATACGCAATGATAACTCACCCTTTTAACGAGAAATTAAGTTTTCTTGGACACGAGCTTATCCTAAAACCATTCAAAGGTTTTAAGCTCGTGTATAAGGCTCATCATTAAATATCAGATGATGACCCGATCTTTAAATAAAGGAAAGTTTATCGCCGATGATAAACTTATCCTCATTAACGAGAAATTAATTTTTCTCGAACGCGAGCTTACATTAAAACTATTCAAAAGTTTTAAGCTCGTGTAAATGGCGTATAATTATATTTCAGCATATGCCCCGGACTTCAAAGAAAGGAAAGTTTATCACCGATGATAAACTTATCCTTACAACAAGAAATTAATTTTTCTCGGGCATGAGCTAATATTAAAAACATTCGAAGTTTTTAAGCTCATGCACAAAGACTTACAGTTAAATATAAGATTGTAACTCGCACCTTAATTATTAGGAAAGCTTATCTTACATGATAACTTTTCCTCCTAACGAGAAATTAATTTTTCTCGGTCATGAGCTTGTATTAAAACATTCCAAGTTTTAAGCTCATAAAGTAAAGTGTAACTTTTAAATAAGAGAACTTTTCTTCTCAACGAGAAATTCATCTTTCTCGGTCATGAGCTTTACGTTAAAACATTCAAATTTTTTCAAGCTCATGAAAACGACTTCTGTAAAACCCGCATGCTTTTACCATGAACAGTACACTTTAGATCGTATGTACATGATTAGAACTTTCCTTTTATAACATGTTTACGTTCACGTACAAGAATTTAAAGTATTACGTACGTGTTAGAACACGATAAGTATTTATTACGTATGAACACACGATAATTATTCCAATAATAATTATAATCACGAACATGCGATCATGAAATCATGAACGTAAATTAATCACGAGCTAATATTAGTTACGTATATATATATTTGTTATAAACACGAATAACTAAGTCACGATCGTAAACTAATTTAAACACGTAATTTACGAACACGAGAACACACTAATAAATTTAGACACGAAAAAGTACGGGTTACCCAAGTGGGGCCCCCGTGCCACGGCATAAACAAGAACATGGGATTAGCCCATGCAAAATTAACTAACTAAGGGGTTAAGGTAAAAACATGTTTCATTATTTACAAATCTAGAAAATAATTAAAACCCTAAAAGTTTTCCTCCTTCTCCTTTGTCCCCTTTGGCAGCCGGATTCAAGAACACCACAAGGGGTGTTCGGGTTGATTTTGATCTTGGAAATTATGCAAGGATTCGTGTGTGTTCGTCATCATTTGATTCACGTATTCGGTATAACCTTTGTAGCCTTATCTTTTTATGTTTGATTTAATTAGTCACCTAAAATCATGATGTTTTTAATTAACTAATTAAAAAAAAGTATTTTTAAACATATTAATTATCATGGGGTAAATCAATCAAGGGTTTTAGGGGTGTTTGTGGTCTAGCCGACGCCTAACCGAGTCCCATAGGGGTCTCGGCTTGGCTTATTACACACCACCGAGACGATATGGTCTCGGTATGGTGGTGGTGGTTCCACGGCAGCAGCAAAAACAAGGGGAACCCCGACCTTGGTCGGGGTATGGTGATGGTTACGGGTCCGGTTCATGGTTTTAGTCACGGGTCCGGTTCATGAATCATTTTTTTAAGGTTTATGATTTTTACAAGTATGTTATATTTTTAGACTTAAATTAAATTAATTCAAACATGACATGTTTAATTTAATTTACATGACTTAGGTTATTAATTTAATTATTAGTTCCGGAATTTTAACTTAAGTATTTATCTTTAATTAGACATTATAATTAATTAATTATTTAAAAACCATAATTATAATTAATTAATTTACATGACTTAGGTTATATTATTAATAGTTAATAATACATGTTTTAACCTAAGTATTTTACCTTTATTTAATTAAAATCATGTTATATTTAATTAAATACTTTTAACCTATAGTTTATTTAATTTACATATAATAATTAATAAACTATACTATATAATCACATGAATTCGAATATTAATCAGAAAATACTTAAGCTTATAGAATTAGCTTAATTAACCAGCTTATATCTATTTATGGAAACTTTCTATTTTTAGAAACTTATTTATTTAAGGCAGCTAATCTATTTATGGAAACTTTCTGTTTTTAGAAACTTATCTATTTTAAGTAGTAATTCTATTTTTGGAAACTTTCTATTTTTGGAAACTTTCTATTTTTGGAAAATTTCTAGTTTTGGAAACTTTCTATTTTTGGAAACTTTCTATTTTTGGTAACTTTCTATTTTTGTAAACTTTCTATTTTAGGAAACCTGCTATTCTTAGAAAGTTACTTATTATTACACAACAAGTATAATAATACATGAAATACAAGTAATACTTAATCAGAATAGACAGAATATACGATAAACACGGTATAAAGCTTAAAACAGTAAAACATGACATGAACATATAAAACAAGCTAAGACATGATATAAAAATCAGTTACGTATTCAGTAATCAGATACTTATACACGTATGTATTTATGTAGCATTAGTGATACCGAAGTAGGACCTTCTTCCATTCGTCTTCTTCGTTCACTGGACATAAGGTACGAATTCTTCGTCCTTTCAGTATGGACATTCTTTCCTTATTAGGATTTCCCCGTATGCAGCCAACTGTTTTCCCATAGTATAAGTTTATTGTTTGATTGCTTATGTTTAATTAGAATACCTAAAGCCATATACATGCATGACCAGTTTCACCTTGTTATAGAGGTACCATAACCATAGCACTAGAGGCACTCGTGTTATGACTTCCCTACGGCGGAGTGATTGCTCGTGGTGTCCCTTCAACTTTTGGCCATATTATTATATTTATCATGTGGGGCGTATGGGTGCATCCTAGTTACATGTTTTCAGCAGATTACTCAGTGTGAATGTGGTGTGTGCCTTGCATCCTTCACAAGGAGCTGATCCCTCCTACCCAAAACCAGTATATTAAATTAGAGGCAGCCCCTCTAATTTGCATGACGAGGTCACTCCTCCAAGTATTCATGCACGTTGATATTTCATGACCTATTTTGGCTAATGGTAAATATGTTAAACAGTTTTTACAAGATAAACATAAGGCTTTTCAAACTATAAAAACAGTTTTACTAAGATATAACCAGGTTTTCCAGGACATATACATTTCTGCTGCTATATGTTATTCATGCTTATATTATTTATTTCATGCTTGTATATCCGTGCACTGAGTGTTATGCTCAGCCGTTACTTTCCTTTCCATGTCCCAAAAGGGCAGGTACCCTAGGACAGATTCGAGCATTTGGGGGATGTGCATAGGATGGAAGCTTCCATAGACTTCTTTTCCTTTTTGCCTTCATATATTTATGATTGTGTAGTCTTTGTTCAGTTCATTTACTTTATTTATGTTTTGGGCTTATTTTTGGGAACCGATGTTTGATTCTGGTTTTCCCTATGTTCATGTATGTTTTACTACATATTACCTTGCATGCTTTGATGACACGCCATAATTACGCGTAACGGTCCACTTATCGAAGTGGGGTGTTACAATTATGGTATTAGAGACAGGTTTCGACCTGTAGGCTCTAAAACTCGACCTATGACTAGTGGGTAGTCACCAGGAGCTTCCAAAGACAACGCTTGTTATTCTACGAATTAATGTTTTCAGCACATTATTGTTTTAACCATGATGTTTTCAGCATCTTGAGGTTTTAACCTTGATGTTTTTTTTCATCGATATTGTTTTACTAATATGGATGGATAACCGTCATTCATATTTAGTTATGTGTCATGGTTTCATGCATGACGTTCCTCGTGAACTATGACTATATGGACTGAACCTCAGTAATTCATAATTAGTCACATAAAAAAAAATTTCTGATAAGTTTTGACAGATGAGTTTCACTTATTTATGTTTCATGTATCATTGTTGCAGGTATTATGACTAAGTATTGGTTGGTACATGACTGGCCTTATTTAGTCGCATGTGATTTTATCGAAACTTTTAACTTTGGGACCGACCCATGGGCATCCCCTCGCCATGTCTTTTGTTTTGGGACCGACCCATAGGCGTCCCCTCGCACAAATAAAGGTTTTTATTAACTACATCATGTATTCATGCACTGTTTTTCATGCATAAAATTTTTCTCATGATTTATTGGCATAAAATTTTTTCATGTCCCCTCATAACTTACTATGCTTTTATGTCAAGTATGTTTTCATACTGTCATGGTTAACTTGAGTTTCATGCTGATTATATTATACACTCCTTCATGTTGGGTTGTTCCATGTTTCTTCTTGATGACTTCGTTTTCACGTGATTATGTCTTACGTTTCTTTTGTTATTTTGCTTTCATGCAAGACACTGTTGGAATCCATTTAAATCCTGCTTTCAAGATTGTCATGGTTGGTTTTCATTAATCATGCTTTCAGGAAAATCATCGTTGAAATTCGTTTAACCACACGTTAGCATTTCTTTATGCAACCAGAATGAAGTATATACTGGCATTGCCAGGTTATCATGATGGTTTTTCTAACCGTTTAATCAGTTATTTGCCTTAAAAAATCATGTCAAATGATCGACCCCATACCGATCATTTCATGTACATCCCATGTGTACTCCATATACCGTATCCCATGTGCATATTCCACTTGATGATATTCTACAAATTGTTGATGTCGCTCATAGCTTGGAGATGTTACTAGGGTTGATGCTGCTGATATTTGGAGACGCTACGAGATGTTGATGCTGTTCACAACCTACTGATGCTGTTCACAACATGTCACACGTCATTCAGTTTTCGTTTCAGTCATATGAGTGAAGACCTGTACCAGCCGGCCACTCGGCTGAATATTTACATGAATCAGAGTCATGATAATGCCCGTCATGGAACTAACAGACAAGACGATTGTAACCACTACTATGACAGAAACTATTCTAGCCATCGCAACCGAAGCTCCGGCCGCGGATGTGATCAGAAAGACAAAGGATCAGTAGTCCAACCGATTCGCCAATTCTGGCATAATAACCTAATATTTGTAGTTCTATTTGTTTCACATCTCGAGACACATGTCAAGACCTCAGTCAAGACACATGTCTCACGTATACTTTCTGATGACGTATAGTCCCCAGCCGGGTTAGGAACCCGGCCCACGGGTACTACCCGTATCCGTCCCGTCACAGATGGGGGGAATAATGTCATTTAATCTTATGGGCTTGGATGAACAGTAACCGCACACATGTGTGCGGCCCACGGCCCGACATGACCGGTGCAGGGTTAGACAAAATCATATTCTGTCTAGGAATAGGTTTACCCCAAAGGAGAGGATATTCACTCACCATAATTAGAAGATAACAATCATTCTAATTCTGGTACTTATCCTTTCCTTGGTCCGAAGTATCAGTGGCAGCCCACTAGGGTTCCACTGCCTATAAAAGGAACCCCCAAGGGTTCCACAAAGGGATTACGTTCTATACTCTCAACTCACATAAAACCCTAAACCGATTACTTACTCTCACGCCGAAGTCTAATCGTGGGAAACACTCCCACGGTAAGCCTAACACGTATTGTTTAGTGTGCAGGATCCCAACCAAACAGTTCACTTGGTGCAGGAGCCGGAGCCCAGCCAACCCGAATTAAGCCTAATCCGGGTCTAGCAAGGATCACCCAACTTTTGCATCAACACTTTCTGAAGACACATGTCAAGACCTCAGTCAAGACACATGTCTCACGTATACTTTCTAAAGACACATGTCAAGACACCAGTCGAGACACATGTCATGCTTACATTTTCCAAGACACGAGTCAGGACACATGACTCACGTCTAATTCTGGAACATCCCTAAGAATTTCAGGGTACCCTCCAAAGGGTATATCCATTTTGTTGTGCCATGTATTAATCAGGACACAAGAAATTCAGTACCAGCACCGGCATATCAGTGAGATCTATAACGAGTGTTCGATGATACTTTCCTTCTTGCACCTATAATTCACATGTTCATGACCATAAATGACACCATTCGTATTCCCCATGTATACGAAGGTTTTCCTTCAACCTAATGATAAGATCTAAGCTGCTAACGCATTACCTCGGTCAGGCATGAGCTGAATTTAATCCTAATCATAGACTACAAGCAGCACACCCTGCTACGATTCATGATTTTGTACAGTAATGTGCAGGCTCCTGCATACATTCAGAATGGTTTTCCATCAGGAAAACCTGTACAAATTATCTATGCTTCTCAAGCACGTACCTATATGCCATGACTGCTAAAATTTTCTAGCTGTCAGTTAAGACACGACCACGGAAGTTTCTTTACGCATAATCAGTCGATTATACCAAAATCTTCCCATAGATTTTAGCAGAACCATCAAGGAGGAGGACGTTAACATGAGATTATGTGTTGACCACCGTCGGTGTAAACATCACCATGCATAACCGATATTCTCCTCCACGTATTGAAAACATGTCCAAATTGATTTAGGGTGTTAATCACCTTTCCAAGATCGAACTCATGATCATGCTGCCAACAATGACGAGGGAAATAGCGGAACATTTCCATGACGGCTATTCATACACGACTCGATCATGCTCGATTCATGATTTTGTACTAGTCTCATAAGTGCTCCAACAGCGTTATAGACTTAATAAATTGAGTTTCCATGAACTCATAAACAAATTCATCAGTATTTTCCATCAAGGACAACCTGATTTTTCTCTAGGTCTAGAGCAGAGCAGGAAGACCATATTTGCACTATGTTGCAAATTCTACGACAGGAGAAATTTCACCTTGAAATTTTCCGATATAAACTCAAATTGATTTCAGTGACATGCTAAATCACATGGATCCTCACGGTTAATCTTACTGTGGCTCAGCTTATGCGTAAAGGTGAGAACCCTACACTCCGTTAGGTGTTCCAAGAAAATCCTACGCTAAGAAAAGTCTAATCTCGGAGACTCAGAGTTTCGCAAACTTCTATGTATCAAGTTTCTACGAAGCAGGATACAGTTACTTTCATATCTATGTACCTGACATACCAACAGGCTATGATAGAACACCAACAGACTAGGATGTCTTTCCATCATCAGAAATGGTGAAAAGAAATAGGACAAGATCTCCATGGATTTTGGTTACCAGATTAACGCAAACTTAGAAGAAGCAAGATGTTATCTGTGTTATTGCCAACAGTTTGATCAAGTCTGCAGAATCCTTACATCCGCAAGGATTTCAGAACCAACAGATTGATCGGACATGTTCCAGCCAAGGATCATCTGATCACTTGGTAATCCGTCAACTATCGGGTCAGACAAGGGTTCGTAATTATGCTTCTTATTTACGTCTACGTCCTTGTTCTAATTTCACGACTTGCTTTCACGCTCACGTTCATGACATTATTTACGTTCATGATCGTATTTTGGCTTACGATTTTACGTTCATCTTCGTTCTGGGAAGTTCTGCAAGAATTGGAGAGATCAGACTCAAATTTAGTATAACCCTCTATCCTCAGATATACGTTTCGCGTCACATTCCACGTCTCACCTTCTAGCGTTTGGCGTTACCGCAGTTGTATCACATGTTCACGATATGTTTCACATGTCATGTTCATTCCGCGTTCCTCATATCACGTTCATGATATGTTACACGTATCATCGATCACGATATGTTACTCATACTACACTCACTATATCTCCACGTATCACGTTCAAAAATTTTCACGTGTCATGTTCAAAATGTTTCACGTACTACTTTTTAATATGTCTCGCGCATCGTTGCTAATTATCAGTTAAGTTAGAGTGTTTTGCACGATAACGTTCCAGTTACCCTTGCACGTTAATTCTTATTCCCTCGATCAAATTCAGGGGATCTATCTTACGTTGATGACAACGAACTTTTCGTGTTTTCAAGTCAAGGTCAGGAGGACCAAGATTTATCATTTGTATCAAGATTTTGTGAAGGAACCATTCCAAGAGGGAAGCCACTTGGAAACGGACAAGTTCATTCGGACTTCTTATCCGTTTTCTTTTATCGATTAGATACGTCCTTTCAGTCACGTCAGGTTCCATGTCCTCTCAAGACACGTCACGTTCCATGTCCCTTAAGACATGTCACGTTCCACGTTCCTTTCTACCATGTCACATTCAGATCCTTTTATCTTACATACCCTCTCAGTTCGATTCGAGTATGTTTCGCTTCCAGTTACGATATCTATAATTCGGGGACGAATTATTCTTTTTAGGGGGGAAGAGTAGTAAAACCCGCATGCTTTTACCATGAACAGTACACTTTAGATTGTACGTACATGATTATAACTTTCCTTTTATAACATATTTACGTTCACGTACAAGAATTTCAAGTATTACGTACGTGTTAGAACACGATAAGTATTTATTATGTATGAACACACGATAATTATTCTAATAATAATTATAATCACGAACATGCAATCATGAAATCATGAACGTAAATTAATCACGAGCTAATAGTAGTTACGTATATATCTGTTACGAACACGAATAACTAAGTCACGATCGTAAACTAATTTAAACACGTAATTTACGAACACGAGAACACACTAATAAACTTAGACACGAAAAAGTACGGGTTACCCAAGTGGGGCCCCCATGCCGCGACATAAATAAGAACATGGGCTTAGCCCATGCAAAATTAACTAACTAAGGGGTTAAGGTAAAAACATGTTTCATTATTTACAAATCTAGAAAATAATTAAAACCCTAAAAGTTTTCCTCCTTCTCCTTTGTCCCCTTTGGCCGCCGGATTCAAGAACACCACAAGGGGTGTTCTGGTTGATTTTGATCTTGGAAATTTTGCAAGGATTCGTGTGTGTTCGTCATCATTTGATTCAAGTATTCGGTATAACCTTTGTAACCTTTTATTTTTATGTTTGATTTAATTAGTTACATAAAATCATGATGTTTTTAATTAACTAATTAAAACCAGGTATTTTAAACATGTTAATGATCATGGGGTAAATCAATCAAGGGTTTTAGGGGTGTTTGTGGTCTAGCCGACGCCTAACCGAGCCCCATAGGGGTCTCGGCTTGGCTTATTACACACCACCGAGACCATATGGTCTCGGTATGGTGGTGGTGGTTCCACGGCAGCAGCAAAAACAAGGGGAACCCCGACCTTGGTCGAGGTATGGTGATGGTTACGGGTCAGGTTCATGGTATTAGTCACGGGTCCGGTTCATGAATCATTTTTTAAGGTTTATGATTTTTACAAGTATGTTATATTTTTTAGACTTAAATTATATTAATTAAAAACATGACATGATTAATTTAATTTACATGACTTAGGTTATTAATTTAATTATTAGTTCATGAATTTTAACCTAAGTATTTATCTTTAATTAGACTTTATAATTAATTAATTATTTAAAAACCATGATTATAATTAATTAATTTACATGACTTAGGTTATATTGTTAATAGTTAATAATACATGTTTAACCTAAGTATTTTACCTTTATTTAATTAAAATGTGTTATATTTAATAAAATACTTTTAATATAGTTTATTTAATTTACATGTAATAATTAATAAACTATACTATATAATCACATGACTTAGAATATTAATCAGAAAATACTTAAGCTTATAGAATTAGCTTAATTAACCAGCTTATATCTATTTATGGAAAATTTCTATTTTTAGAAACTTATTTATTTAAGGTAGCTAATCTATTTATGGAAACTTTCTGTTTTTAGAAACTTATCTATTTTAAGCAGTAATTCTCTTTTTGGAAACTTTCTATTTTTGGAAACTTTCTATTTTTGGAAACATTCTATTTTTGGAAACTTTCTATTTTTGGTAACTTTCTATTTTTGGAAACTTTCTATTTTTGGAAACTTTCTATTTTAGGAAACCTGGTATTTTTAGAAAGTTACTTATTATTACACAACAAGTATAATAATACATGAAATACAAGTAATACTTAATCAGAATAGACTGAATATACGATAAACACGGTATAAAGCTTAAAACAGTAAAACATGACATGAACATATAAAACAAGCTAAGACATGATATAAAAATTTGTTACGTATTTAGTAATCAGATACTTATACACGTATGTATTTATGTAGCATTAGTGATACCAAAGTAGGACCTTCTTCCGTTTGTCTTCTTCGTTCACTGGACATAAGGTACGGATTCTCTGTCCTTTCAGTATGGACATTCTTTCCTTATTCGGATTTCCCCGTATGCAGCCAACTGTTTTCCAATAGTATAAGTTTATATGTTTGATTGCTTATGTTTAATTAGAATACCTAAAGCCATATACATGCATGACCAGTTTCACCTAGTTATGGAGGTACCATAACCATAACACTAGAGGCACTGGTGTTATGACTTCCCCACGGCAGAGTGATTGCTCGTGGCGTCCCTTCAGCTTTTGGCCATATTATTATATTTATCATGTGGGGCGTATGGGTGCATCCTAGTTACATGTTTTTAGCAGATTACTCAGTGTGAATGTGGTGTGTGCCTTGCATCCTTCACAAGGAGCTGATCCCTCCTACCCAAAACCAGTATATTAAATTAGAGGTAGCCCCTCTAATTTGCATGACGAGGTCACCCCTCTAAGTATTCATGCACGCTGATATTTCATGACCTATATTGGCTAATGGTAAATATGTTAAACAATTTTTACAAGATAAACATAAGGCATTTCAAACTATAAAAACAGTTTTACAGATATAACCAGGTTTTCCAGGACATATACATTTCATGCTTGTATTATTCATGCTTATATTATTCATTTCATGCTTGTATATCCGTGCACTGAGCGTTATGCTCAGCCGTTACTTTCCTTTCCATATCCCAAAACGGTAGGTACCCTAGGACAGACTCGAGCATTTAGGGGACGTGCATAGGATGGAAGCTGCCATAGACTTCTTTTCCTTTTTGCCTTCATATATTTATGCTTGTGTAGTCTTTGTTCAGTTCATTTACTTTATTTATGTTTTGGGCTTATGTTTGGGAACCGATGTTTGATTCCGGTTTTCCCTATGGTCATGTATGTTTTACTACATATTACCTTGCGTGCTTTGATGACACGCCATAATTACGCGTAACGGTCCACTTATCGAAGTGGGGTGCTACAATTTCTAAGTAAATGTCAACTTAGGACTCGTTCTTCAGTTAAAAGGAAAGTTTATCACCGATGATAAACTTATCCTTACAACAAGAAATTAATTTTTCTCGGGCATGAGCTAATATTAAAAACATTCGAAGTTTCTAAGCTCATGCACAATGACTTACAGTTAAATATCATACTGTAACTCGGACTTCAATTTTAGGAAAGCTTATCTTTAAAGCTAGCTTATCCTCGTAACGAGAAATTAAATTTTCTCGGTCATGAGCTTGTATTAAAACATCCAAGTTTTAAGCTCAGAAAGGAAAGTGTATCTTTTAAATAAGAGAACTTTACCTCATAACGAGAAATTCATCTTTCTCGGTCATGAGCTTTACGTTAAAACATTCAAAGTTTTTCAATCTCATGAAAACGACTTCTAAGTAAATGTCAGCTTAGAACTCGCTCTTCAGTTAAAAGGAAAGTTTATCGCCGATGGTAACTTATCCTTAAAAATGGGAAGTTTACAACTTCTCGGACTTGAGCTCGTTTAGTAAGATATTCAACATCTTAAGCTTAAGTAATTGGTTTTCAAAACTTTGAACACAATTTTTTGAGAATTTCTCCAAAGTTTTTTCTAAATCTTTCAAAATTGTGTGTTCAAAAATGTTTTGATAAAAAGAGCATGTCTTTTGGAATCGATAATATTTACGATACTAGAAATGTCATTCAATAATGACACGGGGTTGTAAAAAAAGTTCGAGCAAAAGTTCAAATGTTTTAAAACATGCTCAAAATGGTTTGCTATTATTTCATATAGTAACCCGCTTTTCATATTAAAGTCAAGCATTTCACTGGAAAGCTTTGGCTCAACAACGGGAATTAATTTTCTCGGGCATGGTTTACTTTATAACCATGTAAGGGATTGTGTTTACGTAATAACACAATCTAACACGAATATATGTACTTGTCAGTGCATTTATTTGTTAAAACAAGAGAAATCTTGTTTTTATGAAGTTATCATCTCCACCAATCATAGCAATTTACAATTGATATCTATATACTCGACGATGCGACTACTCAAATGGCGACTACAGCTCTTTCAATAGAATGTGGGTCAACAATTGAGGGGGAGCACTTGTCCAGGATTCAGAATCTTTGATGCCGAAAGTGCCAAGTTCACATATTGGTGTCAAGAAAACGATATCAATCATACACATGGAGTCAAGAGATAACTTCAGACGTGACGAGGCGACCAACATTCGTGAACACGAACCATGTGATTCTCTCATATGATGTTCTCCGTCATTCAGGTCCAACCTCGTAAATTGCTAATCTTGTGAATACATTATCATATATGATCTTTGCACGTGATAAGTGCCTTACACTTGTGTTTAAAAGGTATTTTATTTACGTTTCAAGTACACCCTTATTAATTTGAGGGGAGCTTGTGTAAATCATGGAGATAATTGGATTTGCATTTTTCTTCCCAAATTTTCTTAAAACTTTATTAAATCAATTGATATTAAAAACATCGATTAGGTTAATATTTTTAATATAGGGGAGAAAATGTGATTTAATAATGAGATCAATCAATTTAATGGTTTGACTTAATGTGCTGGCTCATCCCGAGATGTGCGAAATGTTTTTTAATATCGTGGCATATGTTAAGGGGGAGCAAAATGGATTTGGATATCAAAATGGATTTCATGGTGACATATACTTACCCACAACATCTCTATTCACGACGGTGACGATTGTGGTGACATAAGGATGGTAGGATAGGTTAAGTCCAATGATTCTTCTAGAACCGGAGGAATCTTCCCAAGGACATTCCATAGCTAGAAATAGTAGTCCTTAGGAAAGATGGAGAAAGATTGTGAACGTAGCTGAATGCCGACCAAGTACTTAAGTTAGCACTGGTAAAATCATAACAAGGTTCTAGTTATGACGTATTGGTAAGCATTGAAGGGGTTGAAGAATGAAAAAGAATTGTAAAGATAAAGGGTCTAAAGAAAGAATCCCTCCTTACAACCTTAGGCAGAAACCGGGTCAATACATATGCTATTGAGATCATTTTTAAATGATGCTTGATATTGAAGATAAGACATCATGGACCCAGTGATGCAATGCACAACCCATCCTAGCTAACTCAGATTCTTTCAAAAGATAGTTGTTTTATTCACACGGAGACAACACGTTATCTATTGATTTATTCACTCCGAATAAATTGGTATTGAAATGGTGGCATTCCTCTCCAGCCTCCTTCACTAAAATCCAAAATGCATGATCGAGTCTAGGGCCATTTGAGATCATCAAATATCTCATTAGGACACAATTTCATAATTCCTTGCTTCTTCACACACTGTGAAAAGTAAGAAAGATCTTAAGATTCCTACGCAAAATCTTCATGATCTTGCCTGAACATCCGAGTAATACGAAAGTATTTACAATGAAGATGGAAATCCTTCTTGAGCGAATATCAAAAAGCTCATGGTAGGTGACTTGTGCGATTCTTTATGAATCAAACTTGTGATAACTGGAAAGCAACAGTGGTTTAATTCTTAACTGAATTAAAACACGTTCCAGGCCTCTACGTAATATCTTAGTGGTCTTGCCAGAACACTCAGAGTGATACCTTAGTGTTCACAATGATGAGTGGAAATCCTTCTAGTGTTAACCACAAACAGCACTTGGTAGGTAACTTGCAAGATTCTATACGAATCAAGCTCGTGACAACTGGAAAGCAACGATGGTGCGGTTCTTAATTGAATTTCACTTGTTCCAAGAACATGAATTGACGGCTTCAAATCATGCGGATAATATTATCCAAATGATTCACTCTTTATGTTCGCAGTCAGCTTTGGACGGTCGAATAAATAGAACGGGTTTACCCGCGAAATCTTGTCAAGGAGGTTCTTAATTGAAACTACCTTCCACAAGTACGATATTTTATATCGTCCAACGGTCTTCACCGAATGGAGGTAAAATGCTACCGATTTAGAATGAAATGTTCAAGGCCATTTCATCCGTGTATATGTTTTGTTGCTAACTGTCTTATGTAGCGTAACAAGAAGGTGGCATTGCGGTGTACAATCCAGAAGAAGTCGTAAACACATGCTTATACTGTATGCACTTAATACTTAAACAAATTCAAGAAAGCTTAAAAGTCAAGTCTTCTGCTGTATCAATCTCTGGAGCTTTCAAGAATTATAAAGGTATGAGTATGTGGAACATGAAGTCACGAGGAGGCGAATATCACAAGTGATGAATGCACAAAGTCAAGGCAAGGAAACATACTCAAGACTAAAGTCAAAGATCTCATCAGCATGTTCACAAGAACAAGATAGAATACTCAAGCATAGTATGCTAGGTTTAAGATTTTGTAAAATGGTGTGACCTCCCTTAGGGGGGGATTGTTGGAAATACGTTTTTCCAAAGAAAATCTCGGTCACATCATTGTTAGCATAGATCACGAGCTATAGACTAGGGATGAGCACGGTACCGGTACCGTACCGAACCGGTACCGAATTTGTGGTACCGAATTTTTCCCGAGCATAAATTAATGGTACCGGTACCGTACCGAACGGGATTCGGATATCGGTACCGGTACGGGTATCGGTGCCGGTTCCGGGAAATCGGGATTTTCCCGTTTTTTTTCGGGGATTTCCCGATTTGGTACCGGTCCCGTACCGAATTAGTGGTACCGAATTTTTTTTCACCTTATTTCGTGGTACCGGTACCGTACCGAACGGGATTCGGGTAACGGGAATCGGTACGGTTCCGGTACGGTTCCGGTACGGTTCCGGTTCGGTTTCGAGATTCGGGTCCAAATGCTCATCCCTACTATAGACTATTTAGGACATTGTAACTTGGAGTAACCTCCCTTAGGGGGAGATTGTTGGAAATACGCTTTTACGTATTTAGAAAGGATCGGTCACTCCAAAGATAGATTCAAGTATTGGGCTCTTGATTCAATATGTAAACCTATAGCCCACCAAAGCCCACATGTAGGGTGGCTATATAAACCCCCTCCTAACATGTTAGGAGGGGTTGAACACTTTGATATTTCTCACATTCCATCTTTCTTCCATATTCTCTCCTTTCTCTCTCTACCTTTCTCTCTCTAGTTCTTCCTTTTCCATTCCATTCATTAGATAAATCAAACATTGCTAAATCCTAAGAAACTATGGACCTACATTAACAAGTTTCACACTTTCCACTTTCTTAGAAACAAATCTTGGAATTTTTTCCGGTTTGAAAATAATATGTTTATCCCCATAAAACAATTTAATCTCATCTTCCCTCATATCAACTATAACATGAGCCGTGTACAAAAATGGTCGTCCTAAAATGATAGGCACAAGAGGATTGGTCTCATAATCAACGATTGCAAAATTTGCAAGGTAAATGAACTCTCCCACTTTAACAATGACATTTTCCGCTATACCAACCGAATGGGTGGTGGTACCGTTAGCAAGCTTAATGATCATTCGATTGGGACTAAGTGGTTCATAGTCAAGAGTCCTCCAAAAGGCTAAGGGCATTACGTTAATGCTAGCTCCAAGATTGGCTAGAGCTTTGCATTCGACAAGCTCATCAAAAACACAAGGTATCAAGAATTAACCCGGATATTTATATTTCTCGGGAAAGAAATCAAAGAAAACCGAGGAACTAATCACATTTAAAGTAGCCTTGGTAACATTAAGGAAAGTTTCTTTAGGTGGAATATAAAGCTCAATCACTCTTTCTAAATTATCGTCATCATAAGCGGTGATAGCCTTAAGCTCTCACCTCAGGTTTGGAATGGTATTTCTAGATAAGAAACCCAAAGAAGAGGATGGTTTGGACATAAATCCCTCAAACATCAAAAGCAAATTATTTTGACTTTGTTCCAAACTTTGTTGCATACGACTTTGACTTTGCTCTAATCTTTGCTTAAAACGGTTTCGGTTTTGCTCTAATCTTTGTTGATTAAGCTCAATCTTGTTATTTTGCCCTTTGGTTGTATTTTGAAACTCATTTTTCAAAGTTTCCATTTGTCCTTGAACATTATTTTGAAAAGCTTTAAAATTTGCCTCATTCGTTTTAATGTAGGTTGACAAATCATTTTGATTATTGTGAAAACCTTGATTGTTTTGATTAGTATTAAACCCATTTCCTTGATTGAAATTCCCTTGGTTACCACGGTTAAAACTATTCTCATTATTTCCATTATTGTACCTATTTTGAACCGGTGGAAAACCTGGTGGAGCAACATGATTTTGACGAGGAACTTGACCGTTAGAGCCATAAGTTCCCGTCGCGGCAAAAGCACTAGCTTGATCAAACCCCGTGGTTGATCAAGAATAATTTGGATGTGCTCCACCACATGGTACATAGAAATTCTTAACCATTTAATCGTTCCATGAGGATTCTTCCTAATCTTATTCAACAATGTAGCAAATCCATTATCAATCTTAGAGTCCAATCTAGCAATCTCGATATTAGACGAATTCACATTGGAAACAACCGGTGTGTTTCGTGAATATCACACTCTAGACTTATTCTCAATTATACCCTACACGTCTCTCGAAGTTTTTCTTAAAAGATTTCCACCCGCGGCGGCATTTAAACAATCTTTTTCAACCATATTAAGCCCATTATAAAAAGTATTGATTTGGTGCAATTCCGAGAAACCATGGTATGGACATTGTCTTAACAAATCTTTAAACCTTTCCCAAGCTACTCCAAACTGTTAATGCAAGTGATGCCTAAAAACATTATTAGTGTTAACTAATCTTTCTTAGTATTGATCACAACAAACTATACAACACATTTAGTGTAAAACATAAAAACGAATTATTAACTAACACTATCATCAAGGTAATTGTGACAACCCGTCAATTTTAGGTCGTTATTTTAATCTCGACTATTACGTATTACGTGTTTACTTTAATGAGAATTTTAATTTATCGACTAACCGAGAAGGTTATGACTTGAAACTAGCGTAAGAATGTCGATTAGATGAAAACCGACAAGGAATATGTTAGGTATCGATATTATATTCTCAAATAATCATAAAAATGATTTTTATTATATTTAATCGTTATTTCTCGTGTTTTACGTTTTAACGAATGACGATAACTATTAGTGATCGCGATACCGACGGATGCCCAAAAATTTACGTTTTATTATCGATTGTCTCGATATTGTGTATTTTTGACGTTTTCGATTTAATTGCGTTTTAAGTCGTGTCGAAGCTTTGTTATTATATTTTGAAGCGTTTAACTTTCGAAAAGTATTTTTACGAAACCCGAGCCCCGTAAATATTTTTAAAATTTACATTTTCTACTTTGTAAACTATTTACTTACACTTTTGGACCAAATGAATGCACTTTTGACAAAATCTACCCCCACCCCACTATTTAAAGATTTTCCACTAACTAGTTTTCATTTAAAAATTCATTTTTAAACAAAAACTCAAATCTCTCTCTCTCTTGTTCATCCCAAACCGTCCACCCCCCTAACACCCTAATCCATTGATTTTTGATTTTGTACTTTGAATCAAAGGAAACTAAAACAAGTCCCATCCTAGAAATTTCAAGAGCTTTGTATTGGTATAATTTTCTTCTACATGCATTCACTAAATTTTTATTTTTAATTTTTGATGATGAACATCAAGTTTGATCCATTTTTATGGTGATAAATGGTGTTAATATTATAATATTAATAGTGGGTTTTTGTTGCATGTAAGATTTTTAATTATTAAATTTTTGTGAGATCAAATTTGAGGGTGTTATGAGTTAGTTAGATGTGTTAGTATGATATTAGGATCATATTAGGACTATAGGAATTGTTGGAATGGGTCGAAAAATTGTTTTGGTATGATTTTTAGATAGGCTATTTTAGGCAGTAACTTTAAGGCCATTTTTGAAATGGTTACTTTGATAAACTTGGTAAACTAATAAGATAGGGTCGTAGAGAATTTCGTTAGCTTCGATTTGAGCTAAAGTAGAGCTTCTAACTCATTACGAGCGAAAAGTTATGCTACTTTTAGTATTTGTGTACCGGGAGACGGGTATCGGCACAATCCGAAAATTGTTGTCGATATTTGGAACGAATCTCGGGGACTATAAAATGAGTTTTAAAAATGTTCAAGGGCTGTTGTAAGTTGATAAACCTCAGGTTATGAGTCTATTTTCAAACCCGAGTGTCGGTTTTGCAAACGGAAATGTTTAGATAAGTCAAAATGGTTTTACAAGTCAAAGGCGTAAAACTGTCCGGTTTTTGCAACACGAAGGTGTGTCGGGCAGAAGGTCTTAGAAGTAATATTTTTGAATGAAATTTAAACTGAGTCTTACTCATATTATGTGTGAGTTTGTCACCAAGTTTCGTCGAAATCGGACATGTCTAGATAGGTTAGATTGGTGTGTACATTTGGAGTGTACATGCTGAGTGGTATTTTGGACACGTAGTTCAATACTTGTATGACGTGAGTTGAGTATTCACTATTGGACATGGTGACTTACTCGAGTATTAAGTCATTATATAAATGACTTATTTACTGGTCCGAGGGAAGTAAAATGATGGTTTGACTTGCGTTGACTTGGCGTCTTATGACGGTCAATGTCAAGGGTGTAAGCTTTTAAATGAATAAGTGATGAATAAAAGGGTATAGAAGTACACTTATATTTTTGTTATTTTTCGGGATTTTCATGGTCATTTGAAATTGACTTTCGTATTATTTAAGTATTATTTATACTTGAGTCGTTTATTAACGAACGCGCCTTAATTGGCAGGTTGCGGTCTTCGTGTTTAACGGGCATCACAAATCGTCGGCGATCGTCACGTCACTACTATCGTACCAAGGTGAGTCTATAGCCTCGCTTTAACATGTTTACTTGTTTTATAAAACCCGCGAGGGGGATAACATGCTTGTTTTATTAAGATAAAAAGGGTACGACGAGAAGTTGTGGAAACCCTTATTATTGGAAAAACATTTATTGATAAATGAAGGGTACAACGAGAAGTTGTGGTAAACCCTCTTTCTTTTAAAATTGAACACAAAGGACCCGATTGTATGCTTAGATGAAAGTTGTTATACAAGTTTGTTTAGCCTTAAAAGACCCATGAATCGTGAATTGTTAATCGAAAGGAACGCTAATACTATGGATAGATCTATCGGGGTGACTCCCAGTCCGGTCGCGACTAGCCATCGCGTGGTGTTGTGATGCACCAGTAATGAAACATCGGATGCAATTGTATAAGAGAAATATACGCACTTGGCTAGGTGTGTTGGGCTGAAATAATATATGTTAACGTTCAATTTCATGAGACTTATGAAATAACAACGATAATTATGTCTGATCCACATGATTGTCAACCACGGAAGGTTTATTCAGAATACTTGTGTTCGTTTATTTAATTTAAACTCTATAGATTCACTCAACATTTTTGTTGACTTTATAGCATGTTTTATCTCAGGTCCATGAAGAAGGCACTCAAGGGAGGCGGTTTCACGCAGCTTGCTAAATTAAAATGTTTTGGCCCGCTTTACTAAACTATGTCCATTCTAAGAAACTTTTATTGTTTGGTTGGTTGTGTAAACTTATAACTATTTGGGACCGTGTGTGAACTGTTTTATTTTTAAACAAATGAATGGATGTATGTTTTGTTAAAACGACTCATTTTGAGGCGTTTTCTATGATATTGAGGTTGAACCATGATAGTAACACCCAATGACCCTTCCGCTGCTATGACCCGAAATTGGGGGTGTTACAGATTGGCATCAGAGCTCAAGTTATAGAGAACGAAAAGATTTTCCAAAAATAAAAATTTTGAAATCTTTTGACTATAACATCTGCAAGCGAAACCTCCGAGTTGCCAATGGACGAGAATAAGAAAAGTATATATGTTATACATATTTAATTATTATTTATGCTTAAAGCATAATGGATTACATTTATTTATTTATAAATGTCTATTATTTGATTATTATAATATTAATACGTGATTTACAAACGACGCTGATTGTCACAATAGAAATCCCTGTCTTTTGACTCATTCCTCGTGAATCTTCGTTCCTTGTATAAATTCTACTCTTTGTTCTATCATCCATTCTTGTTTGTTTTCATCTATCTATTCTTATTCTGTGTTATTCATGTTTTGTTATCACAAGCGTTGAATGAATACTCATTTTGATGTGAATTGTGTAACAGGATCATGCCGCCAAAACAGTTGACTGAGACTCAGTTACGTGCTATAGTAGCTGATCAATTTCAGGTCTCTATGAATGCATTTATGGCAAATTTGAATAATGGAGCTGGAGGATCTGGTGGAGCTGGTGGATTCGGTGGAGCTGGTGGATCTGGTGGAGCTGGCGATACTGGAGCTGGCGCTACTGGAACTGGCGCTACTGGAGCTGGCAACACTGGAGCTGGCAATACTGGAGCTGGCGCTACTGGAGCTGGCGCTACGGGAGCTGGTAATGCGGGAGCTGGCAATGCTGGTGCTGGAACTGGTGATGCTAATAGACCAGTGATCCCTGAAAACAAGAAGTGCAATTATACCTCGTTCATGAAATGCAAACCTCCAACTTTTAAGGGTACTGAAGGCGCTGTTGGGTTAATGCAATGGTTTGAGAAATTAGAATCCGTGTTTCGATTTAGTGGAAGTGAGGAAGGAGATAAAGTGATGTTTGCCTCTACTACTCTTCAAGGGCGAGCATTAACTTGGTGGAATGGAAGAATGGCATCATTGGGTATGGATGCTGCTTATGCTACACCTTGGGTTGAGGTAAGAAGGTGGATGACTGAGGAATTCTGTCCAAGGAGTGTCATTCAGAGGTTAGAACAGGAACTATATCAGCTGAGACTGAAGGGTACTGACATCGATGGATACACCAACAGGTTCCATGAACTTGCTCTACTTTGTCCAAACAAAGTTAACCCTGAATACTTGAAGGTAGAGCAGTATATTCGAGGCTTACCTACCAACATCCGTGGGGATGTGACCTCATCTAAACCTGCCAATATTGATGAAGCTGTTCGTATGGCCTACCAACTAATGGGTCAAAGCATCCAAGACAAGGCTGATGGTGTTTCTGAAGGCAACAAAAGAAGAGCTGAAAATGACAATGATGATCGTGGTGATAACCGTCAATCTCACAACAGAAATCAAAACCGAAGGAGGGGCAATGCTAATGCGATGACTGAAGCTGCAACTGCTGATAAGGGAACCAGATGTCAACGCTGCAAGAAGTCTCATACTGGTGAATGTGCTAAGTGTGGAAAGTGCAACAAGTTAGGTCACAAGACTGAAGACTGTTGGGGACCAGGAAAGAAGGGAGTGACGTGTTATAACTGCCAAGGTAAAGGTCACATGAGGAACCAATGCCCTCAACCTCCGAAGAATGCACGTGGTGGAGATAACCAAGGAAAAGCTTATCAGTTGGGAGAAGCCGAAGCGAAGCAAAACCCGAAAGTTGTCACTGGTACGTTTTTACTGAACAACAGTTATGCTACAGCTTTATTTGATTCTGGTGCGGACAAAAGCTTTGTGTCCACAAGTTTTAGTGCCTTAATTGATATCAAACCGGTCGAATTAAACGCGAGTTATGAGGTAGAATTAGCTGATGGTAAATTAGTGAGTACCAATCGTGCGCTCCTAGGATGTTCTCTTAATCTCTTGAACCGTATTTTTAAGATAGACTTGATGATTGTCGAATTGGGAAGTTTTGATATTATTATCGGAATGGATTGGTTATCCAAGCATAACGCGTCTATCTTGTGTGGAGAAAAGAAAGTTAGGATTCCCTTAGATGACAAGACCATGGTTATCGAAGGTGATCAACGTAATTCACGACTGAAAATCATTTCGTGCATTAAGGCTCGTAAGTATATCGAAAGAGGGTGTGAGTTATTCCTAGCTAAAGTAGTGGAGAAAGATTCGAAGGATAAACGTGCTGAAGATGTACCTGTTATCCGTGACTTTCCTGAAGTGTTTCCGGAAGATTTGCCTGGACTTCCTCCTCCAAGGCAAGTAGAATTCCAAATTGACCTAATTCCTGGTGCCGCACCCGTGGCTCGTGCGCCATATCGTTTAGCACCATCCGAGCTGAAGGAGTTATCTGTACAATTGCAAGAGCTATCTGATAAAGGTTTTATACGACCGAGTTCGTCACCTTGGGGAGCCCCTGTCTTATTCGTTAAGAAGAAAGATGGTTCGTTTCGTATGTGTATTGATTACCGAGAGTTGAATAAGATAACGATCAAGAATCGTTATCCGCTTCCAAGAATTGATGATTTATTCGATCAACTTCAAGGTTCTCGTGTTTTCTCCAAGATTGATCTTCGTTCTGGTTACCATCAACTTCGCATACGTGAGGAAGATATTCCTATTACGGCGTTTAGAACTCGTTATGGTCATTATGAGTTTCTGGTTATGCCTTTTGGTTTGACTAACGCACCTGCTGTATTCATGGACTTAATGAATCGCATTTGTAAGCCGTATCTTGATAAATTCGTGATCGTTTTCATAGATGATATTCTAATCTACTCCAAGAGCAATGAAGAGCATGCCGAACACTTAAGAATTATCTTGAACTTGTTGAAGAACGAAAAGTTATACGCTAAGTTCTCAAAGTGTGATTTTTGGCTTAATTCTGTATAATTTCTCGGACACGTGATTGATAAAAGTGGAGTACATGTTGATCCTGCAAAGATCGAAGCCATCAAGAATTGGAGTGCTCCGACTACTCCAACTGAAGTACGACAATTTCTAGGTTTGGCTGGTTATTAACGAAGGTTTATTGAAGGATTCTCTTTGATATCGAAACCATTAACGAAGCTGACTCAGAAGAATAAACCGTATGTGTGGGGCGATAATGAAGAAGAAGCTTTCCAAACCCTGAAGATGAAACTCTGTAGTGCGCCGATTTTATCGTTACCTGAAGGAAGTGAAGACTTTGTTGTTTATTGCGATGCATCTCTTCGAGGATATGGTGCTGTTCTTATGCAACGCGAAAAGGTGATCGCATATGGCTCTAGACAATTAAGGAAGAATGAGGAGAACTACACTACCCATGACTTGGAATTGGGCGCTGTGGTTTTTGCTCTGCGACTTTGGAGACATTATCTGTATGGTACGAAGTGTACAGTATTCACTGATCATAAAAGCCTACAATACATATTGGATCAAAAGGAGCTGAATATGAGGCAACGTCGATGGGTTGAACTATTGAGTGATTACGACTGCGAAATTCGTTATCATCCAGGAAAGGCGAACGTGGTAGCTGACGCGTTAAGTCGAAAGGAAAGGGAGAAACCGATTTGAGTGCGAGCTTTGGTGGTGACAGTTCATAATAACTTACCTGAGCAAATTCGGAACGCACAAGTCGAAGCATGCAAGAAGGAAAATATTGCTATCGAAAGTTTTAGAGGAGACGGTGAAACACTCGAGACGCGAGCCGATGGTATCAAATGTTTGAGAGGTCGAATCTGGTTACCATTATATGGTGGTCTGAGAGACATGATTATGTTAGAATCTCATAAGTCCAAGTATTCTATTCATCCTGGATCGGACAAAATGTACCAAGACTTGAAAAAGTTATACTGGTGGCCGAATATGAAAGCTGATATTGCAACATACGTCGCGAAATGCTTAACATGTGCAAAAGTGAAAGCTGAATATCAGAAGCCGTCAGGATTACTTGTCCAACCTGAAATTCCAGTCTGGAAATGGGAGCGAATTACGATGGACTTCATCACAAAACTCCCAAGGACACCGTCTGGGTTCGATGCAATTTGGGTTATAGTCGATCGTTTAACTAAATCCGCTCATTTTATTCCAATCAACGAGAGGTTCGGTTTGGAGAAACTCGCCGATATTTATCTGAAGGAAATCGTGTGCAAGCATGGTGTTCCTATTTCAATCATTTCCGATAGAGACAGTCGTTTTGCTTCTGGATTTTGGAGATCACTTCAAAAGTCATTAGGAACCAATTTGGATATGAGCACAGCCTATCATCCGCAAACTGATGGGCAAAGCGAAAGAACAATTCAAACTTTGGAGGATATGCTACGTGCTTGTGTGATAGACTTTGGAAGTAGCTGGGATAAGCACTTACATTTGGCCGAATTCTCGTACAATAACAGTTATCACGCGAGTATTAAAGCTGCACCTTTTGAAGCACTTTATGGGAGAAGATGTAGATCACCCGTTAGCTGGAGTGAGGTTGGTGATGCCCAACTCACTGGACCAGATTTGATTAGAGAGACGACGGATATGATTGTGCAAATCAAGAATAGGTTGTTGTCTGCTCGAAGCCGACAGAATAGTTATGCGGTTGGAGTTTAACGTGGGAGATAAGGTTATGCTAAAGGTATCACCATGGAAAGGTGTTGTACGATTTGGAAAACGTGGGAAGTTGAGTCCTCGTTATATCGGACCATTCAAGATTACATCTAGAGTAGGACCCGTGGCATACCAACTTGAACTACCACAAGAACTGTACGGAATTCATAACACTTTTCACGTGTCGAATCTGAAGAAGTGTTTATCCGATGAAGAACTCATTATACCGTTAGACGAGGTTAAGGTTGATAAAAAGCTGCACTTTATCGAAGAACCGGTCGAGATCATGGATCGTGAGGTCAAGCAACTGAAGCAAAGCCGAATACCTATCGTCAAAGTTCGATGGAACTCTCGGAGAGGACCGGAGTTTACTTGGGAACGAGAAGACCAAATGTGGAAGAATTACCCTCATCTCTTTGATTTCAACAAGTGATCGGGCAAGAACGCAAGTTGATCTTCGAGGGCGAAGATCCTAATTTGGTGGGGATGATGTGACAACCCGTCAATTTCAGGTCGTTATTTTAATCTCGACTATTACGTATTACGTGTTTACTTTAATGAGAATTTTAATTTATCGACTAACCGAGAAGGTTATGACTTGAAACTAGCGTAAGAATGTCGATTAGATGAAAACCGACAAGGAATATGTTAGGTATCGATATTATATTCTCAAATAATCATAAAAATGATTTTTATTATATTTAATCGTTATTTCTCGTGTTTTACGTTTTAACGAATGACGATAACTATTAGTGATCGCGATACCGACGGATGCCCAAATATTTACGTTTTATTATCGATTGTCTCGATATTGTGTATTTTCGACGTTTTCGATTTAATTGCGTTTTAAGTCGTGTCGAAGCTTTGTTATTATATTTTGAAGCGTTTAACTTTCGAAAAGTATTTTTACGAAACCCGAGCCCCGTAAATATTTTTTAAATTTACAATTTACTTTTTCTACCTTGTAAACTATTTACTTACACTTTTGTACCATAAGAATGCACTTTTGACAAAATCTACCCCCACCCCACTATTTAAAGATTTTCCACTAACTAGTTTTTATTTAAAAATTCATTTTTAAACAAAAACTCAAATCTCTCTCTCTCTCTTGTTCATCCCAAACCGTCCACCCCCCTAACACCCTAATCCATTGATTTTTGATTTTGTACTTTGAATCAAAGGAAACTAAAACAAGTCCCATCCTAGAAATTTCAAGAGCTTTCTATTGGTATAATTTTCTTCTACATGCATTCACTAAATTTTTATTTTTAATTTTTGATGATGAACATCAAGTTTGATCCATTTTTATGGTGATAAATGGCGTTAATATTATAATATTTATAGTGGGTTTTTGTTGCATGTAAGACTTTTAATTATTAAATTTTTGTGAGATCAAATTTGAGGGTGTTATGAGTTAGTTAGATGTGTTAGTATGATATTAGGATCATTATGGACTATAGGAATTGTTAGAATGGGTCGAAAAATTGTTTTGGTATGATTTTTAGATAGGCTATTTTAGGCAGTAACTTTAAGGCCATTTTTGAAATTGTTACTGTGATAAACTAATAAGATAGGGTCGTAGAGAATTTCGTTAGCTTCGATTTGAGCTAAAGTAGAGCTTCTAACTCATTACGAGCGAAAAGTTATGCTACTTTTAGTATTTGTGTACCGGGAGACGGGTATCGGCACAATCCGAAAATTGTTGTCGATATTTGGAACGAATCTCGGGGACTATAAAATGAGTTTTAAAAATGTTCAAGGGCTGTTGTAAGTTGATAAACCTCAGGTTATGAGTCTATTTTCAAACCCGAGTGTCGGTTTTGCAAACGGAAATGTTTAGATAAGTCAAAATGGTTTTACAAGTCAAAGGCGTAAAATTGTCCGGTTTTTGCAACACGAAGGTGTGTCGGGTAGAAGGTCTTAGAAGTAATATTTTTGAATGAAATTTAAACTGAGTCTTATTCATATTATGTGTGAGTTTGTCACCAAGTTTCGTCGAAATCGGACATGTCTAGATAGGTTAGATTGGTGTGTACATTTGGAGTGTACATGCTGAGTGGTATTTTGGACACGTAGTTCAATACTTGTATGGCGTGAGTTGAGTATTCACTATTGGACATAGTGACTTACTCGAGTATTAAGTCATTATATAAATGGCTTAGTTACTGGTCCGAGGGAAGTAAAATGATGGTTTGACTTGCGTTGACTTGGCGTCTTATGACGGTCAATGTCAAGGGTGTAAGCTTTTAAATGAATAAGTGATGAATAAAAGGGTATAGAAGTACACTTATATTTTTGTTATTTTTCGGGATTTTCATGGTCATTTGAAATTGACTTTCGTATTATTTAAGTATTATTTATACTTGAGTCGTTTATTAACGAACACGCCTTAATTGGTAGGTTGCGGTCTTCGTGTTTAACGGGCATCACAAATCGTCGGCGATCGTCACGTCACTACTATCGTACCAAGGTGAGTCTATAGCCTCGCTTTAACATGTTTACTTGTTTTATAAAACCCGCGAGGGGGATAACATGCTTGTTTTATTAAGATAAAAGGGGTACGACGAGAAGTTGTGGAAACCCTTATTATTGGAAAAACATTTATTGATAAATGAAGGGTACAACGAGAAGTTGTGGTAAACCCTCTTTCTTTTAAAATTGAACACAAAGGACCCGATTGTATGCTTAGATGAAAGTTGTAATACAAGTTTGTTTAGCCTTAAAAGACCCATGAATCGTGAATTGTTAATCGAAAGGAACGCTAATACTATGGATAGATCTATCGGGGTGACTCCCAGTCCGGTCGCGACTAGCTATCGCGTGGTGTTGTGATGCACCAGTAATGAAACATCGGATGCAATTGTATAAGAGAAATATACGTACTTGGCTAGGTGTGTTGGGCTGAAATAATATATGTTAACGTTCAATTTCACGAGACTTATGAAATAACAATGATAATTATGTCTGATCCACATGATTGTCAACCACGGAAGGTTTATTCAGAATACTTGTGTTCGTTTATTTAATTTAAACTCTATAGATTCACTCAACATTTTTGTTGACTTTATAGCATGTTTTATCTCAGGTCCATGAAGAAGGCACTCAAGGGAGGCGGTTTCACGCAGCTTGCTAAATTAAAATGTTTTGGCCCGCTTTACTAAACTATGTCCATTCTAAGAAACTTTTATTGTTTGGTTGGTTGTGTAAACTTAAAATTATTTGGGACCGTGTGTGAACTGTTTTATTTTTAAACAAATGAATGGATGTATGTTTTGTTAAAACGACTCATTTTGAGGCGTTTTCTATGATATTGAGGTTGAACCATGATAGTAACACCCAATAACCCTTCCGCTGCTATGACCCGAAATTGGGGGTGTTACAGTAATAATCATATCACTAATCTTTCTTAATCATACTTAGTGATCATCAAAATGATTATTCTTAAAACTCACTTTTGTTAATATGACAAAAGACTTTTTAATAAACTTTCTTTTTTAGAAAATGTTTTATTAAAATGGAAAATGAAAATTTGAAAATAGCATATTCCAAATGTTGTTAGAATATCCTTTGAAGGCTTAAAATACCTCAGATATTCCGACCCACTAAAAGACAAAAAAAGGAGCGTAGTCTACTGGGTGGTACCTTAAGTAGCTAGGTGGTTCCCTAGTGATAAGGAACCGCGGGCTAGATAAGGAACCGCGCCCAGATAGCCGTTGCACATTGTCTCCTTTAAATAGTGGATCAAATCTCATTTTCCAACAAGCCTCTCTGGACGTTTTCCTCAGCCCCCATTCTATTTTCTATAGCATAATCATTAGTAAATGATCACTTAATTTGTTAAGGATGTTTACATATGATTATCCTCTTGATCCCCTCCTTTACCTTGTCCAAAGAGAAGATCACTCACTCACTAGTGTTGTGATAAAGATGAATCTATGAACTAGTCATATTCATCATGATACCCTTTTTTGTTCTAGGTTAATCCATTGTATTTATGAATACTTGGACTAGTTGTGTTCATCAAAGTTATTTGTGAATACTTTGATTTGTTGTGTACATCCATTGCATATGTGTTTGCTTGGATTTATGTTGTGTAGATCCAAGTTACATGTGTACTTGGATATGTCTAGTTGAGTTGTAATAAATTGATTAGTAGTTCTCACTAAACTATAAAGTGATGTGGTTGTGTCTTGTGAGTTCTCACTTAACTTGAAAGTGATTAGTAGTTGTGTTGTGTGAAGTTCTCACTTATCTTCAAAGTGAAGAGTCATGAAGATTGGTTCTACCTTTGGATTAGAACTCGACATCTAGCCTTGTGTCGTAAAATGGTGAAGTAGGCAATGTCGTGAAGATTGGTTCTACCTTGAGATTAGAACTCGACATCTAGCCTTGTGTCGTTAAATTATAAAGTAGGCAACATTGTGTAGATTGGTCCTAGCTAAAGATTAGGTCTCGACATTTAGCTCAGTGTCAGAAAATAATGTAAGCAACGATGTAAGGTTTTCTCCGCCGAGAAGGGAGCTTGTGGATATAGTGGAAATCTCGAGTAGGTGTACTCGAGGAGTGGAGTAGAAACGAGGATAGAGCCTCGTTGTCGAACCACTATAAATCTTGGTGTATCCCCACTAGGTTGTTTCCTTCCTTACTCTTTACTTATTTCATTATCATTATACTTACCTATTATCTTTGCTAGTGCATTTTGAATTGAACCGAATCATTATGCAACTTAGCCTCAAGTAAAAGATATTTTTGATACAACCCAAATTGAAAGTAACTTTAATTTGGTCACCAATAAAGAGAAACTATTCAACCCCTCCTTCTAGTTTCTACAATTGGTATCAGAGAGATGGCCACTCAAGATCTTTGAAGTATATTGTACTTTGGAACTTGGATCGAGCCATTATCTCCTCAAATTAGAAGGTCAAGTTGTACTAAAGTTTCTCTTTGGTCAAAACTATGTTTTCTTTGAAAATAGGTCTTTTTAATTGGTAATATTACATCCCACTTAGATTAGTAGCATTTATACATTTTAGATCTACTCTTGAAATGTATCTACTAGATTGCATCTTGTCTTGTGTAGGTACTCATAAAGATCAATCATTGAATTGATTGCGGATTGAGCTACTTGCACTTGTAGAAGACTCATCTTCATTGATCTTCAATATCTTTGAATGATGATTGGGAATAAAACTAGTCATTGAAGACTTAGTATTCATCTTAGTAACTCTTGAGGCTTGCAGTGATGGATTGGAATGCTCTTGTGGCCAAGGTACGTTTTCGTTCTTCCACACGCCCTTTGATCATTCTTTTGATCATTACATGACTATGTGCTTACTCTTGGCATCCTTGCCTTGACATTTGTTTGTGGTTTGTGATTCTTTCCTTTTATCCTCTCAGACCTTCATTGCTTGGATACTTGACTCACTATGGTGATGTAGAGTGAGTTAGTAGTAGCTTAAAGTATCAAGCATGATATCATGGTTTGCACCCATACGGTTAGTAGGCCCTTCGTGGGAGAGAAAGTGAATCAATGCCTTGCTCATATCTTGGTTTAGACTAAGACTATTATTGAAAGTGATCTTGTCTATGCTTCAATATTTGCTTTGTGTTTGTTCATTACCAAAGCCGTTTAACACTTCGCCGGAAAGGCACGTCTTAAACCACTATATATGACACAAGCTCTTCGTTTCCATTATCTGAAGATTGTCATTATTCCCTTGAGCATTAATCCTAGTCTTGATTCACTTCCCTTGACTTCTCTCCACTTTGCCGTTTTGCTACGAGTAGTCGTTTGTCCGTTTCAGTTCTTTTCGATCTCGATTTAACTCGTAATCCTTCGTTAAGGCATATTGTTTAGTGTTATGATGATCCAGTGATATTCTAAAAGGCTCATGATATATTTTTAGGTGTTTTAGAAAAACTTAGTTTTTAAAATTTGGCGTTTTTCATTGATAAAAACCAGCCTCTGTAGGTGGTTCTTTATCTCTGGTGGTTCAAACCGCGGTACCTTATCGATAAGGAACCACGGGCAGCAACTTGAGTCAGAGCGCCGGTTTGATTATTTTATTCCTTTTCAAACCACTATCTCTCTCTCCCAAAAACACACAGCCGACGGGTTTCATCTTTTCCACCATTGTTGAAGCTTTAAAAACCTTCAATCACTCAAATTAATTGATTCCAAGTTGTGGGTTTCACTCATTCTTCATCTAACATCAATTAATTGTAAGTATTTTCTTTCAATTTCATCTATTTTGTGATAGGGTTCATCCTTTCATAATTGGGGATTTTTAAAATTGAAATTGAATTAAAACCTTAATAGGAATGTGGGTTGACATGGTTATTTTACTATGATTCCTTAGGTTCATATTCATTAAGATTTCACTAAAACCCACTTATAGAACAAATCCGAATTTTGATTAATTATTTTTGTTAAAGCAATAAATTCCTAAAAATGTTACTTGCATTTTTCGGTCTCGCATTGTTTTGATTACGACAATATGTAAAAACAAGCATTTACGAAAACAACGAAAAACGAATTCTTGAGTTCAAGTATTTTTCATTTTACCCATTTTCACTTAAGGTATGGATAAACAAGTACTAACCTTAATCAAGTGATCAAGTGATTTAATCTTTTCTTAAAAGTCACTTTTTATTAAGTGTGACAAGTTTTTATTAAACTTTCTTTTTAAGAAAATGTTTTATTAAACTAATTATTTGAAATTTGAAAATGGCATATTCTTATTTGGTTAAGAATATCCTTTCAGGATATTTTTTATATCCAGATAAGACCTCCACCACTAAAGGACAAAAAGGAGCGGAGTCTAGTCCGGCGGTACCTTAGCACCTAGGCGGTACCTTATCGATAAGGTACCGCGGGCTAAGATAAGGTACCGCGGGCAGAAATAGCCGTTGGCTCCTTTGTCCTATAAATAGTGGACCATTCTCAGCTTTTCAATTCACATCTTTTGCACATTTATTTCCAGATTCAAACCCCTTATTTAATCACTCAAATCCTTGATCATTTGTTTCATTATTACTTGTTTAAGAAGTGAATCTTGTTCTTCCATCCCTTCCTCTCCAAGTGCAAAGAGAAGAACACTATCCTTGTGAAGTGTTGAGTCCACCACCAAAGATCCATTGAAGCTCTAATTTTATACATGTGTAGTTGTGTCATAGTTGTGAAGATCCAAGTAGTTGTGTCTATTTGGAAGTTGTGTATGTACTAAGTATAGTTGTGTAGATTGGTCCTAGCTACGATTAGGGCTCGACTTTTAGCTTAGAGTCGGAAATTAGTTAAGCGACGTGTACGGTTTTCTCCACCATAAGGAGCTTGTTGTGTAGTGAACTCTCGAGTAAGGAGTACTCGAGGAGTGGAGTAGGAATGAGGAGTGAGCTTCGTTGCCGAACCACTATAAATCCTTGGTGTTCGGTTTGATCTTTCTTTACCCTTAACTCTTTACATTCTTTATTCTTTATGCATATACATTTGTTAGTATTAGCTTAGTTACACTATCATTCTTTATTCTTTGTGGATATATTTTTGTTAGTATTTGTTTAGTTACACTATCATTGTTCATATTGTACATAAGAAGGTTTCACATATTTCCTCAAGCCTAAGTTTTTGAAAAAGGATTTTTGGAAACCACATTTTAACAAGTAAATATAAGAAACTATTCAACCCCCCCCCCCCCTTCTAGTTTCTACAATTGTTATCAGAGCGGGTTGCTCAAGAATTTTTAAAGTATATTGTATTTTAAAACTTGAATCGATCTATGGATTCCAACAAATACCTAGAAGGGCAATCTATGCAAAGACCACCACTTTTTGAAACCGATAGTTTTATTTATTTGAAAATAGATTTGAAACTTATGTGAAATCAAAAGATTTAGATCTTTGGCATGTTATTACCAATGGTGATTTTTTACCCTTTCAATTTAATGAAGTTTCTAAAACAAAAGAATTGGTCACTTTTGACAAAGCTAATGACGATACTAAAAAGAAACTTTCACAAAATAATGAGGCTAAAATGGTGATTTATAATGCTTTGCCTAAGAAAGAGCATGAAAGAATTTTTATGTGTGAAACCGCTAAAGATATTTGGAACACTCTTTTAGTAACCCACCAAGGTAATAGCCAAGTCAAAGAAAGAAAAATCGATCTTCTTGTCCAACAATATGAACAATTTGTCATCTTAGAAGATGAAACTATTGATAGTGCATTTGCTAGGTTTAACACCATTATTACTAGTCTAAAAGCACTTGATGAAGGTTTTTCTAGCAAGAAGAATGTTAGGAAGTTTCTAAGGGCTTTACATCCAAAGTGGAGAGCAAAAGTCATGGCGATTGAAGAGTCAAAAGATCTCTCAACTTTATCACTCGATGAACTCATAGGAAACTTGAAGATTCATGAGATGATAATTTTGAAGGACTCGGAATTAGTGAAAACCAAGAGTGAAAGGAAATCTCTTGCACTTAAAGCCAAGAAGGCACAAAGTGACCATGATAGTTCCTCGGAAAGCGATGACGAGGAGTATGCATTGGCGGTGAGAGATTTCAAGAAGTTCTTCAAGAGATGAGGTCAACGCGTTAGGCAACCCAACTATGACAAGAAACCATTGTCAAAGAATCGGTTTGTCAAGAACGAAAAAGGTGATAGGAATTGTTTTAGATGTGGTGATCCAAATCACTTCATTGGTGATTGTCCAAAGCCCGCTCGTGATAAGAACCACGCGGCGTTCGTTAGTGGCGCTTGGAGCGATAGCAGTGAAGATGATGATGACAACCCCAAAGAGGAGAAATGTCTTATGGCTCACACTTCTAAAGAGGTATATTCCGAAACCGAATATTATAGCAATGATAGTTCTACTTTTGATGATATTGAATTTAAAATATGATAGTTTACACAAACTTAGTCTTAAATTCATAGAAAAGAATAAAACCTTAAAATCAACCAAAACTAAGCTTGAAAATGAGATCAATGAACTTAGTGAGAAATTGGCTAAACTTGAGAAAAATAAAGAGGTTGATTTAAGTTGCTTAAGTTGTGAGAAACTTAGATTAGAGAATGAAGATCTCAAGAGCACCTCCATTAAACTGGAAAAGTTCATGAAAGGTACTAGTGCTCTTGATGATATGTTAAACAAACAAGTTCATTCTAAGGAATGACTTGGTCTAGGTTTTAACTCAAATGAAGCCTCAACTAGTGAACCAAAACAAGTTAGGTTTTCACAAAAAACGCCCACTGTACGCGGTTCCAAATTGTATGGCGCGGTTCCTTATCACTATGGAACCGCCGCCATAGATAAGGTACCGCGGGCAGAGGATGATTTTGGTGAAAATCCTGAACTTTCTGAAAAGTCTAAGTTAGATGAAAAACTAAAGCATCTTACTATTAATAAGGTAAAATTACCCATACTTGACAACAATGCTATTGATAAGTTCTACAAGCCATTAAGTAAACCTCTCATGGGAAATAGAAGTTTATCTAGACTATCCTCTTTTCCACCTAGAGTACGGAATGAGTCTAAGCCTAGAAGTAGAACGACAACGCCTAGAAGAGATAATCAAAACAATTCACGATCTAGAAGTAAAACTCCAACACCTAGAAGGAATAATCATAACTCTAAACCTAGATCAAATACACCTAGGAGAAATAATGAACAACAAAATGGTTACATGAATTACTACCCTCCTCCATTTTGTTCTCCATGGGGAACCCCTCCTTCATTCATGCATCCCAACCAAATGCAAGGGATATTTGGAACTAACAATTTTGGACCCATGAGATATTGGGGACCAAATGTTTGATCTTGTGTGTTGTTACCTAGATATGCTTGGGAATTGATTTGGAGCCCGATGAGTGGATTAAGGATAGTGGATGTTCTAAACACATGACGGGTAATCGAAGTTTGTTCTCGCATTACAAAGCATATGATGGAGGTAACGTCACATTCGCTAGTAGTCTACGTGGTAATATCATTGGAAAAGGTACGGTTTCTCTTGACTCCATGATCATTGAAAATGTTGAGCACGTAGATAACTTAGGAATTAACCTTTTATGTATAGGTCAAATTTGTGATAATAAGTGTAAGGTCATCTTTTCGGGACATGACAGTGAAATCGTAAAAGATGGAAAAGTCATTGGAAAAGGTGTTAGAAAGCATGAGCTTTATATCATGAAGGTTAATAAGGAGTCACAAGACAACATATGTCTTGCGACTATATATGATAGTTCTACTCTTTGGCATATGAGATTAGGTCACGCTAATAGGCGTTTAATTCAATCTTTAGTCTCTAAGGATTTGGTAAGACACCTCCCCAAGATTAAGTTTGATAGTCACTTTTTTGATGCTTGCAAAGTTGGAAAGCAAGTTCACTCTAGTCACAAAGCCAAGAATTTGGTTTCGACCTCTCGGTGCTTAGAGCTCCTACATATGGATCTTTTTGGACCTTCCGCCATACGAAGTTATGGAGGTAACCTTTATACCCTAGTTATAGTTGATGACTATTCTAGATTCACTTGGACTAGATTTTTGGCATCTAAGAATGAAGCTTTCGATCACTTCGAAATCTTTAGTCAAAGAATTCAAAATCAACTAGGATGTTCAATTGTTTCTATTAGGACGGATCATGCTAGGGAATTTGATAATAAAGTGCAATTTGGTGCCTTTTGTGAAGCTCATGGTATTACCCATAACTTCTCGGCTCCTCACACTCCACAATCAAATGAGGTAGTTGAAAGGAAGAATAGGACTCTCCAAGAGATGAGTAGGACGATGTTAAACGAGCAATCTTTGCCTCAAAAATTTTGGTGCAATGCCGTGGACACATCGACTTATATTCTCAACCGAATTCTTATTCGACCTTTCCTAGGAAAGACCCCCTATGAGATTCTTAAAGGTAAGAAACCCTCATTGGAATACATTAGGGTGTTTGGAAGCAAGTTCTTTATCCTCAACACCAAAGACTACCTTACCAAGTTTGACCCAAAGTCTTACGAAGGTATCCTTTTAGGTTATTCCCAAACTAGTAAAGCCTACATGGTCCTAAACAGAACCTCGGGGGTTATTGAAGAATCACTCAACGTAATCTTTGATGAAACCCCTCCTTCACCCAAGACACCACCATTGGTTGATGATGACTTGGATGAATTAGAAATAGTTTAAGCCAAAGAGGTTAGAAAAATAGGAGTTGAAGACCTTAGTGTTGAAAAGGAAGTAAACATTAAGGAGTCTAGGGATCATACTCTCAATAATGTCATTGGTGACTTAAATCAAAGGACCCTAAGATCTCAAGCTCAAAACCAAAGCAACTTCTTTTGTTTCGTCTGCTTGATTGAACCAAAGAATGTTAAAGAAGCTTTGTCAGACGAGAGTTGGGTCATTGCGATGCAAGAAGAATTGAACCAATTCGTTGCCAATGATGTTTGGGAACTTGTTCCTCCACCTAGAAGTTCTACCATTATAGGAACCAAATGGGTATATAGGAATAAGTTAGATGAGAATGGTGTTGTGTCTCGTAACAAACCTAGACTTGTAGCACAAGGCTATAATCAACAAGAAGGGATTGATTATGACGAGACATATGCACCGGTAGCTAGATTAGAATCAATTAGAATCCTTTTAGCCTATGCTTGTGCCTTAGATTTTAAGCTTCAACAAATGGATGTAAAGAGTGCATTTCTTAACGGTTTGATCAATGAGGAGGTATATGTGGCTCAACCTCCCGGCTTCCTTGATTTTGAGAAACCGGACCATGTTTACAAGCTTAAGAAAGCACTTTATGGACTCAAACAAGCACCCAAAGCTTGGTATGATAGACTTAAAGCGTTTCTTGTTAAACATGAGTATACCATGGGAATGGTAGACAATACACTCTTTACAAAGAAGAAAGGTCCTCACCTCATAATCGTACAAATATATGTTGATGACATTATATTTGGCTCAACTTGTCAAGAATTGTGTGATGACTTTGCCAAAATCATGCATGATGAGTTTGAAATGAGTATGCTGGGAGAACTTAACTTCTTTTTAGGACTCCAAATTAAACAAATGGACGATGGTATTTTCTTTAGTCAATCTAAGTATGCTAAAGAAATGGTAAAGAAATTTGGATTAGAAGAATCTAGAGCAATGAAGACCCGTATGGCCTCGGATACTAAACTCACCGTAGATGATGATTGTGAATCGGTAGACAACACCAAATATAGAGGTATGATTGGTAGTTTGTTGTACCTAACGGAAAGTCGACCGGATATCATGTTTAGTGTTTGCCTTTGTGCTCGCTTCCAAGAGGCTTCCAAAACCTCTCACCTTGAAGCGGTTAAGCGTATCTTCCGATACATTAAAGGCACTATACATTTAGGATTATGGTATCCTAAAGGGACCGGCGTAGAAACCATTGTCTACGCGGACTCGGATCATGCGGGAGACTATGTGGACCGGAAAATCACTAGTGGAGTTTGTACCTTCATGGGTTGTTGTTTAACTTCTTGGTTCTCCAAGAAACAAACCGCTCTTGCAATATTCACCACAGAAGCCGAGTATGTGAGTGCCAAAAAAGCATGCCAACAAGCTCTATGGATGAAGCAAGCGCTTGTTGATTACGGGATTTCTCTTGATGATGTTCCCATCATGTGCGATAATAAAGGCGCTATAGACCTAAGCAAGAATCCCGTGCAACATTCACGAACCAAACACATAGAAATTAGACACCATTTCCTTACGGATAAAGTTCAAAAGGGGAACATTTCTATTGAAAAGGTGCCCTCCGAGGACAACTTAGCCGATATCTTCACTAAGCCACTTAAGAGGGAACCTTTTAATTACTTGCGTCTAGGTCTAGGATTGAACATCTTCCTTAAATTCTTTTCTTCTTGTGTGTTTTATTTTTGAGTCTTCCAAACTCTTTTTAAAAAAACCCTCTCTTCTCCTTTTCAAAATTCTCAAAGTCTCTTTCGTAAATGGTTGAGAAATTCGTTTGACATTGTTAATTCAATCTAAAAACGATTTTTCATAGATTCTCGCTATTAATGTAGAGCTTACATAATTCATATGTATGATTCTCTCAAACATAGCAAGAACAAGATAGAATCATGGAGGATCATTGTGTCATGACTTAAGGTCTTGTCTTACACACCTCCTACATCGACTTTTTAATCCATGTATTTTGGTCAAATCTCTATTTGGTAAGTTTGCATATGTTTTCTTTGTCTATCTTTGCTTTTAAGCATATCCCAATGATAAGTTAGACTAGAAAAATAAGATTTGCTAAAAAATCTTCCTCCAAACACCAAACCCTGCCACTGCAGGCGGTTCCATATGTGAACCGTGGTACCTTATTGATAAGGTACCGCCACCCTAGATAAGGAACCGCCTACAGTGCCTTCCTTTTTCGGGTTTTTGTCTGAAACTCCAGATTTGCTCCAACATTTTTGAGAATCTTTGTTTCAAACCCTTTGACCACCCCAAAAATACCCTAAGCCTTCCCTATTTAAACCATAAGCATTTTGCATTACTTCACATCCAAAATGTCTTATTCTCCCAATGAAAGCCTTGAATCTCCTCCATTTTCTCCAATTGCTTTCAATCCCAATTCACCCAAAAACCATTACAATCCAAACCCACCCAAGAACACTCTTAATCACATGTCTCCTACCAAGAATGTTGATTGTGGAACATCTTTTCTTCCACCACCACCCTTTAGTGTTCTTCCTCCTTCTCATGATAATGTCATGCATCATGGAACATATTGTCAATTTTGTCAATATCAACACCTTGCTATGGCACACATCTATGAGGAGTTGAGCTACATCAAGAGTCTCTTAATCAAGCCTCCTCTTCACTTTGATTATGAGATCTCCAACAAGCCACCACCACCACCCTCCGCCATTACCTTGTCTTTCATATAAGCATTGATTGCTTATCCACAAGACACCAAATTCAAGCAAATCTTAGAATTCTAGAATAACTAGGATTAGATTTATGCTTTTGGCTTGTTTCTTTTTCTATACTTCTTTGTATGATGTTCTTTTAGTAACCTATCTTGGATCTTTGTCTTTTTTTTTCTTCTCTTTTTTGTGACCTATTGATATATATTGTTGGTTGTTTCTTTTGTTCAACTAACCCTTCTATGTAGCTTGTCACCATATCTCGATTCCTCGGTGCCCCAAGTTAGGGGGAGTAAGCACCAAAGGGGAGTCTTTGCGAAGTCCGTTTCTTCAAACACCGACTTGTGCAACCTTTTTGCTTCGACAAATGGGGAGAAATGAATAAACTCGTCATCGAAAATCTTTTTTTTGTGTGATTGAGTTTATGTATTGTCAGAATCAAAAAGGGGGAGATTGTTAATGCAATAAATGCCTAAAATGTTACTTGCATTTTTCGGTCTCGCTTTGTTTTGATTACGACAATATGTAAAAACAAGCATTTACGAAAACAACGAAAAACGAATTCTTGAGTTCAAGTATTTTTCATTTTACCCATTTTCACTTAAGGTATGGATAAACAAGTACTAACCTTAATCAAGTGATCAAGTGATTTAATCTTTTCTTAAAACTCACTTTTTATTAAGTGTGACAAGTTTTTATTAAACTTTCTTTTTAAGAAAATGTTTTATTAAATTAATTATTTGAAATTTGAAAATGGCATATTCTTATTTGGTTAAGAATATCCTTTCAGTATATTTTTTATATCCAGATAAGACCTCCACCACTAAAGGACAAAAAGGAGCGGAGTCTAGTCCGGCGGTACCTTAGCACCTAGGCGGTACCTTATCGATAAGGTACCGCGGGCTAAGATAAGGTACCGCGGGCAGAAATAGCCGTTGGCTCCTTTGTCCTATAAATAGTGGACCATTCTCAGCTTTTCAACTCACCTCTTTTGCACATTTATTTCCAGATTCAAACCCCTTCTTTAATCACTCAAATCTTTGATCATTTGTTTGATTATTACTTGTTTAATAAGTGAATCTTGTTCTTCCATCCCTTCCTCTCCAAGTGCAAAGAGAAGAACACTATCCTTGTGAAGTGTTTAGTCCACCACCAAAGATTCATTGAAGATCTAATTTTATACATTTGTAGTTGTGTCAAAGTTGTGAAGATCCAAGTAGTTGTGTCTATTTGGAATTTGTGTATGTACTAAGTATAGTTGTGTAGATTGGTCCTAGCTACGATTAGGGCTCGACTTTTAGCTTAGAGTCAGAAATTGGTTAAGCGACGTGTACGGTTTTCTCCACCATAAGGAGCTTGTTGTGTAGTGAACTCTCGAGTAAGGAGTACTCGAGGAGTGGAGTAGGAACAAGGAGTGAGCTTCGTTGCCGAACCACTATAAATCCTTGGTGTTCGGTTTGATCTTTCTTTACCCTTAACTCTTTACATTCTTTATTCTTTATGCATATACATTTGTTAGTATTAGCTTAGTTACACTATCATTCTTTATTCTTTGTGGATATATTTTTGTTAGTATTAGTTTAGTTACACTATCATTGTTCATATTGTACATAAGAAGATTTCACATATTTCCTCAAGCCTAAGTTTTTGAAAAAGGATTTTTGGAAACCACATTTTAACAAGTAAATATACGAAACTATTCAACCCCCCCCCCCCCCCCCTTCTAGTTTCTACAATTTTGATTAAAAGATGGATTTGAGATGAACCCATGAACAAGTAGGTAATGACATTGTTATGCTTACCTAAAAACCTTGTTTTGAAAAACCAATGTTCTAATCCATTGTTGATCTAACATAGATCATGTGTTCTTGGCTAATGATGGAATAGACACATTGTGAACATGAGAATGATATGGATTCAATCCTATGTTTGTCAAGAAATTGATATAACACATTCTCATATTTTTTGTTTGTTGATTTTAATTTTTCATATGAGTGATTGGAAATATGTTTTTCTTGTTTGTATTTAGGTACTAATCATGCCTTCACAATATCAAAAAGATCATCAACTCACTAGAAACTATATGCCAAACATTACCCATACCTATGCTTCCACTCAACTTCAAAACTCATTTCCATCTCTTTCAACTCGAAATTTCCATGAGGGTAGGGTTGTAGATACAAGAATAACAGGGTACAGATATATCTACTCTATGTTTGAGTATACTGGATTTGATTGCTTGCTCTTCATAGACGAAGAAATTTATCCCTTGTTTCTTCTTGAATTCTTTAGCACTTACTTCATGCTTGAAATCAATGGCCAAATCTTTATTCGTTTCATGTTGAATGATCAAATCATTCAATATTCCCTCGATGATTTTGGTGATATTCTTGGTGTGCCATATAGAGGCACTTGTCGTTCTACGGACAAATGGAGACTCGATGCTCTCGTGGAGTCCAACGATAAACCTTCAAATGACATCACCGAAGTTGATCTAAATTTCATCCTTAATATCATCTCGAAAGAGCGTGATGGAAACGTTGTGAGAAGCCTTCATACTAATGTGCGAAATGTGAATCGCTATGAAGTGCTCTCAAGCGACCTTAAACATTTCATGGTCCAATGGGCTAACATCCTTATGGAGAATGTGTTTTGTCTTGGTGAAAACCGAGATCATATCCCGGCTTGTATGGTGCATATGTTGTTTTGCATCTTTACATCAACCGAGTACAATTTAGCATTCTACATCGCTCGACGTAAAAATTATGCTCTTTCCAAACCCAAAACAAACATTCCCTATGCTATGCTTCTTACTCGCCTTTTTAGAAGGGTTGGTGAAGATTTTCCTCATCTCGATCTTTCTCGCTTTCACCCGGTTCAACGGGTTATGTTACCTATTCAAGAGGTATATGAAAGAAAGCCTAGAAGTGACCGAGGTTCACGAAAATCCGATCATCAAGAGATGGATGATGAGGAAACCCGAATGCCAACAAGTGATGGTGATGGCGTTGGTACTAGTTCTCATTTCAACTCTTCGAGTAATTCCCATCCATCCTCAAGCCCATTCGAGGATGAATTTGAAGACTTAGCTCCTCCGCCTCATCATTCTAGTGAAGTACCGGAAGATCTCAATATGGAGCATCTCTACCGTGAAAATCTTAGAACTCGAGGGGAATTGAACGAACACCGGGTTGAATCAAGAAAGGGTTTCAAGTTCTTGGGAAAAATGATCAAGGATTTAGGCAAGAAAATGAGGTGAAGACTTTGAATTTTTTCAAAGTTTAATTGTCTTGTGGTGTTTAAAACATTTGTTTATTGTTACTTTGGTTTATCTTATGCTACAGGTTTGGATTATTATGTATTTCAATCCTAAACGTTGCTTATGCCAACATGTTTTTTATTTACATAGCTTTGTGCATCCTTATGATAGTTAGCTTATTAGATTATGATCTGTAGTTAACTTTGGCTTGTAAATCTTTTGGTAAAAATCTGGGTTTATCAAAATCTGGGATGGAAATTTTGAAACCTCTGGTCGCGGTTCCATATCGACCAGCGGCTCCTTATCGATAAGGAACCGCGGGTCCTAGATAAGGAACCGCCGGCCACTGTGCCCGACAGCATCTTTTTCTTTACACTGTTTTCTCAATTCTGTGTAAACACTGCATGATTTTATGTGTAAAACCCGTAAAAATAAGGTCATAATTTAATTCTACTTTCAATTATTTTGAAGTATTTTATAACGTTAAATATTATTATGTTTAACGGTTTAAGTTGAAACCGATATTAAATATTATATTTTAATATTTTGACGAGTAACGAGGACTACTAGTGATCGCGATACCGACGGATGCCTGAAATTTTATATTTTCTTATCGATCGTTTCGATATTCAATACTTTCGACGATATCGTTTTAATTACGTATCGAGTCGTTATATTATTATTTTTCGTGTGCGTTTAAACTTAAAAAAAAAGTATTATTACGAAACCCGAGTCCCGTAAATATTTGTAAAATTGACTTTTAGTCATTTCCCGCTTTTTAACTAATATTTACATTTTGGACCAAAACTATCACAAATTGGCAAAAACTACCATAACCTTACACTAAATGAATGTTTTCCACTATCTCTTTTCATTTAAAAAATTCATTTTAACAAAAACCATCATCTCTCCTTCCTTTTCTTCTTTGGCCATACACCACAAACAACACAAATCATCAAATTTTTTTGATGATCAACTTTGATCCATCCAAAAACAAAACAAGTCCCATTCCTATTTTTGAAAGGTGATTCTAATGATACCATTTTTACTTACATGCATCAAGTTTTTTTTTTATTTTTAGGTGGAGATTTTGATCATGCATATGTTACTAGTGATGATCAAATGATGTTATTGCAATGTTTTTGTTAAAAAGTTGATTTTTAATTTTTGGATTTTTGGTTTTGATGATGATACAAGTGTTAAGATTGGTTTATGATGATTTTAGGATGTTAGAATGATGATAAAAGTTGTTGATTTTGATCAAAAACATGATTTTGTAAGAGATTTTGAAAGGTAATTTTGGGCAGTAGGTTTGAGGCCAATTTCGGGGGTCTTAAGTCTGCATATAAGTTGATATTATGGGATTATGTCGTAGAGAATTTCGTTAGCTTCGATTTGATATAAAGTAGGCCTTCCAACTCCAAACGAGGTGGAAGTTACACTAGTTTGATTTTCGTGTACCGGGAGACGAGTGTCGACACAATCCGAAAATTGTTGTCGATATTTGGATCGAATCTCGGGGACTATAAAATGAGTTTCAAAATGATTCAAGGGCTGTTCTTAGGCTCCAAGTTTAGCATTTTGAGTCTATTTTTAGAATCAAGTGGCGGTTTTACAAACGGAGTTGTTTAGAATGGTCAAAATGGTTTCGTAAGTCAAGGTCACTAAACTGTCCGGATTTTGTGATTCAAAGATGAGTCGGGCAGGGAACTTTAGAAGTAAAATCTTTTGATGGGCTCTTGAAAGGACTTTATACATATAGTAAGTAAGTTCTCTGAGTAGTATCATAAAAATTTGATGTGTCTAAGTATGGGAAAACGGCTTGGACATTTGGTATGTTCCGGCAGATTTTTGTTAAAGGCATAGAACAATAAAATGAATATATAGGAGAGTGTAATAGTATCACTTGTATCGTTTTCTCTCGAGTTTGTCGTGATTTTATGAGTCGAGTTTTATATTCTTATGTATGGTTTATTTCTCGAGTCTATTATTAATGAACGCATCTCATTTGATAGGTTGTGGTTCTTGTGTTTGAAAGGCATCATCTATCGTCGCGATCGTCTCATTACCACTATTGGCTAAGGTGAGTCTATAGCCTCGCTTTATACTAGTTATTAAATGATTTTAAACCCGCGAGGGGGAATACATGTTTTTATAAACTTAGAACACAAGATTTTTATGGTATGCTTTGTCCCTCTATGAATGGACCCGTGGTTGCCTTTAAATTGCATTAAGTGATTGCCTTAGTTAAAGCCTCAATTATGGACCGTTAATTAACCTATGATGGGTTAACCGCTAGTACAATTAATAGATCTATGGGGGAAGCCGCCCCGGTTCAGTTTTTGTGGACTTGTCATAGAAGCTTAGGCCCGACCTCCACACTGTTTGAGCATATTGTATTGAGAAGTCAGGTATACGGCAATGTACCAATAATCTGGAGGTAACCGACAATTAATAAATCTCTCGTCTTATTAGACTGATATGTGAGTGTCTAAGGGCTCGGTTCCATGAGCTTATTGTAATTTATGCTATATACAGTTATCATTGTTGATGCAAATTATTATTTGATGCTTATAAGCATGCCACAAACTTATAATCTTTGCTTGTGTTCAAATTGATTTCATAAACCTAAAGATTCACTCGGCATTTTTGCTGATCGTTTTACTCACATGTATTTCAGGTAATCAAGAAGTGGAAGCTTGGAGGTCACGGGGAATGAAGTTGTGCACTGCTTTTGTTGTTCAAACTCTGTGATTTATTTATCGTTCCATTTTTAAAACAAACCAATATGTTGTTTTAACTTATCTTTTGGTAACGATTACTTGGGACTACGCTACTCTGACAAATGTTTTAGGAACGATAAATCTAAAACGTCTCTTTTCGAGTCGTTCTTTATAAATTATGTGTTGCTGTATCATTGTTTAGCACCCAAAGATGTATTCCGCTGCGTGTAAATTTGGGGGTGTTAAAGATTGGTACCAGAGCCATGAGTTATAGAGAACTAGGTCTTTTTCTAAAAACCTAAACTATAACTGTCGGTTTTATTTTTCAAAGAGTCGGTGCACATGATTTCGCGTGACTTCAGGTTCAAGCTACTTCTGGGATTACAACTTTAGTATACATTATTATGTATGCCTTATTGCTAAGTATTTCTAAATAAATACTATAATCCTTTATCGATATATATTTATGTCGTTAAACTTTTCGATAAAAGTTTATCATTTATTAATGATTAACTTAAATAAATACAATGAATTTTTAAGATCTTTCTGTATTTATTTTTGAAGTATTTAAATTGCTTTTATTGCAAAAATTTTATATTATGACCTTACATACCTTCATCTGCGCGCGTTACTTTCATTATTTAACCCTTTGAGATATCTACGTAGATAACCAAATCGTCTTCCGGCTATTTGTGCTTGGACGTCTTGAAACGTAGTCTCTAGACCATTGTGTAGTTCAATGTGTCCTTGGAATAGACTAACCGCTATCGTGTGAGTCACACATTTTGAAACATTTCCTATAATCGTGTTGAATAATATCATGGTTTTTCATAATATTTTGTTGATTTTTATTATCGTTTTACACGGCATGCGAAGATTTAATTCGTTGACATTTATATGTATCGACTCCGAAGTGTATTGTTCACTTATATCTCGGTAACGTCATCGTTATTTTAAAAATCATCGTCTAGATTATGGCACTAGAATTGGAATACGATTTTACTTATATAAAATTGTATCATTTGTTTTTTCATTAACCTTCTCGCTCCCGGAGTGTAGCATGTTAATGTTCCATTCTTTTCTTGTTATGTTTTGTGTTTTTGACAATCGTGACACCAAGGAGATTTGCCTACATTGAATTTTGAAATCTAAATTACGAACGTCTTTCACCGTTTTGCTTCCTAAATTTCGTGTTGAATACCTTGAAGCATTTTCTGTCATTCATCATGCTATATTTTATTTGATGCTCATTACGAGATTTATTTTTCGTTGTTGTAAAATCCACAAGACATATGTGTATATATGTATATATTTTGAGCCGTTAAGAAGTGTCGAAAAATACACTTTATGCAGAAACTGTAGGGGCAGTATAAACAGGTCAAAACATAAAAGTAAAACCTGCGTTTTTAAAATAAAATAGTCAAACCTGCACAGAACTTGTAGGGGTATTTTGGTCATTTTACATTGGTTTTCAGGTCTCGGGTAAAACTAGAAAGTCGTCTGAAACGTCGTTTTGCATCAAAATGCTTTAGACTCTGAGTCTTGGAGATGTCGTTTATCGGGTCAATTAATCGGCTCATATTTAAAAGTTAAATCTGATAGAAAATTCCGAACATGAGTTATAAATGTTTCTAATCTGTTTTGATTTCATTTGAGATCGTAAAATTTTAACAAATATTATTTTACAACTAAAGAATACTAGTTGCATGTGAAAATATTTAAAAATAGAAACAGTACAGGATTAGCAATTACCGGATTAATGGTGTAATTTAAAAACGAATAACATACTTTCTTAAAAGCATGTTATGTCGAGTATCTTACAAAGAATACACATGTGGATTGTTTTATTCTTTTCATATATATGACTCATTTGTCATTCGATGTTATTTTATTTTCGTTTTCTTCTAACCTTCCACTGATTTGAGTTGAGTTTTGAAGTTTTGTCTTCACATTCTTCATCGATATTTTTTTATTTTATCACGTGTCTCATGGCGTTTCCATCTAAACCTTATAACCTTTTGAAACATTAACAACTTATAACCATTTCATTGATTGTTTTATGAGCTACTATTTGCTACTTTTTGCAAACCTTTGGCTACTTTATACGTTGTCATAATGTTATATTATAAATAAATATGATATTGTTTTACGATTATTTTCACCAATTATTTTTACTTTGGTCTTATAAATACTTTTCGTAAGATTAAAAGTTGCTTATTAAGTATCTCACAAATTACTTGTATCCTATAAATTTATAAAGTATTTTTAAATTCCATTTTACAAATGGCATGGTTTATATAAACATAAGAAACGTAATACTTTTCGACGAAACTGAGCACTGCATTGCTATTCCTAAATTATACATGGCCTGATCACCTATGTCTAATTTAGAAGGAGCCATGCTAGGCTAAATAGTAGTCCACTTAAAAATCTTGATAATAATCAACTTTTTACTTGTATTTTTGATAAAGATAAATAAAATGAAATAAAGTGAAAAGAAGTTTTGAAAACCTTTATATTTTATGCAAGTAGCGCAATTTTTATGCATCCGCATATGTTTTCTTACCTTCTCTTGGATGAATTACACGTTTACAAATATGTTTTTACTCGATGATTGTTTTTCCACTTGTTACTTCATTTTGTCTTATAACTGATTTCTTTTGATTGTGCGTCTAATTACTGATTGTTGGTAAATGACGTGAAAGTCTCGATGTTTTATCCTTCCGTCTCGTCCAATCTTCTTTATGCGATTTTATAGATCTTTGGAATGTCTCCGCACGTGAATAATGAATTATCACTAGAGCGATTTTCGTATATCCGGGATGACGTCCGTCACTCTCGTTTGTCTCGAAATCCACTCTTGTGAATCGTGCTCTGACTTCTCTCTTTAAACACTAACATCGTTCATTTGATTTATTTTAATTACAAGTGATTATTAGGAATTTTCTTTTATTAATATTTTTGTATGGATCTTATTTCCGATCATGTATCGACCACCGCTAAGTTAACGAGCTGATGTTGGTGAACCACCGACCGCACTAACAAAATCGACAACTTGTTTAATATGTTATTTCTTATCGTCTTACCTTCAACGCCTTTATTTTATTATTCTCTTTAAGAATTCATACGACATTTGCTTCGTCCTCTTTTGTACTGTTGATTTCGTACTAATTGTTGACTATTATTTCCCTTCGTATTTGTTTGTTATCTTGTCACATTTCGAAACCCGAATATATCACATGTTCATTTTGAAATAATAAACACCTTCATGTATTTCTACAACATATTATAAAAAATTTATGGAACTTTTATACATTTTTTTATGAAGTAACTATCATAAGAAAAAGGTCAAATTTATACATCATATTTTGTATAACTAAAACTAATGTTAAAATGAAATTATGCTCTATCTTTGAACTAATTGACTTATCATACTTTACTTTTAATGTAATAAAATTACCGATTTAATTTATATTCCTAATAATGATTTAATTTGGAAATTATATTTTCTAATTGTAACCATCAATATGAGTTTAATTAATAAATTCATGTCATTCTTTCAAAGTTTCTTAAGATGACCAAATAAATTTTGGAACTATTTTACTTCTATTTTTGATGTAGCATCTTTATCAAGAAAGTACCTCAACTGAGTTTTAAGGTAATACAAACCTGAGACGGATAATTGTGACAAATGTTACTTTAATGTTAATATTTAATTCTTTCATCGCTCTCATTTTTCTAGTATTGCGAATTATTATGTTTTATGGTTACGTGAGTCGAGATCCCTCGTCGATCGTCCATCTTAAATCATTTTACCACATCTTGTCCGTTTATGCGTTTATTGAATTTATTTTTATCTCGTTCTGTTCCTCGTATTGAAGATCACTATTTTATTCTGAGTTTAAAATGAATCTCGGGAAGCAGTGTCTAAGAAGAAACGATAAGTGTCACCAGGATTTATGCGTTTACTTGTGAAATGATTAAGGACCAAATCTCTTAATGAATGGAGTTAATAAATTCGTTACGACCTCGAGGAGTATGTTGAAGCCGACACCGCAAGTGGAAAGACTCTTGAGATCAAGTGGTTATTCTACTCGATGTTTATGTTCGACCTTTTCTTTTATGTACTTATATGGTGTGTGATCTAGTCAAATGATCATAAGTTGTGAGAACTTGAGACTGCATCATCCGATGACGTCCGATCATGTAGAACACATATTATGTAATATCTTTTTGACTTTCAACGACGATGTTTATTGAGACTTTAATACGCGTTGGCGAAAGTGAGATGGTGTCTTTGTATTATCTTTTGAGTAGGGACCCGCGTGTGAGCACCCTCCGACGACGAAAATGTTTTCTTGTTAGTTCTTTTTGATGTGTGTCCATGGCTATCCGGTCGATCGATATCCTTTAAATTTCAACATTCTTTTTAACTGGACTTACCCGAAAATCCTGTCACCTATTCTTGTCGTCAAATGAGCTTCGTGTGATTCATAAAATTTTCATGTGTCAAGCTTGACGGGTGACTTGTGGATAAGGATTTATTTATTCCTTTTTGGTGAGATATAACTTGACGACAAGTTGCGTTTTGTAAAAGAACCAGTAGAGATCGTGGATCGAGATTCACGTGGGAATGTGAAGACTTCTTTATAAGGAATGTCGTCATCCTTTCGGGTAGTGATCAACTCGTGTATGAGGTGAGTTGAGCGCCGGGACGTCGCTCCCTTAAGGTGGTAAGGATGTAAAACCCGTAAAAATAAGGTCATAATTTAATTCTACTTTCAATTATTTTGAAGTATTTTATAACGTTAATTATTATTATGTTTAACGGTTTAAGTTGAAACCGATATTAAATATTATATTTTAATATTTTGACGAGTAACGAGGACTACTAGTGATCGCGATACCGACGGATGCCTAAAATTTTATATTTTATTATCGATCGTTTCGATATTTAATACTTTCGACGATATCGTTTTAATTACGTATCGAGTCGTTATATTATTATTTTTCGTGTGCGTTTAAACTTAAAAAAAAAAGTATTTTTACGAAACCCGAGTCCCGTAAATATTTGTAAAATTGACTTTTAGTCATTTCCCGCTTTTTAACTAATATTTACATTTTGGACCAAAACTATCACAAATTGGCAAAAAATACCCTAACCTTACACTAAATAAATGTTTTCCACTATCTCTTTTCATTTAAAAAATTCATTTTAACAAAAACCATCATCTCTCCTTCCTTTTCTTCTTTGGCCATACACCACAAACAACACAAATCATCAAATTTTTTTGATGATCAACTTTGATCCATCCAAAAACAAAACAAGTCCCATTCCTATTTTTGAAAGGTGATTCTAATGATACCATTTTTACTTACATGCATCAAGTTTTTTTTTTATTGTTAGGTGGAGATTTTGATCATGCATATGTTACTAGTGATGATCAAATGATGTTATTGCAATTTTTTGTTTAAAAGTTGATTTTTAATTTTTGGGTTTTTGGTTTTGATGATGATACAAGTGTTAAGATTGGTTTATGATGATTTTAGGATGTTAGAATGATGATAAAAGTTGTTGATTTTGATCAAAAACATGATTTTGTAAGAGATTTTGAAAGGTAATTTTGGACAGTAGGTTTGAGGCCAATTTCGGGGGTCTTAAGTCTGCATATAAGTTGATATTATGGGATTATGTCGTAGAGAATTTCGTTAGCTTCCATTTGATATAAAGTAGGCCTTCCAACTCCAAACGAGGTGGAAGTTACACTAGTTTGATTTTCGTGTACCGGGAGACGAGTGTCGACACAATCCGAAAATTGTTGTCGATATTTGGATCGAATCTCGGGGACTATAAAATGAGTTTCAAAATGATTCAAGGGCTGTTCTTAGGCTCCAAGTTTAGCATTTTGAGTCTATTTTTAGAATCAAGTGGCGGTTTTACAAACGGAGTTGTTTAGAATGGTCAAAATGGTTTCGTAAGTCAAGGTCACTAAACTGTCCGGATTTTGTGATTCAAAGATGAGTCGGGCAGGGAACTTTAGAAGTAAAATCTTTTGATGGGATCTTGAAAGGACTTTATACATATAGTAAGTAAGTTCTCTGAGTAGTATCATAAAATTTTTATGTGTCTAAGTATGGGAAAACGGCTTGGACATTTGGTATGTTCCGGCAGATTTTTGTTAAAGGCATAGAACAATAAAATGAATATATAGGAGAGTGTAATAGTATCACTTGTATCGTTTTCTCTCGAGTTTGTCGTGATTTTATGAGTCGAGTTTTATATTCTTATGTATGGTTTATTTCTCGAGTCTATTATTAATGAACGCACCTCATTTGATAGGTTGTGGTTCTCGTGTTTGAAAGGCATCATCTATCGTCGGCGATCGTCTCATTACCACTATTGGCTAAGGTGAGTCTATAGCCTCGCTTTATACTAGTTATTAAATGATTTTAAACCCGCGAGGGGGAATACATGTTTTTATAAACTTAGAACACAAGATTTTTATGGTATGCTTTGTCCCTCTATGAATGGACCCGTGGTTGCCTTTAAATTGCATTAAGTGATTGCCTTAGTTAAAGCCTCAATTATGGACCGTTAATTAACCTACGATGGGTTAACCGCTAGTACAATTAATAGATCTATGGGGGAAGCCGCCCCGGTTCAGTTTTTGTGGACTTGTCATAGAAGCTTAGGCCCGACCTCCACACTGTTTGAGCATATTGTATTGAGAAGTCAGGTATACGGCAATGTACCAATAATCTGGAGGTAACCGACAATTAATAAATCTCTCGTCTTATTAGACTGATATGTGAATGTCTAAGGGCTCGGTTCCATGAGCTTATTGCAATTTATGCTATATACAATTATCATTGTTGATGCAAATTATTATTTGATGCTTATAAGCATGCCACAAACTTATAATCTTTGCTTGTGTTCAAATTGATTTCATAAACCTAAAGATTCACTCGGCATTTTTGCTGATCGTTTTACTCACATGTATTTCAGGTAATCAAGAAGTGGAAGCTTGGTGGTCACGGGGAATGAAGTTGTGCACTGCTTTTGTTGTTCAAACTCTGTGATTTATTTATCGTTCCATTTTTAAAACAAACCAATATGTTGTTTTAACTTATCTTTTGGTAACGATTACTTGGGACTACGCTACTCTGACAAATGTTTTAGGAACGATAAATCTAAAACGTCTCTTTTCGAGTCGTTCTTTATAAATTATGTGTTGTTGTATCATTGTTTAGCACCCAAAGATGTATTCCGTTGCGTGTAAATTTGGGGGTGTTAAATTATGTAAATAAACTGCACATTTCCTAAACTAGCTTACCTAAATTCATTATTCACCTAAAATGATTTTAACCCATTACTAGTTTGGATCATCCACTCACCCATTTTAACCCACATTGTTTGTCATGTTCTTCACACATCAAACACACTTCCCTAATCCTTAAACAACCATGGTTTGTACCAAAACCTCAAACACTTGCAAGACCTCCACCTCAAATAAAACACTCAAAATAAGGATTAAGGTAGCCAAGCCTAACTCCTCACCCTTCCACACACCTAAGAATGAGATGGTTCCTATATTCATTTCTTCATCACCTTACCCACCTTTTGCTCCATGCAAAACTACCTCCACCCATGGTACTAACCATTCTATTGGTTCTACATCCTCTTCATTTCACTCAAGAATGAATGAGCTTACCTCACCCTTCACTCCAAGTGCACCCTTGGATGTGACTACACAACCACAACCACTCCAAAGCATTCCCTTTGTGAATGACTTTGATGATACCTTGGTGACTTCACCATTTACCCCTCCAAATTCACCCATTTCACCAACTTTGGAGAACTTGCAAACACACTCATCCATATCACCCTTGGAGAACATGCCTCCTCCACCTCCACCTAACTCAAACATTCCAATTTTGGGTGTTCCACTTTCCCTCCTTTTGGGTGATCCATACTATGGGTTTCAAGAAACACATGGTCCTAATTGTCCATGTTGTCTTTACAACCACTACATCATCCATAACCTTAGGATGGAAATGTTTGGTGTGACAACCCGTCAATTTCAGGTCGTTATTTTAATCTCGACTATTACGTATTACGTGTTTACTTTAATGAGAATTTTAATTTATCGACTAACCGAGAAGGTTATGACTTGAAACTAGCGTAAGAATGTCGATTAGATGAAAACCGACAAGGAATATGTTAGGTATCGATATTATATTCTCAAATAATCATGAAAATGATTTTATTATATTTAATCTTTATTTCTCGTATTTTACGTTTTAACGAATGACGATAACTAGTAGTGATCGCGATACCGACGGATGCCCAAAAATTTACGTTTTATTGTCGATTGTCTCGATATTGTATATTTTCGACGTTTTCGATTTAATTACGTTTTAAGTCGTGTCGAAGCTTTATTATTATTTTTATGAAGCGTTTTAACTTTTGAAAAGTATTTTTACGAAACCCGAGCCCCGTAAATATTTCTAAAATGTACAATTTACATTTTCTACCTTGTAAACTAATTACTTGCACTTTGGGACCAAAAGAATGCAAATTTGGCAAAAATTACCCTCACCCCACTATTTAAACCAATTTCCACTACCAATTTCTTTATTTAAAATTCATTTTCATCAAAAACACACATCTCTCTCTCCTCCTCCCCATTTTGCCGTCCAACCCTCAACCCCAATCCACCCAAATTTTTGATTTTCTAGCTTGAATCTAAAGAAACTAAAACAAGACCCATCTTGGAAATTTCAAGGGCTTTCTATTGGTATAATTTTCTTCTACATGCATTCACAAAATTTTTATTTCAATTTTTGATGATGAACACCATGTTTGATCCATTTTTATGGTGATATATGGTGTTAATATTATTATATTCATAGTGGGTTTTGGTTGCATGCAAGATTTTTATATATTTAATTTTTGTAAGATTAAATTTGAGGGTGTTATGAGTTAATTAGATGTGTTATTATGATATTAGGATCATATTAGGACTATAGGAATGGTTGGAATGGGTTGAAAATTTGATTTGGTATGATTTTTAGATAGGCTATTTTGGGCAGTAACTTTAAGTCCGTTTTTGAAATTGTTACTGTGGTAAACTTGGTAAACTAATAAGATAGGGTCGTAGAGAATTTCGTTAGCTTCGATTTGAGCTAAAGTAGAGCTTCTAACTCATTACGAGCGAAAAGTTATGCTACTTTTAGTATTTGTGTACCGGGAGACGGGTATCGGCACAATCCGAAAATTGTTGTCGATATTTGGAACGAATCTCGGGGACTATAAAATGAGTTTTAAAAATGTTCAAGGGCTGTTGTAAGTTGATAAACCTCAGGTCATGAGTCTATTTTCAAACCCGAGTGTCGGTTTTGCAAACGGAAATGTTTAGATAAGTCAAAATGGTTTTACAAGTCAAAGGCGTAAAACTGTCCGGTTTTTGCAACACGAAGGTGTGTCGGGCAGAAGGTCTTAGAAGTAATATTTTTGAATGAAATTTAAACTTAGTTTTATTCATATTAGGTGTGAGTTTGTCACCAAGTTTCGTCAAAATCGGACATGTCTAGATAGGTTAGATTAGTGTGTACATTTGGAGTGTACATGCTGAGTGGTATTTTGGACACGTAGTTCAATACTTGTATGGCGTGAGTTGAGTATTCACTATTGGACATAGTGACTTACTCGAGTGTTAAGTCATTATATAAATGACTTAGCTACTGGTCCGAGGGAAGTAAAAATGATAGTTTGACTTGCGTTGACTTGGCGTCTTATGACGGGTCAATATCGAGGGTGTAAGTGTCTAAAAGAATAAGTGTTGAATAAAAGGGTATAGAAGTACACTTATATTTTTGTTATTTTTCGGGATTTTCATGGTCATTTGAAATTGACTTTCACATTATTTAAGTATTAAATATACTTGAGTCGTTTATTAACGAACGCGCCTTATTTGGTAGGTTGCGGTCTTCGTGTTTAAAAGGGCATCACAAATCGTCGGCGATCGTCACGTCACTACTATCGTACCAAGGTGAGTCTATGGCCTCGCTTTACATGTTTACTTGTTTTATAAAACCCGCGAGGGGGATAACATGCTTGTTTTATTAAAATAAGAGGGGTACGACGAGAAGTTGTGGAAACCCTTATTATTGGAAAAACATTATATAAATGAAGGGTACAACGAGAAGTTGTGGTAAACCCTCATTCTTTTAAAATTGAACACAAAGGACCCGATTGTATGCTTAGATGAAAGTTGTTATATAAGTTTGTTTAGCCTTAAAGACCCATGAATCGTTAATTGTTAATCGAAAGAACGCTAATACTATGGATAGATCTATCGGGGTGACGCCCAGTCCGGTCGCGACTAGCTATCGCGTGGTGTTGTGATGCACCAGTAATGAAACATCGGATGCAATTGTATAAGAGAAATATACGCACTTGGCTAGGTGTGTTGGGCTGAAATAATATATGTTAACGTTCAATTTCACGAGACTTATGAAATAACAACGATAATTATGTCTGATCCACATGATTGTCAACTACGGAAGGTTTATTCAGAATACTTGTGTTCATTTATTTAAATTTAAACTCTATAGATTCACTCAACATTTTTGTTGACTTTATAGCATGTTTTATCTCAGGTCCATGAAGAAGGCACTCAAGGAAGGTGGTTTCACGCAGCTTGCTAAATTAAAATGTTTTGGCCCGCTTTTCTAAACTATGTCTATTCTAAGAAACTTTTATAATTTGGTTGGTTGTGTAAACTTAAAACTATTTGGGACCGTGTGTAAACTGTTTTAATCTTTAAACAAATGAATGGACGTATGTTTTGTTAAAACGACTCATTTTGAGGCGTTTTCTATGATATTGAGGTTGAACCATGATAGTAACACCCAATGACCCTTCCGCTGCTTAAACAAATGAATTTTGGGGGTGTTACAGATTGGCATCAGAGCTCGAGTTATAGAGAACGAAAAGATTTTCCAAAAATAACTTTTTTTGAAATCTTTTAACTATAACATCTGCAAGCGAAACCTCCGAGTTGCCAATGGACGAGAACAAGCAAAGTATATATATATGTTATACATATTTAATTATTATTTATGCTTGAAGCATAATGGATTACATTTATTTATTTATAAATGTTTATTATTTGATTATTATAATACTAATACGTGATTTACAAACGACGCTGATTGTCACAATAGAAATCCCTGTCTTTTGACTCATCCCTCGTGAATCTTCGTTCCTTGTCTAAAATTCTATTCTTCGTTCTATCTATTCTTATTCTGTGTTATTCATGTTTTGTTATCACAAGTGTCGAATGAATACTCATTTTGATGTGAATTGTGTAACAGGATCATGCCGCCTAAACAGTTGACTGAGACTCAGTTACGTGCTATAGTAGCTGATCAATTTCAGATATCTATGAATGCATTTATGGCAAACTTGAATAATGGAGCCGGTGGATCTGGTGGAGCTAGTGGATCTGGTGGAGCTGGTGGATCCGGTGGAGCTGGTGGATCCGGTGGAGCTGGTGGATCTGGTGGAGCTGGCGATACTGGAGCTGGCAACACTGGAGCTGGCGCTACTGGAGCTGGCGCTACTGGAGCTGGCGCTACTGGAGCTGGCGCTACTGGAGCTGGCGCTACTGGAGCTGGCGCTACCGGAACTGGCGCTACTGGTGCTGGAACTGGTGATGCGGATAGACCAGTAATTCCTGAAAATAAGAAGTGCAATTATACCTCGTTCATGAAATGTAAACCTCCAACGTTTAAGGGTACTGAAGGCGCTGTTGGGTTAATGCAATGGTTTGAGAGATTTGAATCCGTGTTTCGATTTAGTGGAAGCGAGGAAGGAGATAAAGTGATGTTTGCCTCTGCTACTCTTCAAGGGCGAGCATTAACTTGGTGGAATGGAAGAATGGCATCATTAGGTATGGATGCTGCGTATGCTACACCTTGGGCTGAGGTAAGAAGATGGATGACTGAGGAATTTTGTCCAAGGAGTGTTATTCAAAGGTTAGAACAGGAATTATATCAGCTGAGACTGAAGGGTACTGACATCGATGGATACACCAACAGATTCCATGAACTTGCTCTACTTTGTCCCAACAAGGTTAACCCTGAATACTTGAAGGTAGAGCAGTATATTCGAGGCTTACCGACCAACATCCGTGGAGATGTGACCTCATCTAAACCTGCCAATATTGATGAAGCTGTTCGTATGGCCTACCAACTAATGGGTCAAATCATCCAAGACAAGGCTGATGGTGTTTCTGAAGGCAACAAAAGAAGAGCTGAAAATGACAATGATGATCGTGGTGATAACCGTCAATCTCACAACAGAAATCAAAACCGAAGGAGGGGCAACGCTAATGCAATGACTGAAGCTGCAACTGCTGATAAAGGAACCAGATGTCAACGATGCAAGAAGTCTCATACTGGTGAATGTACTAAGTGTGGAAAGTGCAACAAGTTAGGTCACAAGACTGAAGACTGTTGGGGACAAGGAAAGAAGGGAGTGACGTGTTATAACTGCCAGGGTAAAGGTCACATGAGGAACCAATGCCCTCAACCTCCGAAGAATGCACGTGGTGGAGATAACCAAGGAAAAGCTTATCAGTTGGGAGAAGCCGAAGCGAAGCAAAACCCGAAAGTTGTCACTGGTACGTTTTTACTGAACAACCGTTATGCTACAGCTTTATTTGATTCTGGTGCGGACAAAAGCTTTGTGTCTACAAGTTTTAGTACCTTAATTGATATTAAACCGGTCGAATTAGACGCAAGTTATGAGGTAGAACTAGCTGATGGTAAATTAGTGAGAACCAATCGTGCGCTCCTAGGATGTTCTCTAAATCTCTTGAACCGTATTTTTAAGATAGACTTGATGATTGTTGAATTGGGAAGTTTTGATATTATTATCGGAATGGATTGGTTATCCAAGTATAATGCGTCTATCTTGTGTGGAGAAAAGAAAGTTAGGATTCCTTTAGACGACAAGACCATGGTTATCGAAGGTGATCAATGTAATTCACGACTGAAAATCGTTTCGTGCATTAAGGCTCGTAAGTATATCGAAAGAGGCTGTGAGTTGTTCCTAGCTAAAGTAGTGGAGAAAGAATCGAAGGAGAAACGTGCTGAAGATGTACCTGTTATCCGTGACTTTCCTGAAGTGTTTCCGGAAGATTTACCTGGACTTCCTCCTCCAAGGCAAGTAGAATTCCAAATTGACCTAATTCCTGGTGCTGCACCCGTGGCTCGTGCGCCATATCGTTTAGCCCCATCCGAGCTGAAGGAGTTATCTGTGCAATTGCAAGAGCTATCTGATAAAGGTTTTATACGACCAAGTTCGTCACCTTGGGGAGCTCCTGTCTTATTCGTTAAGAAGAAAGATGGTTCGTTTCGTATGTGCATTGATTACCGAGAGTTGAATAAGCTAACGATCAAGAATCGTTATCCGCTTCCAAGAATTGATGATTTATTCGATCAACTTCAAGGTTCTCGTGTTTTCTCTAAGATTGATCTTCGTTCTGGTTACCATCAACTTCGCATACGTGAGGAAGATATTCCTATTACGGCGTTTAGAACTCGTTATGGTCATTATGAGTTCCTGGTTATGCCTTTTGGTTTGACTAATGCACCTGCGGTATTCATGGATTTAATGAATCGCATTTGTAAGCCGTATCTTGATAAATTCGTGATCGTTTTCATAGATGATATTCTAATCTACTCCAAGAGCAATGAAGAGCATGCCGAACACTTAAGGACTATCTTGAACTTATTGAAGAACGAAAAGTTGTACGCTAAGTTCTCGAAGTGCGATTTTTGGCTTAATTCTGTACAATTTCTCGGACACGTGGTCGATAAAAGTGGAGTACATGTTGATCCTGCAAAGATCGAAGCCATCAAGAATTGGAGTGCTCCGACTACTCCAACTGAAGTGCGACAATTTCTAGGTCTGGCTGGCTATTACCGAAGGTTTATTGAAGGATTCTCTTTGATATCGAAACCATTAACGAAGCTGACTCAGAAGAATAAACCGTATGTGTGGGGCGATGATGAAGAAGAAGCTTTCCAAACCCTGAAGATGAAACTCTGTAGTGCGCCGATTTTATCGTTACCTGAAGGAAGTGAAGATTTTATTGTTTATTGCGATGCATCTCTCAGAGGATACGGTGCTGTTCTCATGCAACGCGAAAAGGTGATCGCATATGCCTCTAGACAATTAAGGAAGAATGAGGAGAACTACACTACCCACGACTTGGAATTGGGCGCTGTAGTTTTCGCTCTGCGACTTTGGAGACATTATCTGTATGGTACGAAGTGTACAGTATTCACTGATCATAAAAGCCTACAATACATATTGAATCAAAAGGAGCTGAATATGAGGCAACGTCGATGGGTTGAACTATTGAGTGATTACGACTGCGAAATTCGTTATCATCCGGGAAAGGCGAACGTGGTAGCTGACGCGTTAATTCGAAAGGAAAGGGAGAAACCGATTCGAGTGCGTGCTTTAGTAGTGACAGTTCATAATAACTTACCTGAGCAGATTCGGAACGCACAAGTTGAAGCATGCAAGAAGGAAAATATTGCTGCCGAAAGATTTAGAGGAGACGGTGAAACATTTGAGACGCGACCCGATGGTATCAGATGTTTGAGAGGTCGAATTTGGTTACCATTCTTCGGTGGACTGAGAGACTTGATTATGTTAGAATCTCATAAGTCCAAGTATTCTATTCATCCTGGATCGGACAAAATGTACCAAGACTTGAAAAAGTTATACTGGTGGCCGAATATGAAAGCTGATATTGCAACATACGTCGCGAAATGCCTAACATGTGCAAAAGTGAAAGCTGAATATCAGAAGCCGTCAGGATTACTTGTCCAACCTGAAATTCCAGTCTGGAAATGGGAGCGAATTACGATGGACTTCATCACAAAACTCCCAAGGACATCGTCTGGGTACGATGCAATTTGGGTTATTGTCGATCGTTTAACTAAATCCGCTCATTTTATCCCAATCAACGAGAGGTTCGGATTGGAGAAACTCGCCGATATTTATCTAAAGGAAATCGTGTGCAAGCATGGTGTTCCTATTTCCATCATTTCCGATAGAGATAGTCGTTTTGCTTCTGGATTTCGGAGATCACTTCAAAAGTCGTTAGGAACCAATTTGGATATGAGCACAGCCTATCATCCACAAACTGATGGGCAAAGCGAAAGAACAATCCAAACTTTGGAGGATATGCTACGTGCTTGTGTGATAGACTTTGGAAGTAGCTGGGATAAGCACTTACATTTGGCCGAATTCTCGTACAATAACAGTTATCACGCGAGTATTAAAGCTGCACCTTTTGAAGCACTGTATGGGAGGAAATGTAGATCACCCGTTAGCTGGAGTGAGGTTGGTGATGCCCAACTCACTGGACCAGATTTGATTAGGGAGACGACGGATATGATTGTGCAAATTAAGAATAGGTTGTTGTCTGCTCGAAGCCGACAGAAGAGTTATGCGGATGTAAGAAGAAAACCATTGGAGTTCAACGTGGGAGATAAGGTTATGCTAAAGGTATCACCATGGAAAGGTGTTGTACGATTTGGAAAACGTGGGAAGTTAAGTCCTCGTTATATCGGACCATTCAAGGTTACATCTAGAGTAGGACCTGTGGCATACCAACTCGAACTACCACAAGAACTGTATGGGATTCATAACACTTTTCACGTGTCGAACCTGAAGAAGTGTTTATCCGATGAAGAACTCATTATACCGTTAGACGAGGTTAAGGTTGATAAGAAGTTGCATTTTATTGAAGAACCGGTCGAGATCATGGATCGCGAGGTCAAGCAACTGAAGCAAAGCCGAATACCTATCGTCAAAGTTCGATGGAACTCTCGAAGAGGACCGGAGTTTACTTGGGAACGAGAAGACCAAATGTGGAAGAATTACCCTCATCTCTTTGATTTCAACAAGCGATCGGGCAAGAACGCAAGTTGATCTTCGAGGGCGAAGATCCTAATTTGGTGGGGATGATGTGACAACCCGTCAATTTCAGGTCGTTATTTTAATCTCGACTATTACGTATTACGTGTTTACTTTAATGAGAATTTTAATTTATCGACTAACCGAGAAGGTTATGACTTGAAACTAGCGTAAGAATGTCGATTAGATGAAAACCGACAAGGAATATGTTAGGTATCGATATTATATTCTCAAATAATCATGAAAATGATTTTATTATATTTAATCTTTATTTCTCGTATTTTACGTTTTAACGAATGACGATAACTAGTAGTGATCGCGATACCGACGGATGCCCAAAAATTTACGTTTTATTGTCGATTGTCTCGATATTGTATATTTTCGACGTTTTCGATTTAATTACGTTTTAAGTCGTGTCGAAGCTTTATTATTATTTTTATGAAGCGTTTTAACTTTTGAAAAGTATTTTTACGAAACCCGAGCCCCGTAAATATTTCTAAAATGTACAATTTACATTTTCTACCTTGTAAACTAATTACTTGCACTTTGGGACCAAAAGAATGCAAATTTGGCAAAAATTACCCTCACCCCACTATTTAAACCAATTTCCACTACCAATTTCTTTATTTAAAATTCATTTTCATCAAAAACACACATCTCTCTCTCCTCCTCCCCATTTTGCCGTCCAACCCTCAACCCCAATCCACCCAAATTTTTGATTTTCTAGCTTGAATCTAAAGAAACTAAAACAAGACCCATCTTGGAAATTTCAAGGGCTTTCTATTGGTATAATTTTCTTCTACATGCATTCACAAAATTTTTATTTCAATTTTTGATGATGAACACCATGTTTGATCCATTTTTATGGTGATATATGGTGTTAATATTATTATATTCATAGTGGGTTTTGGTTGCATGCAAGATTTTTATATATTTAATTTTTGTAAGATTAAATTTGAGGGTGTTATGAGTTAATTAGATGTGTTATTATGATATTAGGATCATATTAGGACTATAGGAATGGTTGGAATGGGTTGAAAATTTGATTTGGTATGATTTTTAGATAGGCTATTTTGGGCAGTAACTTTAAGTCCGTTTTTGAAATTGTTACTGTGGTAAACTTGGTAAACTAATAAGATAGGGTCGTAGAGAATTTCGTTAGCTTCGATTTGAGCTAAAGTAGAGCTTCTAACTCATTACGAGCGAAAAGTTATGCTACTTTTAGTATTTGTGTACCGGGAGACGGGTATCGGCACAATCCGAAAATTGTTGTCGATATTTGGAACGAATCTCGGGGACTATAAAATGAGTTTTAAAAATGTTCAAGGGCTGTTGTAAGTTGATAAACCTCAGGTCATGAGTCTATTTTCAAACCCGAGTGTCGGTTTTGCAAACGGAAATGTTTAGATAAGTCAAAATGGTTTTACAAGTCAAAGGCGTAAAACTGTCCGGTTTTTGCAACACGAAGGTGTGTCGGGCAGAAGGTCTTAGAAGTAATATTTTTGAATGAAATTTAAACTTAGTTTTATTCATATTAGGTGTGAGTTTGTCACCAAGTTTCGTCAAAATCGGACATGTCTAGATAGGTTAGATTAGTGTGTACATTTGGAGTGTACATGCTGAGTGGTATTTTGGACACGTAGTTCAATACTTGTATGGCGTGAGTTGAGTATTCACTATTGGACATAGTGACTTACTCGAGTGTTAAGTCATTATATAAATGACTTAGCTACTGGTCCGAGGGAAGTAAAAATGATGGTTTGACTTGCGTTGACTTGGCGTCTTATGACGGGTCAATATCGAGGGTGTAAGTGTCTAAAAGAATAAGTGTTGAATAAAAGGGTATAGAAGTACACTTATATTTTTGTTATTTTTCGGGATTTTCATGGTCATTTGAAATTGACTTTCACATTATTTAAGTATTAAATATACTTGAGTCGTTTATTAACGAACGCGCCTTATTTGGTAGGTTGCGGTCTTCGTGTTTAAAAGGGCATCACAAATCGTCGGCGATCGTCACGTCACTACTATCGTACCAAGGTGAGTCTATGGCCTCGCTTTACATGTTTACTTGTTTTATAAAACCCGCGAGGGGGATAACATGCTTGTTTTATTAAAATAAGAGGGGTACGATGAGAAGTTGTGGAAACCCTTATTATTGGAAAAACATTATATAAATGAAGGGTACAACGAGAAGTTGTGGTAAACCCTCATTCTTTTAAAATTGAACACAAAGGACCCGATTGTATGCTTAGATGAAAGTTGTTATATAAGTTTGTTTAGCCTTAAAGACCCATGAATCGTGAATTGTTAATCGAAAGAACGCTAATACTATGGATAGATCTATCGGGGTGACGCCCAGTCCGGTCGCGACTAGCTATCGCGTGGTGTTGTGATGCACCAGTAATGAAACATCGGATGCAATTGTATAAGAGAAATATACGCACTTGGCTAGGTGTGTTGGGCTGAAATAATATATGTTAACGTTCAATTTCACGAGACTTATGAAATAACAACGATAATTATGTCTGATCCACATGATTGTCAACTACGGAAGGTTTATTCAGAATACTTGTGTTCATTTATTTAAATTTAAACTCTATAGATTCACTCAACATTTTTGTTGACTTTATAGCATGTTTTATCTCAGGTCCATGAAGAAGGCACTCAAGGAAGGTGGTTTCACGCAGCTTGCTAAATTAAAATGTTTTGGCCCGCTTTTCTAAACTATGTCTATTCTAAGAAACTTTTATAATTTGGTTGGTTGTGTAAACTTAAAACTATTTGGGACCGTGTGTAAACTGTTTTAATCTTTAAACAAATGAATGGACGTATGTTTTGTTAAAACGACTCATTTTGAGGCGTTTTCTATGATATTGAGGTTGAACCATGATAGTAACACCCAATGACCCTTCCGCTGCTTAAACAAATGAATTTTGGGGGTGTTACATTTGGACTACATAGGAGGTTGCAAGAGTTCTTGCTTGCCTTGTTCTCCATGCCTCCTCCTAGGAGATGAATGATGAAGTTTTCTAAATAAATGGTTTTCAACAAAACCAAGCCAAAGAAGACTACTAATCTAGATCTAATGTTAAGCTAGCTTTGTAATAGTTACATGTCTTTCTTTTCTATTTGTCATTGTAGTTGCTTCCTTCATGTGCGTTTCATGTTGTTGATCTATGGATTTAGCTTTATGTGTTTCTATCCTTATATGCACATTAATCAACTTTAATTTGAAATTAAAATTGAACCTAAATCTATCACAACCTCTAAAAACTTGACTAAAATTGGTTCAAAATGATATTCAAATATTTTGTCACCCTTTGTCAAGACATTCTTTGTGAATGTGTTGCTTTATGCAACCCTAACATAATTTGGTGCTAATAGAGGTAAAATTCCAAGATTTGCAACTTTTTGAAAAGTCTTAGTTTTTCCCAAAACCCTGGAAAAACATGGTTTCATGTCCACTGGATGCGGCTCACTAAAAGTCGCGCGGTTCCTTATGTGATAAGGAACCGCCGGTCCCTTTAAGGTACCGCGGATAGAAATCAATTTTTGACGATTTTTTGGTCAAAACTTTTAAAACCCTATACCCTGTCAAGATTCCTTGTTTACTCAAATTGACTAAACATTCCTTGACACTCCATTTTTTGTATTCAAATTCTTACCTTGATTACATTCTACTTATACCGCAACCTTGAGATTTCATTCTCACACTTTCCCAACCTTGATATTTCATTCTCACACCTTCCCAACCTTGAGATTTTGTTCTCACACCTTAACAATGCCTAACTCATCCTTTCATAACCTTGACATTTCATTGTCACAACCTCACTCACCCAAAGCTTCCTCATCCAAGCATTCAAAGAAACCGAAAATCTCGGTTCGACCTATTTGGATCAAGAAGAATGAACCATCTTCCTCCAAACCACCCAAAAACCCTACCTTCTCTCCAATCAAGTATTGGAATGAGACTTATAGCATTAACCCCATCACCGGAGCTAAAGAAAATGTTCCCCCACCACCACAATCCTTCAATACCCCTCAACTCAATGATCTTTCAACCTTCCCAAACCTCACAAGGCATTGTGAAAACATTTTCAAACCCATTACCCCTCCACCACCAAACCCTAGGTTTGATGCCATACCCCCATCAACCGATTTTGTGTTGCATCATGGATCCTCATGTGCTTGTTGTCGATTTCAACAAATTGAACTTGCTCATGTGTATGAGAAGTTAAATTTTCTTGAATTCCTCCTCACTCGACCTCCTATTCAAGTTTTCATTCCGGTGGACAAAACTTCGAATGATGCATCGTCGTCTTATTTTTCCAACTAAAGGACTAACTACTCTTGGAGTCTTTATTACTTTAGTTTCTTTAGAGTCTTTTATTTTCTAGCAATCTTGGAAAATTATCACTATTAGAATAGCTTATGCTTTGTGGTTTATTTTCCATATCGTTTGCTTTAGATACTCATATTGTGTGTATGACTATCTACTTTGTTGTGTCTTTTCTATTATGTAACCTTTGTGTGTTATCCCTTTAGTTGTATTTTGAGTTGATCATGGTTAATTTTTACAATTGCTTATGGGTTATTCCATCAATTCTAAACTTTAACCCATTGACAAGCTTATCATCTTCATTGGATTAAAGTTTGATTTTGTCAATTACCTTTTTGGACAAACTTAGCAAAATACTTGCTTCTAATTTAAGATTTCTTCTCTCTCTCCCTCTCAAGTTACTTAGTAGGTAGTGATCATATATACATTGGTGTTTCTTTCCTTTCTACTAACCTTTGTGTAGCATGTCACCTTAGCTCATATACTTGGTGCCCCAAGCAAGGGGGAGCAACCACCAAGTGGGAGCTACTAGCAAAGTTCGATGTTCTTCAAAGACTTGTGCTAACCTTTTTGCTACGACAAAGGGGGAGAAATGATAGTGATAAACTCGTTAATAATTCGTTATTTTGTGTTTCTATGCAAATGAGTTTATAGTTTGTCGTAATCAAAAAGGGGGAGATTGTTAATGCAAGTGATGCCTAAAAACATTATTAGTGTTAACTAATCTTTCTTAGTTTTGATCACAACAAACTATACAACACATTTAGTGTAAAACATAAAAACGAATTATTTAACTAACACTATCGTCAAGGTAATAATCATATCACTAATCTTTCTTAATCATACTTAGTGATCATCAAAATGATTATTCTTAAAACTTGTTGATCCCAAACTTAGATCGATTTAGCTTTATGTATACGAGATTAGATCAAGTAATACACTTAGAGAAACCTTTGTATATGCTTATGATAATCTAAGTGTTATGCGGAATTAACACTTAAACAAGAACACACAATGATATAAACAAACTTTCACTTTGATTAATGATATCAAACTTGCTTACAATGAAAGTAGTTTACGAAAAGTAGTTTATGAATAAAAACTTATATGAAACATTAACCTAAAGGTCTTTTTTTATAGACATAAGAAGCCTTGTACAATCATCTACGTATCAGCTATTCTAGGTAAAGATAAATATAGAAAATACATTGTTGTTCCTATCTTTACTAGAAGTAATCTAGAATACAATACACGCGTATAGTATATCTTCCCATCAGTGCTTGTCTTCAATGTGTCAACGCTTGACTTTATCTTGTCAACGCTTGAGCTTTCAGCGCTTGTTTTGTTCTTGTCAACGCTTGTTTTACTCTTGTCAGCGCTCAAGTGATCTGGCCTTAATTTATTCCCAACAATCCTCCCCTAAACTTGATATCCACTCTTGTGATCAAGTTTCTGAATAAGCATTAAGGACTAAGAGGAATCTTACAAACCTTCTCATATTGTTAATGAATAAATCTGATCAAGTCTTTTGCCACATCACTTGAATAATCAATCTCCAGCTGAGTGTCCTTCATCTCTCCAAAATAGCCTTGGATATGAAATACTGACCATCCACAAGTAGATACTCAGCAAACTTTGTAGAACTCAAATGGTAAACACCAACAGCTGAATATAATCTCCATTGGAGACCACTGAGGCCATCTTCAAGATCCTTCCAAATAGCAGGATCCTCATCTCTTGGTCCACACATTCTTTTGAATGTGGACCACAGTTTTATTCCATTAGCTGAAGTTGGTGCTTCAGCCTCATACTTGGTCTCTAGTAACTTCCATAGATCAACCAAGTCTTCTCTATCACAACTTGCAAACAAAGATATGAGAGTGGTAAAAGTGTGTACCTCTTTACCATATCTACCAATCTTCCAAAACCCACATTCATCTTCTTAATAGCTCACAATTGGGTTCCTGGAATCTAATGGTAACACTTGCACCATATCTGAAGCTTCTAATGGTGAGAGCTTGAGGCTCTTTCTTATAACAGCTTCACTTGGATATAGTGGATCCATATCTTTGGGAAACTCAATAGAAATTCCCTTCTTCACTGGTCTGGGAACAAACATAGCTTTCTTGAGCTCCATTTCTTCTGCAAGTTCTTCCTTTCTTTCATCAGAAAGAAGTCTGAGAGTGTTTGCTTCCTGCACTCTCACCCAAATGGGATAAGCCTTGCATTCCAATTCATCAAATGTCAATGCCCTCAATTTCTGATAAGTCCATCCAACTCCATGACATCTAAGCAACATACAGTATAGCTCCCTTCTATCCCTTTTCAATTCTGAGAGAATATTGCTTGCCTTGTGTTTCAAAATTACCTGGCAATCCTTCTGAACTCTGAGAAGAATCTCCAAACCCCATATTTGATCTGAAATGGTCAAGTCTGGATTCTCCATACATCTTTCTTCCCAAGCATTGTACATTTGAACCACCTCTGGCATGTCAAAGACAACCTGCAATTTCAACTCTCTCAACTTCTCCTTAGCCCACTCATCCCCATACTCAAGTCTTTCTGGGTCTATAATCATCACACTTGAGTCTGAGCTAGCTCCATCACTTCCTTCTTCTAAAGTCACAACAAATGGTGACTCTTTCACCTCCTTTTTATCTTGTTCCATGATTTGTGCAGCCAATCTTCTATCAAATTCAACTTGAGCTGCATCCTTTGGAACAATCTCTTCTACCATTATACCCTTACCCTTATCTTATGGTGCAAAGGATGGTAAGGTAGATGGTGATACCTGTGAAGAAACCTCCTTAATGATGGATGATGACTGGGATACATCACCCTCATGTGCAGGTCTGTCAACGCCCAATTTTGTTCTATCAGCGCCCAAAATATTTCTGTCAGCGTCCAAAATCTCCTTGTCAACGCCCAAATATCCTGCCTCAGCGCCTTTTGTAACCTCTTCCAACATGGTTGTAAATGATAAATTCAAGTTGGTAGGAGAAACTAAGGACGTATCAAAACCTGTTTGTTTCTTCAAAGTTGTAAGGGCCTCAACAACATCCAAGGATTGACCATCATGGCCGCCCTTATCACTCAGATTTATTGGATCTTCCTCCCCTTTGGAAGATTCCTCCATACCACTTCTTGTACTAGCACTCTCCAAAACAACAAGCCTCTCCCTCAATTGCTTGAGTTCAAGGCCTTGTGAGCTGACAACTTGTACTAAGTCTGCATTTTGCTTTTGCAAGCTCATGCAGACTGCCGTCAATTCCATAAGAGTCATTGGTTCCAGTCTGCCCTCTTCTAAAATGGGGATTTGACCTCCCAAGTCAGATTCATTGGGCAAGGATGAGGACTTAATAATGGTGGGACTGCCTTGGCCAGCTTCTAAGCCAGAACCAATAGTCCCAGCCTCATCCAGGGCACCAGCCACACTTGTGGTGGTGGTTCTCTCTGCTACATGGCTAGGACCACCAGAGGAGAACACTCCAGTAGTCCTTTGGCGTTTCATCAACCTATATTCAGGGGGTATGGAAGATGGTGTGGAAGAATGGGTGGATGTGGGTTGGTTAAGGGGTGTTTGGGTTTGTGAAGGTTGTGTGTCAATTTTGGAAATACGCACATCAACGCCAACATTTAATGTGTCAGCGTTGAAGGGATCTTGGTCAAGTTGCATATGTTCAGGTGAAGGTAATGGTTCAGATATTGGGTCAATTTGTGGTTGGGGGTCAATTTGGGGTTGGAGGTCTGGTTGGGGTTGTGTTGCTGCAATAACAGCAAGCATAGCTTGGGTTAAAGGTAGGTCACGATGGGGCGGTGAGTTCATCTTCATAAAAATAGCTTTCTTTTGCTCAGGGATCTTATAAAAATCATTATGATCCCTTGTGCAGTAACCTTGGACATCAAAAACCATTTGTAAAAAACGGGGATAAGCTAAAGTCATTTTGTTCCCCTTATTTTTACACATGCCCTCAAAAATCATTTTAGAATAATTAAATTTTTGCCCTGTTGCAATGCACACAATAGCACTAGCAATAGATCTATTGATCTCATTGTGTGCAGTGCATTTGGGACTCAAACATTGAAGGAGGACATGTATGAGGTACTTCCAGGCTGAGGGAAATTCCTGCTTATGATACTTGTTTAAGGTACCTTCATCAGGAAAAGGATATCCCAAAGCCCTAAGCCCTTGTTCTATTTCATTAATGGAAAGGGTGGCTATACCATCAGCATCATCAAAATGCAAGGCTTGGCGTACCAAAGCCTCAGTAACCACCCAAGGTCTCCCATGAACAGTAGAAGTCAATGTAGTCACTCTATTAACTGTTGAGGAACTTACAATGTTCCAAAACTGTTTAATATGTGTGACTAGAATGAGTGGTGCATGAGAAAGAGCATACCTTAAGGGGGATGCGTTCAAATACGCCACCATTTGTGTGTATTGGGGAAACAGAGTATCATCAGCTTCAAGATATGCGATCATGTTATGTTGACTTCTGAACCCCAATTCCAAATCTGATGGTCTAAACTTTGGTGCCATTGTTGAAAGCTGTTAAATTTAAGTGATGAAGATGAAGTTGATAAGAGAAAATTGTGTTAGACAAGAATTATAGATACCCTGTTTAAAAATAGGAGCCAAATTTATAGGAGAAGAAAATGCATGTGATAGGCCCAAAAATAGGCAAGTATTTTCAAAAAGTAATCATGAAAATATTGAAAAATTATAAGTTTATCTCATGCATTAAATGAAAAGTAACAACTCCCAAAATTACGGCCTAAAAATATGTCAAAAAGTAACAATTGGGTAGGTCCCATTGAGTGTCAACGGTCAAAAATAACCTATCAACGCCCAACGGCTATAATCTTGTCAACGTTTGCCTATAGCCATGTCAGCGTCTAATTTGGTCACAACAACGCTTGGAAAATTCTTGTCAGCGTCCAAAAATAAAAATGTTTAAAAATGAAAAATGACCTTAACAAAGTAATTTATCCTAGAGAAGATAACCAAAAAGCTATGAATTATTATAGGGCGGCAAGCACTGTCCAGTTATGCACACTTGCTTAAGCAAGATAGACATAACAGTCCTCTAGTGTCCCTTGCTAACCAAAACTCTTAACAACCAAGTTACCTTACAAAATTCCTTGTTACTCCCAGGTAAATCCCATAACAAAATTATTCCCAAGTCTCCCAACAGACCACAACCAATTCTAGGCCAAAAATGTCTTGGCAACATGCATAGTATATCAACTTTGCATGCTACAGTGCCTCATGATTTAGTAAAACTAACTCATACTCACCTGTGGACACAATCTAGAATTGTGATAAGAATATCATATGGATACCCAAACATCCTAAAGGTTCCTAAAACCTCCCCTTAAACTATGATACATAAGTTTGCTAAAATCATGCATGAACATAAAAATTTATGTCAAGATAGGAATTAAAAATTCCAACCATCATCCATAAATAAAAACTCATCCAAATGCTTCTCCATTGATCCATAAGCAACTTTGTATCCAATGGTATACTGCTAACACCATCTGCACATTTAGATTGAAAACCACAAAACTCACATTGTTGCTGACAACGCCCCGATAACACATGACAGCGTTGAGGGAAGCTTTGTCAACGTTAGACAATTATATTGCTGACAATGTTACAAAAACACTTATCAGCGTTCAAGCAACCTTTGTCAGTGTTAGAAAAATAAAGTGGAAAATCTAAATCATCAATAAGACCAATAACAATGCATCATCTTGTACATACTTTTACAAAAAGACTCCAAAACACATATTATGTGAGATTGACCATTCCAATACTTGTTACCAAGTATTGAAACCTCCCAGCATCAAAAGGTTTAGTTAATAAATCTGACACATTTTCCTCAGTGTCAACCCTATCTGGTTGTATTAAGCCTTTCTCAAAACAATCTCTTATAAAGTGGTGTCTAATCTCTATGTGTTTAGTTTTAGAATGATGTACTACAGGATTCTTAATGATGCATAAAGTACTGTTATTGTCAACAAATATCTTGGTATGCATGAAATTATACCCATAGTCCAACAGCTGGTTCTGAATCCACAAAACTTGTCCACAACAAGCAGCTGCAGCAACATACTCTGCTTCAGTTGTAGAATTAGCCACCACTGTTTGTTTCTTGCATTGCCAAGATATCAACCTGCTCCCAAGAAACTGACATCCACCAGTTGTGGATTTCCTATCAAATTTATCACCTCCATAATCACTATCTGAATATGCAATCAGCTCCAATGGTGAATCCTTTGGGTACCACAAACCAAGACCAGGATAGCATCTTAGGTACCTAAAGATTCTCTTCACAGCATAAAGGTGACATTCTTTGGGAGTCACTTGATGACGTGCACAAGCACACACAGCAAACATGATGTCAGGTCTGGAGGCAGTAAGATACATCAAGGATCCAATCATGGATCTATAATGCCTGACATCAACATCTTTCCCATCTCCAATCTTTCCACAAGGGTGTTCTCTATCCATAGGAGTAGTAGCCCTCTTTTCATGTGGAGAAAAGCCAAATTTCTTCAAGATCTCAGCAACATATTTATCCTGGGAGATGAAGATACCATCTTCTTTCTGCTGAACTTGTAAACCAAGAAAGAAGTTCATCTCCCCCATAGCACTCATCTTGAATTTGTCTGTCATAAGCTTGGAGAAATCCTCACTCATCTTTGGATCAGTAGACCCAAAAATGATATCATCAACATAGACCTGGACAAGCAACACATCTTTACCTTTCTTCTTTGTAAATAGTGTCTGATCTATGGTGCCCCTTTTGAATCCGTTGTCCACCAAATAGGTAGACAAAGTACCATACCATGCTCTAGGGGCTTGATGAAGGCCATACATAGCCTTTTTGACTCTATACACTTTATCTGGATTCTCTGGATCCTCAAAACCAGGAGGCTGCATCACATATACTTCCTCAACAATAGTTACATAGAGGAAGGCACTCTTGACATCCATTTGATAGACTGTGAAGCCCATGCAGGATGCATAGGCTAGAAAAATCCTTATAGCTTCAATCCTTACAACTGGTGCAAAGACTTCCTCATAGTCTATCCCCTCCTCTTGTGTATATCCCTGAGCCACTAACCTTGCCTTGTTTCTGACCACAATGCCTCTTTCATCTCTCTTGTTTCTTAGAACCCATCTTGTCCCTATAGGTTTGACATATCTAGGACAATCAACCAGCTCCCAAACATCCTGAATTGCAAATTGGTGAAGCTCATCCTGCATTGCTTCCACCCAACTTGGTTCTTTGAGAGCATCAAATATTTTCTTGGGTTCCTGTTGTGACAGAAAACAGGCAAACAAACATGCTTGCACAAGAGGGGTATCAACCTTCTTGTGTATATTGGCAATAAACCCACCAAGACCTTGATGAGATCTTCTAGTCTGAACTGGAGTCATAATATCACCAATGATCTGGGAAGTGGGGTGATTCTTCATTGTGGAAGTGAGAACCCCTCCTTCAAAAAGTCTGGTGTCCTCAACCTCATGCTCCATGTTGCCAATATCTTCTTCATCAGATTCTCTTTCATCAACATGAGGATGAACCTCTTCATATATATTGGAAGGTTCACCTTGTTCAAAAATGGAAGAGAAAAGATGTGCAGAATTGTTGTCAACACCTGAACCTTGTTTGTCAGCGCTTGGGCTAACAACGCTTGAACTGTTGTTGTCAACGTCTGAATCATCAACGTCTGTATTGGTCTTGTCAGTGCTAGATTTGCCTTTGTCAGCGCCTGAAGGACCATGCATGTTTGTATCTGGTGGTGCTTGGAGACCACCATTATCTTTACCAACAGCAGCAAAAGCATCTGTCCAAATGGGAATGGTAACATATTCTTGGATAGGAGATGTCTTTTCTGCTTGTGATCCAACCTTTTCATGAACCTGAGTACCTGAAACATCAACAACTTGTTCCTCCATAACATTTGAAGTTACCTTCACAATGTCTGGATTAGTGACAGGCATATAATTTAAAGTTCTAGATAAAGGTTCCAAGTCAAACAACCAATTAGGACCACTTTCAGGATCACTAGGCTTATTTTCTAAAAACCTAACATGTACTCTTTCAAGTATACGTTTTTCTTCTTTAAGATAAACCCTATATCCCTTGCTCTGCACTGAATACCCCATGAAGTAACCCTCATCACCTTTTGCACTAAATTTCCCTAAGGCATCACTAGTATCTAAAACTACTACATGACAACCAAAAGGTCTGAGAAAACCAATATTAGGTTTTCTTCCCCAAAGTAACTCATAAGGTGTTTTGTTCTGAATTTTGTTAACTAATGCTCTATTTTGAACATAACAAGCTGTATTAACAGCCTCAGCCCAAAAGGCTATAGGAAAGTGAGCATCAGCCAACATTGTTCTGGCTGCTTCAATTAGGGTTCTATTTTTCCTCTTAGCAACCCCATTTTGCTGTGGGGTTCTTGCAATACTAAATTGCCTAGTAATTCCTTTCCTAGCATAGAAATCATCCAGCTTCTTATTCCTAAATTCTCCACCATTATCACTCCTAAGCATTTTAACTTCATTGCCAGACCTCTTCTCAATCTGAGTGATAAAATCAATTAGAATATCAGCTGTGTCACTCTTCATAGCTAGAAAGAATGTCCAAGTAAACCTAGAAAAGTCATCTGTGATGACAAATCAATATGACTTACCATTCAAACTTTCTATATTGGTTGGACCAAAGAGGTCCATGTGTAGCATATGAAGAGGTCTAGAACTAGTATGCACCTGTTTGGACTTGAATGAGACCTTGTGCTGCTTGCCTTTAAGACATGCAACACAAGAGTGGTTATTGTGGAAGGCCTTCTCAGGCAAACCATCAACTAAACCAAGTCTCACAAGCCTATTTATATTTTTAAAATTTATGTGCCCTAGTCTCCTGTGCCACAAATTACTCTCATCTACTGAGGCTTTAGCATAAAAACAAGACATATTATTATTCATTTTAATCCCATTCATATTCACATTATATATGTCCTTATGCCTAGGTGTTCTATACTCAATATATTTCTCATCAGGGATCTTATAATCCTTGCTTAACACCAAACACTCAGTATCAGTAAACAGAACTTTATTTTTGTTATCACAAACTTGTGATACACTAAAAAGGTTGTAGTCAAGTTCTTTTACCAGAAAGACGTTCTCAAAACGCAAATTCTTGGTGAGAAGGGTTCCTTTGCCTGTGATAGTACCATATCCGCCTCCAAAGTATACCTTATCACCATCCTTAATGAGAGTGAAGTTGGTCAAGTAGTCTTCCTTCCCTGTCATGTGCCTTGAGCATCCACTATCCCAATATCCATAATCATTGACCTGTCTTTGAATGCCCTGCACATAAAGAAAACAAATTAGTTTTCTTTGGGAACCCAAGTCTTAAAAGACTTGGATTCATCTGGTTGTTCATTAAGAACAGACTTAGTTCTCACAACAACCCCATTCTCATCCTTCTTAGGATGAAATACCCAGTTAACCCCAATAGGCTTGGTAATGACCTTTGAAATGTAATTAAATCTGTTGCAGGTCATTGAAATCCCATTATCATTAGGGTTTTGATCTTTCTTGGGTCTCCATGTTAAGCTTGAAGAAGCTTTAGACCCCTTACCCTGTGGTTGCAAGTATTTAGGTCTGGTCACGTTTCTGTCAGCGTTAGAATTAGTCTTGTCAACGCTGAGATTACCCTTGTCAGCGTTGAACCTAGGGTTTGCTACAGAAACCCATTGCCTATTTGACCAGGTGTTTGTCTTTTGAAATGGTCTTTGTCCATGAGTGTTAGACCCTCTAGTAAAGAATGGGGCATGTCTAATCACTTGTGGACTTTGCTGCACACAAGGTCTGGGTCTGACAACGTTTGACTTCCTAACAACGATGACTTTGTTCCTGTCAGCGTTGAAATTGTTCCTGTCAGCGCTGACTTTGGGAGCGTTGACACACTTGTATGCCAAGTGTGAAAAGCTACCACAAGTGTAACAAGCTTTTCTAGACACAACCTTAGGTCTAGAAGAGAAGAAGCCTGTTCCATTATTGCTAACTTGGCTCTTGGGTGACCTAGTATTCCTATACATCTCTACATATTTAATGCTAGGTTTTCTATCAGTGTTTGAGCCTAGGTCAACAGCTTTACCAGTGATTGGGTTTGTAACCTTAATGGGAGTTGACTCATTGGGACTTTCACATAGCAAGCCACCCTTAACAAACAAAGTAGGGTTAGCTTTCTTCCATTCATTCAGGTCAGTCAACTTTTGTTGGTACTCTTCAACTGGAGTGACAACTCTTGGTGGAGGAATGAATTCCTCCTCTTGGAATTCTGGCAAACCAGTCCAAGATAGGTCCTTTTGTTGGACACCATAGAAGTCACCAGCTGGTGGTGGAACCAAAGAGTAATCATTCATCCCAATCCCAGTCATGTCCTTAGGATCCCTTTGTTTACCCACACAGTCTCCTAGGGTTTGAGTGGCTCTATCAAATCTTTGAATTTTAAGGCCAACATTGTCTTTATTCTTAATGGCCTCATCTAATTTAGCCTGTAACTCACCATTAACCCTTTCCATGATGTTTCTAATATCCATACTAGCCTCTAACTCATGTTTTAAGATATTTATTTTATCTTTTAAGTCAAATTCCATTTTCTTGTATTCAGAAACAGTTTTCTCAGTTTGAGTGAGGGCTACTTGGTAATTAGACAATTTGCACTTTTTAGTACTCACATCACTCATTAATCTTAACACTTCTTTGTTAAGTTTCTCAGTGTTTAACCTACAACCTTTACTACAAAAAGCATCATTGTATACCTCATTATCAGATGAAGAGGAGGAGTGTGCCATGAGAGCATATTCAACATGCTCTTCTTCTTCAACCTCAGCAATCAAAGCTTTATCCTCTTCAACATTCTTAGCCAGATAGCTCCAATCCCATCCCATGCCATCAATTCCTTGAACTGCAACCATGGCTTTGGAATCCTGAGCTTTAACAACCTGACTTGAGGGTTTACCAGCATTAGATCTTCTAGGAGATCTGCATTCCCTCATGAAGTGCCCTATACGATGACAGTTGTAGCATTCAACTTTGGATTTGTCAAATAACGATGTGTCTTTAGCATTGAAGGTCATCTTCTTCTTAAACCTTCTGTTCCACCTATTTGCTCTTATACTAGCAAGAGCCATGTTCCACTTAATGTCCATTTCTTCCAAGTGCTCATCACTTATCTTCTCAAGGTCCTCATATGTAATCACTGAACCATTGGGCAGAGAAGCAATATAAGCACATACAGTATCCAAATCTAAACCAGCAGGTTTAACTCTTGGGGAGTCACTCTTGAATGTGTCAGCGTCTGAAAAGGAGACATTGACAGGACTTGTTCCAGCGCTGACATATGATGATCCAGTAACTGGATGCATGTAAGATTCCTTCTGATTGAATTGACCTTCACTATGAGAGAAGAAGGCCATGTTACTGGTGGCAGACTTGCTTCCATGCTCTAAAAGAGTTTCATCTTCCAACAGCCTTAGTTTGTTGTAGATGTCATCAAACGAGGAACTTTTGTAGGTATTATTGGCAAGAATTGATCTTGCCTCAATCTTCCATGCCTCACCAAGACTTTTAAGAAAGGTAGCATTAATGTCGACATCACCAAGTTGTGTCCCCATGAAGGACAACTTGCTTGTAATGTCAAGCAATCTACTTCTCACACTACTCAGTTTCTCATTGGGTTGAGCTTTGAAGACAGCATAATCATGCATGAGTTGCTTTTTCTTCTCTTCCTTAGTGTCTGCATTGCCACCATATGAAACTTCAAGAGCTTCCCAAAGGTTTTTAGCAGATTCATAGCCTCTATATTTATGTTGGTTCTCTTGTCCCAAAGAGACTTTCAGAATATTTAGGGCTTTCATGTCGACCCTTTTCTTTGTTATGTCTTCAGCAGCCACAGCTCTACCATCTCCAGGTTTTTCTTTCTTATCCTCTTCAGAACATCCAGCAACAGCTGATCTTTGAGCAATAACATTAACAATCTTTTGGGCTTTATCGAATGTGTTTCCATATTCAATAACCTCCCAGAGTGTGTAGTCATAGATTCCTAGATATTGCTCAAAGTTGAATTTCCACAGATCAAAGTTGGTTGCATCAAGCATGGGAATCTTGATGTTTGGTAAAGATGAGGAGGAGGAGGTTATTGCTTCAGACATGATGTTGTTAGGGTTTTTGAGAAAATTAGGGTTTTGGTGATTTTTAGGGTTCTTGTGTTCTTTAAGATCAAAAGTTCCTCAACAAGCTCTGATACCACTTGTTGATCCCAAACTTAGATCGATTTAGCTTTATGTATACGAGATTAGATCAAGTAATACACTTAGAGAAACCTTTATATATGCTTATGATAATCTAAGTGTTATGCGGAATTAACACTTAAACAAGAACACACAATGATATAAACAAACTTTCACTTTGATTAATGATATCAAACTTGCTTACAATGAAAGTAGTTTACGAAAAGTAGTTTATGAATAAAAACTTATATGAAACATTAACCTAAAGGTCTTCTTTTATAGACATAAGAAGCCTTGTACAATAATCTACGTATCAGCTATTCTAGGTGAAGATAAATATAGAAAATACATTGTTGTTCCTATCTTTAATAGAAGTAATCTAGAATACAATAAACGCGTAGAGTATATCTTCCCATCAGTGCTTGTCTTCAATGTGTCAACGCTTGACTTTATCTTTTCAACGCTTGAGCTGTCAGCACTTGTTTTGTTCTTGTCAACGCTTGTTTTACTCTTGTCAGCGCTCAAGTGATCTGGCCTTAATTTATTCCCAACAAAACTCACTTTTGTTAGAGTAAATTCCACCGTTCGTCCCTGTGGTATGCGTTGACCGACAAGTTTCGTCCCTTGACCAAAAAAAATGCACCACTCGTCCCTAAGTGGTATACGTTATGTATTGTTAGTCCCTCCCTTTTTTAAGGCCCACTAAATGACGTTATACACATATCCACAAAGGGTATTTTAGTCTTTTCGTCACCCACTATCTCTCTCTCTCCTTTATCACCACTACCAATTAATTCTCACCATCAAGAAGATCTGCAATCTTTTCCAAGGCAGATTTTATCAAGAACAAGAACAAGAACAAGAACAAATCGAGGAAGAAGAAAGATCATCATTAACAAGAAGACCCAGAAGAGGAGCCTGTACCTTTTTCTTCTTCAAGAACAAGAACAAGACATTGGCCCCTCCTTTGCATCTACTGTCTCCAAGAACTCATCTATCTCCTCTTTACTCACCCTTTTGCATTTAAATCTTTGACCATCACTCCTTTGAGTACCCACCTCACTTCCAAGATGTAATTATCTTCAAACCGACCCGAACATGGTTTATGAACAGATGTTAAAATGCCCCCCTCAAAGATTTTACCATTCGGATTTGATTCATTCTCTGGAAAGTATCCCATGCCATTGAAACAGGATGAAGATGAAGATGTTTACCAATATTCGGGTTTTTTAGTCCGCTAGATATCATCAACGGTGGTGTCAACAGTGACCCAACAGCAGAAATGGTCACTTTTGCTTCGATATGCAGTTTCTTAGTAATTCCTTTATTTAAAACTTGTGATATTACTCCTAAACATTGTTGTCCTCTTTTAGTCCCTTTCTCGTTCTTTACTATCATAAACTTCTCCGCTTTACATCCGGTTATGATCACGGCTCCATGATCAACTGCATCAACCAACCAAGTTGAATCTGTCCACTTCTTGTCTCCTGATCTACACCCAAAACAGCACGCACCGCAATAATGATTTTCTGAAGTATGTATAGGTTTTCACGATTCGGAGGTGGAGGTGGAGGTGGAGGTGGGGGGTGGAAGTGGGTGAACAGAGTTGGGGTGAAGGGGGGTGAAGGTGTGTTCAGAAATAGGTACAGTGGACATTGGGGATGAATGTATGGTCGGAGATGGGTGTCAGAGATGGATAATTGGTGGTCGGAGATGTGTTTGATGGTGGTCGGAGATGTGTTTGGTGGGTGGTGGTGACTATGTTACAGTTGTCTCAATAACACCAGGTAAGTATTAGGTTAAGTGGGAAGATAAAGGAGAGATAGAGATAGTGGGTGACGAAAAGACTAAAATACCCTTTGTGGATATGTGTATAACGTCATTTAGTGGGCCTTAAAAAAGGGAGGGACTAATAATACATAACGTATACCACTTAGGGACGAGTGGTGCATTTTTTTGGTCAAGGGACGAAACTTGTCGGTCAACGCATACCACAGGGACGAACGGTGTAATTTACTCCTTTTGTTAATATGACAAAAGACTTTTTAATAAACTTTCTTTTTTAGAAAATGTTTTATTAAAATGGAAAATGAAAATTTGAAAATAGCATATTCCAAATGTTGTTAGAATATCCTTTGAAGGCTTAAAATACCTCAGATATTCCTACTCACTAAAAGATAAAAAAAAGGAGCGTAGTCTACTGGGCGGTACCTTAAGTAGCTAGGCGGTTCCCTAGCAATAAGGAACCGCGGGCTAGATAAGGAACCGCGCCCAGATAGCCGTTGCACATTGTCTCCTTTAAATAGTGGATCAAATCTCATTTTCCAACAAGCCTCTCTGGACGTTTTCCTCAGCCCCCATTCTATTTTCTATAGCATAATCATTAGTAAATGATCACTTAATTTGTTAAGGATGTTTACATATGATTATCCTCTTGATCCCCTCATTTACCTTGTCCAAAGAGAAGATCACTCACACACTAGTGTTGTGATAAAGATGAATCTATGAACTAGTCATATTCATCATGATACCCTTTTTTGTTCTAGGTTAATCCATTGTATTTATGAATACTTGGACTAGTTGTATTTATCCAAGTTATTTGTGAATACTTGGATTTGTTGTGTACATCCATTGCATATGTGTTTGCTTGGATTTATGTTGTGTAGATCCAAGTTACATGTGTACTTGGATATGTCTAGTTGAGTTGTAATAAATTGATTAGTAGTTCTCACTAAACTATAAAGTGATGTGGTTGTGTCTTGTGATTTCTCACTTAACTTGAAAGTGATTAGTAGTTGTGTTGTGTGAAGTTCTCACTTAGCTTCAAAGTGAAGAGTCGTGAAGATTGGTTCTAGCATTGGATTAGAACTCGACATCTAGCCTTGTGTCGTAAAATGGTGAAGTATGCAACGTCGTGAAGATTGGTTCTACCTTGAGATTAGAACTCGACATCTAGCCTTGTTTCGTTAAATTGTGAAGTAGGCAACGTTGTGTAGATTGGTCCTAGCTAAATATTAGGTCTCGACATTTAGCTTAGTGTTGGAAAATAATGTAAGCAACGATGTAAGGTTTTCTCCGTCGAGAAGGGAGCTTGTGGATATAGTGGAAATCTCGAGTAGGTGTACTCGAGGAGTGGAGTAGAAACGAGGATAGAGCCTCGTTGTCGAACCACTATAAATCTTGGTGTCTCCCCACTAGGTTGTTTCCTTCCTTACTCTTTACTTATTTCATTATCATTATACTTACCTATTATCTTTGCTAGTGCATTTTGAATTGAACCTAATCATTATGCAACTTAGCCTCAAGTAAAAGATATTTTTGATACAACCCAAATTGAAAGTAACTTTAATTTAGTCACCAATAAAGAGAAACTATTCAACCCCCCCTTCTAGTTTCTACACAAACGATTCATGCACTTTTTGTTCAAATCTAGTGATCTCATTCTTAAAGTGTGTTGTTTTAGATGGTGGAGATAAGTAATTCATGAACTTAGACACTAAATCATCCCATGTTAAAATCGAACCCGGTGGTTCTTTCTCTTACCAAATCTTAGTGTTACCCTCGAGCAAGTACGGAAAAAACATGAGCTTAATCGCGTCATTCGGAACATCTCTAAACTTGAGAGTCGATGTAATTTGAAGAAAATTCCGAATGTGAGAGTGTGGGTTATCGGTCTCATTGCCATGAAATAGGTCAGCACGAATGAGCGATAAAAGACCCGTCTTAAATTCCTGATGATCCGCCAAAATAGCCGGCACAACGATTGCTTCCCCATACCCTTCGGTGGGTGCACGGAGCAATTCCTCCATTGTTCGGTTATCAGCCATCTCTACAACAATAGATGGAAGCTCGGGTTCCACTATTCGTTGTTGACGATTTCTATTTCTAGGAGGAATATTTTCAAGCCTATTGTAATTAATCCAAAGTCGAGAAGATCGTAATTGCATAAACCAAAGTGACGACAATTTTAGAGGGTTGAAGAAAAGAAATTAGACAAGAAGAAGATTATTTTTGGTATTTTTATTTGGTATAGCTCAATCAAAAAGATTGATAAAAAACAAGGAATAAGGATAATTACCATGGAAGTCATCTACCCTCGGTCGACTTTGAAACGATAGGTGAAAACCTAAACGTCTCGAGGTTCAATAAGTAAACTACAAATATAAGGTATAATACTACTTGAGTCGGCAAACCAATAATCGGTTCTCCCTCTCAATATACGCACAAGAAAGCGGGGAAACGAGGTGGCACAAAGCACTTAAAAACCTTTTTCCTTATACGACCTTTTATAGCACGTCGCTTTATACCCACCTTATAGTTTGTATAAATCGAGTTCAAACTTTTTATTAGTATTTATCTATTTTGCCTTCTTTTTTTTTGTTTTGGATTCGAATACAATAGCTAGGTGATGAAATCCCAACTAAGGTCTTATTTGGAAGTAGGTAAAATTATTGTTCTACGTAATATAATATATTAATCACAAAAAACACGAAAAACGATACATACTATATATAACAGAAAAATAACAAAACTTTTCGAGGACGGAAAGGGTCTTCAAATCAATGATCAACAAATCTCCACGAACGAATCGTACACATGACCCCGATAGCGGCGCCAAAATTTTTTATGTGTCGTGGAATGTCGATGTATTTTAATAATATACGATATAGGACAAATTTAGGCAATTACCCTTAGGAAAAGGTAATAAGCCATAAATAAATCGAAGACGGGTATGATTAAACACGTTGATGATTCAAGTTCGTTGTACACGAAGATCGAGTGAATTTGAGACGTTTTGTTTCGATTTGGACAATTGATCTGAATTAGTTTTCAGTTTTTAAACTAAAATTACTCCTACAATATTAAATTAATTAAATCCTAAAGTGCATGAATCATTCCCCGAAATTACTCTAAACGACAATTATTAAAAATAAAAACTTATTAAACTATATTAAAATAAATTTATTTAAAATCAATTAAAAATTAATCAACTTGATTAAAAATACTTATACACTATTTAAAAAATCTATTTAAACTTTTTAAACTAATTAAATCTGTTAAAAACTACTTTTGCCTTTTACCTAAACAAAATCTATTTTTAAAACTAATTTTATTTAAAACTAAATTAATTAAAATCTAATTATTTTAAAACTAAGTTTTATAACTAATAAAATGATTTGAATTCAAATAAAAGTAAAACTATGTAATTTAACAATACTAAAGCTGACAACCTACTGTCAAGCTATATTAATTGCAAAGTCTGTAATTAAACCAAAACAACAAACCAGAAAAGCTGGTTATCACGTTGGGTAATTATCCTTGAGGTCAAGGGTTCGAGTCCCGTTGAGGACATTTTTGATGATTATTTTTTTGACAATGAAAATAAAGATTACTAGTCACTGGAGTGACTTTTTGACAAATACTTTTTTTTGAACTGATAGAAATCAGTTTTAAACTACCAGACCAATTGAGTATGATAGCATTTTCTATGATGCAATACAATCCAATAACAACAAAACTAGACTTCAATTTTAGCAGATACATAAAACACAAATACCCAATTACAACAAAAGCAACAATATCAGATATTAATCAATCTAACAATTATAAAAAGGAAACAAGAACCAATCTATGAAAACTCAGCTAATAACATAAATAACAGATATCCAAACATGCAGGTAAACTCTATCAGATCTGAATAAAAGCAGACATGAACAATCAGTTTAAAACATTCAGACAAACAAGCAATATCAGCTAAGTATAAACTCATAGTAGTAAAAAAAGTAACTAAAAAAGCTTTTATCAGTTTACAAAACTTGTGCGAAAACTCAGATTTAAAGTACACAGACTAGCAGACTAAATTATGAAGCAAGATAAATCCATTTCAGACACAAATCAACACAGACTTAATATCAAATTTCTAGAACACTTTTTATCATCAAGCAAGTTCAATATTCAAAATGCTTTTAATCTAAAATACCAAATCAGTTCACATTAACTAAAAACCTTGCATACCAAAACTCACAAATTAAGATATATCCAAATCCCTAATTTAAAACAAAACCCCTATTTCAGACATTTTAAGCATAACCTATTTTAAACAGATACATACACAGCAAGCTTATCAAAACACTCAAAAATTAGATTAAAACATTCAGGAAAAATCATAAATCAAAATCATATTAAAATCAGAAAAATCATTAATCTAAACATATTACCACTAAATCACATAAGCATTAAAAACAGAGTAATATAAAAGCATTAAAATTAAGATGAAAATGAACCTGGTGACGTAACCTTTGAGAAGTAGACCAACGCTGAGTTGTCTAATGAACTCGAATAACCACCATTCGAACCATCATCACCCGAATACCAGTCCACATCCGTCACCATCGATCCAACAACATATTTTTATAAACTTTCCAGTAGGGAAAGTTCTTCCCAAAATTAATTTTAATTATCCAATTAAAGCTATAAATCAGCTTAATTAAATAACCTCAACATTATTTAAGCTAAATAGATGAAGAAATAAGAAATTGCAATGATGATTTTAACAGTAAATAAAGAGAGAATTAATTCGAACCAAATAAACTTTTTTATTAATAACTTGAACCTGATACAATACTATAAAAAAGAAAATTATAATTTATCCTACACCTATTTAAGCATAATAACTTTAAAATTAAAAATGGGATGATTTACTCAATAAAAATGGGGGGTTTTATAGGAGAACCCGAGGGTTTGGGTTTGTTGAAGGAGATAATCTATAACCGTCTATTCAGCATCTCTTCATCTCTCTTTCTTCTCTTTCTTGATCAAAGGCTGAGAATGACCCTTGTGCACACGGATTGCCACTGTGGCACAAGGGGTGTGCTAGTTGTGCTTCTTTGGAACTTACTTGAACGATTTTCAATGGCTCCTTGTCAGTCAGCCAAGATATCAACCAATCAAGTGATAGCTGTGACAAATCCAATCAGCCACGTAGGAGCATAGTACTAAGAATCTTTAGTGCTATTCATGCTCCTCATTTCCTGAATATTATGATTGGTGGTGCGTGGCATACAATCGCTCAATTAATTTGAAACCCCTAATTATTAGGGTTCTTGAGTTGCTCTCATTCTTCCCCCTTTTTACTTCCATCGTTTCTTTTATTTTTATTTATTTCTTTTGCTTTGACCGAAAGTCTTGACCACCAAAAGTTTATATAAACTTTTCACCCTCCGTCTTTAACTTTTACTTGTGTGATGGGCTTTTTTTTGATCCAAGTGTAAATAATATACACTCCATCGTCTCTTTATTTCTGGTAATTGGGCTTTGTTGGATCCAATTCACACTCATCCGTCTCATATAAGCAATTGGGCTTTTTGTCCCAAAAGTGAATACATATTTTCCACTATTGGGCTTTTAGGCCCAATACACAAATGTGGGTCCCGCAAAACCCATTAACTTTTGATAAACTTTAATCCTCGAAAACGAACTTGTCTTTTGGCTTCTCGATCTTTTCTTCACATTCGTGTCATTTTTGCCGGTTTTCATGATCTTCGGTACCTACACACATGAAACAAGAAACACACATATACAAGGCCATTTTCATAGGTTTTATGCATTTAAGACTTGTTTTATGATATAATTGATATGATTAATTTAGCTCATATCAGGGGCTAGTTGTGTACAAGGCTCCCAAGGACACTTCTCCAACTGGAGAAAGGGATTCAAAAGGCTCAAATCCTGGAGCTCATACTGGATCAAGAAAGAAGCTTATGTCAACTAATACTCAAAAATCTAAGCTTGATTCCGAAAAGAGGGCACCCAACACAAATAATCCATTGAAGGATGTATTTGATGCCTCCCAAGGCCCACCTTTCTAAGAAAATGAAGTCCTCCATGGTCGAGGACAAAAGCCTAAGCAAACCATCAGCTTCAGCTCCAACTGGAGTTGATTTGCATAAAGAGGCCCAGAAGGCAACCCTTATCCCAACTTCTTTAAGGGATAAAGGTGAATAAAGATCCCTCCCTCAACTCACTAGAGTGGATTCAACATTGGTAAGTACTTTAAATTTAAATTAATTACCAGATTCTATCATTTGTCACTCTGAGTCTACATCAGGGGGTGAAGCTTCAGCAAATATAACAGCTAACGCTGACCCTGACCCTTCTGTTCCTAATGATGTAGTATCCCAACAACATGGTCCTTCTAAAGGGAACTAAAACATGCTCATTTATCTTAACTTATCATGGACTTTTTCTTAATATCGATCAAGTCAAACCAAGCCTAATGGTGAAGAAGTTGAAACTGATCCACACAAGGAGGATGCTGATGTTGGGTCCATTTAGATTTTTGAGGAAGTGGCTCCTACCACTGGAGCTAAGGTGGGACACTTGCCTCCGTTCATGATTAATGTTTCTTTAGCGGAACTGGCCAAGGAGTTTGGGTTGGATGAACGCTCACCAGTCAACCTGGATGAAAGCGAACCTGAAGACGAGGCTGTTGATCAAACACCAATTCCACCATCTCCAAGGTCTCAGTAGGTAAAAGAATTAACAAATCAAGTGTTATTTCTTTAGTCTCGGGTAGTCAAACTTCAAAAAGAGAAAGCATCTGCTGAAGCTGAGGTCAGTAGATTACAGGCAAGGCCAGATTCACCAACAACTGAGGAGATAAAGAACATCATGGTAGTTGTTGTTGAGCCTTTGGTTAAGGATTTAGTCACTCCTGCAGATCTTAAGAAATCCATGGAGTCACTAGTGGACTCCATCAATCATGCTACCATGGAGTTCCCCACTGAATATGTTACAGTACTTGTCCAGGTCAATGAATTGTGTGATTCTGTTTCGAAAATTAAGGATAGGATGACCATACTAGAGCAAAAAAAATTGACCATCTATGAGGAGGTCCAACAGAATCTTACTACTCTTGATGGTGTTCCAGCTATGCTGGCCAAGATAACATCTTCACTTGACTCTCTTACAACTTTTCTTCCTCATGGTGCGTCAGCAGAAGTTGTTGTGCATACTTCTGCTGAAGGGGAGAACTCCACTACTATTCAAACATTATTCCAAAGGCATGCAAAAAAAGCCCGGAAGCAGCCAGTATCACCATGTAAAGATATCCCTGCTAAGTCTAAGTGGAGTCTTCAATAAAGGACAACCATGTGGATGGACTTACAACAAGTGATGAATCATCTGAAGAGGGTTCTCCCAATATCCTTACTAAAAATAAAGGTGATCACACTCTCCACGAAAGACTAATCAAGTCTGGTGTGGTCACTTAAAAAGACATTGATAAGGTGATCAGACTTAATGAAGCTGATAATACCAGAAATATGAAGCAAACTCTGTATCACGAGATGGGAGAATCGGTTGTGGAGAACATCTACAAAAGGAAAATGCTATATGGGAATTTTTGTTTGGTCAGCTTGAACAGACGTAGTCCTTCAGAGATCACAAATATCGATATGCTCACCACCAGAGGCAATATCCTTTTACCACTAAATTATAATAATAACACTTATCCTTTTACCACTTAATTATAATAATAACCAAGCCAAAACGTGTATTTTATGTCATAAATGTCGGAATTATGCTGTGTTTTTGTTATGATTTAGGATCAAAATGTGAAAAGGGAAGAAAAAACAGGCTTTTACGGGCTTTCATCGAAGAAAAAGACAAAAGACGAAGTCAAAAGATCAAGAGTGCAAAAAGAACGGAAGTCCAAGGCCTATTCTAAATATTTATCGAAGAAAAAGTCTAAAGACAAAAGTTTAATGAAGTCGAAGAACTCAAGTCTAAATAAATGAAGATATTATAAGACGAGTTCAATTTATCCCGAGACAACGTCGAAAAAATCGAAGGATTTAGAAGACGAAAAGACGAGAAAGAAAGAAAGAAGGAAGCTTTCAACAACATGCTTACCTCCCTAATCACTATAAATACCCTCCTAATATCACATTAGGAGGTGTTGGCTATTTTGACAAACTAGTCTTCTAGCATTTTCATTACTTGCACATTTATTTTCCTGTCATTTACTTAATTGTCAATTTAATTACCTTGTTTTGTACCTTAAATTTCTTGCCTTTAATTCCAAGTAAGTTCTTTAATTTTATTGTTGAATCTTATTTTTAATCAAGCTTTTCTTTATCATTCTAATCCTACTTTTCTTGTCTTCGACTTTATTTTGGTTCGATTTAAGCATAAATTTTGCTGAATCTTATTGCTTATTAGATTAAAAAGTTTATCTTTTTATTTCTATCTAGGCTTTTATACGAATTAAGCTATAAGTTTGACAATCTTATTGGCTTATTTTTTATTTAGCTTATTTGTTTTAAAGTTTTCTTAAAAGTTTTATCTTTTTAAAGTCTATTTTATAAAGTTTTCGTATTTTGTGTCTTGAAAGTCTTTAAATTTTGCTTGTTGTTTCGTCTTATTATTGTGTTGGTAAAGTTTTGATTTGTGCTTATTAGAGTTAGCTTATTTAGTTTTGCTTATTGCGAATTTCACTCTATCGGGAAGGGATTCTACATTCCGACGGCTTCACTTATTCCGATCGTGACAATTGGAAAAGGGTTTTGAGATTCCGATGGCTCTTTGCAATCAACATTCAGATAGAGTAATTCCCCCTTATGATTGCGATCGCTCTTTGCGATCGTATATTGCGACGGGTCTTAAGGCTTTATTGAGACGAAGTGCTGCCAAAACTTCCATACCAACATTCCGATAGAAGTGACATTCCGACAGCTTGCACATTCAGATAGTATTCCGATAGCTTTGTTTTTTATTCATTCCGATAGAACTGTCCTCATACATTCCGATAGGCTCATTCCGACAGGAGATTCCGGTCATACTCCGATAGGTGAGTTGTTATTCCGACGGCTTTGTCGTGACAACATTCTGATGGTAAGCAACATTCCGATCGTTATTCCGATCGGAGGATTCCGATGGAGTTGGTTTTATTTTAATATTTTGTCTTAGTTTTATTTTATTTTAAGTTTGCATTGTTTTAAGTTTTCAAATTTTTCACGCTTCCCGAAATCTCTGTTTTTACCAAGTGTTTTTCTAGTAATCTTTAGTTTAATTTTTAAAGCTTTTATTTTTATTAAATTGTCAATTTTACTTTCATTTTAATTAACTTGTCAAATTTACTTTTCGTCGAGCTTTAATTTTTGTCATTAAATTTATTTACTTTTAAAAGTTTTAATATTGCACCATTTACGTTTTAATCAGTTTTAGTTTTAATTTTCCTGCCATTTACTTTAACGTTTTGTAATTTAATATACTACAACGACCAAACTATTATTGTTACCACCAAAAGACGACTGAGTCGCACTTAAACCAACTATCAATTCGAAGAGACTGGAACAACGATATTTTTATACTAGGCAAAAAAACTTTGTATTAAATGGCGCCGCTGCCGGCTCTTTTCGTAAAGATTAACGGGTTTTCTGTGAGAGACCCGTTGAATTTTGGGATCGTTCACTCGCGAACGTTATTTTTCTTGTTTAGAAATTTTCAAAAATCCATAAAAATTAAAAATTGTTCAAAATCCATAAAAACCAAAAAATTTCAAAAATCCAAAAAGATTTTTATTTTTATTTTTACACGTACATATATATTCTCTATTTCTTTGGTATCTTTTTCTTTTGCTTTTGCAGGTGCATGCGTACTAGATCTTCAACTTATTCTAAGCCCGAGACTCGTGAAGATTTAGATATGGCTGGTGTGAACAACAACAATAACCCACCGCACCTCAACAATAATAATAACAACAATGTTCCCCCACCTGATTTTAGAACGATGGAGGAGCTTTGTCAACCAACGATGAATGGACGCGGAGGACCGATTGCGCTGATGCAAATCACGGCTCCGGAGTTTTTGTTGAAGCATCACATGATCCAACAAGTTCAAAATACTTGTCCACTTCGCGGATTACCGGATGATGATGCCAACAAACACCTCGACAAATTCATTACCATTACTCAAAGCATGAAGTTGCCCGGTGTTAGTATGGATTTTCTTCGCCTTCACCTATTTCCACACACCTTATCCCACCATGCCAAAAAATGGTTTGATCGTCTTCCGAAGAATTCAATCATACTTGCGATGAGATGACTCAACGCTTTTTGTCGCGCTATAATAAGTGTGGAAACACTTATCCTTTTACCACTTATTTCCGATAATAACAAGACCAAAACGTGTATTTTATGTCGTAAAAGTCGGAATTATGCGTGGTTTGTGTTTTTATTGTGTTTTAGGACCAAAAGATGAAAAAGGAAGAAAACATGGGCTATCACGGGCTTTTATCGAAGAAAAGCGAGAAAAGACGAAGTCAAAAGATCAAGAGTGCAAAAAGAACGGAAGTCTAAGGCCTATTCTGAAGATTTATCGAATAAAAAGTCTAAACACGGAAGTTTAATGAAGTCGAAGAACTCAAGTCTGATTATAGAAGAAAATTATAAGACGAGTTCAAATTTACATCGATAAATCCCAAGACGACGTCGAGAAAGACAAAGGATTTAAATCGAGTCGAGACGAGAAGAAAGAAAGAGGAGGCAACACATGCACCTCCCCATCTCCTATAAATACCCTCCTAAACACATTAGGAGGGTGGTTAGCTAGTTTATTTTCTTTCCTTAGTTTTATTTTTAGAGAGAGAAAGTTTTTAACTTTATCTCACTAGAACTTCATCTTTTCTTTATTTTCGTGTTTAAGCTTTGATTTGATCTTGTATTTTGGAATCATTAATCTATAAGTTCAAGTTAAGCTTTTCATCTTTAATCTTATTCTACCTTTCTTGATTTTTATTTGTTCTTGATCCGAAATTTTAAAGCATCTTGTTTAGTCTTGATGTTTGATTGATTAAAAATTTAACTTTTTAGTCATATCCAAGTTTATACAATTTGAGCTTTGAGCTTATCATGCTTATTGGCTTATTGAGTATTTAGCTTATTTACTTTTAAGTTTTCTTAAAAGTTTAGTCTTTTTAAAGTTTAATTTATAAAGTTTGCTTAATTCTTGTTTTCAAAGTTTTTAAATTTATGCTTGTTTTCATTCGGTTAAGATTTGATTAAGTGCTTATTCATCTTGCTTATCTTGGCTTATTCATTTTCGGCTTATTTTCTTTTTGATTTCCATCATCTTATGCTTAAGGGTTTTACCAATTACGATCAAGTAAGTGTGATCGCATAAACCCCTAGGATTTCTACTTGCGATCCATTACTTCGATCACCCAGTACGATCGTCACTACGATCACACTCCATAATCCACACCACGATCACTTGTTGCGATCGTGGGTGCGATCCTTGAGTACGATCCATGGCTACGATTGCCTTGGGTACGATCACGTGTGACGATCGCATTGAGTGCGATCTCTTATACTACTATCTAGGCTGCGATCGAGTGCTACCATCGTAGGCTATGATCTAGGTTGCGATCAATGGGTGCGATCCAAGTCACGATCCAGCAATGCGATCCCTTACTTCTTGAGTGCAATCCACCACTGCGATCAGGGACCACGATCCATCTTGCGATATGAGTACGATCGTGTAGCGATCTGACTCATGTTTTTGTTTTATCTATTTTAGTTTTCAAATTTTATTTTTCCCGCATTTTTACTTAGTATTATTTTTAAACGAGTTTTGTCTTAGTTTATTTTTACAAAGTTTTAAATTCATTACGTTTTAATTCCCAAAAATTGCACGCTTCCCAAAATCTCTATTTTTACCAAGTGTTTTTCTAGTAATTTTTAGTTTAATTTTTAAAGCTTTTATTTTTACTCAACGACATTTTTATATTTGGTAATAGTTTAAAATAGATAATCAACCCATTTTATTTGTCCACCAAGAACGATTGAGTCGCACTTTCTACTAGTAATCAATTCAAAAAGATCGGAACAACGAACTTTCATAACTAAGTGAAAATCTAGGTATTAAATGGCGCCGCTGCCGGCTCTTTTCGTTAAGATTAACGGTTTTTAGTGAGAGACGCGTTGGACTTTGGGATCCGTTCACTTTTGAACGTTATTTTTCTTGCCAAAAATTTTCAAAAATCCTAAAAAATTAAAAAAAATTTAAAAATAGAAAAACATAAAAAACCAAAAATATTTCTTGTCTATTTTTCTCTTCCTTTTGTAGGTGTGCATGCATACTCGTGCTCGTAAGAAGAAAGCAATTCAAGCCGAAGTCATAACTCCACCTATTGTCACCATGGACAATCAACCAATGATCGAGCTTTTTCAATCGCACGTAGAGGGCAACACCGATGCTATTGTCATACCCGAGATTGGAGCCAACAATTTTGAACTCAAATCCAATTTCATTCAAATGGTCTCTGCTCAACCATTCTTGGGGCGTACACTTGATGATCCTCACGACCATATCAAACGGTTTTCTTCAACTTACTAATACGGTTAAGTATAATGGGGTTTCACAAGAGGTGATTCGCTTGCAACTTTTTCCTTTCTCCTTAGAGGGACAAGCCCGGAATTGGCTTGATAAGGAACCGCCACAAAGTATTCTTACCTGGACGGATTTAGAGACTAAATTCATCAACTACTTTTTCCCACCCTCACGTACTACCGCTTTGCGGAATGAAATCAATACCTTTGAACAAAAGTACGGTGAGACATTTAGTGAATCTTGGGACCGTTTTAAGGAACTTTTAAGAAAGTGTCCACAACATGGTTTCACAAAAGTACATCAAATAAGTAATTTTTACAATGGGTTAAGCATGAATGACCAAGATTCACTAAATAGTGCCTCGGGGGGTAACATTTTGGTTAAGTCTTCTAGTGCCGCATGGGATATAATTGAGAATAAGTCTAGAGTGCAAACCAAGAGTGTTCGAACTAATGTGGCTAGTGCTAGAACTAGTGAGAGCGACAAGAGAATTGATAAGCGTACTCCGCTTGTTGAAACACTTGCTCTCCAAACCGCTAACAACACCAAAGCTATCAATGCACAAGTTAATGCTATGAATCAGTCATGTGAAATATGCGGGGGATCTCATTCATATACTGATTGTCCTTCGACTCATGACAATCCGGAAAATATGTATGCCGCCAACGGTAACTTTTCTACGGGAGGCTATCAAGCACGTCCTCAAGGTGACCACAATTTGCTTAGCTATCGCTCAAACAACTTTCTTTCACCACCCGGTTTTCCACCTCAAAACCCAAACAACCTCAATCGCAACAATCAAAACCAACCTCGAGCTCCAAATCAATATCAAACCCAAAGAAACCCATATTCACCTCAAAGAAACAATCAAGTTCACCAACCACCCGCTTATCAACCACCTGCCTACCATGCTCTTCCTCCCACCCAACCCACCACATTTAATTAAGAGGTTGACACTTACATGAGGACTAATGATGTGATAGTGAAAAATCTTCAGCGGGAAATGATAAACTTGAAAGCAGATATGGTGAAACAAGGGAATGATCTTCGAGCCGATATGCGAAACTCTTTGGCAAGTCAAACGAATGACTTAAGGAACATGATGGCTAGTTTCTTCCCAAGTAATCAAGCCTCTGGTTCGGGTTCTCTTCCGAGTAACACCGTTGCTAATCCAAGAGGGGAGATGAAAGCAATCACCACTCGAAGTTGAAAAGGTTTAAAGGAACCCGAGCTTCCTACACCTACACCGGTGATTGTGAAAAAGGAAAATGAGTCCCCTTCTCTAATTCCTCCAACTTCTACTTCTCCAATTCCTCCACCCCCTACTTCCACCCCTCCACCACCCAAGGATGTGAGTGAGAATTCCATTCCAAAGCCTTCATCTCAACCCAATATACCTTATCCTTCAAGGTTGAGGAAAGAGAAATTAAAGAACAAGGATGATATTCAGGTTTCTCTTTCTCAAAATGTTTAAACAACTGAATTTCAATATTTCCTTTGCTGAGGCTCTCGCTCACATGCCAAATATGCTAAAATGTTTAAACATCTTCTCAGTGATAAGGACAAACTTCTTGACATCGCTCAGACCCAACTTAACGAGAATTGCTCCGCAGTGCTCTTAAGGAGATTACCCACCAAACTTGGTGATCCGGGTCGTTTTCTCATTCCTTGCAACTTCCCCGGGGTAGAGACTTGTATGGCCCTAGCCGATCTAGGTGCTAGTATCAACTTAATGCCTCTAAGCATTTGGAAACAATTATCTCTACCTGAGCTAGTCCCCACCCAAATGACTTTGGAATTAGCTAACCGTACGGTTGCTTATCCGGTGGGGATAGCCGAAGATGTCTTCGTCAGTGTCGACAAATTCACCTTTCCGGCGGATTTTGTTGTCGTTGACTACGAGATGGATCCCCGTGTTCCATTAATCGTTGGACGTCCATTCTTGAGGACCGGTCTCACTCTCATTGATGTAGCCGCGGGCGAATTAATCACGAGAGTTGGTGACGATAAAATCGTCTTCAACATGGGAAAATTTTCTAAGCACCCTTCTAAAAACGAGAGTGTTAATTTCATTGACGTTCTTGATGAGGCTTGTGAAGAACATTTCAAAGACGCTTGTAAAAGTGGTTCTTCTTCTCTTCCCATTGTTGAGACCGTTGCCTCTATTGCTCCATCACTAACTCCATTTGGAGAAAGTGATTTCATTTTGAAAGAATTTGAAGCAACTTTGGGAGATGTGGACTTACAATATGACGATTCTCCCTCCAATTGGGATGAATACATTCCTACCATTGAGAAACTTCTCAATGAGGGCCATATTTATCCACCATCTCCTAAGGATATCTTTATCGATGAACCGAATTTGACTACGCCTTCCATCGACAATCCTTCGGATTTAGAGCTTAAGGATCTGCCGTCTCATCTCGAGTATGTTTTCCTTGAAGACAACAAGAAGTCACCCGTCATCATCGTAAAGGACTTGAAAGAAGAAGAAAAATCCCGAATTATCGCCGTGCTGAAGAATCATAAGAAAGCGATTTCTTGGAAAATCTTCGATATTCGTGGAATTGATCCTCACTTTTGCACACATAAAATTCTCATGGATGACGACCTTAAACCCACTATTCAAAGCCAAAGAAGGGTGAATCCCAAGATCCATGACGTTATCAAAAATAGGTTATCAAACTTCTTGATGCGGGAATGATCTACCCTATCTCGGATTCACCATGGGTTAGTCCCGTCCATTGTGTGCCTAAGAAAGGAGGAATTACCGTTGTGCCCAATGAAAACAATGAGTTGATTCCTACTCGTCGCGTTACAGGGTGGAGAGTTTGTATAGACTATCGCAAACTCAATGATGCTACGAGAAAGGATCATTTTCCCCTTCCTTTTATGGACCAAATGCTTGAACGTATAGCGGGTAATGACTATTACTGCTTTTTAGACGGTTTCTTCGGGTATTTTCAAATTCCCATGGATCCTAAAGACCAAGAGAAAACCACATTCACTTGTCCTTATGGAACATTTGCTTACAAAAGAATGCCTTTCGGCTTATGCAATACTCCTGGGACATTCCAAAGGTGTATGATGGCTATCTTCCATGACATGGTTGAAGAAACTATGGAAGTCTTCATGGATGATTTCTCGGTCTATGGTGATTCTTTCTCTCATTGCCTTGCCAATTTGGAACGCATGCTTAAGCGGTGTGAAGACACTCGCCTTGTTCTAAATTAGGAAAAATGCCATTTCATGGCTAAAGAAGGAATTGTGCTTGGACATAAAATCTCAAAAGCCGACCTTGAAGTTGACCGTGCTAAAGTGGATGTCATAGCCAAATTACCTCCACCTTCAACCGTGAAGGGTGTGAGAAGTTTCCTTGGTCATGCGGGCTTCTATCGACGATTCATTCAAGATTTTTCTAAAATCGCTCGCCAGATGACCCACCTCTTGGAAAAAGATACTCCTTTTATCTTTTCTAAAGAGTGTCTTGAATCCTTCAATCTTCTTAAGGACAAGCTAACTAAGGCACCGGTCTTGGTTACCCATAATTGGGAGCTACCTTTTGAATTGATGTGTGATGCTAGAGACTTTTCTATTGGAGCGGTTTTGGGCCAAAGAGTGAACAAACACTTCTAACCAATCCATTATGCTAGCAAAATAATGACGGTGGCTCAATTACATTATACCACTACCGAAAAAGAGCTTTTAGTTGTAGTGTATGCTTTTGAGAAGTTCTGCCCCTATCTTGTCCTTTCCACCACCATTGTGTACACCGATCATTCCGCGTTGAAGTACTTGTTGACTAAGCAAGATTCTAAACCAAGACTTCTTCGTTGGGTTTTGCTCCTTCAAGAATTTAAAATTGAAATTCGTGACAAGAAGGGAGCCGAAAACCTAGCCGCGGATAATCTAAGTAGACTTGAGGATCCTTATCAAGGGGATCATCCGAATCAAGACATCAATGACTCTTTTCCCCTTGAGGCCTTAATGTCTATCAATTCCAATCTTGATGACACCCTATGGTTTGTGGACATTGCAAACTACTTAGCGGGTGGTATTCTCATCGAAGGGTTAACATCCCAACAAAAGAAGAAGTTCTTTAAAGATGTTAAGACTTGCTTTTAGGATGACCCTTATCTCTTCAAACAATGTGTTGATCTGATTATTTGTCGGTGTGTTGATGGACCCGCAGCTTTAGACATTCTCGAAGCTTGCCATAAAGGACCCACCGGTGGCCATTTTGGTCCCAACTACACCACGAAGAAAGTCTTTGACTTGGGATTCTATTGGCCCACCATTTATCGTGACGCTTACGAGATGGTTAAAAATTGTGATGCTTGCCAATGCCAAGGCAAGATCACACATAAAGATGAGATGCCTCAAAATTTCATACAAGAATGTGAAATCTTTGATGTATGGGGTATCGACTTTATGGGGCCTTTCCATCATCTAAAGGGAACAAGTACATCCTCGTAGCCGTTGACTACGTATCAAAATGGGTTGAAGCTAAGGCTCTCCCTACGAATGATGCGAGGGTGGTTGTGAACTTTTTGAAGCAACTTTTTGCTCGATTCGGTGTTCCTCGTGCTATCATCAGTGACCGCGGGACTCATTTTTGCAATGATCAATTTGCAAGAGTCATGGCTAAGTATGGTGTCAATCACCGTGTGTCCACCGCCTATCATCCCCAAACAAATGGTCAAGTAGAGATATCTAACCGTGGACTAAAGAGAATTTTAGAGAGAATTGTGGGAGAGCATCGTGCCACGTGGGCCGATAAGTTAGACGATGCGTGGTGGGATTTTCGTACCGCATACAAGACCCCGATTGGTTGCACACCTTATCGTCTTGTGTACGGGAAGGCATGCCACCTCCCTATCGAGCTGGAACATAAGGCTTACTAGGCCTTGAAGTGGGCCAATTTCGACATCAACAAAGCCGGCGATCTTCGGAAGATTCAACTCAATGAGCTAAATGAACTAAGGAATCAAGCTTATGAGAACTCATTGATCTACAAGGAGAAGACCAAGATCATCCATGATGCTAGGATTAAGAATCGAGAGTTCCACGTTGGTGATCAAGTTTTACTTTTTAACTCTCGGTTGAAGATCTTCTCGGGCAAGCTGAAGAGCCGTTGGTCTGGTCCATTCACCGTCGCCAAAGTCTTCCCCTATGGCACCATTGAGCTTTCTCAGCCAAATGGGCCAAATTTTAAAGTGAATGGCCAGCGCGTGAAGTTGTACTTTGGTGAGGACATCTCTAATGAGATGATTCCATCCCTCACCACGTTTCCCTTGAATTAGTTCTGGGTCGAGTCAGGCTCGTGACTCAGTTATCAAAAATAAGCGCTTCTCGGGAGGCAAACCGTTGATCTATTCTTTACCGTTTTCATAATAAGTGTATGGGAGCCCCGTATGTGTTTGTTGTCTTGTTGCTTATCATGTGCAGGGATTAAAGCTTCAAAGATCCATTCTCGATGACTTTTGACGAACCTGATCCCGTGTATCCGTCCTCCCGGTTCTATCCTAAACTATCGTGATTAAATATTTCATATCTCATATGTTCACATTGAAATCACTATAGTTGTCCTCCCCTTAGCAAGATTTAAACAAAGTGACAATGTCCTAAGTGTAGGGGAGTTTACTCCCACATGCTTAAACATTGAGGACAATGTTTATATCAAGTGTAGGGGGAATTCTATCGAAGTTAGTGGGCTTTTCCATGAATTTGTCCTCATTTTAACCGGAAAATCTGATTTTTCGACATTTTTCAAAAATTTTAATCTATTTTGGCCTTGTAATTTTCATTTGCTATCGTTATTTACTTTCTTTGCTAGAATAAATTTTCAATAAAGTGGTGTTAAATTTTTCAAAGTCGTGAATATTTTGACTCAACCCGAGTTTACTTATCTAAGTTTACTCTAACTAGTATCCTTAACGTGTTTAAGTCAAGTTTTGCTAGGCGTTTATATAGGGAACTTTAAAACACGAAAGTCTTAACTCTCATGGGTTAAGAACAAGAACTTTTCGCAAGATCCTATAATTTATCCTAGAGAGTCGTTTATCAAGGGAACTTTAAAATGCGAATTCTAAACTTGAAAAAGTCTAAGAGTTTGCAAGATCCTATAGATGACTCGAAAACCCAAAACTTTGATTTAATTGGCTAAGCATCCACGAGTCTCATTCCTTGAGATTTTAAATTGTGAAGAACGAGAGATGATAGAGTCAATTATAAGTTTGGTATTCTTTCGTGAATTTATGTGAGTTGATTATAAGCCTATTCTCCCATCGCTTGTTAATAAATATATCTGCAATAAATAAGGTTGTACGATTTGAAAATTTACTTAGCTTCTAGCACAAGATCGTTTAAAAGTTGCTCGGTATTAATTAGAGTTCATAGCCAAGGCATAACTTATTGAAGCGGGATGCGAAGATTGGCGAGTCCGAAAAGGTCCTAACAAGACATGAGGGCTACATTTTATTGCTAAAGATCCAAAAGTGATGTGAAGAATCATTTATCAAAAATCAATATGAAGGATCGAGACACATGACGAAAAGCAAATACTCCCTTAAAGATCATGGAGAAGTCTATCCAAAAAGGCCCTAACAAGGTATGAGGATAAATAGATCCAAGTCCTAAAAGGAGGCGGATCGTTGTATATCAAAGTCCAAAATAAAGATTGGAGAAAAATGAAGAAGTCGTGGTCCAAGTATGAAGAATCTCTCAAAACTTCAAGTGAAGAAATTCCTATTATGAAGAGAAGACCATTATTTCATGAACGTCTCTCAAGATTTGAAGTATGAAGTCACTGCCAAATATCTTTCCAAGAAAGGTCTCAAATCGTGAAGCGAGTTATGCCAAGATATGAACTTTATGAGGTCCCGAGAAGCAGTTTTAAAAGATTTTGTCTTTTAGTTAACTATTGATTAAATCATCCTACTTTATTTTCAGCCTAAATAACTATCGAAATAAGTCAAACAATGCATCCTCGTGATCATTCAAGACAAAATTAAAATATAAGAGATACACCTAGGAATAAGGGAGTCTAAGTGAATAATTGGGCCACATGAGTTCGTGTTAGTTTGCTAACTTATAATAACAATGATCTCGTTTTTAAGCTTGGTATGGAGAACGTGAAACTTAAGGATGATAAAACATTCATGACAGCCAAAACCCCAATGTAAGTCTTTGATTTCTATCTTTTTACTTTCATTTAAGTTTAGTATTTAATAAAGCCCAAGGGGTTATTTATGATGAGAAATTTAATATGTGCTTTGAAATTAATACATTGCATGAGGGCATTGCAATGGTTAAGTGTAGGGGATTTAATAAGTGTGAAAACACTTATCCTTTTACCACTTATTTCCAATAATAACAAGACCAAAACGTGTATTTTATGTCGTAAGAGTCGGAATTATGCGTGGTTTGTGTTTTTATTGTGTTTTAGGACCAAAAGATGAAAAAGGAAGAAAACATGGGCTATCACGGGCTTTTATCGAAGAAAAGCGAGAAAAGACGAAGTCAAAAGATCAAGAGTGCAAGAAGAACGGATGTCCAAGGCCTATTATGAAGATTTATCGAAGAAAAAGTCTAAAGACGGAAGTTTAATGAAGTCGACGAACTCAAGTCTAAGTATAGAAGAAAATTATAAGACGAGTTCAAATTTACATCGATAAATCCCAAGACGACGTCGAGAAAAACAAAGGATTTAAATCGAGTCGAGACGAGAAGAAAGAGAGAGGAGGCAACACATGCACCTCCCTATCTCCTATAAATACCCTCCTAAACACATTAGGAGGGTGGTTATCTAGTTTATTTTCTTTCCTTAGTTTTATTTTTAGAGAGAGAAAGTGTTTAAGTTTCTCTCACTAGAACTTCATCTTTTCTTTCTTTTCATGTTTATGCTTTGATTTGATCTTGTATTTGGAATCATTAATCTATAAGTTCAAGTTAAGCTTTTCATCTTTAATCTTCTTCTACCTTTCTTGATTTTTATTTGTTCTTGATCCGAAATTTTAAAGCATCTTGTTTAGTCCTGATGTTTGATTGATTAAAAAGTGTAACTTTTTATTCATATCCAAGTTTATACAATTTGAGCTTTGAGCTTATCATGCTTATTGGCTTATTGAGTATTTAACTTATTTACTTTTAAGTTTTCTTAAAAGTTTAGTCTTTTAAAGTTTAATTTATAAACTTTGCTTAATTCGTGTTTTCAAAGTTTTTAAATTTATGCTTGTTTTCATTCGGTTAAGATTTGATTAAGTGCATATTCATCTTGCTTATCTTGGCTTATTCATTTTTGGCTTATTTGCTCTTTGATTTCGATCGTATTATGCTTAAGGGTTTTACCAGTTACGATCAATTAAGTGCGATCGCATAAACCCCTAGGGTTTCTACTTGCGATCCATTACTTCGATCACCCAGTACGATCGTCACTACGATCACACTCCATAATCCAAACCACGATCATTTGTTGCGATCGTGGGTGCGATCCTTGAGTACGATCCGTGGCTACGATTGCCTTGGGTGCGGTCACGTGTTACGATCGCATTGAGTGCGATCCCTTATACTACTATCTAGGCTGCGATCGAGTGCTACGATCGTAGGCTACGATCTAGGTTGCGATCAGTGGGTGCGATCCAAGTCACGATCCAGCAGTGCGATCCCTCACTTCTTGAGTGTGATCCACCACTACGATCAGGGACCACGATACATCTTGCGATCTGAGTACGATCGTGTTGCGATCTGACTCATGTTTTTGTTTTATCTATCTTAGTTTTCAAATTTTATTTTTCCCGCATTTTTACTTAGTATTATTTTTAAACGAGTTTTATCTTAGTTTATTTTTACAAAGTTTTAAATTCGTTACGTTTTAATTCCCAAAAATTACACGCTTCCCGAAATCTCTATTTTTTCCAAGTGTTTTTCTAGTAATTTTTAGTTTAATTTTTAAAGCTTTTATTTTTACTCAACGACATTTTTATATTTGCCAATGGTTTAAAATAGATAATCAACCCGTTTTTTTTTGTCCACCAAGAACGACTGAGTCGCACTTTCTACTAGTAATCAGTTTGAAAAGATTGGACGATAACTCTTTTATAACTAAGTGAAAACCTAGTTATTACGCTACTTTCCACCATCCATGGTCACGAGCCTTCGAAATCAAATTAGTGGATTTACACAAGAACCTGATGAATCACTTTTTGATGCTTGGGAACGATATAATGTTTTGATCGATTGATGTCCAAACCACAACATGCTCCCTGTCACCTTAATTGATACTTTCTACAACGGTTTAACTTTTCGTGATCGTGATACAATTAATGCAGCCGCCGGTGGCACATTTATGAAAAGAACACCCGAGGAGTGTAGAAAGCTTATAGAGAACATGACTACTTATCACAAAATTGGGATTCATCCGCATCTTCAAGGAATAACCCAAGAGTCAATGTGTCTTCTACTTCTTCAAAACCCCGATATCACCGAATTGACCCGCGCAATGGTCGAAATGAGCAAGAATATGCAACTTTTGGCTACAAATCAACAACAACAAGTTAAAGCTGTAGCACTTTCTTGTGAGACTTGCGCCGGTCCTCATTCATACACTGATTGTCCTTCTACTCATGACAATCCGGAAAATGTGTATGCAGCTTATGGTAACTATTCAACGGAAAATTACCAAGCCCGACCTCAAGGTAATCGTAACTTGCTAAGTTACCGTTCTAACAACTTTCTTTCACCCGGTTTTTCTCCTCAAAACCACAACCCCAACAACTACAAACCTCTTTTAAAGGAGATATCACTAAGCAAGGTAATGATATTAGATCCGAGCTTCGACATGATATACAAACCTCTTTTAGCACTCAAACAAATGATTTGAAGAACATGATGGATAGCTTCTTACCAACTGCTCAACCCTCTACTTCGGGCTCTCTACCTTCCAATACCGTCACCAACCCAAGAGAAAATGTGAGTGCTATTACTACACGCAGTGGAGCTACCTTAGTAGGACTATATACCCCTCCCCTAGTTACTCCATCTGCACCTACTCCACCACCATTTATCCCTCCTACTCCCACGCCTAGTATTAGTTCTCCATTACCGTCTCCACCTATGCATGAAGAACTACCCAAGAAACACCCCTCACCAACCCCACCTTCCACCTTTAAACCTTCAACATCTCAACCTTTACTTGCTACACCTTCCACCTATAAACCCAATATCCCTTATGCTTCTCGCTTAGACAAGGCCAAACTGTAAACCAAGGATGACATTCAAGTGTCGAACTATTTGAAAAAGATTTTGGGACTGACCATCACCTTTAGCCTTGTTGAAGCTCTTGCACAAATGCCTAAATTTGTTAATATGTTTAAGGAATTGCTTAATAAGAAGGAGAAGATGGTCGAGTTTGTTAACACTCGATTGAATGAAAATTGTTTTGCCGTCCTTCTTAAAGAACTTCCGAAAAAACTTGGAGATCTCGGTCGTTTTGTGATACCATGTACTTTTAACCAAACCAAAGAATTTACTGCCTTAGCCGATCTCGGGGCAAGTATAAATCTGATGCCTTTAAGTGTTTGGAAAGAGTTATCATTACCCGACCTTACACCAACAAAGATGACTCTTGAGCTTGCAAATCGCACTCTCGCTTACCCCGTTGGTATTGCCAAAGATGTGTTCATTAAAGTTGGCACCTTCACTTTTCCAGTCGACTTTGTTGTTGTTGATTATGAAATGGACCCTCGTATTCCTTTAATACTTGGTCGGCCATTCTTGAGAATCGGAAAAGCCTTAGTCGATGTTGCCGGAGGTGAGTTAATCTTAAGGGTCGGGAATGATGCACAAGTTTTTAAAATGGGGAAGATCACAACCAAACCCAATGGAATAGAATCAGCGAATATGATTCATGTGCTTGATAATTTTGTCATCTACAACAATCCTCTATTCGATTCTTGCTATGATAATCCACTCTTCCAAGATGATGTGGATGATTATCTCTCTAATTTAGATCATTCACCAGTTCATGAGTCTCCACCGATCTATGATGACTACGATGATGATTCGAGTTCTGATATTGATGATTTTGATGATTTTACTTCTGAGTATCCAGACATGCCCACTTATGATGATTTTGATGAGGCTGATACTCTCTCGAGTGACTATTCTCATGATGACCTTACTCCTACTTTTGATGAAGATCCTCCACCAACAATGCTTAATCCTACTTTGGATGACTACTCATTTGAGGAAGATTTTGCTACTTTTCTCAACACTTACTTCCCCAATGAGAGTGATGCTCCTCCTTTGGACTTTGATGATTATGGTCTTTATCCCCCTTTAGATATGAAGAAACTCGTCTCAAAGGAGAAGAAGCCGGATGACACCGATATCCGTAGTACTTATGTCTTGACACCTCTCTATCCACCTTCTGAGGGTGAGATTGTGAGATTTATGAGCGGATCTTTTTCAAGGTCTACTGAGCTTGAGTCTTATTTTCCCCTAAAGGAAAAGGTGTTCGATCCTGGTATTGCAATTTCTAAGCCATCTCAGTATCCATCTGATGAAATAAAAGGAAATATTTTTGGAACTTTTGGAGATAGGCTTGCACCTCATCACCCTTGCTACCACCGTACTCAACAACTGCTTAAGGGAACCTTGCCTACTCTTCTTTGGCTTGCCTTGTTCGCCTTAAGCTTGTGCTACTTGATGGATGAAAACCATGTATTTGATCCCGGTGGATGTGTTTCAAGTGTCTTCCCATGCTAATCAAGGTCGATTCAGGCTCACGACTCGGTTAACAAAAACAAGCGCTTCTCGGGAGGCAACCCGCAGTATCTATCCTTTTCCTTTTGTTTTTATAATAAGTGTAGGGGAGACCCTAGTATGTGTTTGTTGTCTTCTTTCTAATCATGTGCACGGATTCGAGCTGTCAAAGACCCATTCTTGATGACTTTGATGACTTTTGACGACCTGTGATTCTGTGTACCCGTCTTCCCGGTTCTATCCTAAACTCTTTTGATTCTCTATTTTATATTATTCAATATTAAAATAGGAATCACTTTAGTTGTCTCTTCCTTAGCAAGATTTAAACAAAGTGCACAATGTCCTAAGTGTAGGGGAGGTTACTTTCACATGCTTAAACATTGAGGACAATGTTTATCTTAAGTGTACGGGGGACTTCTATCGAAGTTAAGTGGTCTTTTCCTTGTATTTGTCCTCATTTTAATCGAAAAATTGATTTTTCGACATTTTTCAAAAATTTTGATCTATTTTGGCCTATTAGTTTTTCCTTTGTTATAGTTATTTTATTTCGTTGCTAGAATAAATTTTAATAAAGTGGTTTTAATGTTCAAAAAGTCATGAATCTTTTGACTCAACCCGAGTTTACTTATCTAAGTCTACTCTAGCTAGTATCCTTAACGTGTTTAAGTCAAGTTTTGCTAGGCTTTTATTTAGGGAACTTTAAAACACGAAAGTCTTAACTCTTACGGGTTAAGAACAAGAACTTTTCGCAAGTTCCTATAATTGATCCTAGAAATTCGTTTATCAAGGGAACTTTAAAATGCGAATTCTAAACTTGAAAAAGTCTAAGAAGTTGCAAGATCCTAAAGACGACTTGAAAACCCAAAACTTTGATTTAAGAGGCTAAGCATCCACGAGTCTCATTCCTTGAGATTCTAAATTGTGGAGAACGAGAGATGATAGAGTCAGTTATAAGTTTGGTATTCTTTCATGAATTTATGTGAGTTGAATATAAGCTTTTTCTCCCATCGCTTGTTAATAAATTTATTTGCAATAAATAAGGTTGTACGATTTGAAAAGTTACTTAGCTTCTAGCACAATATCGTTTAAAAGTTGCTCGGTATTAGTTAGAGTTCATAGCTAAGGCATAACTTATTGAAGCGGGATGCGAAGATTGGCGAGTCCGAAAAGGCCCTAACAAGGCATGAGGGCTACATTTTGTTGCTAAAGATCCAAAGTGATGTGAAGAATCATTTATCAAAAATCAATATGAAGGATTGAGACACACGACGAAAAGCAAATACTCCCCTAAAGATCATGGAGAAGTCTATCCAAAAAGGCCCTAACAAGGTATGAGGATAAATAGATCAAAGTCCTAAAAGGAGGCGGATCGTTGTATATCAAAATCCCAAATAAAGATTGGAGAAAAATGAAGAAGTCGTGGTCCAAATATGAAGAATCTCTCAAAACTTCAAGTGAAGAAATTCCTATTATAAAGAGAAGACCATTATTTCATGAACGTCTCTCAAGATTTGAAGTATGAAGTCGCTGCCAAATATCGGTCCGAGAAAGGTCTCAAATCATGAAGCGAGTTATGCCAAGATATGAACTTTATGAGGTCCCGAGAAGCAGTTTTAAAAGATTTTGTCCTTTACCTAACTTTTGATTAAATCGTCCTACTTTATTTTCAGCCTAAATAACTATCGAAATAAGTCAACAATGCATCTTCGTGATCATTCAAGACAATAATAAAATATAAGAGATACACCTAGAAATAAGGGAGTCTAAGTAAATAATTGGCCCACATGAATTCGTGTTAGTTTGCTAACTTATAATAACAATGATCTCGTTTTTAAGCTTGGTATGGGGAACGTGAAACTTGAGGATGATAATCATTCATGACATTCCAAAACCCTAAGGTAAGTTTTTGATCTTTTTACTTGTTTTCTTCCTTTAAATATTTTGTCTCTTTAATAAAGTCCAATGTGGATTGATTATGATGAAAAATGTAAATCGTGCTTTGTAATTAATGCGTTGCATGAGGACATTGCAATGGTCAAGTGTAGGGGATTTAATAAGTGTGAAAACACTTATCCTTTTACCACTTAATTATAATAATAACCAAGCCAAAACGTGTATTTTATGTCGTAAATGTCGGAATTATGCGTGGTTTGTGTTTTTGTTATGATTTAGGATCAACATGTGAAAAGGGAAGAAAACACGGGCTTTCACGGGCTTTTATCGAAGAAAAAGACAAAAGACGAAGTCAAAAGATCAAGAGTGCAAAAAGAACGGAAGTTCGAGGCCTATTCTAAAGATTTATCGAAGAAAAAGTCTAAAGACGAAAGTTTAATGAAGTCGAAGAACTCAAGTCTAAATAAATGAAGATATTATAAGACGAGTTCAATTTATCCCGAGACAACGTCGAAAAAGTCGAAGGATTTAGAAGACGAAAAGACAAGAGAAAGAAAGAAAGAAGGAAGCTTTCAACAATATGCTTACCTCCCTAATCACTATAAATACCCTCCTAATATCACATTAGGAGGTGTTGGCTATTTTGACAAACTAGTCTTCCACCATTTTCATTACTTGCACATTTATTTTCATGTCATTTACTTAATTGTCAATTTAATTACCTTGTTTTGCACCTTAAATTTCTTGCCTTTAATTTCAAGTAAGTTCTTTAATTTTATTGTCGAATCTTATTTTTAATCAAGCTTTTCTTTATCATTCTCATCCTACTTTTCTTGTCTTCGATTTGATTTTGGTTCGGATTAAGCATAAATTTTGCTTAATCTTATTGCTTATTAGATTAAAAAGTTTATCTTTTTATTTCTATCTAGGCTTTTATACGAATTAAGCTATAAGTTTGACAATCTTGTTGGATTATTTTGTATTTAGCTTATTTGTTTTAAAGTTTTCTTAATAGTTTTATCTTTTTAAAGTCTATTTTATAAAGTTTTCGTATTTTGTGTCTTGAAAGTCTTTAAATTTTGCTTGTTGTTTCGTCTTATTATTGTGTTGGTAAAGTTTTGATTTGTGCTTATTAGAGTTAGCTTATTTAGTTTTGCTTATTGCGAATTTCACTATATCGGGAAGGGATTCTACATTTCGACGGCTTCACTTATTCCGATCGTGACAATTGGAAAAGGGTTTTGAGATTCCGACGGCTCTTTGCGATCAACATTCAGATAGAGTAATTCCTCCTTATTCCGGACCTGATTGCGATCGCTCATTGCGATCGTATATTGCGACGGGTCTTAAGGCTTTATTGAGACGAAGTGCTGCCAAAATTTCCATAGCAACATTCCGATAGAAGTGACATTTTGACAGCTTGCACATTCAGATAGTATTCTGATAGCTTTGTTTTTTATTCATTCCGATAGAACTGTCCTCATACATTCCGATAGGCTCATTCCGAAAGGAGATTCAGATCACATTCCGATAGGTGAGTTGTTATTCCGACGGCTTTGTCGTGACAACATTCCGATGGTAAGCAACATTCCGATCGTTATTCCGATCTGAGGATTCCGATGGAGTTGGTTTTATTTTAATATTTTGTCTTAGTTTTATTTTATTTTAAGTTTGCATTGTTTTAAGTTTTCAAATTTTTCACGCTTCCCGAAATCTCTGTTTTTACCAGGTGTTTTTCTAGTAATTTTTAGTTTAATTTTTAAAGCTTTTATTGTTATTAAATTGTCAATTTTACTTTCATTTTAATTAACTTGTCAAATTTACTTTTCGTCGAGCTTTAATTTTTGTCATTAAATTTATTTACTTTTAAAAGTTTTAATATTGCACCATTTACGTTTTAATCAGTTTTAGTTTTAATTTTCCTGCCATTTACTTTAACGTTTTGCAATTTAATATACTACAACGACCAAACTATTATTGTTCCCACCAAAAGACGACTGAGTCGCACTTAAACCAACTATCAATTCGAAGAGACTGGAACAACGATATTTTTTATACTAGGCAGAAAAAACCTTGTATTAGAGAACATCTACAAAAGGAAAATGCTATATGAGAATTTCTGTTTGGTCAGATTGAACAAACGTAGTCCTTCAGAGATCACAAATATCGATATGCTCACCACGAGAGGCAATATTGATCTCAAGTTCTAGAGATCCGATAACACTGATGAAATTCTGGATGACTTCTAAGCAAAAGAACTTTCTCTTAGTTAGTGGCTGGAGACGGATCAAAAGTTAGCCAAGAAAAAGTCGAAAAGCTAGGATGAGGTGCTAACAAGAATTACTCATTCCAAGAGAAACCATGACAAGATAAGTGAGTTCCTCAACATTAATGTTGAAAATCCACTAGAGAAACAAGACCCTATCCAGGAGCTGAACAAACTAGCAAATCAAATTAGGCCTGGAGTTGGTGATATCATTGTCACCACAAAGAAATATAAAGGATTTGTTAAGTTTCAGGATCATCTCCCTGGGCATGTAATTGAAGAACCTGAACTAGGGATGATCTTGCTTAATCACCCTGAAAGACAAGACTTTGTGGGCATCAGTGACTTGGATGACATGAACAATGAACTTCTATGGAATGTCCAAAGAGTCTTCTTCCTTCACCATAGAGGTCCAGGCTTAACTGAAGCTGCAAGAACCTTTAACTTGTGTTTACTAGGAGTAGTGGACATAAGAAATATGAATCCACTGGTGCAAACTCTAGTAATTGAAGAACTTAGAGCTACAAAGCAATAGGATAATCATTTGTAATTTTTATTTTGAATTATGTAACCTTTAATGAATGAATGATTATCAGATTTTTATAAGTATATTTATTGTTCAGTGCAAGTAAGAAGAAGTTGGTATGCTCACTTACTACTGACTTTAACTTACGCTATTTGTATATCCAAATATGAGGAGATTGTTGGTCAGTATTTACTGACACTGGAGCAACTTTGGATTTGTATTTAAAATCCCCTTAAGTGTTTCATGTTCAGCAGAATGGTGGCTCTATTGAAGCATGACCAGAGGAACAAAGATTCCTACTAAAGAATGTTTGGCTGAAGATGTTCAGCTTTCCTCTTTCAGAGAACTTAGAAGACAAGAAGTCTTTGCTTTAGTGACCAGACGGTCTAGTTACTGAAGAAAAAGTCCTTAAGAAGAGCTTTCAGTTTAGTTTGGTCTGACAATACCAAAATGAATGATGTCGATCTCCTCTAGGATACTGGAGATACTTCGGTATTCGGAAGGTTTACATTGGGGCGGAAAAAGATCTTGTTTAAGTCAAAGCACATCTCGTTTGTAAAGGTTGCTTGTAAAGTTAACTATATGTACAACCTTTATCATTTCCTAGATTAGTTTAATTGTATTTTGTATTGTTTATCCAACATGTGCATTCAACCGCCCACTGGATAACATTTGCATGTTAACGTGTGATTTGTAAACCCTAATAGGCATTTCTTATAAAAGGGTTGCATCCAGGAGAGAACCGGTTAAATCTTGTACTCGAAAGATAGAACTCTTCCAAGAGCAATTCTCTCCTAACATCAACTAAACCATAAGGCGAAAAGCTTATGAACGTATTGTTTGAGACTTAAACTCATAACCTTGGTTTGTAGTTTAAGTAAAGGAAATCACCCAACATTTTCATTCAACCACTTTGATATTCCGCAAGCAAAGTGGGTTATAGATTCTTATTGAGTTTTTTTATAAAAAGTCTATACGTTGAAAAGTATTTAGTATTGTTGTTTTAATCGTTTAAGTTTGTTATTGATTTGTTAAAACAACTCACTTAAATCCAATAAGCAAGTTACTACTTAAGTTTGATAAGTAGTATCGTGTTAAAAGGGACCAACAATAGATAACTATCGAAAAATTGTACATAAACTAGTTTTAAATTTTGTTCTTCCTTGCAATGCGTTTTGTCTATAGCGTTTTTAAATAGTACTTGTATTATTACATGGATGGTCCTGTGGTTTGTAATTGCAATTTTAATCTATCGACTTTAAAAGTTGCACGACTCGTCCCTTACTTCAAATAGAATAACACTCTATGACCCTCCTTTCAACGGTTGTTAAGTTGACTCCGTTTTCATTTACACGTTAGTAGTTTCAGTTAACGATCGTTGCATAATTTATCCTTTATTCTAACGGCCGTTTATAACTGAAGAATTTTCGAATCTAGGTTCATTTTCAGCCATTTTTTCCATGTTTTTGTCCGTTTTTATGTTTTTTCCTTATTTTACAATCTTTCCGGTTTTACATTTTTGTTCGTTGTTTTACTTATTGGTCTGTATTTTTATGTTTACCATCGTTTTTACGTTTTATCTTTCTTTTACGTTTTCATATGTTTTTTTTATGTTTCGAATGTTTTTTATGTTTTGGTATGTATTTTTATGATGTGGGGAAAGAATGTGACACGTCATCAAATGGCTCCGTAACACCAGAATCACCATAACACCAGAAAAGTGGTGTTGTGTTTAACACGAGAATTCTAGTGTTATAGTTATCTCATATTTAATAAAAAAAATAATTAAAAAAATTCACGGTGTGAGGGTCGATACAATATCTCGCGTCGTCGATTCGCGTTATATCCATCATTCTGGGCTGGCAAGTACAACGCAAGAGCCCAGCGCGAGCCTCAGTGTGATTTCTAGCGCCGTAAAGCTTGCGTTATGCCTATGACTTGAACAATCTAAGCTCTTAAAGTTGCAATTTGATACAAAACTCTCTGACCATTCACGTAATTTTGTCTTCTTTTTTTATTAATTGAAATATAATTCCGACTCTGTGTCGGCAACACATAAGACGGTCTTTCTTTATAGTTTGACGGTTTGACTAGTTATTTATTAGGGTATCATCATATTTTATTACTCCTCTTTATCGCCACATCGCAGCTGCCACAAAACCAAACAAACAATGGGAACATCTTTTTCAACACCTTGTCCAGAAAAATTTCACCGGGAAGGTGAATGTTTTACTTGTTTTATGAATGAGGGTGAGTGTAAAGTACCTTATACTGAATGGAAAACATGTGTTACACAAGCAAAAAAGAAAAAACAAGATGTTGTCAACACATGTTTTCAAAAAACTCGTGATTTAAGGGATTGTCTAGAAGCTCATCAAGATCAAGAGCGTTATAGGGAGTTGGTTGAAGCTGAAAAATCTTTTGGAATGAAGCTAGTAGGGTTTCTGAGACGTAAGGGAGCTTTTGATAATGATGATTTTGCAAAATTTGAAAAAGATGTTCCTGCTTTCCAACTAATTTTTCATATGAAAGCGCATAGAGAAGCTGAGAATATTAGGAGATGGAACGCGATCAAGAATTGGTTGAGGGGTAACTAAATATGAGGAAATTGATTTTGGGTAAAGAAGATGATGATTAACTTTGTTGTGATTATGGTTTGGCTAAATTTATAGGATTTATGTTATGAGTTTTGTTTTTATTTAGCCAAAATTATAAACGACTAAACGAGTAAACGGATGAAGTTTTTCTTGTTCAACGACTAAACGAGTAAACGACGTGTTTTTTATTAGTTTGAATTGATAGTGTCAAGTAAACGAGTAAACCGATGAGGTTTTGCTTGTTCGGGTTATACTACCGCGAATGACAAGCTTTTTATTAGTTTAAATTGATAATGTTAAATAGATTTGGAATTTTTAATTGACATGGTTTTATGATATGATATTTTATATTTAAATTGATTTGTGTTGGAATAAATTAAAATCGCTAACGGTATAATTTAGAATGCTCGTAATCAAAGGAAGCTTCACGCGTGATGCAGACGTGCACCTTTTTCTCTCGTGCGTGAGCTTTGTAGCATCACATCCCCACCCCTTCTCATCTAATGTGGTCTATTTGTTAGTGTGTCGCTAGAAAGCAAAAGGCGAGGGTATCTCGGATAGATATATATAGTGAGTGAGGGTTGCGGATTATTTTAGTGGTGAAAGAGAGGATTATGGTGCTTACGTTAACTTGTTGAGCGGGAAAATATTGAGTAATGTCATTAGGATAATAAGTAGTCTAACAAACAAGCTAAACACAAATGTTAAGGCAAGTTTTTATTGCAATACGCCACATTAATTAAACATAGGGGAATGAGTTTTATTGGGTCTCTCTTTTTCTCGACCGACGACCACCAGCAACCGAATACCTAAAGGAGGCCGACCTCGTTCGACCGACCCGTTGTCGGCAGTCTTAAGAGCAAATGTGCGTGGTTGAATTTATGCAACTATAAAAGCCAACTCGAACTAAAATGGGTAAAAGTAAAACAAAAAAATAAAAAACTTGCCAAGCCCAACAGCATAAGGTAGTCTTTCTTTATAGTTTGACCCATTATTTATTAGGGTATCATCATCATATTTTATTACTCCTCTTTATCTCCACATCTCAGCCGCCACACACAACCAAACAAACAAAACAAATCTCACAAAAGTTTCATACAGTAATTAATTTAAAAAAAAAAAGTCATTACGATGGGAACATATTTCTCAACACCTTGTGGTAAAAAATCACACGACGAAGATTTTTGTTTCACTTGTATTATGAACAATGATGTGTGCAAAGTACCTTATAAAAAATGGAACAAATGTGTTGCACAATCAAAAAAGAAAAAATTAAATGTTGTCAACACATGTTTTCAAGATACTTGTGATTTAAGGGATTGTCTAGAAGCTAATAAAGAGCGTTATAGGGGCTTTTGTGAAGGTGAAGAAACTTTTGGAATGAAGCTATTTGGGTTTATGAGACGTAAGGTATTTTGTGACAATGCTGCTTTTGAAGAAATTGACGAAAAGGTACCTATGTTGGAGCTAGCTTTTCATTTGCAAGCTCATAGAGAAGCTGAGAAGATTAGGAGATGGAACTCGTTCAAGAATTGGTTGTTTAGGGGTAACTAAATATGTTGATTTGGGGGAAAAGATGATGATATTGGATCTTATTGCTTGGCTACATTTTAGGACTTATTTTATTTTTATTAGGCTGAATTATTGACGAGTAAACGGATGAGGTTTTTCTTGTTTAGGTTATTTATCGCGGATAGCGAGCTTTTAGTTAGTTTGGTTATTAATCGCGGATGGCGAGCTTTTAGTGGTGGTTTTGGGGTAACTAAATATGATGAGGAAGTTGATTTGGGAGAAAGATGATGATTAATTAACTTTGTTGTGATTAAGATCTTTTTATTGCTTGGCTAAATTCTATAGGAGTTATGTCATGAGTTTAATATTATTAGTCCGAATTATAAACGGGTAAACGGATGGTTATATTATCGCGAACGAGCATTTTATTAGTTTAAATCGGTGATGTTAATTAAATCTGGAATTCTATAGTTTTATGACTTTCTCATATGATATTTTATAGTATATCATTTGAATTGAGTTGTTTTTGGGGCAATTGAGACACCTAACGGCAAAATTTAGAATGCCCTTAATAAAAAGAATCATCACGCGTGATGCAGCCGTGACACCTTTCCTCACGCGCGAGTAGTAAATGAGAGGAGATTATGCGGCGCTTACGTGAAGTTGTTGAGTAACATAAATCCTCGACAAGGTCGTAGGAGTAACGTGGGTAGTTTTCGCCTTTTGTTGTCTATATGAACCATGATGTGGGATTTCCTAGAATTATTACCTTAGACATTTGCAAAGGATTAAATTCTAACTAACATGTATTAAAATAGTAAAACCTTAGCTCAAAGGTGGCTCGCCTCATACACCGGTTTCTTTTTGTTAAAAGGACATTTGCTACATACTTCGTGTTATTCAGTTTGTGAATGAAATGACTGTCCAGTTTTTGTGTCATATTACTTAACGGTCCTAACGCGTGATGTCTGAGGTGGCATGTCCACACATAGCTAATAGTAAATCTTTTCTTATACATGGCCATTACCCGAAAATCCATGTCTTTCAAAGCATTATGCGAAGCAAGATCAACTGAACGAAATGTTCAGTTCCACAAGCAAGCAGTAAGTAGTAGACTTCGATTAATTAAACATGTAATAGGTATCCGGATGTCTTTTGTAGATGATAATATGATCACTTAGATTTCAAGTATAATAGCCATTTTCTAGTGTTTGGCAAGCTACTCTAAGTTTACTATTGACAAATCAAACAATCAAATTGAAATTGTTTAACAATTCTAAATGATTGTTATAACTTATGTACTCTTGATTCGGAGAGGGTGTTAATAGCTAGCTAGCTTGTTCCAAACATTATTTTGTCTCAATGATATTTCAATCCATAATTACCTCAAAAACAAATAAACTCAAATGTTTGTAAAATACTAGTATAATCATAAAACCAAGCTTACTTAATACTAGAAAGACTTTCAATGACTCTTAACATAACCATCGAGTTACACCCAGGGCGGAACTATTTAGAATGTTCGGGGGCGGCGCCTCTATGACTCGCAGAAAAAATCAAATTTTAGTGGAAAAAATAAAATTTAGGACCATTTTATTAAAATGCTCCTATTGTAGACTCGAATTGCCCCTCACTCGGAAATAAAACAATGTAAAAATTTTCAATTTGCCCCCCAAAAGAAAAAAATAATGTAAAAACCTTATATTTGTATCTTTATTTTAGTGTATACAACGAATTGTGTCTAAAAATTTTTTTTGCCCACACTACGCCAACTTCTTGGTTCCGACACTGATTACACCATCTGAATTAATTACAAAGAAGACAAATCATTATGAACTTACAACAACAAAATATTTCATCTTTTTCAGTTTTATTGTCTACGTTCTTTTTATGTCAAAAAATTCAATTGTATACTAATAAAAATAGATAAAAAAAATTAAGTTTATTATATTGATTTTATGAGAAGAGTTATTTTGTATACCGTATTTTTTCATGGATATAAGAGGACTTATTCCCATCATCTATCTCATTTTCATTTAATAGATGAGATTAAATATATTTTATTTTTTATCTATTTTTTATAATTTAAATATATTTTAAACCGTTAAGTATTAAACAAAAATAATTATACCATCGCGACGATCGTTTAATTATCTTTCTACCAATATACAATATGATATACTGTTTTTTCCTTCTTTTTAAGATTTACGTGAAATATCATATATATGATAATATTGTTTTATCATATATGATAACAGTGTTAAATCATATATGATATAGGTTTCTATCATATATGATAGGTTATATCATATATGATACTGTTGATACATCTTATATAATAATTTTCGAAAACGTGAAAAAAAATGAAAAAAAAAAAAATTTGTCGAAAGTATATCATATAGCATATCTATAAAAAGATAATTAAATGTTCTTCGTAACGGCATGTTTTTTTCGCATAACGATAAACGGTTTAAGAGATATTAATATTTGAAAAAGAGGTTGAAAATATATTTCGTTTTAAATCTAGTCTATTGGATTAAAATAAGATGTATAAATCCCCTCATATGAAAAGAAAAGTATTTTATCCAAATAAATTTAAATCTAATTTTATTTAAAGTTATTATTATAAAATTTAAATAAGACTATTATTCTTATAAGTAAAAAATAAAAAAATTATAATCAATACACTTATTAAATTAAACAGTATGTTTTTTATAATCATTTATGTTGAGCTAAAACTCACTTTTTCATTTTTACTATGGAAATACATAAGATAATGAGTGTCTTTGTTTGAAAAGTATTTGATGATGGCAAGTTCTCGCTTCTATTTGACTAGAACTCGAGTAGACCACCTTAGTTAAGCTCGAGCTCAGTGAGTTGTTGATCATATCGTTAGAGCACACGGTGTGGTTGAGCCGTCGTACTCGTGTCGTGGGCAAAAAGTGATGCCACATCACTTTTTACTCCAACGACACCAAAACTCCCCACGATGGCTCAACCCCCCTCCCTGGTTAAAACGAGAATTCTCGTGTCGTCGTCACCCAACTTTTTTTTTTCAACAATTAATTAAAATAAACTTAAATTTTCATTAATAAAAAAAATACAATTACTAATAGAAAAAAAACAATACGAAATTAAAAAAAATTTACCGAATAAAAAAACACGAATACGAAAATAAACTTAAAATTAAAATATTTTGCACGCGCCTCGTCTTTGAGCTTCTCGATCCTCGTCACGTCTTGTGGACTTAATCCGGTAGTGTCGTATCGAAGGATTTGCAAATCCTCGTTCCTTTTTTGAAGTGCAACCACTTCTAGTCTAGCCGCCACCTCTCGGTCCAATCGTTCCTTTTTAGTTTCACGATCGGATAACATTTGTTGTTGTAGTATATCCACCAATTGTTCTTTTTGAGACCCCAAAGTGGCAGATGAGCTTGTCGAGCGTTGAACCTTGGCCTTTCTTGGAGCACCGGATGGACGAGGGATCTCATCGTCATTGAAAAGATCCGGATCTTGATCGGCTATCTTCCCTCGTGCCCGGCGTGTTCGAGTTGAATCGGGATTTTTCTATTTATACTTGTCTTTCAAAACAAGCCAAGCACTTTTGTGTGGAAACTCCTTATTCCCGTTTTCATCTCGATACAAACTCATCACACGAGTCATCAAATCGTCTTGATTTTCGCCACTCAAAAGTTTGGCGTTTTCATAAAACGAATTAAACCTATGAACCTCGCGGTTCAAATTCGTCCACTTCCCGGTCAACATATTTTTGTTTCGAGCTTTAAAACCCTCATCTTTAAGCCGATCGTTATACAAATCCATAATTTGGTACCAAAACGTATCGTGTGGTTGATCGGTCCCGACCTTCGGCTCTTCGGATACTTCAATCCAACACTCGGCCAAAACTTCTTCCTCACGTTGGCTCCAAAAAGAACGGTCCGACTTCGGAGGTGGTTGTGCAGCCGCGACTATGGCTTTGTTCTTTGGGTTTTTTTAGCAACACTTTTCTTCCTCGAACCTTTCTTCGGTTGTGCATCGACTTGTTCTTCGGGTTCTTCGGGTTCATTGTTTTGTTCGGGTTCTTCGGGTTCTTGTGAAGAGTGTTGAGGAAAGGTTTGGAATTGTTGTGATTGTTGGAAGATTTGTGATTGTTGGGATTGTTGGAACCACATATTAAATTGCTCGGGTGTACAATTAAGAAACGGGTTTTGTTGTTGTGGGAAGTTAGTGAACGAATTTAGGAGTTGATTATAGTTGGCGAATGTTCTTGAAGTGCAAGATGTTGCGGATGAGGGAGTATTCGGGTTAGACAAAGAAGACGAATTCGGTAGTTGAGTAGAAGGAATTTGATTTTGAGGATCAGAAAAATAATTGTTTAACCATTGATTCGGGTATTGGTTTGGATTAGGATTTTGACTCATGGTGGATAGAAAAATTAAGAAATTAGATGTAGAAGAAGGTGTGATATGTGGATAAATTGAAAGGGGGGTTTTTCCCCTTCAAACGGTCAAAAAAAGGTTCAAAAAAAAATCCGTTACCCAACGGTCAAAAAACGGTAACTTTTTTAATTTCAAAAAAAAAAAAATTAAAATTAAAAAAACCCGACGACGCGAGCCACGGTGTGGTTGGCGCCGCTGTGGCCTCGCGCCGTCACCATGACGTCGGCTGGTAGTAACCAGCCCAAAACCGACGACGCGAACCACGGTGTGATTGGCGCCGCCGTGGCCTCGCGCCGTCGTGGCTAGCCAGCCACACCGTGCCCTCTTAGTCAACCTTAGTAGTGATCCAACTTGCTCAACTCGAGGGCTTCATTAGCTAGAAAAAAATATTATGAATTGTTTTAAAAAAAAAGGTTTCGAAAGAACTGATATCTATTTAGTTTTTAGAATTTATAAAGTAGTGAAATGGGAAAATGGTGAGGTGTCAATAAAGGTGGCAAATCTTACGTATGTTGATAAATATGGACATTTTTTGTTCATTTTTAAAAAAGGATAAAGCACTTTTTGTTTATTTATTATTATTGATGATTTAAACGGATGCAAATGTAATAAACTAAATGAGCTTAATGGGCGCCCATGTAAAACACTATTTCGGCTATTTCACGAATCTTTTATATTTAATATTTTATTCTCGACTATTAAACAAGTATTTTTATTTTTTATTTATACATCTTTATATGTCTTTTTTCCCGTTTTACCTTTTGCCCGTTTAGCCCGCCCGTTTCGCCCGCCAGTTTAGCCCGCGTCCATTTAGCCCGTGTCCATTTAGCCCGCCGCTCGTTTAACCCGTCGCTCGTTTTGCCCGTCACCCATGCCCGCCCGCCCATTTTACCACTCTAGGTGTCAGAGTTTTGGCTCAAATGAAATGACCACACCTCATTTAAGTCACACGACCAACTTTTTTTTTTTCCAAACAAGACAAGAATTCCTCACGTTACCATTTGGTCCGACGAGTCAATGTGACAAGTAATAGTTATGTGAAATCTCACATCATGGTTCATACAGACAACCAAAGGTGGGCCAAAGTAGGGGTGGCAATTTCAGACCCGACACGAAATCCGACCTGGAACCGACACGAAAATTAACAGGTTCGGGTTGAATATATTTAATCTTAGGTCAGGTTTGGGTCGGCCTATCTGACCCATTTATTAAACAGGTTAGGTTTGGGTTGAAAAAAAATTAAGCAGGTCGACCCGACAACCCTTTTAAGATTTTTTTCCTTATACTAAAAATGATTAATATTTTACCATACGTGTTTACTAGGTTAAATATACCGAACATAAACACATTTAACATGTTTAACACGTCTAATGTGCCTACTTTTATATATAAAACTTGTTAAATGGATCAATATATAAACCCGTTTAATCTATTCAACATATGTAACATATTTAACGTCAACCCAAATATATATATGTGTTAAATGGGTTAGGTTCGGGTTATGTGTAAACGGGTTAGGGTTGACATAACTGGCCCGATTATTTAAATGGGTTAGGTTTGGGTTGGGATTTTCTGACCCGCTAACCTGACAACCCGAACCCGCTAACCCGAACCCGACACGAATTGCCACCCCTAGGCCAAAGTACAATTATTACGAGGCTTTTGCTATAAGATCTCACTTCTAATATTTCCGCTGAACCTCACTTTTAATATTTTTGTTGAACCACGTTACTCCTACGATCTTGTTTAAGATTAATCTCACTCATCATCTTCACGGAAGTGTCACATAATCACCTCATTCACTACTCAAACCCGGGTGTAACCCTCGCTCACTCTATACATGCCCAATATTTTAAAGTAATAGCCACCACACTCACGTACACGCACAAACACACCCACCCATTGTGTTGTGGCAACACACACCACCGAATAAACAACACCACATAAGAGGGGGTGGGGTCGGGAGGCAACAAAGCTCGCGCGTAAGGATAAGTGCCACGTGACCATCACGCGTGATTACCTTCACAAGCATTCTAAATTTTACCGTTAGCTATCTCGATTGCCTCAATGACAAATCCACTCAAATGATATAATATTACAGTATAAAACAATGTCAATTATAAAATCCCAACTTACTTAACATTGTCAATTTAAACTAATAAAAAGTTTGTGGTTCTCAGTAGCTTAACCGAACAAAGAAAACCTCATCCGTTTACTCGTTTACTTACCACTATCAATTCAAACTAATAAAAAACACGTCGTTAAGCAAAACCTCATCCGTTTACTCATTTATAATTTTGGCTAATAAAAACATAAATCATAACATAAATCCTATAAACTTTAGTCAAACAATAAAAACATTCAAATCACAACAAAGTTAATCATCATCATCATCATCATCTTTTCCCCAAATCATATCATAGAACCATGTCAATTGGAGTACAAAATTCCAAATTCACTTAAGATCATCAGTTTAAACTAATTAAAAAGCTCGTCATCAGTGATAAATAACATGAACAAGAAAAACCTCATCCATTTACTCATTTATAATTAAGACTAATAAAAATAAACACATGACATAGCCAAGCAATAAAAGATCCAATATCAGCATCCTCATATTTAGTTACCCCTAAAGAACCAATTCTTGAGTGAATTCCATTTCCTAATCTTGTCAGCTTCACCATGAGCTTGCAAATGAAAAACTAGCTCCACACTAGGAATCTCTTCAAGTTCTTTAATAAATTCATCATTTTTTAAAACTTTCCCACGTTTCATAAACCCAAACAGCTTCATTCCAAAACTTCTTTCAAGTTTAAAAAAGCTCTTATAACGCTTTTTATTAGCTTCTAGACAATCCTTCAAATCACAAGTATCTTGAAAACATTCGTTAACAACATCTTGGTTTTTCTTTTTAGCCTTCTTAACACATTTTTTCCATCTAACTAAAGGTACTTTGCACACATCATCCTTACTCATTAAAGTAGATTCACAAGGATCCATCAATCGGAATGCTAATTTTGTTTTCATATCCAGTAAACGAGGACCTTTGTGGCGTTTTATTTTAATACGAGGTGTTGAAAAATGGGTTCCCATTGTTGTGACTTTTTTTTTTTTAGATCTTGTTTTGTTTTGTGTGGCGGCTGAGATGTGGATAGAAAGAGGAGGAGGAATAAAATATGATGTTGCCCTAATGAATGAATAACTGGTCAAACTATAAAGAAAGACTACCTTATGCTTCGGAGTTATTTAACTGAATAATCTTTTAATTTTATAATTTTTTATATAATGAAGCACAATGCATGAAAATTTCATAATGTTCAAAATTTTCATTTTTTATTTAATTAGCAATATATTTTTAGGATTTAATAATAATAAAAACTACTTTATTTTCTAAATTCGGCTAAAAAAATGAACTAATGTAGAAATTTAATAGAGAAAAAAAACATAAAAATTCATTGTTAAATTTGAAGAAAACAAAACTAAAAAAATTAACTAATAAAACTTTCGTAAGAAAATTTTTATAAAGTATATGGAGTTAAGTGAAATTTCTAATTTTTTAGATTTTTTTAATAACTTTAAAAAATAAATAAAAACCCATCATTACACTAATATTCTCCATAGATTATATGTTAAACATATAAAATATATATAATTGTTATAAAATAGTCTGTGGACTAGGCTTATGTCTATTCATCCTATTCTTTGGTAACAAGTTAGGGTTTAAACTATGAGTCCTATAAATACATTTGCAACAAGTTATGTCTATAATTCATCTCTTTCTTTACCTTTGTTCTTGTTCATTACTTTCACAATACATTATCAGCACGAGTTTTTCCTCTAAGCAAAAAGTGGTAAGAAAAGCGCCGGTCATAACATACGGCAAATAATTTATTTATTCTTTTTGCTCACTTTTATGTGATTCAAACTGTTGTGTAACAATACGTATATGGCTAGTATCCACTGTTGTTTACAATACGTATATGGCTAGTCTTATGTGTTTCAAACTGGAAAAAAAAAACTGTTGTTTTATAGCCATAATATGCATGTATCCATTGTTGTGCGTAACTTTAGTAGTTTAATGTACATGTATTGTTTTTTTTTAACATATTATGATCATAATTGCTAACAATGCATCATAATTCGTTCATGTTTAATGATCGACAAAGAATATTATAAACTGTATTCTGTTCATGTTTATTAATTTGCAATACTTATGTTTTATTTATTGTAAAAAAAAAAATCAACACAACCTCAATGTTGTGTTATGATTAAAAATGATAACTAGGCCCTCAATCAATAAACTTGATAAAGAATCTCCTTTGTTTCTTGAAAGAATTCAAGGAGACATTTGTGGCCCAATTGCTCCTCCGTGTGGACCATTTCGATACTTTATGGTATTAATTGATGCATCATCTCGATGGTCCCATGTTTGTCTATTATCATCAAGAAATGTTGCTTTTGCAAGGCTATTAGCCCAAATTATTCAATTAAGAGCACATTTCCTAGATTACCAAATCAAGAAGATTAGGCTTGATAATGCAGGAGAATTTACGTCTCAATCATTTAATGATTTTTGTATGTCAATTGGGATTGTGGTTGAGCATCCTGTAGCTGATGTGCATACACAAAACGGTCTAGCGGAATCTTTAATTAAAAGATTACAAATGATCGCTAGACCATTACTTATGAAATCAAAATTGCCATCTTCTGCATGGGGGCATGCTATTTTACATGCTGCTGCTCTTATTAGATTAAGACTAAGTGCATCTCATAAGCATTCTCCTCTCCAACTGGTTTCTGGAAGAGAACCAAGTTTGTCTCATCTGAAAGTTTTTGGTTGTGGTGTTTATGTCCCTATTTCACCACCACATCGTACAAAGATGAGACCTCAAAGAAGATTGGGAATTTATGTTGGTTTTAATTCTCCATCAATCATCAAATACTTGGAACCATTAACTGGAGATGTTTTTACAGCACGTTTTGCTGATTGCCAGTTTGATGAAACAATGTTCCCAATCTTAGGAGGAGAAAATAAAAAGTTGGACAAACAAGACGTAACTTGGAATGCATCACACATATCTTTTCTTGACCCTCGAAATGGTCAATGTGAATTAGAGGTTCAAAAGATCATTCATTTGCAACGAATAACAAATGAATTGCCGGATGCATTTACTGATACAAAAAGAGTTACTAAATCATATACTCCAGCTTTAAATGCACCTTCTCGAATAGATATTCCTGAAACTCTAAATGAGTCAAATGTACGCAGGAAATGTGGAAGACCAATGGATACAAATCCACGGAAAAAGAAAGGGAATAATACAACTGCCAAAGTGCAAGAAGTTGTTATTAATGAAATCCCAAAAGAGATTACCAATGACACAGAATATGTGGATAAATCTCTTGAAGATGACCATGTACCTAACGACAATGAGATCTCAATAAACTTTGTACAAAATGGTACAACATGGAATCGAAATGAAACATGTGTTGATGAAATTTTTGCATATGCTATAGCAAGTGAAATCATAAATGATGAAGTTTCTGTGCCAAAATCTATTAAAGAATGTCGACAAATAAATGATTGTCCAAAAATGGCAAGATGCCATACAAGCTGAATTAGATTCGCTTGAAAAACGCCAAGTGTTTGACCCTGTGACATTAACCCCACACAATGTGAAGCCGGTAGGATATAAATGGGTATTTGTCATAAAACGAAATGAGAAAAATGAAATTGTAAGATATAAAGCAAGACTTGTAGCACAAGGTTTCTCACAAATTCCCGGGGTAGATTATGAAGAAACATATTCACCCGTTGTGGATGCAACGACTCTCAGATTTTTAATCAGTCTTGCAAATGTTGAAAGGCTCCAAATGCGCCTTATGGATGTTGTCACAGCTTACTTGTATGGATCACTTGACAGTGATATTTATATGAAAATTCCGGAAGGATTAAAAATGCCGCAAGATTGTAAATCTAAACCTCGTGAAATGTTTTCAATTAAGTTGAAAACATCTTTGTATGGACTTAAACAATCAGGACGAATGTGGTATAATCGCCTGAGTGAATATCTTTCAAAAGAAGGATATAAGAGCAATCAAATAAGTCCATGTGTTTTTATCAAAAGATCAAAGACGGGTTTCACAATCATTGCAGTGTATGTTGACGATTTAAATATCATCAGAAATAATGATGAAATTGAACATACTGCAAATTTATTAAAGAACGAATTTGAAATGAAAGACCTTGGGGTGACTAAATTTTGTCTCGGCTTGCAAATTGAGCATTTGTCAAAAGGAATACTTGTCCATCAATTAAATTATACGGATAAAATATTGAAACGATTCAATATGGACAAAGCTCATCCACTAAGCTCACCAATGGTTGGTCGTAAACTTGATCGAGAACTTGATCTGTTCCGTCCCAAAGAACATGACGAGGACATTCTTGGTCCTGAGATACCATATCTAAGTGCGATTGGGGTTTTGATGTTCCTTGCTAGTAATACACGCCCAGATATTGCATTTTCAGTAAACTTACTAGCAAGATATAGTTCTGAGCCAACACGCCGACATTGGAATGGGATTAAACATATTTTTCGTTATCTCTGTGGTACCCGTGATATGGGATTATTTTACCAAAAGAATTCAAAGTCAAAGTTGGTTGGATACGCTGATGCTGGTTACTTGTCTGATCCACATAAGGCACGGTCACAAACAGGGTATATTTTTACATATGGAGCCACTGCAATTTCATGGAGATCGACAAAGTAGTCTTTAACTGCAACATCATCAAATCATGATGAACTTATTGCGCTTTATGAAGCTGGTCGAGAGTGTGTTTGGTTAAGATCAATGATTCAACACATCCAAGAAGAATGCGGACTAGAGTCTATCAAAGGAAATCCAACCATATTGTATGAAGATAATGCCGCGTGTATTGCTCAAATCAAGGAAGGATATATCAAAGGAGACAAAATAAAACATATTTCTCCGAAATTTTTCTTTACATATGATCTACAAAAGGATAAAGTTATTGATGTTTGTCAAGTTCGATCAAGTGAAAATTTTGCCGGTTTATTCACAAAATCTTTGCCAACAAGAGTTTTTGAGTTACTGGTTCAGAAGATCGGCCTTCGACGTTTAAAAGATATGTATTAATTTGAGGAGGAGCATTATGCACACTACACTCTTTTCCTTCATCAAGTTTTTATCCTATAAGATTTTTCTTGATAAGGTTTTTAATGAGATAGTCTAAAGTGTATAATAAATGATGAATATCCAAGGAGGAGTGTTGTAAAATAGTCTGTGGGCTGGGCTTATGTCTATTCATCCTATTCTTTGGTAACAAGTTAGGGTTTAAACTATGAGTCCTATAAATACATTTGTAACCTCCTGGTATAATCACTGAATAATAATTCCTCTCTTTCTTTACCTTTGTTCTTGTTCATTACTTTCACAATAATAATTAAAATTTTATACGGAGAACTAAGTATATGTAATTATTAGTTGTATTAATATCAAAATTATAAAACATTAAACACGATCAAAAAAATGTATATCAATACAGAAATAATTTTGATTTATATATTATCCGAGTATATGCATGAGATTTATAACTAATAATAAGAAAATATAAAGCTGAAAGGGATTATTTGGTTAACTATTTAACTAAATGGGAGAAATTAATCTAAAATGAAGATCATAAAGAAGTCAAAACTGTTACGTAATTTCTTTTTCTTTTGAAAAGCAATGCTTATATTAAAATACCCTTGAAAAAGTCAACGAATCATACATAAAAGAGCTTTCAAGGTGAAAGCAAACAAAAGCCGAAAAAAGACGGCTATTAAAACATCAAGCCACCTAACACCAATTACAATTATAGGAAATCTAACTAAAAACGTTTTCGGGAGCTAAAACTCATCTTCCCAATCTAAATTTAACTTTTTACATGTATTCGATATCCAAATAAGAGAAAGCTGTTGTATTTGAGAGAAAATGTCCTCAATCAAAATTGTGTTTTTCTCCTCATCCAAATCATGGACCACCCGATTCCTCCACTTCCAGATACACCATATCAGAACGTAAAAAATACATTGCAAAGATTTACCAATCAATTAAGAATCTATTGGGGCAAGAGATCGAAAGATAGCATCTTTTATAGAGAAGTGGGTAGAAGCGACAATACCCTACGAACACCAACATTTTAACCATATCCGACCGACGAGCAAGGATGCACTGGTATTACACATGATAAAGTGCAATAAGTTATTTTTAGAGCTCGTGTTTTCTAGTTTTTAACCTTAGAGAAAAGTTCTATAAGGAACATGCATCCAAAAAAGAACAAAGGAAACAATCTCCACCATCCAATATTAATCTTTTTAAATTTAATTAAAAAAACATATTTTCATCCTATTTCTTAAAAATTAAATATCTCTCAAACCGTTAATCGTTATGAAAAAATAATTATACCGTCACGACGGGAATTAAATTATCTTTACATAGATATGCACTTCTATATACTTTCGGCGAACTTTTTTTAAAAAATTTCGTAAATAAATCACATGTAATTCTCGAAATATTACATGTAATTCTCGAAAACTCATGTTTGATTAATTATTTTAAAAATCACATTTGAATTTGTAACGTCACATGCGATTTGTGAAATCACGTGTATTTTTTTTGACGAGAATTTCAACATTGTAAAATCGTTAAAAGTATATGGTCTATTAAATGACAAAAATATTTTCGTTATTATTTTAAAACCACACGTGATTTATGTGAATTACATTAAAATGTTTGAATCACATGTAATTTTGTTAATATATTAAAATGTTTGTTGCCATTAATATAAAATATGTTCATTTTACCGGGGTGGAGTCCCCTTTACCCAAAAAAATATATGTAAAACAAATTGGCTTCTGAATTACATGTGATTCGGTGATAATTACATGTGATTTTGCTTGCATTACATATGATTCAAGCATACCGAAACCGTAGCTTTTTCTAACAAACCCACATTAGATGAATCACATGTGATTTTTTTAATCACGTATTATGTTTTCATTTATGTAAAATATATAAAATAAATTGGCTTCTAAATTACATGTGATTTTGTTTGAATCACATGTAATTCTGCTTGAATTGCATGTGATTCGGTGATAATTACATATGATTTTTCTTGCATTACATGTGATTCAAGCATTCCGAAACCTTAACTTTTTCTAACAAACCCACTTTAGATGAATCACATGTGATTTTTTTAATCACATGTAATCTTGTTAATATATTAAATTGTCTGCTTGAATTACATGTAATTCGATGATCATTACATGTGATTTTGCTTGCATTGGATCACATGTAATTCGATGATAATTACATGTGAATTTGTTTGCATTACATGTGATTCAAACATTTCAAAATTTTAACTTGTTCTAACAAACCCACTTTAGATGAATCATATGTGCTTTTGTTTGAATCACATGTAATTTACCACGAATTACATGTAATGCAAGCAAATTCACATGTAATTATCATACATGGATCACAAGATAGCATACATGGATCACAAGACCACTTTAGATAGCATACATGGATCACAAGACCACTTCGGAAGGATGGATGATGTGAGAAATGGAGAGAAAATGTTATTTACCACGAATCACATGTGATTTACCACGAATTACATGGGATTTATCACGAATCGCATGTGATTTACTTGGTTTCTAGATTATTGGTATTAAAGTTGAAAATAAAAATCTATGAAAACATGTAACTTAAAAAAAGACTAACGCGTCAAATGCGACGACAGTTAGATGTAAAGTTATGTGAGTGTACATGAATCACATGTGATTTAAAGCAAAATTACATGTAATTATTTATAAAATCACATGTGATTTAAAGCAAAATTACATGTAATTTTGTATAAAATCACATGTAATTTGAGCAAAATTACATGTAATTATTTATAAAATCACATGTGATTTGAGCAAAATTACATGTAATTCACACAAAATTACATGTAATTTTCATTCAACACTAACTAACCACTTTATTACAAAAATCACATGTAATTCACACATAATTACATGTAATTCACACAAAAGTTAACGATTTACAGTGTTAAAAATTCTCGCCAAAAAATTACACGTAATTTTCGAAAATTACATGTAATTTTTCGAGAATCACATGTAATTTTTTATGCGTAAATTTTAAAAAAAAGTTTGCCGAAAGTGTATAGAAGTGCCTATCTATAGAAAGATAACTTAATTCCCGTCGCGATGGTATAAATAGTTTTTCGTAACGATTAACGGTTTGAAAGATATTTAATTTTTAAGAAATAGGATGAAAATGGGTTTTTAAATTAAATTTAAAAAGATTAATATAAACCATTAGATGGAACTTGAATGAATGGTTGAGATTGTTTCCTTCTTTCTTTTTTTGATGCATATTCTATAAGGATCTCACCTCTTTAACCTTAATGACACTACATAAAATTAATGTTTCAAAAGGCTTGTTATGTCGCTGTAAATGCCTCACAAAAACGCAAGGTTTGATTTCCACGTTACATAATAAATTAAAGGTAAGCTTAAGGTTTGACGTGGGACGAGAAATGAAACAATGTGATAAAGTTCGATAAGTTATAATGCGTAAAGTTTTTTTTTCATTTCAATTGTGACAAAAAAAAGACTTTTATATAAAAATAAAAAAATTACATGCAAACATAATATTTTATTTTTAGAGAGAAGTGCAAAATTATCCGTGTGGTGTGTAAATAAATTGAATTTCATTCTTCGTTAATTTTTTGAACATCAGTCATCAATTCATCAGTGAACGATGGAACATATATCTTTGTGAAGGATGATACATATGTTTTTCTCGATAAGTATAACAAAGTATTAAATAAAAAGTATTATTGTCTTTTTCTTTATACGAGGATGTATGGTGAAATTTAAAAAAAATTGAAAAAAGTTTTAATCTAAAAAAAAACTATTTTCTAAACAAAATAATTTTATTTTCAAATAAAATGTTCACTTTTTTTAATTTTTTCTTAAGATAAAAAATTTAATTTTCTTTTCAAAAAAATGTTAATTCTTTTCGAAAAATTTAATTTTTTTAACATTTCAGAATAAATTCAGTTTTGGAAGAAAAAGTTTATTTACTTTATTTTTAAAAAAATATTAGATGAGAAACATAAAAAAATATTAACGAGAAAAACTAGGGGTGAGTATAAAACAAGAAAATCTAAACAAAAATCAAAAAATCGAAAAACCGCCCCAATTGAAAAACCGAAGAGATGGTTTTCACATTTTTGAAAACCGAATGTTTGGGACGGTTTTTGGTTATATGTATAAAACCGAACAAAAAAACCACCCCGCCCCACTTAGGTCTACAAAATTAATATAATTTTATATTTTTAAATAGTTATATATGTGATACTTCTAATATGTTTTATTTTTTTTATTTTTAAAATTTAGACATTTGTTAAAGATATTAAAAAAATTGATTATGATTTTTCTCACCTAAAAATTGTTAGATTTATGATTGCTATATAAGCATTTTCATTATGATTTTTTGTTTTACATAATTTGATGGTAGCTAATGTTGCTATTATTCTAGTGTATTAACTATTAACTAATTGAAACTATTATTGTTAGTTGCAACTTACAATTAGGCTGAGTTTGATTTAAGTCGAAAGTGATTGACTATTGATGTGATTTTTCTAAATAAAAAACCCAACGCGTAAAATGAAAAGGAAAAAAATTGAAATAAAAACCGAAACCGAACCGTTACAATGAAAAAAACCGAAAATCCATATATGAGAAAATCGAACTCAAATGATTTGTGATATACAAAAACCAAAGTTTGCGGTTTGACTTTTGGTTTAGCATAAAACCGCCCCATGCTTACCCTTAAGAAAAACCCTTCTTGTTTTTAAAAAGTTAAAAGTAACTAAATTTTTTCTTCTATGAAATTAAATTTATTTAGAAAACGTTTAAAAAAATTTATATTTTCGGAAAAAATTAAAATGATTTTCGAAAAGAAAATTAATTTTGTAGAAAATAAGTTTCTTTATTTTTTGCGAAAAGAAAATTAAATTTCTTAAAAAATTAAATTTATTAAAAAATAATAATTAAATTTTTCAAAAATAAAATTTTATTTATATTTGAGTTACTGTTAAAAAAATTTATGTTTTCCATCTAATTTTTTAAAAAGCATAAAAGTAAATAAAATTTCTCTTCCAAAAAATTAAATTTATTTTAAAATGTTTAAATATTTTTTTTTTGGGAAAATATTAATGTTTTTGGAAAAGTAAAAAAGTTTATTTTTTAAAAGAAAATTAAATTTCTTAACTTCAAATTTTTTTGTCTTTTAAAAAAAAATTAAACTCTTTCTTCGAAAAATGTCTTTTGTGAAGAATTTTAAATTAAAACATGATTGAAAAAAATATTATTTTAAAGTTCACCATACATCCTTGTAAAATCAAAAAGACAAGAATACACTTCCTTTAAGAGTTAAGACCTTGTTAATACATAACGTGAAAAATATTTACAACATCCGCCCACAAGGATGTATGGTACATCGTTCACTAGCAAAGAGATGATTGGTGTCCAGAAAGATAAGAAGGGTGAAATTTTGATTTTTTGACATACAAAACATGGATGTTGCACTTTTTGTTTTTACTTTATTTTTTTATGTATGACAATTTTTTTTTAACTTAATATATATAAAATATGATATAAATATACTCATTTATAAATATTTTTACATTTTTTAATATTTTAAGTCACGCCTAATAAAATGTCATGATTCGTCATGGCTCAAAAGACGTAAGACTCGATCATTCCATCACACTACGTCTCAAGTTATTTATAGCATTGAAAAAAACGTCATAATCACATAGGTCGATAAAATTTACAACGTAATACTACTAAACTTTATAAAATATGTTAACGGTAAAGATCAAATAAATAGGCGAATAACATATTTTATAAAGTTTAGTAGTATTACGTTGTAAATTTTAGTCTACTATTTACTCTAACGAGGTTTATGAATCTAGTCTACTATTTACTTCTTGCTCAAGGAAAATGAATTTCACTTGATCTTGCTTAGCAATTTAGCATAATGCTTAGAAAGACGGAGTTTAGAGTAATAGCTATGTATAAGAAAAGATTAACTATCAGCTATGGTATATTAATATATACTAGCATGTTATTCGTGTAATACAGCGAAGGATACCTGATAACTATTTTTAGCGAATAAATGTTACAATATAACTCATCAAATGTATATTCAAAGTAAAATGAAAGTTATAAAAAAATTAAATCAAGTTAAAATAAAGTCAGTATCAATGAAAAAACTAAAATTTAACAAAAATATACTAAAATAGATGTTGAATTAAAAAGCACAGAATTTTAAAAAATATGGCGAAATTAGATTATTAAAAAAAGATATTTTAATTTAAAAATAAAAGTTTTTTAAATAGTTTGTTACAAATGTTGTTACAAAAGTTTGTTTCAAATAATGAATGGATGAATTTAATTTACCAAATATGATGCTTAAACCTAACATTCTTAGGCTAAAGGGAGTGGCACCTCAAAATCACACCACCAGCTCAGCTCTATCTCAGTTTTCTTACTCCTCTCACTAACTCACTCAAAACCCACTTTTGAAGAGTACTAAAGAAAAAAAAACTCACATCCACCGAATACCCACTTTATATAAAAATATATCCTACTAAAGAGGTGAGTTCTACATATAACATGAACCAATAAAAAATAAAACAATCAATCTCGAACATTCATTTTTTAATCAAAAAATAAAAAACTATCTTTCACTTTTTTCTTAAAAAGATCATATATTTCAAACGATAAATCGTTAGATTACGAAAAATACATCATTGCGACGAATTTTTTTTTTATCTTTCAGTACACATGCACTTTGATATATTTTTGACGATTTTTTATTATTGCGGCTATAAAAATCACATGTGATTCGGAAAAATTACTTGTGATTTTTTAATAAAAAATTCAACTTTTTTCCAGAATAAATAAATAACTTTTATTACGTAGTGTTATTTATTAGTGTAATTATTTACATAGTCGAATGGAAACAAGTAACGAGTTACGCCACTAGCTTTTTCATATATTTTCGATGATTTTTTTGTTGAAATTTTCATAAAAAAATTACACATAGTTTGTAAAATCACTAATAATTTGTAAAATCACTTGTGATTTGTATTTCTAAAATGTATGTGTGATTCCATATATCGCATGTGGTTTTATAAATTTACATGTGATATTAAAGTAACAAATCACGTGTGATTTCAGAAATCCACAAATTGTAAATGATTTTACAAATTCACGTGTGCTTTATAAAGTAATAAATCACATGTGATCCGTGTGTGCGGAAATTAAAAAAAATCATCGAAAGTATATAGAAGTACGTATCAATAAAAAGAAAATTTAACTCTCTTCGCGATGGTATAATTTTCGACTACAAAAATCACATGTGATTTCATAAAATTACTTGTAATTTCGCAAAAATCACATGTGATTCATATAAAGTGAGTTTGTTAGAAGAAGTTAAGGTTTCAGAATGCTTAGATCACATGTAATGTAAGCAAAATCACATGTAATTATCACCGAATTACATGTAATTCAAGCAGAATTACATGTGATTCAAACAAAATCGCATGTAATTTAGAAACCAATTTGTTTTATATATTTTACATAAACAAAAATAGACAATTTAATATATTAACGGAATTACACATGATTAAAAAAATCACATGTGGCTCATTTAAAATGGGTTTGTTAGAAGAAGTTAAGGTTTTGGAATGCTTGAATCACATGTAATGCAAGCAAAATTACATGTAATTACCGAATCACATGTAATCAAAAGCCAATTTGTTTTATATATATTTTTTTGATACAGAGGACTCCATCTCGGTAAAATGAACATATTTTATATTAATGGCAACAAACATTTTAATATATTGACAGAATTACATGTGATTCAAACATTTTAATACAATTCACATAAATCACATGTGATTTTAAAGTAATAACGTAAATATTTTTGTCATTAAATAGACGGGTTTTTTTTTTGCTAACCGTTATTTTCGACTCATTGGCCGAATAATCCACGGGGTTTTCATAAACTTTTTACGATTTTATAATGTTGAAATTCTCATAAAAAAATACACGTGATTTACATAAATCGCATGTGACATTACAAATTCAAATGTGATTTTTAAAAGAATAAATCAAACGTGAGTTTTCGAGAATCACATGTAATTTTTCGAGAATCACATGTGATTTTCTTGTACGAAAATTTTAAAAAAAAAGTTCGCCGAATGTATTTAGAAGTGCATATCTATTGAATGATAATTTAATTCACGTCGTGACGTTATAATCATTTTTTCATAACGATTAACGGTTTGAGAGATATTTAATTTTTAAGAAATAAGATGAAAGTGGATTTTTTTAATTTAATTTAAAATTATTAATATAAACCATTAGATGAGATTTAAATGAATGGTTGAGATTGAGAAATTTCTATTTTTTTAAGAAAGTGTTTCTTATATACTTTTGTCTCCTTCTAAAATATCTCACTCTCGCAACATTAAAAATAAATAATAAAAAGTAGTGGGACCCATCATTTCTAAAACCAACAGAGGTGACTGCTTTACCTTTCGAAAACCCCCCGCCCAAATCACAAGTGGCTTTTGTTGAGGATCATGGTACCCACGCGTGGGATACAAAGCCACTCGTGGGATTTATAGCCCATTCCCTCCAGCCTTATATTAATTTTTCGCTTGGAGTTATGTTTGGTAATTTTAAGTTCAAGATTAAGATTGGAGTTATGTTTGGAATTAGCCATTTTATATATATTAACAATTAATAATAATAATATAATATTAATATATATGTGCGGATGTGCCACATTGAGAGATTACGCATTTCGACAATTTCTAACACATATTAAAGACACACTTTTATTTATAACTAGGACTTTTGCCCGCGCTCCGCTGCGGCGCGTTTGTAGGAACATTTTGTGTGTTCGCTTTGGTGGGTAAAATTGGTTCATCCTCGTTCACGTCCGACTTTTTTCTGTAGCATAACTTTGACCTGATAATTTGCCTGCAAAAATATGATATAATGCATCTTATCAAGGATTTGGGTTTTAGAGTCAACTAACAAATCCAAACTGTCGCCTTACAGGTATGCATTTTTCAATAACTCAGTTTTCTATTGCATGCAATAAAGGAAAACTTGCAAAGTAACAAACCTCGTATCAGGTTAGTTTTTTTTTCTGCTCGTATGCGTATGTCAACTTTACAGAGTTCTGACCACGTACTCCTATTGCTGCAGATAATTTATCAAGCTTCTCAGCAAGTATAACATAAGGTTCCAGTTCTGCAAGCACCTGCTGCAAAGGTCATAACATCGAATTGAATAATGCCCCCTAAAAAAACTTTGATAGCATACGTGATATCAGCTTGTATATAGTTATATCCACAAAGGCCTTTTTTATAGGTTTCTTTAACAGTTGGTATAAGTTTGACGAAGAAAACAAGCAATATAAATTTGTTCCGTTTACTTACCGGTCATCTGTTGTGCATCGTTCACCCACTGGTCTACCATGTCTTCCCATATTCTGCAATCCACACATGCTAGTTATGCACATGTTGCATTTCCGATCAAAGTGTCTAAATTTGAGTATTTTTGGTTCACTATGAGTTGTAAAGTTTTCCTATTCTTGAAAACTTAAACAGTCGCATAAGATGTGCCCACAACCTAGGTTCTTAAGTCATAAAATCATACCTATCATGTGTCTAATCTTAACTACAATAAAACACATCGCAAAATTCAACCCTATAAACCTAAAGCATATTTTCTTAGTACAAAAACTCTTTACAAATTGCACCACAAAAAACCTTAACAGGCGGCTGCACTTTTCAACCAAAGAAATCCAAACAGATGGTTATCAGCCCTTGCTCGTCTTTCTACCCACATAAAATTGATCATAAGTGTACATACTGCATATTACACAACTTTCATAGATATACAGTTAGAGACGATGTATAACAGATGGTGACTGAACAAAACCTTAGCCTAAATGATATACTCATTGTGAAGTTAGTAACACCAAAAGCAGAATGGGCAAAGAACCAAACACTGGAGCACTCGAGGCAATTAATTCAGCAGAGTTAAAAGCACGAAAAACTGAGGTTGTTGGAGCTCCAAAAGCTACAGTGATTGAAACACCAAAACTAAGAGTAGGAAAAGATCCAAACACCGTGTTTTTGCTTTTATAATTCCTAAAGACTAATGAGTCATATATACTTGTTGGCCAAAATACCCAAAATCTATTTAATCATGTGAAAAGTGATCAAATGGGTATGTTTTACCATCGGTCATAACATGTACTTTACTTCGTGTGTTACTCTCAACATGTTTATGTTATGTGTTAATCCTTTTAAATTCAATATCAGGCCATCCGGGTCAAAAAAAACCACTTCAGCGGGTCAACATTATATGTGTGTCAGATCACTGGCGCACATAAAGTCATAAAGGAAAATTATCAGGGGATAAGAGCTAAACTACTCGATTGACAAAAATATCAAAGGATAACAAATACGCCAAGAATACCACTTATCCATGTGTAGTTAGATACAAAGCTTGTACAGATAACCATATAAGACACGTAGAATTTAGTTTTCTTGGCAACATAAACATATTAGGATGTATAAGATAATTGACAGTCTTATTTGTTCCAAATATATCTATCGAGAATATAGTAATATATCTCGATAAGCATTTTACTCTTTGCAGAAAGAATTCTCACACAGGCTTTCACATATCAGTTTTCATAGGTTTATGGTACATAGCTTTATTTATTAAAGTTCAATTAGCATCAACTCCTTAACCCGAGTAATTATTTTTAGCGTAATTGTAAAACCCGCTTTAAAAGTCCTCGAACACTAATTACGGATAATCACAGATTTAATTTAAACGTTGCGTAAATATTTTATTCAGATAATAATAGTATTAATTCAAGTATTACGTAATTATTATTTATTCTGAAAAATAAATAATTCATATCAGAATATAGTCACGAGGATTTAATACACGAGAAAACAAATTATAACACGGAATAAATAAAATGGGCTTTGTAATAAGCATAAGCCTTATAAGTCTTACTATAGCCCAAAGCCCGGCCCATTAGGATATAAACCAACAAAAACTCCTAAACTCCATTTGTATCAAATTAGAAAAAAAATAGTATACATGGGAACAATTAATCAAATAAAATAAGAAACAGTTACATACTTGATCGGGTCAAACAAAACTAGTCAAAAACGTTTTATGTTCTCCGAGATTTTTGGCAGTGATTGACTTATTTAATACTATCAAATATCTTTGCCTTTAGTACACATTATTCATCCATATAAGTTTCATCATCTTAGCAATAATACATGAACGTCTTATATATATTTCGAACTAGATCTCGTTGCAAAATCTGAAGTTTAAAAAGTATGAAATATGGATTCACGGACGTCAATAATAAAGTGTCTTCATGATGAGTTTTAGTTCAAGTTAACGTGAGGAAGCAGGTCTCGCTCGTTTGTGCTTCTTCGTGTTACGATCCAGCAACATGGAATCGTGACATGTCGATTTCTAGAGGCGAGTTTTGTTTGTGATCACGTTGAGATCATATTCGAGCCATGTTTCAGTTACGAGGCCCGTTCGAGTTGTGGTCCACGTCTATGTCAGTTGGATTTTCTGCAGCCGTAAGTCTTGGATCGCGGTTAGTAGCTTAGGTGTTCGTCTCCGTCCTGAATTTGTTTGTGTCTTGCGGAATCTTATGTTCGCTGATGCATTTTAGATGGTGCCAGGGCTGCGTTTTCGGGTTCATATATGAGGCTACACGTGGGTTTCGGTTTCGATCGTATCTCGCAAGATTATAGTGTTAGTGTTCGTGTTCTTCTTCAGTTTAGATCATCTATCGTTAAATTCTGGTGTTAGTGTTCTTGATCTTGGTGGTTCTTCTTGAGGTAATGTCTCTAGCCATACCATGCCACATTATGTACTAATCATTTGTTATCATAAGTTCTGTTCATTTGTTAGACTCATATTACATGGAAATTAATAAATTAATAGTAAAAAATAAATAAATAGATAAAGTCACCACTTTATGATATCATTTGTTATCATAAGTTTTGGTTTTTGAAATTACCGTATGGCCATACACCTACAAGGATATCAATGATTTGAGTTTTTGTCATAATATTGAATGAAGTCACGTTTGAAATTTTCTCAAAACGAAAACAGAGAAACATAAACTTGTCGTTTAAATTATAGATACATGTAAGCTTAGGATTGTCTAAAATGGCATGATATATTAATGATATGACTATTAGTCATATTATATATAGGCTAAGCATGTACACTATGTTTGAATGTCTTTTTATCTAAACGTAACCATGTATTAGTCAGAAAATTAAGTTAATCATTTTTATAATCTCATTTTATTTATCAAAAGATTAATTACTAAAAGATATTTAGTTGCTACATTATTGTAGATTACGGGTCCGAGAAATAAGTTTGGATTTTGGTTAAACGTCGGATTTGGCTAGCTAAGGTACGGATACATCTATTCAGTCATTATTCGTTTGTATGGATTTCCCGTCCTTTCAGTAAGGACTTCCTTTATGCATGATTAGGATTTCCCGTCTGCAACCAAATGTCTTCCCCAATTATATGTTATAAGTTTTATCAGAAATCAGTTTTATAATTAAGTTAAATTGTCGGAGCATTATATACAAGCATGACCGGTTTATGTACTAGTTACGGAGGTACCGTAACCATGACACTTGAGGCACCGATGTTGTGACTCACATGCAGGAGAGTGATATCCTGCATCGTCCCACTCATGTTCAGTTTGGCCATTTTATCAGTATGTTTAGTGGGGCGTATGAATGCATCCTAGGCTTATCAGTTTACAAGTTATCAGGGTGAATGTGGTGTGTGCTCTACATCCTTCACATTGGAGCTGATCCCTCCACCCACCACAGTATTTAGAGGTCACCCCTCTACAGTTATTTAGAGGTCACCCCTCTACAACATGACGAGGTCACCCCTCCAGTTATTCATGCACCGTTGTTACGACACATGACTTATATAAGCTCTGGCAATTAAAATACAGTAAATGCATGTTTTCAAATTTAACAGATAGCAGTTCAGCTTTATTATTTAGAAATCAGACTTTACAGATTATACACAGATTTCCACTGCAACTTTACTTATCAGTCTTACAGCTCTAGTATTTTATCATCTGTTTCATTTCAGTAATTTCTTATCATGCTTTATATCCGTTCACTGAGCGTTATGCTCAGCCGTAGTTCTTTCATGTTCTAACGGCAGGTACACCAGGATGCTCTTAGGATTCTGAGAGCATGTGCATTAAATGGAAGCTATTCAGACTTCTTACCTTATGCACTTCTTACATTATTCTGCTTGTTTGGACATTGTTTAGTCCTTTCCTTTAGTATTTTACTTTTCATGTTTTGAGCTTATGTTTGGATTACCGATGTTTGATTCCGGTATTTCCTTTATGGTCATTTAATGTTTTAGGACATTTACCTTATGCTTTGATGACACGCCATAAATACACGTAACGGTCCACTTATCCAAGTGGGGTGTTACAGTAATGTTTTTTAGTATACAACGTATCACACATACAGAGTAAGACCAGTTGGTTATAAGACAAACCTGTGAGTTCAAGAATGTAAAAGCGACCTAAAGAGAAACTTCTAAAGTCTTGAACTTGGACATAAACAACTGATAATTTGGATCAAGCATTTTGAAGTCTTTAGTCAGATTAGGCTCATAAACGTGATGGACAATCACACACCTCCAACAACATCTACACATAATAAATACTCCAATTTTCAATAGATCAAACATCGGAATTTTTGTTTATAAAAATAGATATGATATATACAATAATTATAAAAGTTTATAACCATCTTGGTTGGTGAATTTGTTTCCAGCATTGGAACAGTTTCGCTTTCGAGGTTTTTTTAGATATAAGCTAGTCAAAACATAAATAAGTTAAATACCAACTAATGGCAAATAACACTCATCTCTCATACAACACAAACAACTCCCTTCCTATAGCAGTTCACGCTTCCTGTAGCAGATCAATAAAATCAAAGGTTTTGTTTTTTATGTTTTCATTAGTTGGTACTTAAATACCTCCGTTTTTAGGAACATGGAAAATAGTAGGCTCAGATATGACGACCTTCAGGGAAACCGGACGCACACGGCATGGCTGCATCCTCAAAAGGTTGCCCTGCCAAGGTCCGTGGGGCCTCGGGTTTAACCTGGGCTATTCAATTTCATCACAGCCATGCAAAACGAAACCTTACAATGAATTCTTAACTTTCTAGAAACCCACAAATATACAAACTTTCTTTCTGCATACAAAAATCAAAACGACCCATAAAAATCGTCGAGAACCCGCGATCAGCGTCGCAAAACATCCACATATTACTTGTTATCATAAGACATTTAGGCAGTGTCACAATAAATCAAAACAGGAATATGCATATTTACCTGGTGCAGATTCCTTTAAAGAATAAAGTATTCTTTAAACCTGAGCTCGCTTTGGAGAAAACCTGCAACCTTTAAAGGTAGCATGACCAAGTTTGAGCCTTAAAGCGTTGACTCAGTAGGAGGCTATCTGGGAAAAAGACATAATCCGACATGGCTGCAACCTTCAAAGGGTGCCCCGCCAAGTTTCGGGTTATCTTATCCTTACCCGCGCCCGTTTTAGAGTCATCACAGGCGGACAACATACTACTAATAATGTAGGGGAATCACGCTACCCTAGTAACAGGTAAACCCCTCTCATAATGTATAAAGAAAACATTTTTACACCATACCCTCTCATCAGAAAGGTTGACAAAAAGATCCTCGGGCAGTTAATCAATAAAATGTAAATTGGAAGTCCACTTTTTCAAAACAGGGAAAACGGCACGGCAAGTATCAGCCGGCGTCTTCTCATTTGTAATTAATCAATAAAATGTAAGATGCCCACCAAGATCCAGGGTATGGTATTTAAACCCCGAGGTTTGTTCCCGATTTATCGGTATTTTTAGCATAGGCTGATGAACATTACAGCATCTAATTCTGCTACCTGAAAAGAAGCAAGCAAACAATAGAAAAGCTTACCCGAGGATATAACAAATTATCTAATGAATGAAAATCATAAACATAGTTTATGGAAACCACTGGTCGGAAGTTGTACCTCAAATATAGAAACTGATAAAATATAGAGCATGTGCATCCCACGCAAATGAAGAACACACCGGAGGCTATACACTTTTGTGCCTTCCAAAATATCATAAGAAAACTGCTCCTTCTCTCAATAGTGCAACAAAGTAAAATATTAATTTCGATTTTGTAGGAGGCTCAGATATGGCAAGAATCAAACCGAGAGGATGCGGACGCCATGGCTACAACAGTCTTAAGTTGTCCCGCCAAGATACGACCGATCCTAGCTCGATCGAAAGCACCTATACTCATCATAGCCAATAACAAAACTCATTTAAGGCGACTGTACCAGTAAATCAACCTGGCCCGTTCAGGGCCATCACTCTCCGAAGGATAAATCGGCACAACAATAAAAGCATCGCAGCCTGTAATAGTGGGTTTAAATACCATCTTCGTTGTGTCACCAAGCATATGTATGCCACCAACCTTAAAAGGTTGCCTGGACAAAACCAAACGACATTATCAGAGCTATATATCGTCGCCCGAAATCAACAGCGGCAACGAAAGACACGACGTCACTATCGTCGCCTGCTATCGACCCCGACAACGAAAAAGTCTGGAATGAAAACAATGGAAACCCACATGAAGACTAATTAGTTTTCCAAAACATATTTTGAAGCTATTCACAGAAAACACGCGGGCCACTTTACTGATAGTTGTTACAATCAGGTAACAATCAAAAGTCCACAAACCCTAATATAAGTAACTTTCGAGATCAGCGCCCAATGTAATCTGACGGACGCCACCTACCAACCATCAACACCGCCTACCATAAACGGTGGCAATGAAGAAGCTGCTGGCAACGAAAGTGGCAAATTATATCTTTAATACATCAACAAAAATCAACATTCAAGATCCTAAAATAAAGTAATAAATCTAGAAACCTTAATCAATTAAAAAAAATAGGAAATACCTTTGTTCAGGCCAATCACACGACAATGGCACTGGATCAAGCGTAGAGTTATTTAACCCAGATCGATCGGATCAAATACAAATGGATGAAATATGGATCTCTCAAAGAAAGATCTAACACAACTCCACCAATAATTTTTAGTTGGGAGTTGGATCAGTTTTTTGAGTTAGGTGAGAAACATAAACATTACCTTTATATTATGCATCGTACAGTAGAAGACACGAGGCATCCTAGATGCATCCCGTTTTGACCTATAACTTTTTGGGCTAATCTCAACCGTAACATCACTAACTATGCACCAACAACTCACAACGGAAAACGGCGACCAGGAATCAACGGATGAGGCCAAGGGTTAACCTCATAACCCGTTCAATCAACAAATCGACGGCCCATATCATCTTTTAACCCAACCAATTGGAAAACGTGAGTGAATGGGGATTTTTTTATTAGATGCACAGTGGAGATGGGAGAGTTTGTGAGAGGAGTTGTGAGTGTATGAGGGTGTGAGAGACAAACAATAAACAAATACATAGTGTGTGAGGGAGGAACTGTTCATTGGGAACCGAGATTCCCTCATTTTATTAAGGATATAATTTATATAAACCAGATAGTATATACTATTCTAGCGAAAGAAACAGGTGTATATGATGCCACCTTAAGTTTTAATAATTGTTGGTTAGAGTTCTAATCATTCGCAGATGTTTAAGTCGCAAATCACAAGAAAAAACATTTTTTTTCATTCAAACAAAAAATATATTCTTGGTCGTAAAGCAGATGATTCTATGATTTCATATCAAAATAAAAAGAGTAAATTGTAAAATACATCTCTGTAATTTGAAAAATTTTACATAATATTTCCTTGGTTAAAAGTATTGGCATTATACATCACTCATTAGGCAAACGTTTAACACAATATCCCCTAGGACTAACGATGCAAAGTTTTTTGTTATCTTTTAACGAGAGATGTAATTTGCCTCACGAGTGATGTATTTTGCAAAAAAAAAAAAAATCGAAAAATAGTTTTGGTTTTCTTTGCAAAAAAAGTTTTATTTTTCTTGTAAAAAAGTTTTAAATAATTAAAATATTTATATTATTCTTCGAATTCTTTTTAAAAGGATAAAAATAATTCCAACGAACTTTTTTAGTGTTTTTAAACATTTTTTAAAAAATGAAACATTTACTTTCAAAAAAATAAAATTGTTTGAACACTTTTATCTTTTTTATATTTTGACAGAAAAAATTTAATTTTTCAAAAAAAAAAATAATACTTTTAAATATTTTATTTGATTTTTATTTTCTAAAAAAAAAGTGATTTATGTTGGAATTCTTTTTAACTTTTTCAAAAAAAATTCAAAGAAAAAATATATATGTTAATTATTTTAAAATTTTAATTTTATTTAAAAAAAATTAAAAGAAAACTAAACTTTTTCTTTTGAAAAAAAAAACCGTATCCAAACTTTTTTGGGGGGAAAAATAAAAGCTTTTTGCAAAGAAAATCAAAACTTTTTTCGAAAAAAAACAAAAGCATATTTTTTTAATATTTTTTTTGGCAAAATATCCCTCATGAGATAAAATTAAACTTTTTTTTTGCAAAATACATCTCATGTTAAAAGATAAAAAAATAATAAACTGCAAAATACATACCCATGGCTTGAATATTTTCACACAATACATCCGTGACTGAAAGTATTGGCAATATACACCACTCGTTAGGCAAACGTATGACACAATACATCCCTCATGACTAACAATGCAAAGTTTTTCATTATCTATTAACGAAGGATGTAGTTTGCCTCACGAGGGATGTATCTTGTAAAAAAAAAATTATTTTTTTCGAAAAAAAAGTTTTGGTTTTCCTTGCATAAAAAAGTTTTATTTTTCACGTAAAAACGTTTTAAATAATTAAAATGTTTATGTTTTTCTTCTAATTTTTTTTAAAATGATAAAAATAATTTCAACAAACTTTTTTTGTGTTTCTTATACATTTTTTTAAAAAATTAAACATTTCCTTTCAAAAAAGTAAAATTTTTAAACATTTTTATCTTTTTTATATTTATTAATGAAAAACTTTTGATTTTCAAAAAAAAATTTAAAACTTTTAAAATTTGATTTTATTTTTATTTTTTAGAAAGAAAATAATTTAGTTTTTTAACTTATTTTTAAAAAAATAGAAAAAAGCATAATTATATTAAGGGCCAGTTTGATTTGTAGGCTTTTCACTGTTGGCATGGCATTAATGACAAATTAAGTGTTTGGTTACATTTACTAGTTTTTAATATGGGTTTCAAGTTTTTTATTTTATATATAATAACTTATTCTAAATCTAATAAATTAATATATTTTTTCTTTCCTAATCAAATCCAAATTTTCATCATTTCTAAATCATCTACTTTATAAGTCTATATCTAAAGTGAAACCCGACTTTAAACCAAACGGATTCAAAGTTTTTGATAAAAATAACTAAGGGTGTGTTTAGTCGTGGAAAAATTTTCATATTTTTCTGTTTATAAATTTCTAGAAAAGAGGAGAGTTTTCTTTTTCTAGAAAAAAGTTGAAAATTTAGAAAAGGGTAATATGGGGTTTTCCAATTTTCTATATAAATTTAGAAAATAAAAATCTTGAAATTTTAGAAAATTTTCCGAAAATGATGATACTAAACAACTTTTTTGTTTTTTAGTTTTCAAATGAAAAATTTTCTGGAAAAATGAGAAAATTTTTCTTAACTAAAGAGGGCCTAATTTTTTCTTTTTTGGAAAAAAGCATTTATTCCAGAAAAAGTTATAAAAAATCATTTTATTTTTTTTGGAATTCTTTTTACCTTTTTAAAAAAATTCAAAGAAAAACATATATATATAATTATTTTATAATTTTAATTTTATTTAAACATTTTTTGAAAAAAAAAACTAAACTTTTTCATTTTAAAAAATAAAAAAAAACCTTGTCCTAACTTTTTTTTGGGGAAAAATAAAACTTTTTGCAAAGAAAATCAAACTTTTTTCAGAAAAAAAACACAAACATATTTTTTTGAAAAAATATTTGTTTTTGTAAAATACATCGCTCGTGAAACAAAAATAAATTGTTTTTTTTTTTTCAAAATACACCTCACGTTAAAAGATAATAAAAATATTTATATCGTTAGTCCTGAGAGATGTATTGTGTCAAACTTTTGCCTAACGGTAGTGTATATAGCCAACACTTTCACCCATGCATGTATTGTGTGAGAAAGTTCAAACCACAGAGGATGTATTATGCAGTTTACTCTAAAAAGAATATTTGCATCGTTAGTCTTGAGGGATGTATTGTATCAAACGTTTGTCTAACGGGTGTTGTATATTGCCAATATTTTCATCCATGAATGTATTATGTGAGAAAATTTAAACCACATGGATATATTTTGCAGTTTACTCAAATAAAAATAAGACAACTAAAAATTAGCCAAGACTAGAGGTAGCAAAATAGGTAAAGCGGGTTAAGCAAATCTAAATGAGTTTGGGTATCAGTGAGTTTTTTTTTTTAAATATGGCTTAAATAAGACGGATGGTTTAGATGAGTTTTGAGAAGAAAAGAAGATATTCCGTATATTTTTCTTTTTTAGTATTGGACACTAGACTTACAAATGGAGGTGTTGAAAAAGTCGACTCGACCTGAACCCGAATAAATCTATTCGGGTCGGGTCATTCGAGTTTAAAAACGTATTCGGGTTAATTCGGGTTGACCCGAGTTCTAATTAGACTCGGATTCAGGTTTATATATTTTTAGCCTTGATCCGACCCGACTTGACATAAACCCGACCAACCCGATTTGACCCGACTCAGATAACACTTTTTACATTGTATTAATACTTAATTAAGCCAGTTTTTAAACTTTTCATTACACCCGCGTTCAAACCCGAATAGATCCGCACTCGAGTAACACAAGTTTTAATTGAACTCGAATTCAAATATGATTTTTTAATCTTTAGCCGAATTGACTCGACCCGAATTAACCATACCCCAACTAGATCAACCGAATTACACCCCTACTCACAAAGACACCCTGGCCTTTGCTTTCTGGGAACACACCAGAATAGACCAACCACATTACAAATCTATTTAACATTATCAATTTAAACTAATAAACCTCATCCGTTAACTCCTCGTTAACAATTCGGGCTAATAAAAACAAAACTCATTAAACACCATTAAATTTTTTTTTTTTGAATAAACACCATTAAATTTAGCCAAACAATAAAAAGTTAAAAACATCCAGATCACAACAAAGTTAATCATCATCAACATCTTTTCCCCAAATCAACATCAACATCATATTTAGTTACCCCAAAACCACCACTTCTTGTTTGGCTTCCTTCCTCCCCTAATATGCTCAGCTTCTCTATGAGCCTGCAAATGTAAAAGCATCTCCAAAGAAGGCACATCTTTTTCAAGTTTTTCAAAATCACCATTTTCAGGAGTTGCTTTTTGTTTCATAAGCCCAAATAGCATCATTTCAAATGAAGTTTCAGCTTCAACCAAGTCCCTATAACGCTCTTCATCTTGATGAGCTTCTAGACAATCCCTTAAATCACTAGTTTTTTTAAAACATGTGTCCACAGCATCTTGTTTTTTCTCTTTTGCTTGTGTAACACATTTTTTCCATCTAGCATAAGGTGCCTTACACTCACCCTCGTTCATAAAACAAGTAAAACATTCACCTTCGTGGTGAAATTTTTCTGGACAAGGTGTTGAGGAAGATGTTCCCATTGTTTGTTGGGTTTTGTGGCGGCTGAGATCTGGAGGTAAAGAGGAAGTAATAAAATATGATGTTGCCCTAATAAATAAATGGTCAAACTATAAATAAAGACTACATTATGTTGGGCTAGAGTGTTTTACAAGTACCCTCGATAGAGTGTTTTACAAGTAGCTTTTATTATTGCATAAATTCAATGAAAAAACGTTTTTAATTTTTTTTTTAATTTAACCTTTTTAACACTATAAATAATAGGGTGAGGTTATTTTCAGAACCAAATAAATGTACAGAACTGCGAGAACCACTTTTTTACTCTTAAAATGCACATGTATATTTATCGGGTTAGTTCATTAGGCAGAACTACATGATTTTTCATTGTCGTAGGTCACTAAAAACATGTATCCTAGGATCATGCACATGTATTTGTTTTGTATGTAAGATAACTATCTTTTCGTTGGATAATATGAAAACACATGTGCACTCTTCATATCGCTCATAATACTCGGATCTATAACCAATAAAACAACTATTATATGTTAATTTAAACATAATAATGAAAATACATATGCATTGTTAAGAGTATTAAGGTGGTTCTCGCAGTTCTGTACATTTATTTGGTTCTGAAAATAACCTTACACATAAATAATATTCCAATTATTTTATCATTTTATATACACTTTTAATTTATACTAAAATCATTAATGGCGTGATTGGTTTCACATATCGGTGATGAAATCAAAAATATAATTAGGTTTTCCTAACTAATATCCATTGGTCAAAGGTTAGTGGAAATAAAAGAACACAAATTTTCTAAATTTACATTAAAATGCATTAAATACACATTAATTATAATGAAAATAATGTTTATATATACTAATTTATGAGTTTATTTAATATGTATCTAATGTATTTAATGTAAATTTAAAAAGTTTGTGTTTATTTAATGACCATTAACCTTGCCCAATGGACATTGTTTAGCAAAACTTAATATAATTAAAAAACAAATCGACAAGGATAAAGTATGTCAGCTCGCGAGTATAAATAAAATATTTTTAAAACTTGAAATAAAATAATAAAATTTTAAAATATTATAAATTTTGTAATTCAAATAAAAATCCGATTTTTATTTCGGTTGATTCTAAAAGTAGTTTGTTTTCAGTTTAAAATACATTGAACAATCCGATAACTAATCGAGTAACACCCTTACACGGTTCGAATTTTAAAATAAATTGGTTTTACCTAAAATCAAACCGAGGTAATTTGGTTTTTTGTTATCGGAATTCATTCGGTTTTTGAGTTATCACAACTTGGTTTTCCAGTTATTGGTTTACAATCGGTTTTCATTGTTGTTTCTCTAATTGGTTTTATCCACACTAGTATCTTCGTTCAAACATAATATCGTAGTATTGGTTAGCTCAAAATTAGATCGTCAAAATACTATGGTTGCGTTTAGTTAGAAGAAACACATTCTTTTCTATAAAATGTTTTTTAGAAAACAAAGGAAACAAAAATTGCGTTTAAATTAGCGTTTTCCAAAAAACATCTTTAAAAAACACAAAATTCATATTTTGCCCTTTTATACACAAAACAAAAAAAGAACTTTATTTGTTTTTCATGTTTTCCCTTAACACATTTGAGCATGTTTTCTAGTTTTGCAAAATGGAAAACACAAACACGTGTTACTCTAACTAAACGCGTTTTTTAAGTTTTCAAATGTTTTATAGAAATAAAAATCATTTCTCTTTTGCTACAAAACAGAAAATAAAAAAATAAAAGAAAATGTTTTCCAACTAAATACGCCCTATGTATTTTTTTGATAGTGAGTACTTGGTACAAAGTCTCTCTTAAATTGTTTGGGTAAAAGTTAGTTAATTAAAACCTAAAGGACTAGTTTTGCCATTCAATTAAATAAAAAAACGACATTTTCACTTGTTGTCAAATTTATTTACATTTTCAGTTTACAATTTGTTACATTAATAATCAAAATCTGGGATTTAAACTACTAGTTTTAATACCCGTGCACGCACGGGACTTAAATAAAAGATAAATTAAGTAATAATTTCGTCATTTCGATTATATATATATTATATATGTTTTTTTAAAACATTTAATGTTTATATGTTTGATTATGTTGTTGTTTTACTATGCAATGTGTCAACTAATATAAACTCACTTTAATTTTTATTTTTCAAATTTCATACTCTTTTTTACTTTCGAAATTTTTATTCTAAATAGTTATATCTTATTTATTAATCAACAAACCATTTACATAAATCGTACACGTACACTGTTTATAAATTCATGATTTTGTAATGTTTAATATTATTATATAAAACAGTATTGAAATTTTAATACTAAAAAAGATACGATGTTTATGGACCCACAAGTTTTACTTGATTTTTCATTATGTGATCATATTAATTAATATTTTGAATAAATATTTGTTGCACAAAGGATTTAACTTTGTTTAACTGAAATGTTAGCTATCTTTTTCTAGACATTGTGTGTTTAGTAACACATAACGACCTTAAAAAAATATATGTTGTTGTAATATGTAGAATCCCGTCTATTCTTTTTCATCTTACACCGATGTCCGAGGTCCTGCATTCATTTTTATATTTATATTTATGTTAATAATAATTTACGTAGATTGTATTGTTTGACTTTAAGTGTCAAAATACATATAGACAGTAATTTATGTTTTTATTTGAATTTTATAATCATGTGATTTATTGATGTTTTTAATATAACATATATGTTGTATTTTTAAAATATAAATTTAGAGGGTATAAAGTTTACATTTAAGTCAATCTAATTATATTTAAAATTCAACCACTAAAGTTTTATTAATCCACTCCTCCTTTTTTAAGTTTTTATTTTCACAAATTTAACACATATATCTTTGTGTTTACATCAAAATCTTCCATCAAAATCTTTAATTTTGACCAAATTGAATTCAATTTTGACTTTTCTCCACCAATCACATCACTTGATTTTGCTTATGTGTCAAAATCAAGTCATTTAATTGGTCCAATTAATTTTCTACAACCTCCACTTTTCACTAAAATTCTTAAAAAATCTAATTCTTTTATTATATAAAAGATAAACCAGGGAAAAGACAAATCCGGTTAAGTTGAGCGATGGTTAAGCCAAAAGATTTTGACAAATATGGTTACTATCACAAATGCTCAAACTTTATAGTCGCAAGTGCTCAACAGCAAATGATCAACTTAAGATACTCAACCATAAAATGCTCAACTTTGCACCATAAAATACTTAACTTTACACCATAAAGTGCCCAACTTCACAAACTTGAGGGTTTTTTTTTTCCCAAAGTTGAGCACCGTAAGTCGAGCATTTGCCATTGGATATAAATGACCATATATGTCAAAATCTTTTAGCGTACCATTTAGTGGACCATGCAGGTTAAATTTGACCATTTTGGTCTTTTTCCCTATAAATAACAATGATATCAGGCGGGTGTACTTTTATAGTGTATAATGTTATCACTTTTTTTTATTGTTGCAGGTTAAGTGTTTGATAAAATGCCTCACTCACCATTGTTTTCTACAACTTGTATAAATTTGATAATGTGTTTACTACTTATGTGAGCTCGAGTAAGGTTTTGTGACATTAAGTTATGTTTATTTTTACGATTGGCCGCAAGGTTTTTACGCGCTGTATGTTTAAATTTCCGAAAGACGAGGTATAAATGTTGGAGCGTTAAAATTATATTTATTCATGAGCACACACGTAGTTTTCAGTAGTACTATATGCAGCAACAAGCATTCAGCTGCAAACATGCTTCTTATAACGCTATGCTATGAATTCCGTACTTGCGCCCAAAGATTTGTGCAACTACTTCGTTGTTAACACTATTGTCACATAAATATAGTTTGCTTCATATACTTTTCTGAGTTGTTTTTTGTTATTGATTCCAGTTTGGCTCTCTTAGTTCCCGTGGCTCCCAAATGGTTTTTATATTATGTGGCCTAAAACACACTTTAATATTTCCAAAGGTTTTGTGATTCTATTGCTAATTTGATTATTTTGTTTATTTTAAGGTTTGAAGAACACAACACTACATACATTACGACCAAGCTATCTGGAAAAGAAATCAATAACCTGTGCAACAAACCAACCAACGGAAATCTCTCCTGTTAATAAGAGGGATGGAGACGGTAGAGCCTTGGTTAAGATGTGTGGAATAACATCAGCAAAAGATGCTGCTATGGCAGCACTTTATTGGAATGATCCTTTGGGCGCTAATTCTTAACGCTCAATTTCAATTTCTACTGCAGAAGAAATTTCAAAAGTTGCATGTGGATATGGCGCAAAGGCAATTGGAGTGTTTGTTGATGAGGACACCAACACAATGCTGAGGGCTTCTGATGATGCAGACCTTGAATTTGTGCAGGTAGATATTTTAGTATAAATAGATAAGAAGTAGATGTAGCCATAGGTTACGTTGTTCTATTCAGTTGATGATTTGTTGAAGTTCTAACAGCTTCATGGAGACGGATCACGTTCTGCTTTTCCTGTTTTAGCGAAGGAGAGAAAACTAATTTATGTACTTCATGCAAATGAGGACGGTGACCTTCTCAACCACATATCAAATGAAGATTGTTCTTTGGTTGATTGGGTTTTGGTGGATAGTGCAAAAGGGGGCAGGTACTTCTGGTTTTATTTTAAACTCATTGTACTTAATAGTTGAGTTGATTTGGGTTATGCCTGATCTCTAATGGACAAATGGGTTAATTCAAAATTTTAACCCAAGAGGAACCCGGTTAAATGGGTCAAGTGGGTCGAAAGTCATCCAAAATGTATTTGATTGCCTAAACTTCGTAAATGGCTTTATTATAACTATATTATTTTTGCATTATCCATTCAATGGACTTTACCCATGTGGTCACCCTAACCCGCACCAAAATATCCAAAACCTACTTTGACCCATTATCCATTTCACTGGACTTTACCCATGTGGCCACCTTTAACTTAGAGTTACATCAAAGGAAACTAGCTCATTATGTTAAGTTGGTAAAGCACTTAACTATTAAGTTGTTGGTCAACTGTTCAAGCTTTACCTGTTACAGTACTTTATTTGTAACCCAAAACAAAAATCAGAGGAAACTAGAAATTGGCAGGTGATACACACTGTCTTTTACGGCTATATGTGATCCTAGACTAGTAAATGTAGACTGCAGATATAGAATATAGATGCATAAGAGATGGCTTATGCATAAACTGTCACATGTGCACTGTCTTTCACGGCTAATAATGATCGTAGTCTAGCAATGAAGATTAAAAATGTAAAAATAGGTGCATAAGACATGGCTTTTGTATCATCAGACTGTTTGAGGGAGTTACTTTAACAGAACCATCATAATGTAAATGCATATTTAGTGAATGAGTAACCGTCTTCTCTAGCAAATTATACTTATTCCAGCACTGCGTCCGATCATATATTAGAATTTATTTTGATCTCATTTACCAATTCATCACGAAAGAATCTAGTGCCGGTCTCACGTCCTCCTCCTTTCTACTCGCTGTAGGAATCAGATAGAAACTCAAGATATTAAATTAAATAACAACGATAAACTTCTTTTAATTATTAAAGATAAAAATCACATAGAAGGTTAAGTTCCTCTTAAATCGAAATTGTCGGTTGCTGTTTTGCTGTCTTAGTCTTTGGCCTTGAGATTATCATATATGCCAAATTAGTCTTGGTCTCATAAGATTCTTTCCTGCATAGTAATCTCACATACTGGCGGCATACTTCTGTGTAGAGGTGGCATAGTTGGCGGACAAATTGGGTAGTTTCTAAGTACTGGCAATGTTGGGTCGAGTGGTGTTGTCCTGCAAACCCTTTTTGTCCATTTTATCATGATCTGAATCAACAGATTAGAAGGTTGTGTGAACTAATGTTATCCACAGATTAATTATGGTTTAAAAAACTATATTCCACTTTGGGCTGATTTTTGACCTTCTAGTCCTTTTCTTGTTAAGCTTAACGTTTTGACTCTACCAATTTTCTTTTAAGATAAGCATAACCCAAACCAACCCATTCATAAACAAACGGATTAAAACTGGAACCTGTACTTGTGTTAACCTAATTTGTGGTTTAGTATACATTGTCAGTGGTAAAGGATTTAACTTGTCCCAATTTAAGTTACCACCAATCTGGAGAAAGTACGGGTGGCTGTTGGGTGGTGGGATGAAACCCAAGAATTTAAGTGAAGCTTTGTCTATACTAAAACCAGATGGAGTTGATGTCATAGTGGTATCTGTTCTGTACTTTTTTTATCATTTACTACTTTAGTTCCCTGTTAGGCAATTGATATAATCTACTAAGTTTGACGTTAGCGAGCTGTATGATAAAAATGACCGAGCATCTTTTTTTCATCATATATCCTTTTACTCAAAATGTTGCAGAAAACATGGCTCAAATTTTTTTGTTAGTAACTTGTAATGGGGTTTTGGGTCCCCTTAACATCTGTATGAGAGATTAGACCATTTATAATGGTTCCCTGAGATAGAAATATGAGGAAACCAATAATTGTACTTGTAACAGTATGATAAAAACTACTGACATAGTTAATCGCCCTCTCCAAATTTGTGGAAAGATAAACAATAATATTATATTATGTGGCCTAAAACACGCTATAATATTCGATATGTTTGGGCCGTTTTTCATTGCTAATTTGGTAATCTTGTTTATTGAAAGGTTTAAAGAACACAACATTGCATACGTTGCCCTCAAGCTAACTCGCACCAAAATTACCAAAACCTGTGGCCACCGCACCGCTAAATGGTAAATGAGATCGAGCATGTGACCACCTCTATTTAGAGTTACATCAGAGTAAACTAGTTGCTCATTTAGTTAAGTTGGTAAAGCATCCAACTATAAAGTTGCAGGTCAATTGTTCAAGCCTTGCCTCTTACTTCATTTGTAACCCCAAAGCAAAAATCAGAGGAAACTAAAAATTGGCAGGTGACACGCACTGTCTTTTACAGCTATATGTCATGCTAGACTGGTAAATGAAGACTGCTCATATGGTATATAGATGCATAAGAGAAGGTTTATATATCCATTTACCAATCTGGGACATTTCTTAGCATGAACTGTCACATTATCACTGTTTTTGCATATATTAGAATTTACTTCGATCTCTTTTCCCAATTCATAGCGAAAGAAGCTGGTGCCGTTTTTGCATTCTCCTCCTTTCTAGATTTCCTTCGGCGTTGAAATCGAATAGAAACTCAAGATATATGTAAATAACTAACAAAGAAAAACTTCTTAAATTAATAAAAGATGGAAATCATATAGAAGGTTTAGTTCCTCATGAATCGAAATTATTTGTTGTTGTCTAAGTCTTTGGATTTTAGAGATTATCATATATGCCAAATTAGTTTTCGTCTCATAAAATTGTTTCCTGCATAGTTATTCCACATACTGGCATACTTCTGTTTAAGAGTGGCATAGTCGGCGGACTGGGTAAGTAGACAAAATGGTTAGTTTTTAAGGACTTGCAATGTTAGGTGCAAACCCTTTTTGGCCATTTTATCATGATCTGTAGACGTTTAGTTTTTAAAAATATGGTCTAAAAATATATATAAAATTTCTGAATCAGCAGATTAAAAGGTTGTGTGAACTGACGTTATCAACAGATTAAATATGGTTTAAGAAAGTATGTTACAATTTGGGCATATTTTGGACCTTCTATTCCATTTCTTGTTCAGCTTAATGTTTTGATTTCACCAATTTCTTTTAAGATGAGCATAACCCAAACCAACCCATTTATAAACAAACATGCCGAAACTGGCACCTTTACTTGTGTTAACCTAATTTGTGGCTTGGTGTATATTGTCAGTGGCAACGGATTTAACTGGTCCCGATTTAAGTTAACGCCAATCAGGAGAAAGTATGGATGGCTGTTGGCTGTGGGATGAAACCTGAGAATGTAATTTGGCTATACTAAAACCAGATCGGAGTTGATGTCAGTAGTGGTATCTGCTCTTCAGATGGCTTTCAGAAAGATAAGTTTCGCATTTCATCTTTCATGAACGCCATATATTCCATTCAGTACTAATCATAGCCAATCAGGATATAATTATCGTCTTTGTTCTGTAACCTTTTTTATCGTGGTACTACTTTAAGTCCATGTTAGAGAATTGATATAATGTACTAGCTTTGACGTTAGCGAATTGTATGATAAAAATGGCCGAGCATCTTTTCTAATCATATATTCTTTTATTCCAAATGTTACAGAAACATGGCTGAAGTTGTTTTGTTATTAAGTTTTAATGGATCTATGAGAGATTAGACCATATATTCTTTACGGCCCACTATTTTGAACCACCCTCCAGCTACGGGTCTGTTTGATAGTATACAACGTACCCTTCATCACTCACGTAATGATCATCCTTTTTCATGCTACTTGCAAGAAGTCCAAGCAAGTGGAATGGAAGATGCAAAGATTTCTTTGGCTCCCTGTAATATTTTCCGAGTACTGGCTTAGCGACTTCAATCTACATCATTAGTGTCTGTTTAGAATGCCTTACATAGTTTTGGGTATTAAAATAATCATGCTTAGTGAAATATTAAAATGAAAAATATTTACCGCCTCTATTAAGTTATAGTGTGGGATTTGAGGGAAAAGATGATGAACATGGGATCCTACGTCATGAAGAATGGTGTATCAATATCATAACTCAAGGGGCCATTCACATATTTAACTACTAGGGATTTAATTTAATTAGGAGCTTATTTTGGGCTTACAAGCTTATGTGATTTCGGATTATGCTTCATAAGCCCATTTTTTCAGCTTATTTAGGAGCTTATATAAGTTTTTAACTTATATGAGCTTATAAGTATTCATATAAGCAGAAGAAAGTGGGTTTACGAAGCATAATCCAAAACCACAGTAGCGCATAAGCCCAAAAATACGCTTAAACAAACAACACCAAAGTTTATTTGAGTATGTGTTTATTGGTGTGGTGATAACTAGTGTAGAATTTGTGATTGTGCATGAATGGTTTGTGTTAGTTAACGAGTTTTAATATTTGTTGGTGTGACTTAATTAATAGGACGTGGTTTGTGTTTTTGTATGCAGACACGAGGTTGGAAAAGGTATTAAAGAGAATGAGTTCATTTCTGCGAAAGTTCCTATTTACCTAAACGTTGTGGTATGTCTGATTTTCGATATCTAGTTTGTTGTTGGTATAATGCCGTGACAAGTTGTTTGTTGGCCTTGGTGCATATTACGAGTGCTTATTAGTGTGTTGCGATTTTTAAAAGAAAAAAAAAAGCATCTTTGAAGTGTTTGGATTGCTAGGGGCTTATTGACCTATTTGCTTATATTCTGATGAAATAAGCGCTTTACAGGGGCTTACAAGCCATAGAACATCGAGATTTCATATAACATCATGTATATTTCGTATTTCAACGTTATGAATTCAATGAGACATTGATTTAGGAATCATTGTCTACGCATTTGTTGGAAGCATAAAAGCAAATCCAAGCAAAACTAAAGTACATGAATTCATATACACATCGAGATTCTAGAATTTAGTAATGTAAGTATTATACACAAGTAATCATTATCCCGCATAGTTCAGCATATAAATCCACTTAAGTCTTCTAGCATTCTGTATATACCAGTCTAGTCTACCAGAGATATGGTTTAGTTTTTAAATATAATATGCACACGACACAGTTAAGATCGGAGTTCTAAGCTAACGAGCTTCAACCCTAGGTAAAAAATGTGGCTTAATCAGTTTAGTCTCGACGTATTATTTTCTGTAAAATTGGGTCCCGAAAAATAGTGGAGGCCCTTGACACCATCACCGCCTGAGCTTTATACCATCTCTAGTAGTAAGCCATAGTTTATAACATCTGAATCAGCAGCTATGGTGACAATGTGAGATAGTCAGACATTTTATATAACATGTATGCTGCTAGTTATAGAACCAGTGTGTGAATTCTTTTCCATTAATAAAAAAACATTGATAGTGCAGGCAAGGCATGGAACACGTGCTCTTACTAAGAAAAGGATTCGAGACTTGGATACTTTGTCTAGCAGATTAAAAGAGCTTCTGCAAAATGCAAAAGAAAGAGGGTCGTCTTTTGAGAAAGTTCCTTCCTGGTTACCAAAATGGAGTTCTCATTGGAAGGGGAAAATACAATGATCTGCGTCTTCGTGACTCGTATCATTGTTTATGTAAGAATATGAAGTACGACTCTGAGAGCTCTTTGTTGTTTGGACTCTCTGCTACTTATCGTCATTGGAACGATGAAAATTAAGTACTTCAGGATCAAATTAGATTGTAGCAGATGTGACGGGAGTCCACTCTCAGTTGTCAACTATCTTAGTAATAGTGTACGCAAAATAGATAATCCTAAAGCTACATATCTATACTTTCTGATAGATTTTTTTTGGTTCCAAAAAGAACCAGATAAGCATTTAGGATTTGCCAAACGTAACAAAAACATATATAATACAGTACTTGATTAAAAAAAACATAAGTCGAGAAGCTATAAGCGTATGTCATACAGTAATTCATTAAAAAAAAGTCTACATAAACACGATTACATGTCAAAAAACACCCTCAGCATCTTAGGGTCTTTAGTCAATTCACTTTACACATAACTCACTTTTCTTCGTTTATCTACATAAGTCGCGGTTCAATAGGATCGATCCGAGTCTGAAGTTGTAGTCTTGTTCCAATCCGAAGTCAAAATCAATATCAAAGTGATTATCCGGTTTGTTCTCAAACCAAGCATCGTACGCAGGTTGAACAGATGACACTGCCTCGTCATCACCAAAAAGCTCACGATACATGTCTGGTTGATCATTCACGACTTCACTTTCACAATCGTTAACACCGAGAAGCTCGTCGAACGTAGTATCTGGTGGATTATTCACGACTTCACTTGCAAATACATTCTGATGATCGTTAAGCTCGTACCTAGGTTGAACAGATGACCCTGCCTCGTCATCACCAAAAAGCTCACGATACATGTCTGGTTCACTTTCACAATCGTTAACACCGAGAAGCTCGTCGAACGTAGTATCTGGTGGATTATTCACGACTTCACTTGCAAATACATTCTGATGATCGTTAAGCTCGTACCTAGGTTGAACAGATGACCCTGCCTCGTCATCACCAAAAAGCTCACGATACATGTCTGGTTGATCATTCACGTCTTCGCTTTCACAATCCTTAAAAAGGTCTTCGAGATCTAGCAGGTCATCAAAACCATCGTCATTAGAGATACCCGTAACATGATGATCAACTTGTTCTTCACTTGCATGTGCAATCTTTGGCTTTTTTGAACTGCACTCAGAAGTAACAGTGGAGTCGCAAGATGCATCATAGTTTGGTAAATTTATGCGTGCAAGTGAGCCGTACAACTTGAAAGCAGCTTGATCATAAGCCCTAGCAGCTTCGACGGCAGTAGGGAAAGTCCCAAGCCACAACCTTTCACCCTTTGGTATTCGTATCTCAGCAACCCACTTACCCCATGTTCGTTGCCTCACGCCTCGGAAAGTGCACTTTGTATTCTCGGGTCCACCTTTACCTTTCATGCAGCCCTTGGTAGAACCCTTAGCAGGAGGTTTACGGGTTTTAGTTTTAGGATCACTGTTAGTTAGTTCCCACTTGGCAAGTGTTTCTGCAAGGAACTTGGGAGCCTCGGATCTTTTTCGTTTTTGCTTCTTGCAGGTATCCATATTATTGTTGCGACAACTTGTTCACTGATCGAATAAAAGGAAGGAATGTTAGTGTTACGTTTTTGGAGAGATCGACCCGATGCGATTAAAGAGAATGGTTGTTTGAGTATGCAATTCAGTCGGCTCTCTTTTTGTATATATAAGCCCGTTAACCGACTTCCTCGTCAAATATAAGGAAACTTTTTCTTGGGCTTATTAGTGACGAGCATGTATGGGCTTATAAGCCGTTAACCGACTTCTCTCGTCAAATTAATATAAGGAAACTTTTTCTTGGGGCTTATAACCCGTTAACCGACTTCCATCGTCAAATTAATTTAAGGAAACTTTTTCTTTCCTTTTGCTTTCTCATCATTAGTAAAAGGAAATACCAAGTATAAGGAAACTTTTCTTTCCTTTTTCGTGTTTTACAATTAGGGTTCTTTTTCTTTATTTAGAACCACTAGGAAACCCCTAAAACTCATGGCTTCACACTAAGGAAGAAAATCATGGATTTTTGTCTCTTGCAAAACGACCAAACTCCCTTCCCAAGCTCCAGGAAGCTCCAGGAGAAACCCACTGCTCTAGAGGTGTTGCTTAGCTTTTTATTGTTGCATAAATTCAACCACGCGTATTCGGAGTTTTTTAGGTTGACAAAAGTACAAACACAACATTCTTTTCTCACAAGTAGAGGGACAAATTCTTACCATCTATTTTTGTTTGATTTAAATGTGAAGATTAATCTAAGATTTTAAAAATACGGAGAGACCATTTTTGCCAAAGAATCCAAAAGTTTCAAAAATCGAGCAAAAGAATTAAAGTTGTAAATTTTTCGAACTGTTTTTTATTAATGGTGATATTTTATTATTTAAAAAAAATGAAATATCACCGGTGATTAAAGAGTCCGGTTATTTTGCATACCTTGTATCTTTTGGATACAAGGGGGATACAAGGGGACAAATCTGGGCCACTCATCACATAAAATCTAACGATCCAGATTTAAAGAAAAAGAAAAGCGGACGGGTAGTTTCGTCTTTTCACTACCCCGCCCAAACCCTACAAACTACTATCTATCTTTGTTTCTCCGTCATTTCATTTCATACAAAAACACACAGACACAAAAACACACACAACAACCACCATAACCGTCATCTTCTTCCCCAAAAATCCACCGGAAACATCTCAAAAAACAGATCCAGATCCAAAATTAAAACTTCGAGATAAAATCGAAGGCTAAAACGGAGCCTTCTACCAACAAAACAGACAAAAATACGATCAAAACAAGACAAAAAGGTATAAAAATACAGATTCACTGCTTTTTATATGCTTATCATGCTTATTGTATCCTTTTCAGCTTATTCTATGCTATTTCAGCTTATTCTATGCATATCATGCTTATTCTATGCTTTTTCTAGTTTTTTAAGCTTTTACAGTGCTTTTTCTATGATTATATGCTGACTATAATAGATCTAATATACAAAACGTCATTTTTTTGTTTTAACCGACTTTATGTGTTCTAATATTACTTGCATGTGGATATAATCATCTAGGTTGAAATGAAAGAAACATCATATATGATAAACGTTAATCATATATGTTGTATAACATATTTAATTTTTTTTAACAATAACAGTTATTTTTTTTTCATTTATGATAAGAAAGCTTATTAAACTTGATGTGCGAGATGGAAAATCTTACTTTTTATATCTTTTAAGAAAAAGAGGTTTACAAAATTATACATCATATATGATAAATGAAAATCATATATGATAAGCACTTACATATATGTTAAAAAAAATTTCATCGTTGATAAATGATACATCATATATGATAAAATCTTATCATATATGATATATCATGCTTGATATTTGACGAACAATAAAACGCACAATTAGGATTGAAAAACATATATCATACGCGCTTATCATATATGTTATACAATATTTCATAGTTGATAAAATGATACATCATATATGATAAAAAATTATCATATATGATATATCATATATAGATATTTGATAAATGAAAAAGTTACATCATAATAATACTAACGTATCATATATGTTACTAATGAATAATATTTGATAGGTCATGCATCATATATAGCATTAACATATGTACTTTTGTCTAACTTTACACTTTTATTGCAGATAAACAAACAAATTACCCTTTTAACTCAGGTAAACTGATGCAACTAAAAAGAAGTTAAAAAATAGTATTGTAAAAATAGGTAACATATTTGATAAGGCTTTGTCATTTGCAGTTGCAAAGAAAATAAGACAAGCCAAGGAGACAGCTGCCGTTCAGGAAAAAGAAAAAGAACCTAAGGGAAAGGCCAAAGCTGGCGCTGAAGCTAAAGAAAAAAATAAAAATGTTGTAGCAAAGGCCAAAGAAAAAATGGCTGCCAGAACAAAGAAAGTGGAAAAGCCAATCGAGAGTACAGAAGGTAAGAAAAATATACTTTGTATCATACTACTTCATTAGAAAAAACATACATTAATGAACAACTCTTTGCTCTGTAAAAATGTAGAAGAAAGTGAGTCACAAGACGAAATAATCAGCAGCGGGGAAGAATATGAAGAGGAAGAACCCGAGTCTGAACAACCCGAGGCTGAAGAAGGTAACGAGGATGAGGAAAACAAAGAAGAGCTAGAGGGCAATAACGAGGGGGAAGACGAGGGAGATGAGGAAGACGAGGAGGAAGAGGATGTCAATGATGAGGGTGAAAGTAGCGAGGAGAATGATGAAGACCAGGAAGAAGAGGAATCTGAGAAAGAAGAGAGGGTCAAAGACGTTTTGAAGAAAATAACAAAGATCAAGTTCATCAACCCTTCAAAAACAAAAAAAGGTAACAATTAATGATAGTTTTATCAAATACGATATAGCATACACTCTGAAGAAAATATTTATGTCTCATATATGTTGATTGTATAATACTAACACATTTCAATCTATTTTGCAACACTGCAAGCTTTTCTGAATTGGAAAAGAAGGATAAAAAAGCCGGAAAAAGGAAATTGGAACAAAAGCAAGAAGCAAAACGTCCACATAAAGGGACAAAAAGACAAAAGCATACATACAGCAGGGGCAAAAAAACAACCGGAAAAAAAGAAACACCTTCGCAGGAAGAATCAAGTGAAGGAGAAGAAGATGAGCTGACGGATGAGAAAAACAAAACTGACGATGACGAGGAGAACGAACCTGTACATGCGGTTGGCACATCAAAGATGCTAGTTCACAAACCTTCACCTTCTAAAGGCAACAAGTTAAAAAAATACAAAACTGAAGAAGAAGACGACGACTACAAGATGGTTTTGGTAAAAAAAAAGAAAGGTAGAGGTCCGACGAAAAAGAAGAAGCCAAAGGTATACCCTACTGCCTTGACCAGATGCTCACCTAAATCGTTGTTCGAAGCAACCTCGGGACTATCAGATGAGAGAAAGAAAGTTTTAAAACAAATCGGTTTTGAGAGGTACATTGAGTTTCCCATAGACGAGATGTCTTCACACCTTCTGTACCATGTTGTCGAGAAGTTCCATCCACAAAGCATGGAACTGAGACTCCCCAAAGGATCGATCAAAATAACAAGAGAAAGGGTGCAACAAATGCTTGGTGTCCTGAGGGGACAATATCTCTTAATGAAGTGCCAGAAAGGGAAAACGATGATGCTTTCATCAAAGAATGGATGGCTCATTACGACACATTAAAACCAAGCCCAACAACAATTGCAAAAAGGATCCAGTCGACCAACACAACAGACTTCACCTTTATAATGAACTTCCTTATGCTCTTTGGTGGCACGATGTTCAACTTAGACTCTGGTGGGAAAGTCCTTTTGAAGATTTTGAAAAAGGTCACAGAGCAACACAACATTAATGAGATCGATTGGTCGTCCTATATACTAGAATGCCTCAAGAAAAGTAAAAGCAAGTGGAACGAACAAGCTGTAAAAAGATGGTACAACGAACCTGCTACTTTCTTATGTGTAAGTAAAACCAACTTTTTTTTTAAATTTAAAACTTACTTTGTATGTTTTCGTTGTCTTTAACCAAAACAAACTTGTTCTTTTCACAGCTGCTTTACTTGGACTCAACTTACTTCCCAGACGTAGCCGTGATGCGGCGAAGACCAGCAATAAGAAGCTAGAACGGTTGGTTGATGAAGTTGAGAATACAAGAAGAAATGAAAAATCAATGTTTGGGGAACCTAGAGCATCAAGATGAGTACAAGGAAGAAGATGTCCATATGGGGATTGATGTGTACAAAAACAACGACTTCTATCTAGAACCAATTAAAGACTGGAAACCACAAACACTAGAGGTAAAACAAAAAACTATGATTTTCATATATGATAGTATGAACTATCATATATGATATGATAAAGTATCATATATGAAAGATACTAATACACTAACAACATACTTTTTTCTATGCAGGAGTTTGTTGAAAAAAGTATTGATCGATTTGGAGAGATATATGAGGCAAGGAGAGTGCTTGTTGAAACACTTGGAGAAGGACTTAGAAAGTTTGAAAATGATGACACATTGCTTGGTCTATGCAAAGAATACCAGGTGATATTCAAGATAAACAAGGACGATGGGCTTGATGTGGATTTCATGGATTGGGAGCAAACCTCCACGGATGATGGGAAAAGAAAAGATGCTCCTATTTCAGAAAAATAACCGGTTACTCTTGAAAATATACAAACTGAGGATGAGGAATCTGCTAAAAAAGATCAAAAGGAAAAAGATAAAGAAAAGTAAACTGCAAAAGAGCAACTGGTCACCGAAGCAGGGTTGGTTAACCAACCAAAATCAGCTAAAGAAGCAGCGATGTTGGCAGATGTTCATAAGACTATTTACACAGACGAGCCATTGTCCGGGGAGTTTGAAAATGACCCAGAGTTTGATGAATACCTGGACAGGTATTGCATGGAGTTGGAACGCCAAGCTGCAATTGAAAGCCAAAAAAAGAAGCTTGAGGAAGACGAGATGGCGAAAAGGAAAACAAGAGGGACGAGGCAACCAAAGTCTCTCAAATCAACACCATCTTTCAGCCAAATCACAAAAACGCCTGAAACAACACCTAAGCAGATAGTGATGATGGTAGAAGAAGATGATGCTGCAAAAGTACAAAAGAGGCCATCCTGCTTGCTCCTTTCAAACTACATAAACAAGAAAGCACCAGCACAGGGAAAGCTCACTGTAGCAGAGATGATGATAGGCGAGAGTTTGTTCTCAATGATTAATGACAGCCTGTAAGTAAAAGCTAAAACACTAACAAACTAATTATCATTCAAGTAGGATCATATATATATGATAAAAAGTAATTGAACTATGTTTGCAGGGATCATATTCGAGTCAACGGACCATAATTATGCTTGCATGAGGGACAACATGCAGACAATGGCTCCGGGTCTAAAGGTAGATGCACCTGTCACCGACGCCTACTCAAAAGTTCTAAACTTTGAAGAACACACACGCACAGGAGGAAGAAAGAAGAAATAGTACTTCATGTCAACTATGATTGTAAGTACATCTTACATCATATATGTTTTTTAAAACAAAATTATGTCCACAAACTAAAAAAAAAATATCTTGTTGATTATGCAATACAAACAGCAAACATGTTTGATTGGAAGCTGCCAAACGGACAGTATGGCGTCCAGAAGCAGTTTCAAAAATTTGAAGAAAACATGAGAACCTCCATGGGAGAAGATGAGGACTTGCTGTAATTGAAGAGTGTAAATCTGGTAAACACTTGACTAACATATATGATAAAAGAAGTAAAACATATATGATTAAACCTTATCATATATGATGAGTGACATGCAATCAAAAGCAGTAGGATTACAACATATATGATATTACAGTTTACAATAGATTCAAAAAATATAACTTATAAAAACTCTGCAGGTGTTCTTCCCTGTCATCTCTCACCAGCACTACTACTTGGTTGTCTTTAACATCATCAACGGCGCTGTGTCAATCATCGACAACTCAAAAGTCGCCAGCACATATGAAAGCAAGTACCAAACGTATTGTGACCTACTGGTAAGTCACTAAATACATAAATAAACTAAAAAAACATGAACATCTGTGCATTTCAAAAGCATCTAAAAAATAACACACCAAAGAATATGATAAACTTGGGGCTTGTTTTGCAGATGAAAATGTTTATGATGTATATGGAGAGCGTCCAACACAAGATGATGAAAAAACTCAGGAAGCATACAATCATTAGACAAAGTGGGGAACAATGCACAACGACGTCGATTGTGGGATGTTTGTAATGATGCACATGGAGCATTATGAGGGAGAAAGTGCAAAAGGTTGGGTTTTAGACTTCCCGAGTGATTCAGATGAGCAAAGAAAGGAAATACTGAAGCTAAGGTTCAGGATCGCTGCAAAGATATTATCACACGAGAAGAACACCAAGAGGCAGCAGGTAACCGATGAAGCTTATGAATTTGCAAGAACCCACCAGATGCAACCAATCAAGACAAAGGTTATCAAAGAGGCAATCAAAAAAAGAAAGGAGGAACAAGACATAGATGTCGCCAAGAGCGCCATCTGAAGAAGAAAAGACAAAAAGACAATACAGTTTAAGACTTTTATTTTTAATTTGGTCTGTAATAATTTAGATTTTTGTTTAAGACTTTCACTTTGCTTAGCCTATCCTCTGGGAAAGGGGTACGCGACATGCAGGAGAACCCATGGTGGGTTGCTCCAAACTTGGGGTCAACTAGTCGTAGATCATGGATCGGTTAATAGGCATCCATTAGTCCGACTACCCCCGAGTCATGACGCCTACCTTAATAAGCTTTAACGCTTAACCCACTGGAACATTAGGCTAGGCAAAGAGATTAGTGAACTGATTTAGATTAGAAGCAGTTAGATGACTTATCCAATCAGAAAAGGAGTACGCGGCATGCAAGAGAACCCATGATGGGTTGCTCTAAGCTTGGGGTCAACTGGTCGTAGATCGTGGATCGGTTAATAGGAATCCATTAGTCCGACTACCCCTGAGTCATGTTGCCTACACCTGACGTACCATTGGAAAACATTTGGAAAGAATCGTAGGGAAGACAAGTTGCTGGCCGTAAAGTAGGATGTACCGCATTTTGTGGATACAACTTGTTTTAACTTGTAACCCGTCGAATTTTCTATTATGAAATGGAAGATAAATATTTTGTTTCATATGTATTGTTCTTGTATTAAATTTCTAGAGAATAGAAGGATATTGAAAAACATGTAAACCGTTAAAAACAAAACTATCATATATGAAACATAGTTTCATATATGATAGTCCAAAAAACTTGTAAAAACACACTTGCTCTAGAAACGAAATTCTAGAAAGAAGTAACATTAGTATCATAAAAACTTCATATATGATACATACGTATCATATATGTTGTGTTGACAACTTAACATATATGATACATTAGTATCATATCTGATAGTCCAAAAAAAACTTGTAAACTGACAAAAGCAAACAAACTAAAAAAACTGAAGGATTGAACACATCTTAACATATATGATACATATGTATCATGTATGTTGTGTTGACAACTTAACATATATGATACATTAGTATCATATCTGATAGTCCACAAAAAACTTGTAAACTGACAAAAGCAAACAAACTAAAAAAAACTAAGGGATTAAACACAACTTCTCATGACTCATTGACATATGATTATCCAAAAAAGGATAGAGTATCAAAAAAAACTTCTCATGAATCAAAGTGATCAAGAAAAAATAGCATCATACATCATAATGACATGTTCAGAAACTGCAAACAATAAAATAAAACAGGAAAAAAAAATCCTAAAACAAACACTTTTCTTCTATCCAACTTCATCCACTCGTACTTGCATCTGCAACAGGTGGATCCTCGACAACGACTTCCTCCAATCGCTTACCAATGCAAGTCCTCTTATTATGATCAGTACCCCCGCACACCAAACATGTAATCTTGTTCTTATTGCCTTTCTCAATAGCTATCTCTCTACCACCTTTAATACACAGCTTTTGACGCCCAGGACGTCCTCTAGGGGTTCCAACACCTGGATTATCAACCAAACGTACCGACGGATGAGAGACACCAACGAGCTGCTCCAAACAGTCTATCTTCTTCTTAAATGGAGGATTCGTGCAATCCGCTTCAACATCTTTCTTCAGCTGCTTCAACTTTTCAACAAAAGCACCCAACCTAGGCTCGTCTTTGCTCAACAAATGCACACAATGATCAACAATAGATTTCGCCTCGCTCGAATAATTCTCCAAAACAACATTCTTCTCCCCATACCTGTTACTCTTGTTCCTCAACGCAGTCGGGATAAGGTTCTTGGTCCAACGCTTAAGAATGTATTGCTGAGGGATCATCTCGATATTGGCATTCTTGAACACGCAAAAATATGCCTGCATAATATCCCAACCCTCATAAACAACTGGCATGTACAAATAACTGAACCATCCTCTAAGTTGCGCAAGACCTGGGAAAAAAAACCAAAAAAAGGAAGTGAATATCATATATGATACATGTGCTTATCAAATATGATATGTCAAAAAAAAAATTTATATCAACCAAAAACTCACATACCTTGTACAACCCATCTTCTCTAGTAAACATGTCAACCTCATCATCTTCCTTCTCCTTCTCTTTATCATTGCCATTTTCCTTATCTTTCACATTATTAGAAGACTCGCCAACTTTACCCTTATCAGTAACCTTATCATTCACCTTCTTCTTGTTCTTCTTACCAGGCTCTTCATAAACAAAATGCCTAACTCTGATAATAGAAACCTCAGAACCCTCGAGCACATTCTTAGTATCTATCTGGCAATACCATAATCCAACGAAAATCTCTTTTTGAACCAACTCACACAAGGTACGAGTGTAAACCATTGCAGCATGCTTCTCAATCTTGAGAAAAGTCCTTAACTTCGGAACAGTATCCATTGTATTATGATCAATTCTATCTTAAACACTCCTTTGCTTTTCCATCGCCGTCTCAAAGCAGTTCATAAAGTTCATAAGCGTCGAGCTAGAATTGGTAAAGTGGGAGAAGAAATAATTCTCGCTCTCTGATCTAGACGTAGTCCTCATCAGTCCACACAACGGCGAGTCAGAAAAATAAGCAGGGTTCCAAGTTGAACGCATATCATACATCTTCGTCAGCCACTTGTGTCCCACCAAATTAAACTGTCATCAGATCACCCCATCTGGTGTCAAACTTCTCGGGACCAATGTACATGTTCCAAATAATCTTGTTTAACTTCTCTTTAAAAACCCAATCATTGTATGTTTTCTCACATATCTGCAAAGACATACAAAAACCAAATGATATGAATCAAATTCTGTTCTCACATCATATATGATGCTACCTCAACATATATGATACTATTAAAATATCATATATGATGCTACTTCATCATATATGATACTAGTCTTAAAAAAGGTACCTTCGTTGGAAGCTTCTGCGTGATATGCCACATGCACAGCCTATGCTTTGTACCAACAAACTCGGCTTCAATGGCATTCCTCATCGCCTTATCTTGATCAGTCACTACTATGCTAGGTGCTTTACCAAACGCTTTGATGAAGGCTTTAAGTAACCAAACATACGATTCCGTGGTCTCGAACTTGAGCAAACCAACAGCAACCGTAACACACTTCCTATGGTTGTCAATCGTCGTATAAGGAACAAATACCATTTTGTACTTGTTTGTCTTAAACGTAGCATCAAAAGAGACAACATCACAAAACTCCTTATAGTTGTACTTGGAGACTTCATCAGCCCAGAATAAACCAATAAGCTCAGCCTTGTTAACCAAATAATCAAATGAAAAATCAGCAACGTACTCCTTCCTCTTCTCCATCTTGTTTATCAACATATGCGCGTCATAGTCCCCAATGTAACAGTTGATGCTACGGAAGAAGTTCTTGAAGTCAACGGTAGTACCGTGAACGAGCAGATAAGAACCCTTGATCCCAGTCAGAAGGTGATGAGCTCTTGTAGCACCGATATTCACACTCGCAGCCTTAACAATAAACACTTGCTCCGCGTATGTTAACTTCCTCTGATTCTTAGACAGATGCTTGTACTCCTCGCGTTCAAGCTCATGATTGTGGATAATATGAAATACACTCAACTTGAACTTCGTCGTACCAGGGATCAAGTCAAACACAACACGAGATTTACAACCGGTGATATGCAAATTTGAATGCCTCATTTGGTTGTAACCATTCTCCAAATCTAGGGTGTCTACATATATATCCTTGGGGGAACCCTTCCTGTTGCAAACCAAATACTTTTGCTTCATAATCCCGCTCCTCAATCTTTTCTGACACGATTTCCTAACAACAAAACCAACTTTAACATCATACTTCTTGTAAGCAGCAATGCAATGCTCAACTGAATCGTACTCGTTCCCTTTAACAAGTAAAAACTCGGCAGGCACTTTCGGAATGTAGTAAACAGTACCGCCAGGAGTATCAAAGTTGGAATGAGTGATATACGACTCAGGAGTCCGCACAACATTCAACTCTGCAAAAAGAAACATATAAAAACATATATCATTACAAAATACTAGAAAAATTCAACACATATCATGTAAACATCATATATGATAGTATATGTTACATGGCTATCATATCTATGTAAAAATACAAACATCATATATGATATGTTGCTATCATATATGATACATTGGCAACATGCACTAAGCTCAACAAAAACTAGAAAACTTACTCTTAACAGCTTCCGCTTCTTCACCGTCATGTTCATACGCAGAAATCTCATCCACAAGACTATGAAGAACACTTTCGGATGGCAGATACAAACCTTGATCGACACTAGTCTGATCACTAGTCAAATCAACCAACGTAGAAGGATTAACAACACCACTACGACCACTAGAATCACTCGAATCCATCATTAAAACCTAAGCAAATCGAAAAAACAACAACTCATAAAAAGCTTATCTAAAACCTAAAAGAATCAAAGCTCATTAAATAAGCTTATAAACGATATCCATAAAAATAGACCAGACACATAAAATAAGCTTATAAAAAAGCATATTAATCGTTCCGATCGATTAATAAGCTGATTAATAAGCTTATTAATCAATCCGCTCGATTAAATACGCTTATTTATAAGCTTATTAATCAATTCGAACGATTAATAAGCTTATTAATCAATCAGATAGTTAATAAGCTTATAAATAAGCGTATTTAATAATCCGATCTATTAATAAGCTTATTAATAGATGGGAATCGCTTATTTATAAGCTTACTAATAAGCTTATTAATAAGCACTATTAACAAACAGTATATCTAGAGAGAGAAACATAGAGAGAGAAAGTAACAGTTTTATCGGGGAAGAAGAACGAATAATGAAACGTGTTTGTTAAAACCGTATATATATATATCCCGACATGAAAAGACGAAAATACCCCTGCAGTATAAACTAGGGGATTTAATCTCAGCCCTTGGATGAGATGCAGATGGAAGGTGGGGATGAGTCCCATTGTATCTTAGAAAACTTTGGTATCCAAAAGAACTTAAATCGGTGATATAATAATTTTATCACTAGTGATATTTCATTGTTTTTTTCACTAATGAAATATCACCGTTGATAAAAATCACTTTATAAAATTTACAATTTTAGTCCCTCCACCGTTTTTTTGCATTTTTTTTACATTTTAGCAAAAACAGTCCCTCTATGGTTTTTTTTATTGAATATAATCTTAAGTAATAAATGACTAAAATTAATCCCCTTATTTACAAATAAAAGAAAGTTACAAAATAACTAACTCTTTTCAAATTACCATAGTGTTTTAAACAAGTAATTAACAAAGTGAATATTTTTAGAAATATTTAACATAGTATTTAGTTTTCTTCTTTTCACAAAATTATAAGAACTTGTGAAGGTTTTAGCGTATGTAATCAACCATCCTTTCCTTAATCGTCATAATCTTTTATCAAGTTTGCACAATGATAGCAATCAGACCCGCGTCCTCATTAGATCCTCATCTCCCTCGCAGTCGTCAATTTTTTTCACGTTCTTGTCTCTTTTTATTACGTCTTCGTCAGATTTACGTTTTTGTTTTTTTCCTCACGTTTCCGTCAGTTTTCAAGTTTTTGTTAGTTCATTCACGTTCTTGACAGTCGTTTTTGTCAGTTTTTACGTAAAAACCAGACGAAAACGTACAAAAATGTTAAAAAACAAATGGGCGAAAGCGAACGAAAATGTACAAAAAACGTTAAAATGTACAATTCTTTTGAATTTGTTGTGAACGAAACGTGAAAAAATTCCATTCTCCTAATATGATAAATTCTTTTAATTTTGCAGTGAAGATGTTGCCGTATTAAAATATTCGTTTAAAAAACACTATAGAAAAAGTCACTGAGAAGTTTCTTAGGAATTTAATGATTAAGAAAGTGTTAAAAAAACCCAAACCTCCTCCTAAAAACCTATATCGACAAAAAAATCCCAATATCCTCTATTAAAGACATATCTAGACCCAAACTCATCTAAACACAAACCCATCCAGATCTAAAACCATATAGACCCATCTAGACTCAAACCCATCTAAAACGCACACCCTTATCAAACGGTTAGCAAATTTCAAAACACACACTCTTATCAAACCGTTCACAGAATACATTAACAAGTTCATATTTTCCACCTCAGAATAATATTTGTCAAATTTCGGATGCATCACATTTTTTTGGTAAACCTGGGTTTCCGACTCGACATTACGGTCCGAATAATCCTAGGACGACTACCCTTTTGGATAGCCCAGACTCATCGAAGGTGAACCTCCGTGGCCACCTCAAATGTACAGACATAGTGAGGTTTGAACCCTTGACATCTTGTTCGAGAGGCAAGGACCTTACCACTAGGCCACTTGGTGGTGATTATCTATAGGATGTCGATCATGAATAGCAAAATCGAGTTGTTTTTTATAGAGTGCGAGCAGTGGCTGATTCATTGACAAGTGTATCTGATGTCACATACTTTGTCCCTAAAATTGTCAAAGTATATTTAGAAAAAGCTTTTAGAAAATGTCACAACTTTTTCGATTTAGCCCAATCATTTGAAGTTGGAAATGAATGATATTTGCTCCTAATATGATTGCCAAATTCCACTTCTTTTAGATCATACCTAGAAAAAGCATCTTCATATTTTGAGCCGCTTCTAACATAACATAAGCCGAGTTTCACCTAGTAGGACAATCAAGTAGCAAACTCTAGTGCTATCACATCTAGTACTTTGGGCACACACTAGTACAAAAATGGTATCCGTCACACACAAAAAGAGTGACCGTAGGCCTACAGTCACACGCGGTTTTTTTAGCCTTTGTGACCAAATGTTTCGCGACCGTAGGTACCATACGGTCACAATATGATCTAAGTAATGATAACCAGCAAGAAAATGTGAGCAATACTCGAAAATGTGTGACGAACTAGGTATAATATTTGGTGTTTTAGTGAATATGTGTAACGGTAAACACTCTACAGTTACACTAGTTTTGTTTAAGAGTGACTATTGTTTATAAGTTTGTCACATGAATATACAATATGTGTGACATTTACTATGTGATTAGTGTATTTTGTGTGACTATATGTATCAAATAATCACATGAAGGGCATGTTTGTGTGACCTTTTATGACATGTAGTCACACAAATTATGCTAGTGGCTCTGAGTTTGTCACATACAATTAACCAAAGAGTTACCAATAGTAGTAATAAGTGTGACTGTATGCTTTGTCAAGTCAAGCAAATTGTATTTTGTGTGACTATATGCATCAAATAGTCACATGAATTGTATGTGTGTGTGACCTTTTATGACATGTAGTCACACAAATCATGCTAATGGCTCTGAGTTTGTCACATACAATTAACCAAAGAGTTACGAATAGTAGTAATAAGTGTGACTGTACGCTTTGTCAAGTCAAACAAATTGTATTTTGTGTGACTATATGCATCAAATAGTCACATGAAGGGTATGTTTGTGTGACCTTTTATGACATGTAATCACACAAATTATGCTAATGGCTCTAAGTTTGTCACATACAATTAACCAAAGAGTTAACAATAGTAGTAATAAGTGTGACTGTATGCTTTGTCAAGTCAAGCAAATTGTATTTTGTGTGACTATATGCATCCAATAGTCACATGAATTGTATGTTTGTGTGACCTTATATGACATGTAGTCACACAAATCATGCTAATGGTACTGAGGTTGTCACATACAATTAATCAAAGAGTTACCAATAGTAGAAATAAGTGTGACTGTATGCTTTGTCAAGTCAAGCAAATTGTATTTTGTGTGACTAATTGCATCCAATAGTCACATGAATTGTTTGTTTGTGTGACCTTTTATGACATGTAGTCACACAAATCATGCTAATGGCTCTGAGTTTGTCACATACAATTAACCAAAGAGTTACCAATAGTAGTAATAAGTGTGACTGTGTGCTTTGTCAAGTCAACCAGATTGTATTTTCTGTGACTATATGCATCCAATAGTCACATGAATCGTATGTTTGTGTGACCTTTTATGACATGTAGTCACACAAATCATGCTAATGGCTCTGAGTTTTCACATACAATTAACCAAAGAGTTACCAATAGTAGTAATAAGTGTGACTGTATCCTTTGTCAAGTCCAGCAAATTGTATTTTATGTGACTATATGCATCCAATAGTCACATGAATTGTATGTGTGTGTGACCTTCTATAACATGTAGTCACACAAATCATGCTAATTGTACTGAGTTTGTCACATACATTTAACCAAAGAGTTACCAATAGTAGTAATAAGTGTGACTGTATGCTTTGTCAAGTCAAGCCAATTATATTTTTTGTGACTATATGCATCCAATAGTCACATGAATTGTATGTTTGTGTGACTTTTTATGATATGTAGTCACACATTGGAATGTGACTAACAATGATAATAAGTGTGACTATGTTTCATCTTCTATTAACCTTTTAGAAGTCAATAAAAACAAAAAACAAAATTCTGGAAATCAAATTTCAATTGCATTAATATATAAAATTGAATGTATATAAGCAAATTAACAACTGTAATGTCGTATTATTCTCAAGTAACATACTTTTCACAAAGAATCACACTTGTAAAGACTTTGAATCACTGTATTGTAAAGTCTTTTGAGCCTTGTTATTCATAGCTTGTTTCTGCATATGAGGAATAGTCGTAAATGTACTGCCTGCTGGAACGTTCATCGAGCGCTTAGATTCTATCTTTGGTGCACTTTCAACAATAGCTTTTATGGTATTTGGTGGTGTTGTTTCCTGTAGGGAAACAAAAGCCGTGTATTAAACATTGATCTAAATATGAAAAGCTATGTATATGTAGGATGATAAATCAAGTGTATGTACATGTTGATAAAAAATAACCTTTTCCTTTGGCCATGCCACAAAACTACCTTTTACATCCTTAACAGTTTTTAAACCATTATTTCCATCATCATGTGTGAATGCTGCATCCACTAGGGATTCATCAACTGAAACTTTATAGCAATTTCTTGGTAGTGGTTGGTTATGAATCATTACATTGTCTCCATACTTAGACTTGTATACCCTACTGATACCAATGATAATTGTCCTAGAGATGTTCCACAGTTTGAACTTAAATGTCAGAAGAAAATATGTTTACATGCGTTAATGAGAAATAAATTAAACAAGTAATTATATGAATAATGATGAAATACTTACATCTGGTAGTGATGGTGGAGACTGATTTACTTTCGATTTAGAAGGTGTACGCTTCTTTCGTAATGATGAAATAGGTACGTCTTGTTGTGTCGAGGGAGACAGATTTTGTTGTGATCCGGAAGCTGGAGAAATATCTTCATGAGATTGGGAATTTTGAAGTGGAGACTTCTTTTCTAACGGTCTAGTCTTATTTTTTGCTCCCCTAGTTCTAACAGGTCCCTGCATATATACATAACACAGTAAATAAGTCATGTATAGTATAATTTAGAAACCAAACATGGTTTTTTTATAACTTACCTTGTTTACAGTTTCAGTGTCCAAATCTTTGTTCGAAGTTGTAGTTGACTTAGACATAGGAAATAACACACCCTTCTGAAGTCCACCACCACTGATCGACGTCCTTTGCTCTTCACTAGGTATTGTATTTAATGTATTATGTTCTAGTTGTAATACCTGCAATATATAAGTATGTTAACTGCTATTGGTATTACAGACTGAAAATCATCAAATCAAAATTAGAAAACTAGTCTTACATTTGACTGACTTGGCGTTAACTCTTCTATATTAACCCCATGTGCAGACATAAGTTTCAACATTTTATTAAGAGTTTCCTGTGTTTGTGAGGTCTGGGTGGTTAATTGAGTGACTATAATCTCTTTATCTTTACACGCCTCTCTCTCCTTATCAAGTTCAGTTTCAAGCATCGCAATCCTTACATCAGTTCCTTGTTTCCTAAAATCACCCCACTCAGTAGTTCATGATATTTATCGTGCTTAGGATCCCTGCGTCGACAGTAATTTAGCCCGACCTGATAAGTTCGTCATCGCCCTTCGGAAATGGTACCCAAATCTTGTTGATCCCAAACTTAGATCGATTTAGCTTTGTGTAAACGAGATGAAATCAAGTTAAACACTTAGAGAAACTTTGTTGTGTAAACAATTCAAGTACTATGCGGAATTAATACTTGAATGAAGAACAAACAAAACAGATAAACCAAACTTTCACTTTAATTGATTAATCGAACTTGCGTACAATGAAAGTGTGTAAAAACATACATTAAACAAAACCTAAAGGCCTCCTTTTATAGATTAAGGATCCTTGTACAAGAGTCTACGTATCAGCTATTTTAGGTAAAGATAAACATAAGAAATACATTGTCGAACATATCTTTACTAGAAACATACTAGAAACATAAAACGTGTAGACTAAGTATCCTGTCAGTGCTTGACTTCTTCTTATCAACGCTTGACTTCTTCCTGTCAACGCTTGTCTTAACAAAGCTTAATTTCTTCTTATCAATGTCCAATTTCCTCTTGTCAGCGTCCAAGTGTCTTGGCTACATTTTATTCCCAACAATCCTCCCCTAAACTTGATATCTACACTAGTAATCAAGTTTCTGAATAAAACTAAGTACAAGGAGGATTCTTACAAATCTTATCAAGTTGGAAATAAATATATCTAATCAAATCTTTGGCAACGTCACTTGAGTAATCCATCTCCAGCTGTGTTGACATCATTTTCTTCAAAACTTCTTTGGACATAGGATATTCAACATCCACAAGAAGATACTCAGAAAACTTTGTAGTACTCAAATGATACACACCAGCTGCTGAATATAGACGCCATTGAAGTCTACTGACATCATCAAGATCCTTCCAAACTGGATCTTCTTCATCTGGTGCACACATTCTCTTGAATGTTGACCAAATCTTTATTCCATTGACTGAAGTAGGTGCTTCAGCCTCATACTTGGCATGCATCAATCTCCAAAGGTCTGCCAAGTCTTCCCTATCCAGGCTTGCAAACAAAGACATAAGAGTAGTAAAAGTATCTACCTTCTTCCCATATCTGCCAATCATCCAAAACCCACTTGCATCTTCCTCATAGCTAACTATAGGGTTTCTGGAATCATGAGGTAACACTTCTACCATATGTGAAACTTCCAAGGGTGAGAGCTTAATACTCTTTCTAATAACAGCTTCACTAGGACTCACTCTATCCAAATTTTCTGGAAACTCAAGTGGAAATCCCTTCTTCAATGGTCTTGGTGTAACCAAAGCCTTTTGGATCTCCATCTCTTCTGCAAGTTCTTTCTTTCTTTCATCTGAAAGAAGTCTAATAGTGTTCTGATCTTGCACACTTGCCCATATAGGATAAGCCTTATACTCCAATTCATCAAAGGACAATCCCTGCAACTTTCTAAAAGTCTAACCTGTTAGATGACATTTGAGCAACATGTAATAGAGCTCCCTTCTTGCTGTCTTGGTCTGTGAAAGAACTTTGCTAGCTTTATATTTCAGAATCACCTTGCAATCCCTTTGAACTCTTAGTAGAATCTCCAAACCCCAAATTTGATATGATAAAGTCATGTCTGGATTCTCCATCACCTTATTCTCCCATGCAAAGTACATCTGAGTCAAACACCCCCAATTTACATTGCGCAGCGGAAATACACAATTGGGTGCTAGACACAAGCATCATCACACAAGGTATATAGAACGACTCAAAAGTAAGACGTTTACATAAAATATAAACATGATTTTCATAAATGGTCTAAAACATAAATTTCATCCCAAATTGTACTGACACGACACCAGAGTAAAGCATTTAGTCCCCATGGATCTCGACCAACAACCAACAAGTTTAGTACAGTACATCAACATAAAGTAAATTGTTCAACAGTAAAAGGTAGAAACAGTTTTTAGACCAACATTCTTCCAAAAGCCAAGCCACAACCTCCACAGCAAAGCTCCATGCTCCATCACTTCCTATTACCTAAAATACATTCATAAAACGAGTCAACAATAATGTTAAGCGAGTCTATAGATTTATCAAATCACATTTGAACACAAGAAGAAAATCAATCATAATCATTTATAGAATTGTCGTACACACAATCTATATTCAAGGCAGTAATAAACATTAAACATTGTATTTAAGCTCATGACACCGACCCCTTAACCAATTAGTCACCCATGCCAAATGCCGGCATGACTAGAATAAAACCATTGCCCCTCTAGGGTATTAGTTGCTAGAATACCACAATCTTATTCACGTAAAATTATCCTTCCCAGCGAGTTACTCAACGTAATGCCCTGGTCTCAGATAGGGTGGTCAACCCAATAGTACTATCATTAGAATAAGCGGCTATTCATTTATTTTCAAATAGCATGTATCCCCCTCGCGGGTATAAAACATTTAGTAGCTAGCATAAAAAGCGAGGCTACAGAATCACCTTAGTATAAGAGATCTAGCGAGATGATCGTCGATGATAATGGATGCCTTTCAAACACGAGAACCGCTACCTATCAAATAAGGCGCGTTCATTAATAATGACTCGAGAAATAAATCATATATAACAACATCAAACTCAAACTCATAAGGTCACAATAAACTCGAGAGAAAACGATATAAATAACTTCATTATACTTTACTACACATTTACTTTACCATTTTATACTTTTAACAAAGTCCGCCGGTACATGCTACATGTACTAGTTTATTTACCCCTGTTAAACTCGTCAACCGTTTATGAAACGACTCGATAAACTAACTTACTATATATAGAAAGTCCTCCTACAAGTTTATCAAATGAAATTACTTTTAAAGTCCTTTACCCGACTCATTTTCAAACTACAAAATCCGGACAGATTTACATTAATTTTTCATAAAACCGTTTTAACTTATTTAAACGACTCCGTTTACAAAACCGACACTCGGGTTTTAAACTAAACTCAACCTATAAAGTAAACACCTCATTATCAGTAGGTTACACATTTCAAAATTTCCATTTAGAGTCCCCGAGATTCGATCCAAATATCGACAACAACTATATGTAGTGCCGATACTCGTCTCCCGGTACACGATCATTCAAAACATCATAACTTCGCGCTCGTTTGGAGCTAGAAGCTCTACCTTATATCAAATAGAAGCTAATAAAATTGTCTACAACCCTAGGCTATAAGTTAAGCCATTTTTCAAAACATAAAAATTCGGATTTTACACTTTACTTACTGTTATAAAATGACCATTAAAATCTTGTACAAAATCAACTTTTTGATCAAAACCAACCATAGAAATGATCATTTCTATACCCTAATATCATCATATATGAACCATAACATCTAAATCATAATCAAAATTAAAACCTTTAGATCAAAATGAAGTTTTTAACAAAGATTCTAGCAAGAACCACCATGGATCATGCTAAAAACACCATGCATGATCATGGCTTTTACCTACCAACATCAAGAAAAAAAATGCTTGCATGTAAGAATTTCTTATACGAATGTGATCCTTGATCAATTCTAAGAGTGGGTATAGCTTTGGTTTAGCTTAAATTATCCTCAAACTTGAGTTAAAATTGAAAATGTATGAATTTGTGTAGGTGGTGGGTGTTTCGGCAAAATGAGAGAGAAAGAAAGAGATGGAGAAAATTTGAGTGGTGAAAATGGTGTGTGTGTGTGTGTTTGTTTAAGATTTATATATAGTGGAGTAGGGACCTTGGTTGCAATTTGGCAATAGTTGTGGCTAAAAATGAAAATAGTTAGCTAAAAAGCAGAAAATAACTATTAGTCAATTTTCAAAATATTTACGGGGCTCAGGTTTCATAAAGATACTTTTAAAAATTTAAAACGTACCTCAAAAATAATAATATCGACTCTCGACTCGACTTAACACGTCATTTAAAATAAAACCTCAAAAATTGAACAACCGACAATAAGACGTAAAATATTTGGCATCCATCGACATCACGCTTGCTAATACTCCTTATACTTAATAAATATTAAATATAGACCTTCCAACATCGGTTTAAACATAAACCTCCAAAAATAAATATCGTTCAAACTCATCCAAAAATTTCAAAAATAATCGTAAAATAAGATTAAGCAATGACCTCGGTTTTGGGTTGTCACACTGAGCAACAATAATGTTGAGCGAGTCTATAGGTTTATCAAATCACATTTGAACACAAGAAGAAAATCAATCATAATGATTTTTAGAATTGTCGTACATACAATCTATATTCAAGGCAGTAATAAACATTAAACATTGTATTTAAGATCATGACACCGACCCCTTAACCAAATAGCCACCCACGCCAAATGCCGGCATGACTAGAATAAAACCATTGCACCTCTAGGGTATCAGTTGCTAGAATACCACAATCTTATTCACGTAAAATTATCCTTCCCAGCGGGTTACTCAACGTAAGGCCCTGGTCTCAGATAGGGTGGTCAACCCAATAGTACTATCATTAGAGTAAGCGGCTATTCCCGACTCACAACATCAAGTCAGAAGATAGTTAACGGCTCATGAATTTAGGGTCTTTAGAAACAAGTTACTCAATACAATGAAATCAACTTTAGGCAACATTCGGGTCCAACAATTACTCATGACTTGTGTTCATTTATTTTCAAATAGCATGTATCCCCCTCGCGGGTATAAAACATTTAGTAGCTAGCATAAAAAGCGAGGCTACAGTCTCACCTTAGTATAAGAGATCTAGCGAGATGATCGTCGATGATAATGGATGCCTTTCAAACACGAGAACCGCTACCTATCAAATAAGGCGCGTTCATTAATAATGACTCGAGAAATAAATCATATATAACAACATCAAACTCAAACTCATAAGGTCACAATAAACTCGAGAGAAAACGATATAAATAACTTCATTATACTTTACTACGCATTTACTTTACCATTTTATACTTTTAACAAAGTCCGCCGGTACATGCTACATGTACTAGCTTATTTACCCCTTTTAAAATCGTCAAGCGTTTATGAAACGACTAGATAAACTAACTTACTATATATAGAAAGTCCTCCTACAAGTTTATCAAATGAAATTACTTTTAAAGTCCTTTACCCGACTCATTTTCAAACTACAAAATCCGGACAGATTTACGTTAATTTTTCATACAACCGTTTTAACTAAACGACTCCGTTTACAAAACCAACACTCGGGTTTTAAAGTAAACTCAACCTATAAAGTAAACACCTCATTATCAGTAGGTTACACATTTCAAAACTTCCATTTAGAGTCCCCGAGATTCGATCCAAATATCGACAACAACTATATGTAGTGCCGATACTCGTCTCCCGGTACACGATCATTCAAAACATCATAACTTCGCGCTCGTTTGGAGCTAGAAGCTCTACCTTATATCAAATCGAAGCTAATAAAATTGTCTACAACCCTAGGCTATAAGTTAAGCCATTTTCAAAACATAAAAATTCGGATTTTACACTTTACTTACTGTTATAAAATGACCATTAAAATCTTGTACAAAATCAAATTTTTGATCAAAACCAACCATAGAAATGATCATTTCTATACCCTAATATCATCATATATGAAGCATAACATCTAAATAATAATCAAAATTAAAACCTTTAGATCAAAATGAAGTTTTTAACAAAGAGTCTAGCAAGAACCACCATGGATCATGCTAAAAACACCATGCATGATCATGGCTTCTACCTACCAACATCAAGAAAAAAATGCTTGCATGTAAGAATTTCTTATACCAATGTGATCCTTGATCAATTCTATGAGTGGGTATAGCTTTGGTTTAGCTCAAATCATCCTCAAACTTGAGTTAAAATCGAAAATGTATGAATTTGTGTAGGTGGTGGGTGTTTCGGCAAAATGAGAGAGAAAGAAAGAGATGGAGAAAATTTGAGTGGTGAAAATGGTGTGTGTGTGTGTTTGTTTAAGCTTTATATATAGTGGAGTAGGGACCTTGGTTGCAATTTGGCAATAGTTGTGGCTAAAAATGAAAATAGTTAGCTAAAAAGCGGGAAATAACTATTAGTCAATTTTCAAAATATTTACGGGGCTCGGGTTTCATAAAGATACTTTTAAAAATTTAAAACGTACCTCAAAAATAATAATATCGACTCTCGACTCGACTTAACACGTCATTTAAAATAAAACCTCAAAAATAACAAAAATCGAACAACCGACAATAAGACGTAAAATATTTGGCATCCATCGACATCACGCTTGCTAATACTCCTTATACTTAATAAATATTAAATATAGACCTTCCAACATCGGTTTAAACCTAAACCTTCAAAAATAAATATCTTTCAAACTCATCCAAAAATTTCAAAAATAATCGTAAAATAAGATTAAGCAATGACCTCGGTTTTGGGTTGTCACACTGAGCAACTTCAGGCATATCATAATCTACCTGATTCTTCAACTCTGCAAGCTTTTCCCTTGCCAAGTCATCACCATATTCAAGCCTTTCTGGTTCTTCAATAATCATTACACTTGAATATGTGCTCTCATCACCACTGCTTTCCTTGCTTTCAATAGCAGTCTCCTTCATACTTTCTTCATTCTCAAGTTGTACAGCCAACATGAAATCAAACTTTACTTGGGCTGCATCCTTGGGAACTATTGTTTCTACCATAATCCCTTTACCCTTATCTAATATATCAATGGTGGGTAAAGATGATGATGGTACCTGTGTAGACACACCCTTGATGATAGCTGATGACTAGGATACATCAACCATACCTGTAGGTCTATCAACATCCAAAACCTGTGTGTCAACGCCTAACTTACTCTTATCAGTGCTTAGCTTATCAGCGTAAAAAACCTGTGTGTCAACGCCTAACTTACTCCTATCCGCGCTTGGCTTAGAAACCTGTTCCAGCATCTCCATAAACGAAATCTTTGTTGGAGTTGCCAGAGAAACATCAATAACTGGCCTCTCCTTCAAGCTGGTTAAAGCTTCAGTCGTTTCCACACCAATAGAACCACCTGAGCCTTTGTCACTTAAATTAATTGGTTCAGTAGCAGCTTCCTCCCCTTTGTAAGAATCCTCCCTGATGAAAGGACTCTTGTTTGCCGTCTCCTAGTCTCAACAGCTTCTAAAATAACAATCCTCTCCCTCAATTGCTTGAGTTCAAGGCCTTGTGTACAGACAGCCGTCAATTCTAACAATGTATAGGGTTCCAATCGGCCCTCCTCTAGAATGGGAATTTGACCTCCCAAAGTAGAGTCATGGGACATGGATGGGGTCTTAATGATGTTAGGACTGGCTTGGCCTACATCTAAGCTAGTACCAATAGTCCTAGCCCCACCCATGTCACTAACCACACTTGTGGTGGTATTTCTCTCTGCAGCATGGCTAGGACCACTAGAGGAGAACACTCCAGTAGTCCTTGGGCGTTTTACCAACCTAAATTGAGGGGGTGTAGAAGACGATGTGGACTGGGTGTCAGTTTGAAGATTAAGGGGTGTTTGGGTTTGTTTTTAGAGGTTGTCAGCGTTTGGATTTGGAGTGTCGACGCCAACATTTAACGTGTCAGCGTTGAAGGGATCTTGGTCCATTTCCATATGCTGGGGTGATGGTGATGGTTCAGGTAATGGGTTTGGTTGTGGTTGTGGGTCTGGTTGAGGTTGTGCTGCTGCAATAACAGCAAGCATGGCTTGGGTAAGGGATAAGTCTCTGTGTGGGGGTGTATTCATTTTTCCAAAAATTGCTTTCTTTTGCACATGGATCGTATAAAAATCATCATGATCCCTGGTGCAATATCTTTGTGCATCAAAACCATTTGCAAAAATCTTGGGTAAGCAAGAGTCATCTTGCTACCCTTGTTTTTACACATGCCATTAAAGGTCATTTTAGAAAAATTATATTTTTGCCCAGTAGCAATACACACAATGGCACTCCCAATTGACCTGTTAATTTCATTGTGTGAAGTACATTTGGGACTCAAACATTAAAGAATGACATGTATTAAGTACTTCCAAGCTGGGGGAAATTCCTATTTTGAATATTTGTTTAAAGTTCCCTCTTTAGGGAAAGGATAACCTAAAGCTTGAAGTCCTTGTTCTAGCTCACCAATGGGTAGGGTGGTTATACCATCTGCATCATTAAGATGCAAAGCCTGGAAAACCAAGGCTTCAGTAACCACCCATTGAATCCCATGGACTGTAGCAGTCAATGTAGTCACATGATTAATCGTTGAGGAAGTGACAGTATTCCAAAACGGCTTAATATGAGTGACAGGAATAAGAGGAGCATGAGAAAGTGCATACCTTAAAGGGGATGCATTTAAATACTCCACCATCTGAGTATACTGAGGAAACAAAGTGTTGTCAGCCTCTAAATAGGCAACCATGTTATGCTAACTTCTGAACCCCAATACCAAATCACTCGGTTTAAAATTAGGCGCCATTGATGTAGAAAGCTGTGATAAATGTTATGAAAGATGAAAGTGTATGAAAATTTAGTTAGACAAGAATAATCAGTTACCCTGTTTCAAAAGAACGAGCGAAATATATAGGAGAGGTAAGCACATATGATTGGTAAAAAATGAGGCAGTTATTTTTCAAAATATAATGATGAAAATCTTGAAAAGATATAACTTATCTTGTGAATTAATAAAAAGTTACCAACTCCTAAAATTACGGCCCGAATTTTCGTCAAAAATAACAACTGGGTAGGAACCATTGTTCGTAAACGTTAAAAAATAACCTGTCAACGCTCAACGGCTATATTCTTGTCAACGTTGGAATTTGCCATGTCAACGTCAAAATTGGTCCTAACAACGTTTGAAAATAAAAACTGTCAACGTCTAAAAATAAAAATAATAAAAAGAAAAAAAGGACCTTAACAAAGTGATTTATCCTAGTGAAGATAACCTATAGACTGAAAATTACCATAGGGTGGCAAGCATTGTCCAATCATGCACACTTGCTTAAGCAAGATAGGCATAATTGTCCTCAAGTGTCCCTTGCTAACCAAAGTTCTTAACAGTGAAGTTATCTTATAAATTCCTTTGTAACTTCCTAGGTAAGCCTAATAAAAATCATACCCAAGTCTCCCAACATACCACATCTAATTCTAGGCCACAAAGTCTTGGCAGCGTGCATAGTATATCAACTTTGCATGCTACAGTACCTTACGATTTAGTAAACTAATTCGTACTCACCAGTGGACACAATCTAGAATCGTGATAAGAGTATTAGATGAATACCCAAAAAGTCCTAAAGGTTTCCTAAACCTCCCCTTAAAATAAGATATACAAGTTGCTAAATAAAATGTATGCAAATAAAAATTTATGTTAAGATAGGAATATATATATTCCAACCATCATCCATAAACTTGAACATGCTCCAATAATGCTCCAAAAATCCATAAGCAACTCTGTATCCATTCGTACAATGCTAACAACGCCTGCATAATTAGATCAAAAATCACAAAACTAACATGTTGCTAACAACGTCTATTTAACACTTGTCAGCGTTAAAATAACTTTTGTCAGCGTTAGACAAATAAAATGGAAAATCTAAATTTGTACAAAGACCAATAACCATGCATATCCTGTACATACTTTTACAAAGAGTTCAAAAACACATATTAGATAAGATTGATCATTCCAATACTTGTTACCAAGTATTGAAATCTCCTAGTATCAAAAGGTTAAGTTAATAAATCAGCCACATTTTCCTCTGTGTCAATCCTATCTGGTTGTATTAAACCTTTCTCAAAACAATCTCTTATAAAATGATGTCTAATTTCTATGTGTTTTGTTTTAGAACGATGTACAGGATTTTTAATAATGCATAAAGTACTGTTATTGTCTACAAAAATCTTGGTATGCATGAAATTATACCCATAATCCATCAGCTGGTTCTGAATCCATAAGACTTGTCCAGAACAAGCAGCTACAGCTACATACTCTGCTTCAGTTATAGAATTATCCACCACTGTTTGTTTCTTGCATTGCCAAGATATCAACCTACTCCCAAGAAATTGGCATCCACCAGTTGTGGATTTCCTATCAAACTTGTCACCCCCATAATTACTGTCTGAATATGCAATAAGCTCCAAAGGAGAATCTTTTGGATACCATAATCCCAGAGTGGGATAACACCTAAGGTACCTAAAGATCCTCTTGACAGCATGAAGATGACACTCTTTGGGAGTCACTTGATGGCGTGCACACGCACACACAACAAATATAATGTCAGGTCTTGAAGCTGTAAGATACATCAATGATCCAATCATTGACCTATAATGCCTGACATCCACTTCTTTTCCATCTCCAACCTTTCCCTAAGGGTGTTCCCTATCCATGGGTGTGCTAGCCCGTTTCTCATGTGGAGAAAAGCCAAACTTATTCAAGATTTCTGCTACATATTTGTCTTAAGAGATGAAGATACCATCTTCTTTCTGCTGAACTTGTAACCCTAGAAAGAAGTTCATCTCTCCCATTGCACTCATCTTGAACTTGTATGTCATAAGCTTGGAAAAGTCTTCACTCATCTTTGGACTTGAAGAGCCAAAGATGATATCATCCACATAAACCTGAACAAGTAAGAAATCTTTACCAGTCTTCTTTGTAAATAGAGTCTAGTCTATGGTGCCCCTTTTGAATCCATTTTCCACCAGATAGGTGGACAATGTGCCATACCATGCTCTTGGGGCTTGATGAAGTCCATACATAGCTTTCTTCACTCTATACACCTTGTGTGGATGTTCTGAATATTCAAAACCAGGAGGCTGCATTACATAAACCTCATCTGCAATTGTGCCATAAAGAAAAGCACTCTTCACATCCATTTGATAGACTATAAATTCCATGCAAGAAGCATAGGCTAGAAAAATTCTTATTGCCTCAATCCTTGCAACAGGTGCAAACACTTCCTCATAGTCTATCCCTTCCTCTTGTGTATATCCTTGAGGTACCAAACGTGCCTTGTTTCTGACCACAATCCCTCTCTCGTCCTTTTTGTTTCTAAGAACCCATCTTGTCCCAATAGGTCTGACATGTCTAGGACAATTAACTAACTCCCAAACATCTTGAATAGCAAATTAGTGAAGCTCATCTTGCATTGCTTCCACCCAACTTGGTTCTTTGAGAGCATCAAAAATCTTCTTGGGTTCCTGTTGTGACAGAAAACAGGCAAACAAACATGCTTGAACAATAGGGGTATCAACCTTCTTGTGAATATTGGAAATAAACCCTCCATGATTCTGATGAGACCTTCTAGTTTGTACAGAAGTCATCACATCACCAATGATTAGAGAAGAAGGGTGATTCTTAATAGTAGATGTAAGCACTCCTGCTTCAATGATGGTGTTGTCTTCTATCTCAGCCTCCAAGTTGCCAATATCTTCTTCAAATTCTCTTCCATCATCACCTGAATGAACCTCTTCATGTACTATTGAAGGTTCACCTTGCTCAAAAACATTTGAAGAGAATAAATGTTCAAAAGAGTTGTCAACGCCTGAGTTGGTATTGTCAACGTTTGAGCCATCAATGCCTGAATTTGTCTTGTCAGCGCCAGATTTTCCTCTATCAGCGCTTAAAGATTCATGCATGTTTTCAACTGGTGATACTTGTGGACCACCTTTTTACTTTCCAGCAGCAGCAGCAGTAGCAAATGCATCTGTCCATATAGGAATGGTAACATATTCAAGTATGGGTGCTGATTTGTCTGCTTGTGATCCATCAACCTGTATACCTGAAATTTCAACAACTGGTTCTTCCACAACATTTGAAGTCACCTTCACAATGTCTGGATTAGTAACATGCATATAATTCAAAGTTCTAGATAGAGGTTCCAAGTCAAATAACCAATTTGGTCCACTCTCAGGATCACTGGGTTTACTTTCTAAAAACCTAACATGTATCTTTTCAAGTATACGTTTTTCTTTCTTAAGGTAAACCCTACATCCTCTACTCTGCACTGAATAACCCATATAGTAGCCTTCATCACCTTTAGCACTAAACTTTCCTAAGGCATCACTAGTGTCTAAAACAACTACATGACAACCAAAGGGTTTAAGAAAAGCAATATTAGGTTTCCTACTCCAAAATAGCTCATAAGGTGTCTTGTTGTGGATCTTGTTGATTAATGCCCTATTCTGAACATAACAAGCTGTATTCACAGCCTCAGCCCAAAATGCAATGGGAAAGTAAGCATCAGCCAACATAGTCCTAGCTGCTTCTATGAGTGTTCTATTCTTCCTCTCGGCTACCCCCATTTTGTTGTGGGGTTCTTGCTATACCAAACTGTCTAGTAATCCCTTTCTTGGCACAAAAGTCATCTAACAGCTTATTTCTAAACTCACCACCATTATCACTTCTAAGTATTTTAACCTCATTCCCAATCTTTTTCTCTAATTGGGTAATAAAGTTAATCAAAACTTCAGTATTTTCACTTTTTAAAGCCAAAAAGAAAGTCCAAGTAAATCTAGAAAATTCATCAGTGATGACAAAACAGTAGGATTTACCATTTAAACTTTCTATATTAGTTGGACCAAACAAATCCATATGCAGAAAGTGAAGTGGTTTAGAACTAGAATGCACAGGTTTAGACTTAAAGGAGACTTTGTGTTGTTTGCCTTTAAGGCATGCAACACAAGAGTGGTCATTGTGGAAAGCCTTTTCAGGCAAACCATCAAATAAACCATGTCTCACAAGTCTGTTTATGTTCTTAAAATTAATGTGCCCTAACCTTCTGTGCCATAGATTACTCTCATCAACTGAAGCCTTAGCATATAGACATGACAGATTATTATTCATCCTAATTCCATTAAGATTCACATTGTAAATGTCCTTATGCCTAGGTGTTCTATAATCAATGAATTTCTCATCAAGTATTTTAAAATCTTTGCTTAACACCAAGCATTCAGTATCAGTGAAAAGAACCTTATTTTTGTTATCACAGACCTGTGATACACTAAACAGATTATAGTCAAGTTCTTTTACCAGAAATATGTTCTCAAAACGCAAATTGTTGGTGATAAGAGTGCCTTTGCCAGTGATAGTTCCATATCCGCCTCCAAAGTACACTTTGTCACCATCTTTAATGGGGGTAAAGTTTGTCAAGTAATCTTCCTTCCCCGTCATGTGCCTAGAGCATCCACTATCCCAGTAGCCATAATCATTAACCTGCTTTTGAATGCCCTGCACATAAAGAAAACAAATTAGTTTTCTTTAGGAACCCAAGCCTGAGCAGACTTGGATTCATTTGGTTGTTCAACAAGAACATACATAGTTCTTATGACAACCCCTTGTTCATCCCTTTTTGGATTAAACACCCAGTTAACCCCAATTGGTTTAGTTATGACCTTTGAAATATAATGAAATATGTTGCAGGTCATAGAAATCCCATCTGAATTGGGGTTTTGGTCTTGTTTAGGTCTCCAAGTTAATCTAAAAGAAGCTTTAGACCCCTTTTCCTTTGGTTGCAAGTATTTGGCATTACTTGGTCTAACAGCGTTGGAAACATTCCTGTCAGCGTTAGAATTGTTCTTGACAACGCTGAAAATACCTTTATCAGCGTTGAACCTAGGGTTTGCTACAAGAACCCATTGTCTGTTAGACCATGTATTGGTCTTCTGAAAAGGCCTTTGTCCATAAGTATTAAACCCTTTAGTAAAGAATGGGGCTGGTCTAGTAACCTGTGGACTTTGCTGGACAAAAGCTTTGGATTTGACCATGGTTGACTTTCTATCAGCGTTGACCTTTGAAGCATTGACACACTTATAAGCCAAATGTGAAAAACTCCCACAAGTATAACAGGCTTTTCTAGACATAATTCTAGGTCTAGATGAAAAGAAACATGTACCATTATCACTAACTTGGCTTTTTGGTGACCTAGGTTTTCTATACATTTATGCATATTTAATACTAGGTTTTCTATCAACGTTTAAGCCAAGGTCAACTTTAACACCCCCAAATTTACACGCAGCGGAATACATCTTTGGGTGTTAAACAATGATACAACAACACATAATTTATAAAGAACGACTTGAGAAGAGACGTTTTAGATTTATCGTTCCTAAAACATTTGTCAGAGTAGCGTAGTCCCAAGTAATCGTTACCAAAAGATAAGTTAAAACAACATATTGGTTTGTTTTAAAAATGGAACGATAAATAAATCAAAGAGTTTGAACAACAAAAGCAGTGCACAACTTCATTCCCCGTGACCTCCAAGCTTCCACTTCTTGATTACCTGAAATACATGTGAGTAAAACAATCAGCAAAAATGCCGAGTGAATCTATAGGTTTATGAAATCAATTTGAACACAAGCAAAGATTATAAGTTTGTGGCATGCTTTTAAGCATCAAATAATAATTTGCATCAACAATGATAATTGTATATAGCATAAATTGCAATAAGCTCATGGAACCGAGCCCTTAGACACTCCCATATCAGTCTAATAAGACGAGAGATTTATTAATTGTCGGTTACCTCCAGATTATTGGTACATTGCCGTATACCTGACTTCTCAATACAATATGCTCAAACAGTGTGGAGGTCGGGCCTAAGCTTCTATGACAAGTCCACAAAAACTGAACCGGGGCGGCTTCCCCCATAGATCTATTAATTGTACTAGCGGTTAACCCATCATAGGTTAATTAACGGTCCATAATTGAGGCTTTAACTAAGGCAATCACTTAATGCAATTTAAAGGCAACCACGGGTCCATTCATAGAGGGACAAAGCATACCATTAAAAATCTTGTGTTCTAAGTTTATAAAAACATGTATTCCCCCTCGCGGGTTTAAAATCATTTAATAACTAGTAAGCGAGGCTATAGACTCACGTTGATAATGAAAGGCGGATTATCGGCTACGGGCGTGCTTCGGTCACGGAAACCTATATAAATAATAATCGGTCTTAGACTCTTGTCCAATGACTTTTATCAAAATAACAATATACATATGATGATTTTGTACATATGATGATGATCAAGTGGGTTTATATATCCTTGTTTACTCATTTTAGTGTTTACGTTTTGGTAACTTTTTACTAGTTTACTAGTTTTACCTACTTACCTATTTTAAGTCCAATAAGCTTAGTATAAGTTCTTTAACTTGTTTTAATCCATTCTATACCTATATTATCAGTATATATACTTTCCATGTTGGGCCCAAATGGGTTAAGCCAATAAGTTCTTTTTATAAGTTTTTATCTTATTTAGTCCAATTGTTAGTCCAATATGCTTAGTTAGCTCGTTAACGTCCGTATGTCCTATAGTTCGGGTTTTATCGGTTTTTACTTGTATTAGTTACTTATATATCAGTATATGACTTTTAAAAACTTTACATTAGACGGGTTTGATCGTCTAAGTTTTATTTGGCGAAAAACGTTAATTTTACGGTAATAGCCGAAAAAGTCGTAAAAATCAAGTTTATAGTTTTTATTACTTATAAGTATTATTCCATAGCCATTTATATAATTTATCCATTTAATTAACCTTTTACATATTTATATAAATAAGTTTCATAAGTTAGTGGGTTTTTATTTTACATTTTATACAATAAAATTTGAGTGCTTATATAATAATAATAAACATTAATTCTCAAAATCTGATTTTTATCTTCATGTTCACCATTTTTATCATATCTAGAGTTCTACAATGAATTAGAAGCTCATTTTTGGGTGGCATGTTCTTCATATTATGTTCTACATTTAACTTAGTTATAGCTACTGCTCATTTTAAGTTTATCTTGCCTTAACAGTCCCTACAAAACTGCTTATTCAGATTAGAACACCCAACTTGTTTTGATCATATCTCACTCATTATATTGATTCCATTGCATGGCCAACTCTCACATGTGTATAACATCTTGTACTTACTGTAAATGGATCATACCATGAAATTTTATCAGTTCAAGTTTTAGTTATATACTGTTTTTATACAGCCAACTAAATAAGCATGATTTTAGCCTTATTTCTTATAGTTATTAACCTTTTTAAGCATATTTATCAACACTTGATCCCCACACAACATTTTTATCATCATATATACATCATATACATATACAATAATAAAGAAAATACATTTGTTCTTTACAAAAATAACAAGAGAAAATGGAGAGGATGATCTTCTTTACCAACCAAGTGTATTTCTTGTTTTTGGAAGACAAGAACTTGATGAACACCACAAGTAACTCCAAGATCATCAAACACCAAGAACAATAGTTCAGAAATCAGCCCTAGGACACAAGCAAATCACCTCCAATGTTGTTAATATGGCCACCAAATGATCAAGGCTTCAAGATAACTCCATGATAGAGCTAGATAACATATATTTCATGGCTAGAAAAGATCAAAAGGGGTGTTTTGTGCTTCAAAGTGGATGGCAAAGGTGAGGTTTTTGAGAGAGTTTGTGTTGATTTTGCATGTATGGAAATGGAAATGAGTTAGTTGCTAGTGGTTTTGACTAGACAAAGCTTAAAGTGTAAGCTTTGTTTACACTTGTAAACTTGTAGCTAACATGATGCCACATATAGTTGTGGTGTCATGTTGGTGCCATCCAAACTAGCTAGTGGGGTGGGACAATGTATTTTTTCTCATCTCACTAGTTTACGGGTATTCATCGATTCTAGTTTTCTCGATTTGCGTGCCCTCGGGTCGTTTCACGAAAAACATTTTTATAAATTATGAATCAACGTCACAAAACGAATCCAATAAAAATTGTCTCATCAAAAACGGAGTTCAAAAACGTAAATACGTAATCCTAAGGTTTCCGGTTTAGTCGTAAGGGACGCTAAATTATGCACGTAAGCCCAAATTTAAATCAGTAAATTGTGAGTTCGTCAATGAACACAAAAATAAGTTTCAAAATATTATACGAGAAAATATTTCACTACCTGAAAATGTTAGATTGTACTTTTTAAAAGTTTAAACGCACACGAAAAATAATAACATAACGACTCGATACGTAATTGAAACGATATCGTCGAAAGTATTAAATATCGAAACTATCGATAATAAAATATAAAAATTTTGGCATCCGTCGGTATCGCGATCACTAGTAGTCCTCGTTGCTCATCAAAATATTAAAATATAATATTTAATATCGGTTTCAACTTAAACCGTTGAACATAATAATATTTAACGTTATAAAATACTTCAAAATAATTGAAAATAGAATTAAATTATGACCTTATTTTTACGGGTTTTACATCCTCACCACCTTAAGGGAGCGACGTCCCGGCGCTCAACTCGCCTCACTTTCGCCAATGCGCATTAAAGTCTCAATAAATATCGTCGTTGAAAGTCAAAAGATATTACATAATATGTGTTCTACATGATCGGACGTCATCGGATGATGCCGTCTCAAGTTCTCACAACTTACGATCATTTGACTAGATCACACACCATGTAAGTACATAAAAGAAAAGGTCGAACATAAACATCGAGTATAGATCTCCACCGTTAATCATCGAGAAAACCTTGAAAGAACCCTTGATAATAACTACTTGATCTCAAGAGTCTTTCCACTTGCGGTGTCGGCTTCAACATACTCCTCGAGGTCGTAACGAATTTATTAACTCCATTCATTAAGAGACTCGGTCCTCAATCATTCCACAAGTACACACATAAATCTTGGTGACACTTATCGTTTCTTCTTATACACTGCTTCCCGAGATTCATTTTAGACTCAAAATAAAATAGTTATCTTCAATACGAGGAACAGAACAAGATAAAAATGACTTCAATAAACGCATAAACGAACAAGATGTGGTAAAATGATTTAAGATTAACGATTGACGAGGGATCTCGACTCACGTAACCGTAAAACATAGTTATTCACAATACTAGAAAAATGAGAGCGAAGAATGAATTAAATATTAACATTAAAATAACGTTTGTCACAATTATCCGTCCCGGATTTGGTATTACCTTAAGACTCAATTGAGGTACTTTCTTGATAAAGATGATATATTAAAAATAGAAGTTAAATAGCTTCATAATTTATTTTGGTTGTCTTAAGAAACTTTAAAAGAATGACATGAATTTTATAAATTAAACTCATATTGTTGGTTAAAATTAGAAGATATAATTTCCAAATTAAATCATTATTAGGAATATAAATTAAACCGGTAATTTCATTACATTAAAAGTAAAGTATGATAAGTCAATTAGTTCAAAAGGTAGAACATAATTTTATTTTTAAACATTAGTTTTAGTTATACAAAGTATGGTGTATAAATTTGACCTTTTACTTGTGATGGTTATTTCGATAATTGAAAATCATTGGAAAATATATAAAAGTTCCATAAAAATTTTATAATACTTTGTAGAAATACATACAGGTGTTTATTATTTCAAAATAACATGGGATATATTCGGGTTTCGAAATGTGACAAGATAACAAACGAATACGAATGAAAATAATAGTCAACAATTAATACGAAATCAATGGTACAAAAGAGAACGAAGCAAATGTCGTATGAATTCTTTAAGAGAATAATAAAATAAAGGCGTTGATGGTAAGACGATAAGAAATAGTAAGATTAAACAAGTTGTCAATTTTGTTAGTGCGGTCGGTGGTTCACCATTATCAGCTCGTTAACTTAGCAGTGGTCGATACATGATCAGAAATAAGATCCATACAAAAATTTTAATAAAATAAAATTTCTAATAATCACTTGTAATTAAAACAAATCAAATGAACGATGTTAGTGTTTAAAGAGAGAGGTCAAAGCACGGTTCACAAGAGTGGGTTTCGAGACAAACGAGAGTGACGGACGTCATCCCGGATATACGGAAATCACTCTAGTGATAATTCATTATTCACGTGCGGAGACATTCCAAAGATCTACCCAGTCGCATAAAGAAGATTGTACGAGAAGGAAGGATAAAACATCGAGACTTTCAAGTCATTTATCAACAGTCAGTAATTAAACGAACGGTCAAAAGAAATCAGTTATAAGACAAAATGAAGTAACAAGTGGAAAAACGATTGTCGAGTAAAAACGTATTCGTAAGCGCGTAATTCGTTCAAGAAAAGGTAAGAAAACGTATGCGGATGCATAGAAATTGCGCTACTTGCATAAGATATAAAGGTTTTCAAAACTTCTTTTCACTTTATTTCATTTTATTTATCTTTATCATAAATACAAGTAAAAAGTTCTTTATTATCAAGATTTTTAAGGTGACTACTATTCAGCCTAGCATGGCTCCTTCTAAATTAGACATAGGTGATCAGGCCATGTATAATTTAGGGCTAGCAATGCAGTGCTTCATTTCGTCGAAAAGTATTACGTTTCTTATGTTTATATAAACCATGCCATTTGTAAAATGGAATTTAAAAATAGTTTATAAATTTATAGGATACAAGTAATTTGTGAGATACTCAATAAGCAACTTTTAATGTTACGAAAAGTATTTTATAAGATCAAAGTAAAAACAATTGGTGAAAATAATCGTAAAACAATATCAGATTTATTAATAAGGTGACAGTATGACAACGTATAAAGTCGCCAAAGGTTTGCAAAAAGTGGCAAATAGTAGCTCATAAAGCAACCAATGAAATGGTTACAAGTTGTTAAGGTTTCAAAAGGTTATAAGGTTAGACGAAACGCCATGAGACACGCGATAATATCGACGAAGAAGAATGTGAAGGCAAAACTTCAAAACTCAACCCAAATCAGTGGAAGGTTAGAGAAGAAAAAAAAATAATAAATAAAATAACATCGAATGACAATTGAGTCATATATATAAAAAGAATAAAACAATCCACATGTGTATTCGTTAGTTGTAAAATAATATTTGTTAAAATTTTACGATCTCAAATGAAATCAAAACAGCTTAGAAACATTTAAAACTCATGTTCTGAATTTTCTATCAGATTTAACTTTTAAATAAGAGCCGATTAATTGACCCGATAAACGACATTTCCAAGACTCGGAGTCTAAAGCATTTTGATGCAAAACGACGTTTCAGACGACTTTCTAGTTTTATCCGAGACCTGAAAACCAATATAAAATGACCAAAATACCCCTGCAAGTTCTGTGCAGGTTTGACTATTTTATTTAAAAAAAAACGCAGGTTTTACTTTTAAGTTATGACCTGTTTATACTGCCCCTACAGTTTCTGCATAAAGTGTATTTTTCGACACTTCTTAACGACTCAAAATATATACATATATACACACATGTCTTGTGGATTTTATAACAACGAAAAATAAATCTCGTAATGAGCATCAAATAAAAAATAGCATGATGAATGACAGAAAATGCTTCAAGGTATTCAACACGAAATTTAGGAAGCAAGACGGTGAAAGACGTTCGTAATTTAGATTTCAAAATGCAATGTAGGCAAATCTCCTTGGTGCAACGATTGTCGAAAACACAAAACATAACAAGAAAAGAATGGAACATTAACATGCTACACTCCGGGAGCGAGAAGGTTAATGAAAAACAATTGGGTACAATTTTATATAAGTAAAATCGTATTCCAGTTCTAGCGCCATAATCTAGACGATGATTTATAAAATGACGATGACGTTACCGAGATATAAGTGAACAATATACTTCGGAGTCGATACATATAAATGTCAAGAAATAGCGGTTAGTCTATTCCAAGGACACATTGAGCTACACAATGGTCTAGAAATTACGTTAAAAGACGTCCAAGCACAAATAGCCGGAAGACGATTTGGATATCTATATAGATATCACAAAGGGTTAAATAATGAAAGTAACGCGCGCAGATGGAGGTATGTAAGGTCATAATATAAAAATTTTGCAATAAAAGCAATTTAAATACTTCAAAAATAAATACAGAAAGATCTTGAAAATTCATTGTATTTATTTAAGTTAATCATTAATAAATGATAAACTTTTATCGAAAAGTTTAACGACATAAATATATATCGATAAAGGATTATAGTATTTATTTAGAAATACTTAGCAATAAGGCATACATAATAATGTATACTAAAGTTGTAATCCCAGAAGTAGCTTGAACCTGAAGTCACGCGAAGTCCGGTGCACCGACTCTTTGAAAAATAAAAACTGACAGTTATAGTTTAGGTTTTTAAAATAAAGACCTAGTTCTCTATAACTCATGGCTCTGGTACCAATCTTTAACACCCCCAAATTTACACGCAGCGGAATACATCTTTGGGTGTTAAACAATGATACAACAACACATAATTTATAAAGAACGACTTGAGAAGAGACGTTTTAGATTTATCGTTCCTAAAACATTTGTCAGAGTAGCGTAGTCCCAAGTAATCGTTACCAAAAGATAAGTTAAAACAACATATTGGTTTGTTTTAAAAATGGAACGATAAATAAATCAAAGAGTTTGAACAACAAAAGCAGTGCACAACTTCATTCCCCGTGACCTCCAAGCTTCCACTTCTTGATTACCTGAAATACATGTGAGTAAAACAATCAGCAAAAATGCCGAGTGAATCTATAGGTTTATGAAATCAATTTGAACACAAGCAAAGATTATAAGTTTGTGGCATGCTTTTAAGCATCAAATAATAATTTGCATCAACAATGATAATTGTATATAGCATAAATTGCAATAAGCTCATGGAACCGAGCCCTTAGACACTCCCATATCAGTCTAATAAGACGAGAGATTTATTAATTGTCGGTTACCTCCAGATTATTGGTACATTGCCGTATACCTGACTTCTCAATACAATATGCTCAAACAGTGTGGAGGTCGGGCCTAAGCTTCTATGACAAGTCCACAAAAACTGAACCGGGGCGGCTTCCCCCATAGATCTATTAATTGTACTAGCGGTTAACCCATCATAGGTTAATTAACGGTCCATAATTGAGGCTTTAACTAAGGCAATCACTTAATGCAATTTAAAGGCAACCACGGGTCCATTCATAGAGGGACAAAGCATACCATTAAAAATCTTGTGTTCTAAGTTTATAAAAACATGTATTCCCCCTCGCGGGTTTAAAATCATTTAATAACTAGTATAAAGCGAGGCTATAGACTCACGTTGATAATGAAAGGCGGATTATCGGCTACGGGCGTGCTTCGGTCACGGAAACCTATATAAATAATAATCGGTCTTAGACTCTTGTCCAATGACTTTTATCAAAATAACAATATACATATGATGATTTTGTACATATGATGATGATCAAGTGGGTTTATATATCCTTGTTTACTCATTTTAGTGTTTACGTTTTGGTAACTTTTTACTAGTTTACTAGTTTTACCTACTTACCTATTTTAAGTCCAATAAGCTTAGTATAAGTTCTTTAACTTGTTTTAATCCATTCTATACCTATATTATCAGTATATATACTTTCCATGTTGGGCCCAAATGGGTTAAGCCAATAAGTTCTTTTTATAAGTTTTTATCTTATTTAGTCCAATTGTTAGTCCAATATGCTTAGTTAGCTCGTTAACGTCCGTATGTCCTATAGTTCGGGTTTTATCGGTTTTTACTTGTATTAGTTACTTATATATCAGTATATGACTTTTAAAAACTTTACATTAGACGGGTTTGATCGTCTAAGTTTTATTTGGCGAAAAACGTTAATTTTACGGTAATAGCCGAAAAAGTCGTAAAAATCAAGTTTATAGTTTTTATTACTTATAAGTATTATTCCATAGCCATTTATATAATTTATCCATTTAATTAACCTTTTACATATTTATATAAATAAGTTTCATAAGTTAGTGGGTTTTTATTTTACATTTTATACAATAAAATTTGAGTGCTTATATAATAATAATAAACATTAATTCTCAAAATCTGATTTTTATCTTCATGTTCACCATTTTTATCATATCTAGAGTTCTACAATGAATTAGAAGCTCATTTTTGGGTGGCATGTTCTTCATATTATGTTCTACATTTAACTTAGTTATAGCTACTGCTCATTTTAAGTTTATCTTGCCTTAACAGTCCCTACAAAACTGCTTATTCAGATTAGAACACCCAACTTGTTTTGATCATATCTCACTCATTATATTGATTCCATTGCATGGCCAACTCTCACATGTGTATAACATCTTGTACTTACTGTAAATGGATCATACCATGAAATTTTATCAGTTCAAGTTTTAGTTATATACTGTTTTTATACAGCCAACTAAATAAGCATGATTTTAGCCTTATTTCTTATAGTTATTAACCTTTTTAAGCATATTTATCAACACTTGATCCCCACACAACATTTTTATCATCATATATACATCATATACATATACAATAATAAAGAAAATACATTTGTTCTTTACAAAAATAACAAGAGAAAATGGAGAGGATGATCTTCTTTACCAACCAAGTGTATTTCTTGTTTTTGGAAGACAAGAACTTGATGAACACCACAAGTAACTCCAAGATCATCAAACACCAAGAACAATAGTTCAGAAATCAGCCCTAGGACACAAGCAAATCACCTCCAATGTTGTTAATATGGCCACCAAATGATCAAGGCTTCAAGATAACTCCATGATAGAGCTAGATAACATATATTTCATGGCTAGAAAAGATCAAAAGGGGTGTTTTGTGCTTCAAAGTGGATGGCAAAGGTGAGGTTTTTGAGAGAGTTTGTGTTGATTTTGCATGTATGGAAATGGAAATGAGTTAGTTGCTAGTGGTTTTGACTAGACAAAGCTTAAAGTGTAAGCTTTGTTTACACTTGTAAACTTGTAGCTAACATGATGCCACATATAGTTGTGGTGTCATGTTGGTGCCATCCAAACTAGCTAGTGGGGTGGGACAATGTATTTTGTCTCATCTCACTAGTTTACGGGTATTCATCGATTCTAGTTTTCTCGATTTGCGTGCCCTCGGGTCGTTTCACGAAAAACATTTTTATAAATTATGAATCAACGTCACAAAACGAATCCAATAAAAATTGTCTCATCAAAAACGGAGTTCAAAAACGTAAATACGTAATCCTAAGGTTTCCGGTTTAGTCGTAAGGGACGCTAAATTATGCACGTAAGCCCAAATTTAAATCCGTAAATTGTGAGTTCGTCAATGAACACAAAAATAAGTTTCAAAATATTATACGAGAAAATATTTCACTACCTGAAAATGTTAGATTGTACTTTTTAAAAGTTTAAACGCACACGAAAAATAATAACATAACGACTCGATACGTAATTGAAACGATATCGTCGAAAGTATTAAATATCGAAACTATCGATAATAAAATATAAAAATTTTGGCATCCGTCGGTATCGCGATCACTAGTAGTCCTCGTTGCTCATCAAAATATTAAAATATAATATTTAATATCGGTTTCAACTTAAACCGTTGAACATAATAATATTTAACGTTATAAAATACTTCAAAATAATTGAAAATAGAATTAAATTATGACCTTATTTTTACGGGTTTTACATCAACAGTCTTTCCAGTAGTAGGATTGGTCACTTTTATGGGTGTAGACTCATTTGGGCTATCACTAAGCATGCCACCCTTAAACAAAAAAGTAGGGTTGGCTTTCTTCCATTGGTCCAAGTCAGTCAATTTCTGCTTTTATTCCTCTACTGGAGTAAGAACTCTTGGTGGAGGAATAAATTCCTCTTCTTGGAGTTCTGGTTTACCAGTCCAAGACAAATCCTTTCTAAGGACACCATAGAAGTTCCCAGCAGGTGGTGGAACACCAGCATACTCTTTCATCCCAATCCCACTTATATCCCTAGAATCCCTTTGTTCACTGACACATTTTTCTAGGGTTTGAGAAGCTTTATCAAACATTTGAATTTTAAGATCTACATTATCTTTGTTTTTTATAGCCTCATCTAACTTAGCTTGTATAACACCATTGGATCTCTCCAAGATGTTCCTTACCTCAACACTAGCATTTAGATCATGAGTCAAAATATTGATTTGATCTTTTAGGTCAAGCTCCATTTTCTTATATTCAGCCACAGTCTTTCTAGTTTGAGTAAGAGCAAGTTGATAATTAGATAACTTGCATTTTTCATCAAAAACCTCTGATTTTAACTTTAAATGTTTCTTTGTTAAGTTTTTCAGTGTTTAGACGACATCCCTTACTACAAAATGCATCATCATATACCTCATTGTCTGATGAAGATGAAGAATGTGCCATGAGAGCATAGTGAACATGCTCCTCTTCCTCCTTTTCTGCAATCAAGGCCTTGTTCTCTTCCACATCCTTGGCCAAAAAGCTCCAGTCCCAACCAATACCGTCAATCTCTTGCATGGCAACCATAGCTTTTGTATCTTCAACTTTGATGATTTGGCTTGAAGGTTTTCCAGCATCAGATCTTCTTGGAGATCTGCACTCTCTCATAAAGTGACACATTTTATGGCAATTGTAACACTCAACCTTGGATTTATCAAATCTAGCAGTGTCTTTTGCGTTAAACGTCATCTTCTTCCTGAATCTCCTATTCCATCTATTTGCCCTTATACTTACGAGTGCCATATTACACTTTATGTCCATCTCCTCTAAATGCTCATCACTAATTTGCTCAAGGTCCTCATATGTAATCACTGAACCATTGGGCAATGAAGCAATGTATGCACACACTGTATCTAGATCAATACCAGCAGGCTTAACTCTTGGTGAGTCAACATTGTATGTGTCAGCGTCTAAATGCGGGGCGTTAACAAAGCTTGATCCAACATTGACACAAGGTGATCCAATAACGGGGTGCATGTAGGACTCCCTTTGATCAAATTGACCTTCACTATGTGAGAAGAAGGCCATATTTTGATTGGTAGACTTGCTTCCTTGATCCAAAAGGATTTCACTCTCTACAATCCTCAGCTTATTGTAGACGTCATCAAAAGTGGAACTTTTGTGAGTATTATTAGCAATCATAGACCTTACTTCAATCTTCCATGCATCACCAAGACTTTTAAGGAAAGTGGTGATGATATCAGCATCATCATGCACTGTTCCCATAAATGACAACTTGCTTGTAATGTCCAGAAGTCTGCTTCTCACTCCACTTAGCTTTTCATTGGGAAGAGCTTTGAACATAGCATACTCATGCAAAAGTTGCTTCTTTTTCTCTGAGGCAGTATCATCATTACCGCCATAAGTAAATTGAAGAGCTGCCCAAAGATCTTTGGCAGAATCATAGCCTCTATACTTGTGCTGATTGGCTTGTCCCAAAGAAAGTTTGAGGATGCTTAGAGTTTTCATGTCATTCCTCCTCTTTGCAATGTCCTCAACTGAGACAACTCTTCCATCTTCAGGTTTTTCTTTTCGATCCTCAGCACTTGAGCCTGGAGTTGATCTTAGAGTAATAGCAGCTTGAATCTTGGCAGCCTTATTGAATGTGTTTCCATATTCAATAATTTCCTATAGGGTGTGGTCATGGATTTGAAGGTATTGCTCAAAATTGAACTTCCACAGCTCAAAGTTGTCTGGGTCTAGCATGGGAATTTTTATGTTATGGCTTGAGGAGGAGGTAAACTCTGGAGTATATGTTGTTTGTATTTTTTAGGGTTTTCTTGAAAATTAGGGTTTTTGGCGATTTAGGGTTTTTGGCGATTTAGGGCTTTGTGTACTTTAGATCAAAGTTCCTCAACAAGCTCTGATACCACTTGTTGATCCCAAACTTAGATCGGTTTAGCTTTGTGTAAACGAGATGAAATCAAGTTAAACACTTAGAGAAACTTTGTTGTGTAAATAATTCAAGTACTATGCGGAATTGATACTTGAATGAAGAACAAACAAAACAGATAAACCAAACTTTCACTTTAATTGATTAATCGAACTTGCGTACAATGAAAGTGTGTAGAAACATTCATTGAACAAAACCTAAAGGCCTCCTTTTATAGATTAAGGATCCTTGTACAAGAGTCTACGTATCAGCTATTTTAGGTAAAGATAAACATAAGAAATACATTGTCGAACATATCTTTACTAGAAACATACTAGAAACATAAAACGTGTAGACTAAGTATCCTGTCAGTGCTTGACTTCTTCTTATCAACGCTTGACTTCTTCCTGTCAAAGCTTGTCTTAACAACGCTTAATTTCTTCTTATCAACGTCCAATTTTCTCTTGTCAGCGTCCAAGTGTCTTGGCTACATTTTATTCCCAACAAATCTTCACCCTGAGATGGAATTCAAGTTCTTTGGACGGAACCGTAATCTAATCAGAATATCCCAACACGAAGTTACCAGATTTTAATCGGTTTTGATTGAGGAGAAAGCTAATCTAGAACCGAAAATTAGAGAGTTTTATACGGATTAAGTGAGTACTGAATTCGATTCAGAAAGCTACACCTTTAATGTTTATGTTCAAAAGGATGGGAAAGTTAAGGTTCTTGACTTTAACCCGTGGTGCGAGGTTACTTTACCATTGATGTTTACATGGGAGGAACTGGAGTCCCAGGAGCTGATGTAGGACCCCGAGTTTAGAATTGTAGATTGTCTGTTGGGAGTGAGGCCGGGTTTTAAAGCTGTGGTTCTTTGTGATTATCTGGATACAAGTGAGGGTAAATTAAAGATATAAGGGTATTTTAGTCATTTATAAGGGTATTTTAGTCATTTCATTGTCATGTTGGTCATAACATAGTCAAATTTGAATGTATATTGGGCAAATGAGTACAAAAAATAATATGTTTTTTACAATGGAACAAAATGAAGAGTACGTAGCTATTCTATAGCTTTTACCCTTTTAAGAATCGACAATTTTTCCAATATTACTTATTTTTAAAGATTATTTAGATACCTTAAATTTATAAACAAATGTGTTCTGTCTTTGTATGTAACACAAATATAATATAGACTATAAAGTATAAATATAATTTTAACACGATTTTAACATGGTCAAATATAAATGAGGCTTAAAAAACAATTCAGTTTTTTATGAGTTAAATGTAAAGGTGTTTTAACTTGTTAAAAAAAACTATTGTAAGTATTTAGTATGAGATTAATCATTGTAACGAGTAAATTACATCGTTCATTTTTATAGTTTAGGTTGACCAACATACTTCTTTTGACCAAAAATACATCATTTATTTTTAAAGTGAAAAACGTTATGCACTATTGGTCCTTTTCTTAACATCCTTTATTAACTGTGGTTAAGTCATAGAAATTAAAATTAAAGGTATGATAGTAATTTTGGATCATGTCTTTTTGTCTTTATCCTTAATTTTACCATTCAATTAAATTAAAAAACAACAATAAACCAACCAATCCAACTGATTAGCAATGTTTTAAAACCCGGTTTTTTAATTGACCTGATCGAGCCATCGGATCACGATTCAACTAGTTTAACCAGTGGTTCAACCGGGTTTTTGGTCAAAACCAACATCCGATCACAAACACTACTGAGTGCTAATTAATAAATACTACTAGTTTTAATACCCCCGCACGCACCAGACTTGTATATAAAAATTTGTTGAATTATTAATTTCGTTTTAAAGCTCGTGTATGTATGGGTTTTTTTTATTTTATAAAGATATATATATATATATATATATATATATATATATATATATATATATATATATATATATATATATATATATATATATATATATATATATATATATATATATATATATATATATATATATATATATATATATATATAATTAAAGCATACTTGCAAATACCACAACATTTGCACACCCAAAATTCAAATTCAAATTTGAATAACCAAGTTTTTCAATCTGTAAAGATCACTCATGTATTTCATTAGTACACATTTATAGCTCATTTCCTACCCAAATTTATATCAAATCCACGTACAAATAATCAAGTATGCTAATTTGGAAATTTTTTATTTTGTAGACTCAATACTTGCTTATGTTTGCAAGTTTGATAATAATTTCAATTAAGTTTTTTTTTGGAACGATGATTGAATTAAAAACACTCTAGCAAAAAGCTAGAAAAAGATTACAAAATATTACAAAGGATTGCTTAACCAAGTATTCCAGCATAAATCTTTATGACCTCTATACTTAAACCAAGAAAAAGAGATCATCCGAACAAAATCAAATAAGTCTCTTTTAAGCATACGATGAGCATTAAAAATGACACTATTCCGATATCGTCATATAGACCATAAAACTGCCGAAGAAATACAATACACCCGATCTTTTGATATCCTAAATGCTCTCCAATTCTCAAAACATTTCAGCCAATCAAAGCATGAAGAGAAAGAAGGCATATCAACATTAATCCAAACACGAATAAGCCTCCATAAGTTAATAGTTGTATCACACCCGAAGAATAAGTGACCACTCGATTCCACACCCAGGTTGCAAGAAGGACAAGAAATAGAAGAAATCTCTAAACCCCGAGCAGATGAATTTAAACGGATCGGAAGTCTATATGCTATAAGACGCCAAATAAATATATTTACCTTACGGGGGAGAAATTTTAGCCACCTTGTACTTGAAGAACGTGATAGAAGAATAATGTTATCCACTGAATACGAGAATCATTCACGGAAGAAACCCCATTGGCAGCAATGCTCCATTCCCATGAATCTGGCGAGTTGTTCACAGAAACATGGCCAACTTCTGAAAGCAAATTTTGTAAAGCTTCTTCGTTACCACTTCCTAACATTTCCCGAGACCAATTCCATGACCATATATAATTCGAGAGACGATCACAAAGAAGGAAGTTAGCATCAACATCCAAGTGAAATAAACGATTATATTTAGAGCTCAAAGGCCCATCACCGATCCAATTGTCCTTCCAAAAGCGAATAGAAGAACCATTACCCACTTTATGACGTAACGTGTGCAACAAAATGATATCTTTCGTATGTAAGATAGAGTAAGATTTCACTATGTTAGACCATGTACCACTAAACTTACACGCTCTCTGATCAATCCCGTTTCATCTTCATGAATGGCTTTTACCACTCGAACCCAAAGCGAATCCGAATTTGTCACAAGACGCTATCTCCATTTTTGAAAGAGTGTGAGATTAAACGCTTTCAAACTCCCGATATTCAAACCACCTTTTCATAGGAAGCCAATATGTTGTCCAATTTAATCCATGCTGTTAATACAAGTGATGCCTAAAAACATTATTAGTGTTAACTAATCTTTCTTAGTTTTGATCACAACAAACTATACAACACATTTAGTGTAAAACACAAAACGAATTACTTAACTAACACTATCATCAAGGTAATAATCATATCACTAACTTTTCTTAATCATACTTAGTGATCATCAAAGTGATTATCCTTAAAACTCACTTTTGTTAATATGACAAAAGATTTTTTAATAAACTTTCTTTTTAAGAAAATATTTTATTAAAATGGAAAATGTAAATTTGAAAATGGCATATTCCATATGCCATAAGAATATCCTTTGAAGGTTTAAAAAAACCTCAGATATTCCTACCCCACTAAAAGACAAAAAAAGGGAGCGGACTCTACTGGGCGGTACCTTAAATAGCTAGGCGGTTCCTTATCGATAAGGTACCGCCGGCTAGATAAGGATCCGCGCCCAGCTAGCCGTTGGATTTTGTCTTCTATAAATAGTGGATCAAATCTCATTTTCCAATAAGCCTCTTGGACGTTTTTCTCAGCCCCCTTTCTCCTTTCTATAGCATAATCATTAGTAAATGATCACTTAAAGTGTTAAGGATGTTTACATATGATTATCCTCTTGATCCCCTCCTTTACCTTGTCCAGTGAGAAGATCACTCACTAGTGTTGTGATAAAGATGAATCCATGAATTAGTCATGTTCATCATGTTAGCCTTTTTTATTTTTGTTGATCCATTTGTATTTATGAAATACTTGGACTAGTTGTGTTTATCCAAGCTATTTGTAAATACTTAGATTTGTTGTGTACATCCATTGCATATGTGTTTGCTTGGATTTGTGTTGTGTAGATCCAAGCTACATGTGTGTACTTGGATATGTCTAGTTGAGTTGTAATAGATTTGTGTAGTAGTTCTCACTAGACTATAAAGTGATGTGGTTGTGTCTTGTAAGTTCTTACTAAACTTGAAAGTGATTAGTAGTTGTGTTGTGTGAAGTTCTCACTTAGCTTCAAAGTGAAGAGTCGTGAAGATTGGTTCTAGCTTTGGATTAGAACTTGACATCTAGCCTTGTATCGTTAAATGGTGAAGTAGGCAACGTCGTGAAGAATGGTTCTACCTTGAGATTAGAACTCGACATCTAGCCTTGTGTCGTTAAATTGTGAAGTAGGCAACGTTGTGTAGATTGGTCCTAGCTAATGATTAGGTCTCGACATTTAGCTTAGTGTCGGAAAATAATGTAAGCGACAATGTAAGGCTTTCTCCACCAAGAAGGGAGCTTGTGGATATAGTGGAAATCTCGAGTAGGTGTACTCGAGGAGTGGAGTAGAAACGAGGATAGAGCCTCGTTGTCGAACCACTATAAATCTTGGTGTCTTGTCACTATGTTGTCTCCTTCCTTACTCTTTACTTATTTCATTATCATTATACTTACCTATTACCTTTGCTAATGCATTTGAATTGAACCTAATCATTATGCAACTTAGCTTTAAGTAAAAGATAGTTTTGATACACACATAATTCAAAGTAATTTAAATTAGGTAACTAATTGAAGAGAAACTATTCAACCCCCCCCCCCCCCCCCCCTTCTAGTTTCTACAATTGGTATCAGAGCGATGGTCACTCATGATCTTTGAAGTATATTGTACTTTAAAACATGGATCGATCCATTGTCTCCTCAAATTAGAAGGTGAAGTTGTATTAAAGTTTCTCTTTGGTCAAAACTATTTTTTCTTGGAAAATAGGTCTTTTAATTGGTAATATTGCATTCCTCTTAGATTAGTAGTCTTTATGCATTTTAGATCTACTCTTGAAATGTATCTACTAGTTTGCATCTTGCTTTGTGTAGGTACTCATGAAGATCAATCACTTAATTGGTTGTGGATTGAGTTACTTGCACTTGTAGAAGACTCATCTTCATTGATCTTCAACATCCTTGAATGATGATACCAAGATGATTGGGAATGATACTAGTCCTTGAAGACTTAGTACTCATCATAGTCATTGTTGGGCATTGCATTGATTCCTTGATGGATTGCTCTTTGTGGCCAAGGTACGCTTTCGTTCTTCCACACGCCCTTTGATCATTATTTTGATCATTACTTGACTATGTGTTTGTTCTTGGCATCCTTGCCTTGACATTTGTTTGTGGTTTGTGATTCTTTTCTTTTATCCTCTCAAACCTTCATTGCTTGGATACTTGACTCACTATGGTGATGTAGAGTGAGTTAGTAATAGCTTAAAGTATCAAGCATGATTTCCATGGTTTGCACCCATACGGTTAGTAGGCCCTTTGTGGGAGAGAAAGTGAATTGATACCTTGCTCATATTTTGGTTTAGACTAAGACTATTATTGAAAGTGATCTTAGTCTATACATGAATAATTGCTTTGTGTTTATTCATTACCAAAGTCGTTTAACGTTTCGCCGGAAAGGCACGGCTTAAACCACTATATATGACACAAGCTCTTCGTCTCCATGATTTGAAGATTGTCATTAATCCCTTGAGCATTGATCTTAGTCTTGATTCACTTCCCTTTACTTCTCTCCACTTTTCCTTTTCGCTACGAGTAGTCGTTTGTCCGTTTCGGTTCTTTTCGATCTCGATTCAACTCGTAATCCTTCATTAAGGCATATTGCTTAGTGTTATGATGATCCAAATGATATTCTAAAAGGTTTAAGATATATTTTTAAGTATTCTAGAAAATTTGGTTTTAAAAATTTTGGCGTGTTTCATTGATAAAAACCAGCCTCTACAGGCGGTTCTTTATCTCTGGCGGCTCAAACCCGCGGTTCCTTATCGATAAGATACCGCGGACAGTAAAGTTTGTCAGAGCGCCAGTTTTATTAAAATAACCTTTTTCAAACCAAACCCTCTCTCTCCCAAAAACATACAACCGACGGTTTTTCATCTTTTCCACCATTGTTGAAGCTTCAAAAACCTTCAATCACTCAAATTAACTGATTCCAAGTTGTGGGTTTCACTCATCCTTCATCAAACATCAATTAATTGTAAGTACTTTCTTTCAATTTCATCTATTTTGTTCTAGGGTTCATCCTTTCATAATTGGGGATTTTAAAATTGAAATTGAATTAGAACCTTAATAGGATATTGGTTGACATGGTTATTTTACTATGATTCCTTAGGTTCATATTCATTAAGATTTCACTAAAACCCACTTGTAGAACAAATCCGAATTTTGGCTAAATGATTTTGGCTAAATGATTTTGGTTAAAAGATGGAATTGAGATGAACCCATGAACAAATAGGTAGTTGCATTGTTAATGCTTACCTAAAAACCTTGTTTTGAAAAACCAATGTTCTAGTCCATTGTTGATCCAATATAGGTCATATGTTCTTGGTTAATAATGGAATAGACACATTGTGAACATGAGAATGTTATGGATTCATTCCTTTGTTTGTCAAGAAATTGATATAACAAATTCTCATATTTTTGAGTTTTGAGTTTATTTTCATATGAGTGATTGGAAAAATATTGTCTTATGTTTATATTAGGTACTAATCATGCCTTCTCAATATCAAAAGGATCATCAATGCACTAGACAATACATGCCAAACCTTTCCCAAACCTATGCTTCCACTCAACTTCGAAACTCCTTTCCATCCCTTTCTACTCGTTGTTTCTATGAGGGTAGAGTCGTTGACGAGGGAATAACGGGTTATGACTATATCCAATCTATGTTTGAGCTTTCGGGGTTTGATTGCTTGCTCAACATAGAAGAAGATATTTACCCATTGTTTCTTCTATAATTCTTTAGCACTTACTCCATGTTTGAATACAATGGAGAAATCTTCATTCAATTCTTGTTGAATGATCAAATGATTCAATACTCTCTCGAAAACTTTGGTGAAATTCTTGGTGTGCCATATGAAGGCACTTGTCATTTCATGGATAAATGAAGACTTGATGCTCTCTTGGAATCCTACGATAAACCTCCAAATGACCACACCGAAATTGATCCGGAGTTTATCCTTGACATCATTTTGAATGAGCGTGATGGAAACGTTGTGAGAAGCCTTCATTCAAATGTGCGAAATGTGAATCGCTATGAAGTGCTCTCTAGTGACCTTAAGGATTTTATGGTCCAATGGGCAAATATCCTTAGGGAGAATGTCTTTTGTCTTGGTGGAAACCGAGATCATATCCCGGCTTGTATGGTGCATATGTTGAGTTGCATCTTTACATCAACCAAGTACAATTTGGCATTCTATATCGCTCGACGAATAAATTATGCCCTTTCAAAGCCCAAAACAAACCTTCCTTATGCTATGCTTCTTACTCGCCTTTTAAAAAGGGTTGCTCATGACTTTCCCCACCTCGATCTTTCTCGCTTTCACCGGGTTCATCGGGTTATGTTGCCTATTCAAGAGGTATATGCAAGAAAGCCAAGAAGTGATCGAGGTTCGCGAAAATCCGATCATCAAGAGACGGATGATGAGGACACCTATATGCCAAAAAGTGATGGTGATGGCATAGGTTCTAGTTCTCACTTCAACTCTTCGAGTAATTCCCACCCATCCTCAAACTCATTCGTGGATGGACTTGAAGACTTAGCTCCCCCACCTCATTACTCCTTAGTGAAGTACCGGAAGATCTCAACATGGAGCATCTCTACCGTGAAAATATTAGGACTAGAGGTGAATTGCATGAACATCGGGTTGAGTCAAGGAAGGGATTCAAGTATTTGGGGAATATGATCAAGGGATTGGGCAAGAAGAGAAGGTGAAGACTTTGAAGTATTTCAAAGAATACATGTTGGTAAACATGTAATGTTGAACAATTTTTTTTATCTTGGATGTGTATTAACTAAATTCTACTTGTGTGGATTATTTGTTTATTATCCTAATGATTATCTATGCTATTGTGATTATGATTTGCATAGCTTTGCGCATCCTGTGTGTTAGTTAGCTTCCTAGATTTTGGTCACTAGTTAACTTTGGCTTGAAAATCCTTTGGTAAAAATCTGGGCTAACCAAAGTTTGAGGAAGTACCATTTCTGAACACCACTGGTCGCGGTTCCTTATAGACCCGCGGTACCTTACTGATAAGGAACCACTGCTCCAAGATAAGGAACCGCCGGCTACTGTGTCCGACAGAATCTTTGCTTTACACTATTTTCCTTAATCTGTGTAAACCTTGCTTGATTCTTTGCAAAAACCTGCACATTTCCAAAACTAGGTTAGCTAAATTCATTGTTCACATAAAATGTTTTTAACCCATTACTATTTTGGATCATCCCTTCACCCTTTTAAACCCACCTTGTTAGCCATGTTATTCACACATCAAACCATTCTTCCTTAAACCTTAAACCCTTCATTTCAACCATGGTTTCTACAAGAAGCTCAAACTCATCCAAAACCTCCACCACAAAGAAAAATCTTAAGATTAAGATTAAAATGTCTAAACCTAACTCCTCACCCTTTCACACTCCCAAGAATGAGATTGTCCCAATTCTCATTTCTTCATCAAACTCACCACCTCTTGCTCCATGCAAGACTTCATCAACCCATGAAACCAACCATTCTCATGGTTCTACCTCCTCTTCATTCCAATCTAGGATGAATGAGATTTCCTCACCCTTCATTCCAAGTAATCTATTGGATGTGACCACCCAACCACAACCCATCCAAAGCATTCCCATTGTGAATGACTTTGATGATACCATGGTGACTTCACCATTCACCCCTCCTAACTCACCCTTTTCACCCTTGGAGAGCTTGCCTCCACACTCACCCACATCACCCTTGGAGAACATACCTCCTCCACCTCCACCTCCCTCAAACACTCCCATTTTGGGTGTTCCACTTCCCTTCTTTACGGGTGATCCTTACTTCCTTGGGTTCCTAGAAGCTCATGGTTCTCATTGTCCATGTTGCCTCTACAATAACTACATCATTCAAAACCTTAGGATGGAGATGTTGGGACTTCATATGAGGTTGCAAGATTTCTTGCTCACCTTGTTTAACATGCCTCCTCCTAGGAGATGAATGGTGATTTTCTTTAAAAATAGTTTTCAAGAAAATTCAAGCCAAGGAAGATTACTAATCAAGACCTAGCTTTTTTTAAAGCTATCTTTAGTTTAGTTAGTTGTTTTTCTTTATTTTCTTTATGTATCTCTTTCATGAATGTTTTATGAGAATGAATTATGGACTTGGTATTATGTGCTTCTATCTCTATGAGGATATTAATCAACTTTAATTCCAAATTAAAATTGAACCTAAATCTATCACAACCTCTAAAACTTGACTAAAATTGGTTCAAAATGTTATCCAAAATTTTGTCACCCTTTGTCAAGACATTCTTGGTGAATGTGTTGCATTTATGCAACCCTAGCAAAATTTAGTGCTAATAGAGGTAAAATTCCAAGATTTGTAATTTTTTGAAAAAGTCTTAGTTTCTCTTAAAACCCTGGAAAATCTAGGTTTCAAGTCCACTACACGCGGTTCCTTAAAGACGCGCGGTTCCTTAAGTGATAAGGAACCACCGGTCCCTATAAGTTACCGCGGACAGAAAGCCATTTTATGGCTCGTTTTTGGTCTTTCTTCATCACCCTATTCCCAGTCAAGATTCCATGTTTACTCAATTTGGCTAAACATTCCTTGACACTTTACATTTGATTTTCAAACCTTTGCCTTGTATACTTTCTTCTTATACCCCAACCTTGAGATTTCATTCTCACACCTCAACAATGCCTAACTCTCCCTTTCATAACCTTGACATGTCTATGTCACAAACCTCCTCACCCAAAGCTTCCTCATCCAAGCTTTCCAAGAAACCGAAAATCTCGATTAAACCTATTTGGATCAAGAAAAATGAACCCTCTTCATCCAAACCACCCAAGAACCCCACCTTATCTCCAATCAAGTATTGGAATGTGACCTACTCCATTAACCCAATCACCGGAGAAAAGGAGAATCTCCCCTCACCACCAAAACCATTTGACACCCCTCAACTCAATGATCTTTCAACCTTCCCAAACCTCACAAGGCATTGTGAAAACATTACCTACCCACTCTCCTCACCACCACCAAACCCTAGGTGTGATGGCCTTCCCCCATCAACCGAATTTGTGTTGCATCATGGATCCTCGTGTGCTTGTTGTCTATTTCAACAAATTGAACTTGCTCATGTGTATGAGAAGCTAAATTTTCTTGAATTCCTCCTCACTCGACCTCCTCTCAAAGTTTTCGTTCCCGTGGACAAAACTTCGAATGATGCATCGTCGTCTTATTTTTCCAACTAAAGGGCTACACTCCATTGGAGTCAATAAAACTTTAGTTGTTTTAGAGTCATTTTTTAAGCAATCTTGGAAAATTGTCACTATCAGACTAGCTTATGCTTTGTGGTTTATTTTCCATATCTTTTGATTTAGATACTCATATTATGTGTATGACTATCTACTTTGTTTGTCTTTTTCATATTTATGTAATATCAAATCTTTGTGTTGTGTTTGTTTTCTTTATTTGATCATTCTCTCTTTCTTTTTGAGTTGATCGTGGTTAATATTTACAATTGTTTATGGGTGATTCCATCCATTCTTAATTTTAACCCCTTGACAAATTTATCATCTTCATTGGTTGGTTGTTTCCTTTCTACCTCCATTCTACCAATTGAACCTTGATTTTGTCATTTACCTCTTTGGACATACTTAGCAAATACTTGCTTCTAATTTGAGATTTCTTCTCCTTCTCCCTCTCAAGTTACTTAGTAGGTAGTGATCATATATACATTGGTGTTTCTTTCCTTTCTACTAGCCTTTGTGTAGCATGTCACCTTAGCTCATACACTGAATACGAGAATAATGTTATCCACTGAATACGAGAATCATGCACGGAAAAAAACCCATTGGCAGCAATGCTCCATTCCCATGAATCTGGCGAGTTGTTCACAGAAACATGGCCAACTTCTGAAAGCAAATTTTGTAAAGCTTCTTCGTTCCCGCTTCCTAACATTTCCCAAGACCAATTCCATGACCATATAAAAATCGAGAGACGATCACAAAGTAGGCAGTTAGCATCAACATCCAAGTAAAATAAACGATTATATTTAGAGCTCAAAGGCCCATCACCGATCCAATTGTCCTTCCGAAAGCGAATAGAAGAACCATTACCCACTTTATGACGTAACATGTGCAACAGAATGATATCTTTCGTATGTAAGATAGAGTAAGATTTCACTATGTTAGCCCATGTACCACTAAACTTACACGCTCTCTGATCAATCCCGTTTCATCTCCATGAATGGCTTTTACCACTCGAACCCAAAGCGAATCCGAATTTGGCACAAGACGCCATCTCCATTTTTGAAAGAGAGTGAGATTAAAAGCTTTCAAACACTCGATATTCAAACCACCTTTTCATAGGAAGCCAATATGTTGTCCAATTTAATCCATGCTGTTAATGCAAGTGATGCCTAAAAACATTATTAGTGTTAACTAATCTTTCTTAGCTTTGACCACAACAAACTATACAACACATTTAGTGTAAAACACAAAACAAATTACTTAACTAACACTATCATCAAGGTAATAATCATATCACTAACTTTTCTTAATCGTACTTAGTGATCATCAAAGTAATCATCCTTAAAACTCACTTTTGTTAATATGACAAAAGATTTTTTAATAAACTTTCTTTACAAGAAAATGTTTTATTAAAATGGAAAATGTAAATTTGAAAATGGCATATTCCATATGCCATAAGAATATCCTTTGAAGGTTTAAAAAACCTCAGATATTCCTACCCCACTAAAAGACAAAAAAGGGAGCGGACTCTACTGGGCGGTACCTTAAATAGCTAGGCGGTTCCTTATCGATAAGGTACCGCCGGCTAGATAAGGATCCGCGCCCAGCTAGCCGTTGGACTTTGTCTTCTATAAATAGTAGTTCAAATCTCATTTTCCAATAAGCCTCTTGGACGTTTTTCTCAACCCCCTTTCTCCTTTCTATAGCATAATCATTAGTAAATGATCACTTAAAGTGTTAAGGATGTTTACATATGATTATCCTCTTGATCCCCTCCTTTACCTTGTCCAATGAGAAGATCACTCACTCACTAGTGTTGTGATAAAGATGAATCCATGAATTAGTCATGTTCATCATGTTAGCCTTTTTATTTTTGTTGATCCATTTGTATTTATGAAATACTTGGACTAGTTGTGTTCAACCAAGCTATTTGTAAATACTTGGATTTGTTGTATACATCCATTGCATATGTGTTTGCTTGGATTTGTGTTGTGTAGATACAAGCTACATGTGTGTACTTGGATATGTCTAGTTGAGTTGTAATAGATTTGTGTAGTAGTTCTCACTAAACTATAAAGTGATGTGGTTGTGTCTTGTGAGTTCTCACTAAACTTGAAAGTGATTGGTAGTTGTGTTGTGTGAAGTTCTCACTTAGCTTCAAAGTGAAGAGTCGTGAAGATTGGTTCTAGCTTTGGATTAGAACTCGACATCTAGCCTTGTGTCGTTAAATGGTAAAGTAGGCAACGTCGTGAAGATTGGTTCTACCTTGAGATTAGAACTCGACATCTAGCCTTGTGTCGTTAAATTGTGAAGTAGACAACGTTGTGTAGATTGGTCCTAGCTAATGATTAGGTCTCGAAATTTAGCTTAGTGTTGGAAAATAATGTAAGCGATGATGTAAGGCTTTCTCCGCCAAGAAGGGAGCTTGTGGATATAGTGGAAATCTCGAGTAGGTGTACTCGAGGAGTGGAGTAGAAACGAGGATAGAGCCTCGTTGTCGAACCACTATAAATCTTGGTGTCTTGTCACTAGGTTGTCTCTTTTCTTACTCTTTACTTATTTCATTATCATTATACTTACCTATTACCTTTGCTAATGCATTTGAATTGAACCTAATCATTATGCAACTTAGCTTTAAGTAAAAGATAGTTTTGATACACACTTAATTCAAAGTAATTTAAATTAGGTAACTACATGAAGAGAAACTATTCAACCCCCCTTCTAGTTTCTACACATGCCATCTTCTTTTGGTCACCACTAATGCCCCAGAAATAAGAGGCCCGGAGAGATTCAAGCCTTTTAAGGACGGATTCTGGGCATTTAAAGATTGACAAATAAGATATGCCAAGGCTTCCTAAAACAGCTTTTATCAAGGTTAGTCGCCCATCAATTGATAACAGGTTCGCTTTCCAAGAAGATAATCTCTTATTAAATCGATCTATTAAAGGCTGCCAATTCGTAATTAAATTCATATTTGACCCAATCGACAAACCAAGATATGAGAATGGAACCAAATCTGGAGCACAACCAGTAGCACGTGCCATGCCTTCAACCTCTTCCGACGAAACTCCTACCCCGTACAAGTTTGATTTTGCTATATTAATCTTAAGACCAGAAGTAAGGTAGAATACATGAAACACGCGAATTATGTTGTCCATATCATGAGGATTCCATTTCACAACATCATCAGCGTAAAAAAAATGAGATATATTTAAACATGAATCTCTCACCTTAGTCCCACGAATCAAACCAGAATCAACGACATCTTGTAATGCAATATGAAGACCCATAACAATAATAAATAAGAACGGGCTTAAAGAATCACCTTCACGTAAATCACGCTTGAACGGGAATTCAGAAGTCGGGCTACCATTTACGAGAACAACAGATCTAGAAGAATGTAAACAAGATTGGATCCAACTCTTCCACTTAGTTCCAAAACCAATAACCGACATCATGTGATCATCGAACTTCTAACTTACGGTATCAAAAGCCTTTTCGAAATCGACTTTAAACACCATAAGTTTTTGGTTCCTTTTTTTGTACCACGCCATAATCTCGCTAAGCATAAGGGGACCATCAAGAATTTGCCGCCCCGAAATAAACGCCGATTGCTCGGACTAACGACTTTATCAACGACTTTTGCTAACCGATCGGCTAAGATCTTCGCTATAATTTTGTATTGCATACCGATTAAGGATATAGGACGGTAATCCTTAATATGAATCGGATTAGGAACCTTCGGAATAAGAGTAATGAACGAAGAGTTTGTACCTTAAGGCATCATAGATGAATCAAAAAAATTCCTCACACAAGCCTCTACATCAGATTTAAATCAATCCCAATACGACTTGAGGAAAAGAAAAGAAAAACCATCCGGACCTGGCGTTTTTTGGCTACCACAATCCCAGATTGTTGCCTTAATCTCGTCATCAGTGACTAAAGCTTCTAATTCATTCAAAACATTTATGTCTAGCATCACTCGCGGTGTAATAGATCCTAAAACAATATTACTGTCGTGATCATCAAATTTATCCTTGTAAAATTTAAAGAAGGCCATTTTTACCCGATGAGGATCCGTTATCCACTCCCGTCAATCATTATCCCTTTCACCATTTGCTGATGTCGCTTCTGTTTTAAAATCCCGTGATTTTTTTTTAGTTTTCATCACCTTCGACATCCTATTTGATTCTCGCCTTTTGAACAATATCCATGCAATCCACGTTGGAGAGATCATCACATTCTTTTTGCAAATTTAATCGTTGAATTTTCTCTTCATCAGAAGCGTTACAATTGTCAATCTTTTCCTCAATTTCGATCAACTTTAACATTACCTCTTGCTTTCGAGATAAGTTATTGTTTCTTCTCAATTTCAATGAAGAACATCTTTTACTTTAGCCAAACAGTAATTAAACAACCTGTAAACATTCAACAAACATTATAGGTATATGAGAAACGGATCTCAAATCATGTCATGCCCCTGTCTACTTCATGTAATAATATCATAAAATTATAGTAAGAGAGCTAGGTATGGTGAACCACCAAATGCTCCTCACTTTGGCCCTACGGGGTGCCACGTTATTTGACATTAAAAACCCATGTTACCATGAATGGTTTGTGTTAGTTAACGAGTTTTAATATTTGTTGGTGTGACTTAATTAATAGGACGTGGTTTGTGTTTTTGTATGCAGACACGAGGTTGGAAAAGGTATTAAAGAGAATGAGTTCATTTCTGCGAAAGTTCCTATTTACCTAAACGTTGTGGTATGTCTGATTTTCGATATCTAGTTTGTTGTTGGTATAATGCCGTGACAAGTTGTTTGTTGGCCTTGGTGCATATTACGAGTGCTTATTAGTGTGTTGCTATTTTTAAAAGAAAAAAAAAAAACAGCTGCGAAGTGTTTGGATTGCTAGGGGCTTATTGACCTATTTGCTTATATTCTGATGAAATAAGCGCTTTACTGGTGCTTACAAGCCATAGAACATCGAGATTTCATATAACATCATGTATATTTCGTATTTCAACGTTATGAATTCAATGAGACATTGATTTAGGAATCATTGTCTACGCATTTGTTGGAAGCGTAAAAGCAAATCCAAGCAAAACTAAAGTACATGAATTCATATACACATTGAGATTCTAGAATTTAGTAATGTAAGTATTATACACAAGTAATCATTATCCCGCATAGTTCGCATATAAATCCTCTTAAGTCTTCTAGCATTCTGTATATACCAGTCTAGTCTACCAGAGATATGGTTTAGTTTTTAAATATAATATGCACACGACACAGTTAAGATCGGAGTTCTAAGCTAACGAGCTTCAACCCTAGGTAAAAAATGTGGCTTAATCAGTTTAGTCTCGACGTATTATTTTCTGTAATTGGGTCCCGAAAAATAGTGGAGGCCCTTGACACCATCACCGCCTGAGCTTTATACCATCTCTAGTAGTAAGCCATAGTTTATAACATCTGAATCAGCAGCTATGGTGACAATGTGAGATAGTCCGACATTTTATATAACATGTATGCTGCTAGTTATAGAACCAGTGTGTGAATTCTTTTCCATTAATAAAAAAACATTGATAGTGCAGGCAAGGCATGGAACACGTGCTCTTACTAAGAAAAGGATTCGAGACTTGGATACTTTGTCTAGCAGATTAAAAGAGCTTCTGCAAAATGCAAAAGAAAGAGGGTCGTCTTTTGAGAAAGTTCCTTCCTGGTTACCAAAATGGAGTTCTCATTGGAAGGGGAAAATACAATGATCTGCGTCTTCGTGACTCGTAGCTATTTCATCTGAATAAGGATCCACTCAGATGGTCTGGATTCGGAACATCATTAGTTTATTGTGTTTTAGTATCATTGTTTATGTAAGAATATGAAGTACGACTCTGAGAGCTCTTTGTTGTTTGTTTATCGCAAAGAATGGACTCTCTGCTACTTATCGTCATTGGAACGATGAAAATTAAGTACTTCAGGATCAAATTAGCTTGTAGCAGATGTGACGGCTGAGTCCACTCTCAGTTGTCAACTATCTTAGTAATAGTGTACGCAAAATAGATAATCCTAAAGCTACATATCTATACTTTCTGATAGATATTTTTTGGTTCCAAAAAGAACCAGATAAGCATTTAGGATTTGCCAAACGTAACAAAAACATATATAATACAGTACTTGATTAAAAAAAACATAAGTCGAGAAGCTATAAGCGTATGTCATACAGTAATTCATTAAAAAAAAGTCTACATAAACACGATTACATGTCAAAAAACACCCTCAGCATCTTAGGGTCTTTAGTCAATTCACTTTACACATAACTCACTTTTCTTCGTTTATCTACATAAGTCGCGGTTCAATAGGATCGATACCAAATTCCCCGAGTCTGAAGTTGTAGTCTTGTTCCAATCCGAAGTCAAAATCAATATCAAAGTGATCATCCGGTTTGTTCTCAAACCAAGCATCGTACGCAGGTTGAACAGATGACACTGCCTCGTCATCACCAAAAAGCTCACGATACATGTCTGGTTGATCATTCACGACTTCACTTTCACAATCGTTAACACCGAGAAGCTCGTCGAACGTAGTATCTGGTGGATTATTCACGACTTCACTTGCAAATACATTCTGATGATCGTTAAGCTCGTACCTAGGTTGAACAGATGACCCTGCCTCGTCATCACCAAAAAGCTCACGATACATGTCTGGTTCACTTTCACAATCGTTAACAACGAGAAGCTCGTCGAACGTAGTATCTGGTGGATTATTCACGACTTCACTTGCAAATACATTCTGATGATCGTTAAGCTCGTACCTAGGTTGAACAGATGACCCTGCCTCGTCATCACCAAAAAGCTCACGATACATGTCTGGTTGATCATTCACGTCTTCGCTTTCACAATCCTTAAAAAGGTCTTCGAGATCTAGCAGGTCATCAAAACCATCGTCATTAGAGATACCCGTAACATGATGATCAACTTGTTCTTCACTTGCATGTGCAATCTTTGGCTTTTTTGAACTGCACTCAGAAGTAACAGTGGAGTCGCAAGATGCATCATAGTTTGGTAAATTTATGCGTGCAAGTGAGCCGTACAACTTGAAAGCAGCTTGATCATAAGCCCTAGCAGCTTCGACGGCAGTAGGGAAAGTCCCAAGCCACAACCTTTCACCCTTTGGTATTCGTATCTCAGCAACCCACTTACCCCATGTTCGTTGCCTCACGCCTCGGAAAGTGCACTTTGTATTCTCGGGTCCACCTTTACCTTTCATGCAGCCCTTGGTAGAACCCTTAGCAGGAGGTTTACGGGTTTTAGTTTTAGGATCACTGTTAGTTAGTTCCCACTTGGCAAGTGTTTCTGCAAGGAACTTGGGAGCCTCGGATCTTTTTCGTTTTTGCTTCTTGCAGGTATCCATATTATTGTTGCGACAACTTGTTCACTGATCGAATAAAAGGAAGGAATGTTAGTGTTACGTTTTTGGAGAGATCGACCCGATGCGATTAAAGAGAATGGTTGTTTGAGTATGCAATTCAGTCGGCTCTCTTTTTGTATATATAAGCCCGTTAACCGACTTCCTCGTCAAATATAAGGAAACTTTTTCTTGGGCTTATTAGTGACGAGCATGTATGGGCTTATAAGCCGTTAACCGACTTCTCTCGTCAAATTAATATAAGGAAACTTTTTCTTGGGGCTTATAACCCGTTAACCGACTTCCATCGTCAAATTAATTTAAGGAAACTTTTTCTTTCCTTTTGCTTTCTCATCATTAGTAAAAGGAAATACCAAGTATAAGGAAACTTTTCTTTCCTTTTTCGTGTTTTACAATTAGGGTTCTTTTTCTTTATTTAGAACCACTAGGGAAACCCCTAAAACTCATGGCTTCACACTAAGGAAGAAAATCATGGATTTTTGTCTCTTGCAAAACGACCAAACTCCCTTCCCAAGCTCCAGGAGAAACCCAGGTGACCAACTGCTCTAGAGGTGTTGCTTAGCTTTTTATTGTTGCATAAATTCAACCACGCGTATTCCGAGTTTTTTAGGTTGACAAAAGTACAAACACAACATTCTTTTCTCACAAGTAGAGGGACAAATTCTTACCATCTATTTTTGTTTGATTTAAATGTGAAGATTAATCTAAGATTTTAAAAATACGGAGAGACCATTTTTGCCAAAGAATCCAAAAGTTTCAAAAATCGAGCAAAAGAATTAAAGTTGTAAATTTTTCGAACTGATTTTTATTAATAGTGATATTTTATTATTTAAAAAAAATGAAATATCACCGGTGATTAAAGAGTCCAGTTATTTTGCATACCTTGTATCTTTTGGATACAAGGGGGATATAAGGGGACAAATCTGGGCCACTCATCACATAAAATCTAACGATCCAGATTTAAAGAAAAAGAAAAGCGGACGGGTAGTTTCGTCTTTTCACTACCCCGCCCAAACCCTACAAACTACTATCTATCTTTGTTTCTCCGTCATTTCATTTCATACAAAAACACACACACAAAAAAACACACACAACAACCACCATAACCGTCATCTTCTTCCCCAAAAATCCACCGGAAACATCTCAAAAAACAGATCCGGATCCAAAATTAAAACTTCGAGATGAAATCAAAGGCTAAAACGGAGCCTTCTACCAACAAAACAGACAAAAATACGATCAAAACAAGACAAAAAAGTATAAAAATACAGATTCACTGCTTTTTATATGCTTATCATGCTTATTGTATCCTTTTCAGCTTATTCTATACTATTTCAGCTTATTCTATGCATATCATGCTTATTCTATGCTTTTTCTAGTTTTTTAAGCTTTTACAGTGCTTTTTCTATGATTATATGCTGACTATAATAGATCTAATATACAAAACGTCATTTTTTTGTTTTAACTGACTTTATGTGTTCTAATATTACTTGCATGTGGATATAATCATCTAGGTTGAAATGAAAGAAACATCATATATGATAAACGTTAATCATATATGTTGTATAACATATTTATTTTTTTTAACAATAACAGTAATTTTCTTTCATTTATGATAAGAAAGCTTATTAAACTTGATGTGTGAGATGGAAAATCTTACTTTTTATATCTTTTAAGAAAAAGAGGTTTACAAAGTTATACATCATATATGATAAATGAAAATCATATATGATAAGCACTTACATATATGTTAAAAAAATTTCATCGTTGATAAATGATACATCATATATGATAAAATCTTATCATATATGATATATCATGCTTGATATTTGACGAACAATAAAAAGCACAATTAGGATTGAAAAACATATATCATAAGCACTTATCATATATGTTATACAATATTTCATAGTTGATAAAATGATACATCATATATGATAAAAAATTATCATATATGATATATCATATATAGATATTTGATAAATGAAAAAGTTACATCATAATGATACTAACGTATCATATATGTTACTAATGAATAATATTTGATAGGTCATGCATCATATATAGCATTAACATATGTACTTTTGTCTAACTTTACACTTTTATTGCAGATAAACAAACAAATTACCCTTTTAACTCAGGTAAACTGATGCAACTAAAAAGAAGTTAAAAAAATAGTATTGTAAAAATAGGTAACATATTTGATAAGGCTTTGTCATTTGCAGTTGCAAAGAAAATAAGACAAGCCAAGGAGACAGCTGCCGTTCAGGAAAAAGAAAAAGAACCTAAGGGAAAGGCCAAAGCTGGCGCTGAAGCTAAAGAAAAAAATAAAAATGTTGTAGCAAAGGCCAAAGAAAAAATGGCTGCCAGAACAAAGAAAGTGGAAAAGCCAATCGAGAGTACAGAAGGTAAGAAAAATATACTTTGTATCATACTACTTCATTAGAAAAAACATACATTAATGAACAACTCTTTGCTCTATAAAAATGTAGAAGAAAGTGAGTCACAAGACGAAACAATCAGCAGCGGGGAAGAATATGAAGAGGAAGAACCCGAGTCTGAACAACCCGAGACTGAAGAAGGTAACGAGGATGAGGAAAACGAAGAAGAGCTAGAGGGCAATGACGAGGGGGAAGACGAGGGAGATGAGGAAGACGAGGAGGAAGAGGATGTCAATGATGAGGGTGAAAGTAGCGAGGAGAATGATGAAGACCAGGAAGAAGAGGAATCTGAGAAAGAAGAGAGGGTCAAAGACGTTTTGAAGAAAATAACAAAGATCAAGTTCATCAACCCTTCAAAAACAAAAAAAGGTAAAAGTTAATGATAATTTTATCAAATACGATATAGTATACACCCTGAAGAAAATATTTATGTCTCATATATGTTGATTGTATAATACTAACACATTTCAATCTATTTTGCAACACTGCAAGCTTTTCTGAATTGGAAAAGAAGGATAAAAAAGCCGGAAAAAGGAAATTGGAACAAAAGCAAGAAGCAAAACGTCCACATAAAGGGACAAAAAGACAAAAGCATACATACATCGGGGGCAAAAAAACAACCGAAAAAAAAGAAACACCTTCGCAGGAAGAATCAAGTGAAGGACAAGAAGATGAGCTGATGGATGAGAAAAACAAAACTGACGATGACGAGGAGAACGAACCTGTACATGCGGTTGGCACATCAAAGATGCTAGTTGTCAAACCTTCACCTTCTAAAGGCAACAAGTTAAAAAAATACAAAACTAAAGAAGAAGACGACGACTATAAGATGGTTTTGGTAAAAAAAAAGAAAGGTAGAGGTCCGACGAAAAAGAAGAAGCCAAAGGTATACCCTACTGCCTTGACCAGATGCTCACCTAAATCGTTGTTCGAAGCAACCTCGGGACTGTCAGATGAGAGAAAGAAAGTTTTAAAACAAATCGGTTTTGAGAGGTACATTGAGTTTCCCATAGACGAGATGTCTTCACACCTTCTGTACCATGTTGTCGAGAAGTTCCATCCACAAAGCATGGAACTGAGACTCCCCAAAGGATCGATCAAAATAACAAGAGAAAGGGTGCAACAAATGCTTGGTGTCCCGATGGGGACAACATCTCTTAATGAACTGCCAGAAAGGGAAAAAGATGATGCTTTCATCAAAGAATGGATGGCTCATTACGACACATTAAAACCAAGCCCAACAACAATTGCAAAAAGGATCCAGTCGACCAACACAACAGACTTCACCTTCATAATGAACTTCCTTATGCTCTTTGGTGGCACGATGTGCAACTTAGACTCTGGTGGGAAAGTCCTTTTGAAGATTTTGAAAAAGGTCACAGAGAAATACAACATTAATGAGATCGATTGGTCGTCCTATATACTAGAATGCCTCAAGAAAAGTAAAAGCAAGTGGAACGAACAAGCTGTAAAAAGATGGTACAATGAACCTGCTACTTTCTTATGTGTAAGTAAAACCAACTTTTTTTTTTAAATTTAAAACTTACTTTGTATGTTTTCGTTGTCTTTAACCAAAACAAACTTGTTCTTTTCACAGCTGCTTTACTTGGACTCAACTTACTTCCCAGACGTAGCCGTGATGCGGCGAAGACCAGCAATAAGAAGCTGGAACGGTCGGTTGATGAAGTTGAGAATACAAGAAGAAATGAAAAATCAATGTTTGGGGAACCTAGAGCATCAAGATGAGTACAAGGAAGAAGATGTCCATATGGGGATTGATGTGTACAAAAACAACGACTTCTATCTAGAACCAATTAAAGACAGGAAACCACAAACACTAGAGGTAAAACAAAAAACTATGATTTTCATATATGATAGTATGAACTATCATATATGATATGATAAAGTATCATATATGAAAGATACTAATACACTAACAACATACTTTTTTCTATGCAGGAGTTTGTTGAAAAAAGTATTGATCGATTTGGAGAGATATATGAGGCAAGGAGAGTGCTTGTTGAAACACTTGGAGAAGGACTTAGAAAGTTTGAAAATGATGACACATTGCTTGGTCTATGCAAAGAATACCAGGTGATATTCAAGATAAACAAGGACGATGGGCTTGATGTGGATTTCATGGATTGGGAGCAAACCTCCACGGATGATGGGAAAAGAAAAGATGCTCCTATTTCAGAAAAACAGCCGGTTACTCTTGAAAATATACAAACTGAGGATGAGGAATCTGCTAAAAAAGCTCAAAAGGAAAAAGATAAAGAAAAGTAAACTGCAAAAGAGCAACTGGTCACCGAAGCAGGGTTGGTTAACCAACCAAAATCAGCTAAAGAAGCAGCGATGTTGGCAGATGTTCATAAGACTGTTTACACAGACGAGCCATTGTCCGGGGAGTTTGAAAACGACCAAGAGTTTGATGAATACCTGGACAGGTATTGCATGGAGTTGGAACGCCAAGCTAAAATTGAAAGCCAAAAAAAGAAGCTTGAGGAAGACGAGATGGCGAAAAGGAAAACAGGAGGGACGAGGCAACCAAAGTCTCTCAAATCAACACCATCTTTCAGCCAAATCACAAAAACGCCTGAAACAACACCTAAGCAGATAGTGATGATGGTAGAAGAAGATGATGCTGCAAAAGTACAAAAGAGGCCATCCTGCTTGCTCCTTTCAAACTACATAAACAAGAAAGCACCAGCACAGGGAAAGCTCACTGTAGCAGAGATGATGATAGGCGAGAGTTTGTTCTCAATGATTAATGACAGCCTGTAAGTAAAAGCTAAAACACTAACAAACTAATTATCATTCAAGTAGGATCATATATATATGATAAAAAGTAATTGAACTATGTTTGCAGGGATCATATTCGAGTCAGCGGACCATAATTATGCTTGCATGAGGGACAACATGCAGACAATGGCTCCGAGTCTAAAGGTAGATGCACCTGTCATCGACGCCTACTCAAAAGTTCTAAACTTTGAAGAACACATACGCACAGGAGGAAGAAAGAAGAAACAGTACTTCATGTCAACTATGATTGTAAGTACATCTTACATCATATATGTTTTTTAAAACAAAATTATGTCCACAAACTAAAAAAAAATATCTTGTTGATTATGCAATACAAACAACAAACATGTTTGATTGGAAGCTGCCAAACAGACAGTATGACGTCCAGAAGCAGTTTCAAAAATTTGAAGAAAACATGAGAACCTCCATGGGAGAAGATGAGGACTTGCTGTAATTGAAGAGTGTAAATCTGGTAAACACTTGACTAACATATATGATAAAAAAAGTAAAACATATATGATAAAACCTTATCATATATGATGAGTGACATGCAATCAAAAGCAGTAGGATTAGAACATATATGATATTACAGTTTACAATAGATTCAAAAAATATAACTTATAAAAACTCTGCAGGTGTTCTTCCCTGTCATCTCTCACCAGCACTACTACTTGGTTGTCTTTAACCTCATCAACGGCGCTGTGTCAATCATCGACAACTCAAAAGTCGCCAGCACATATGAAAGCAAGTACCAGACGTATTGTGACCTACTGGTAAGTCACTAAATACATAAATAAACTAAAAAAACATGAATATCTGTGCATTTCAAAAGCATCTAAAAAAATAACACACCAAAGAATATGATAAACTTGGGGCTTGTTTTGCAGATGAAAATGTTTATGATGTATATGGAGAGCGTCCAACACAAGATGACGAAAAAACTCAGGAAGAATACAATCATTAGACAAAGTGGGGAACAATGCACAACGACGTCGATTGTGGGGTGTTTGTAATGATGCACATGGAGCATTATGAGGGAGAAAGTGCAAAAGGTTGGGTTTTAGACTTCCCGAGTGATTCAGATGAGCAAAGAAAGGAAATACTGAAGCTAAGGTTCAGGATCGCTGCAAAGATATTATCACACGAGAAGAACACCAAGAGGCAGCAGGTAACCGATGAAGCTTATGAATTTGCAAGAACCCACCAGATGCAACCAATCAAGACAAAGGTTATCAAAGAGGCAATCAAAAAAAGAAAGGAGGAACAAGACATAGATGTCGCCAAGAGCGCCATCTGAAGAAGAAAAGACAAAAAGACAATACAGTTTAAGACTTTTATATTTAATTTGATCTGTAATAATTTAGATTTTTGTTTAAGACTTTCACTTTGCTTAGCCTATCCTCTGGGAAAGGGGTACGCGACATGCAGGAGAACCCATGGTGGGTTGCTCCAAACTTGGGGTCAACTAGTCGTAGATCATGGATCGGTTAATAGGCATCCATTAGTTCGACTACCCCCGAGTCATGGCGCCTACCTTAATAAGCTTTAACGCTTAACCCACTGGAACATTAGGCTAGGCAAAGAGATTAGTGAACTGATTTAGATTAGAAGCAGTTAGATGACTTATCCAATCAGAAAAGGAGTACGCCGCATGCAAGAGAACCCATGATAGGTTGCTCTAAGCTTGGGGTCAACTGGTCGTAGATCGTGGATCGGTTAATAGGAATCCATTAGTCCGACTACCCCTGAGTCATGTTGCCCACACCTGACGTACCATTGGAAAACATTTGGAAAGAATCGTAGGGAAGACAAGTTGCTGGCGGTAAAGTAGGATGTACCGCATTTTGTGGATACAACTTGTTTTAACTTGTAACCCGTCGAATTTTCTATTATGAAATGGAAGATAAATATTTTGTTTCATATGTATTGTTCTTGTATTAAATTTCTAGAGAATAGAAGGATATTGAAAAACATGTAAACCGTTAAAAACAAAACTATCATATATGAAACATAGTTTCATATATGATAGTCCAAAAAAACTTGTAAAAACACACTTGCTCTAGAAACGAAATTCTAGAAAGAAGTAACATTAGTATCATAAAAACTATCATATATGATACATACGTATCATATATGTTGTGTTGACAACTTAACATATATGATACATTAGTATCATATCTGATAGTCCAAAAAAAACTTGTAAACTAACAAAAGCAAACAAACTAAAAAAACTAAAGGATTGAACACAGCTTAACATATATGATACATATGTATCATGTATGTTGTGTTGACAACTTAACATATATGATACATTAGTATCATATCTGATAGTCCAAAAAAAACTTGTAAACTGACAAAAGCAAACAAACTAAAAAAACTAAGGGATTAAACACAACTTCTCATGACTCATTGACATATGATTATCCAAAAAAGGATAGAGTATCAAAAACAACTTCTCATGAATCAAAGTGATCAAGAAAAAATACCATCATACATCATAATGACATGTTCAGAAACTGCAAACAGTAAAATAAAACGGGAAAAAAAATCCCAAAACAAACACTTTTCTTCTATCCAACTTCATCCACTCGTACTTGCATCTGCAACAGGTAGATCCTCAACAACGACTTCCTCCAATCGCTTACCAGTGCAAGTCCTCTTGTTATGATCAGTACCCCCGCACACCGAACATGTAATCTTGTTCTTCTTGCCTTTCTCAATAGCTATCTCTCTACCACCTTTAATACGCAGCTTTTGACGCCCAGGACGTCCTCTAGGGGTTCCAACACCTGGATTATCAACCAAACGTACCGACGGATGAGAGACACCAACGAGCTGCTCCAAACAGTCTATCTTCTTCTTAAATGGAGGATTCGGGCAATCCGCTTCAACATCTTTCTTCAGCTGCTTCAACTTTTCAACAAAAGCACCCAACCTAGGCTCGTCTTTGCTCAACAAATGCACACAATGATCAACAATAGATTTCGCCTCGCTCGAATAATTCTCCAAAACAACATTCTTCTCCCCATACCTGTTACTCTTGTTCCTCAACGCAGCCGGGATAAGGTTCTTGGTCCAACGCTTAAGAATGTATTGCTGAGGGATCATCTCGATATTGGCATTCTTGAACACGCAAAAAATATGCCTGCATAATATCCCAACCCTCATAAACAACTGGCATGTACAAATAACTGAACCATCCTCTAAGTTGCGCAAGACCTGGGAAAAAAAACCAAAAAAAGGAAGTGAATATCATATATGATACATGTGCTTATCAAATATGATATGTCAAAAAAAAAAAATTATATCAACCAAAAACTCACATACCTTGTACAACCCATCTTCTCTAGTAAACATGTCAACCTCATCATCTTCCTTCTCCTTCTCTTTATCATTGCCATTTTCCTTATCTTTCACATTATTAGAAGACTCGCCAACTTTACCCTTATCAGTAACCTTATCATTCACCTTCTTCTTGTTCAACTTACCAGGCTCTTCATAAACAAAATGCCTAACTCTGATAACAGAAACCTCAGAACCCTCGAGCACATTCTTAGTATCTATCTGGCAATACCATAATCCAACGAAAATCTCTTTCTGAACCAACTCACACAAGGTACGAGTGTAAACCATTGCAGCATGCTTCTCAATCTTGAGAAAAGTCCTTAACTTCGGAACAGTATCCATTGTATTATGATCCATTCTATCTTAAACACTCCTTTGCTTTTCCATCGCCGTCTCAAAGCAATTCATAAAGTTCATAAGCGTCGAGCTAGAATTGGTAAAGTGGGAGAAGAAAGAATTCTCGCTCTCTGATCTAGACGTAGTCCTCATCAGTCCACACAACGGCGAGTCTGAAAAATAAGCAGGGATCCAAGTTGAACGCATATCATACATCTTCGTCAGCCACTTGTGTCCCACCAAATTAAACTCTGTCATCAGATCACCCCATCTGGTGTCAAACTTCTCGGGACCAATGTACATGTTCCAAATAATCTTGTTTAACTTCTCTTTAAAAACCCGATCATTGTATATTTTCTCACATATATGCAAAGACATACAAAAACCAAATGATATGAATCAAATTCTGTTCTCACATCATATATGATGCTACTTCAACATATATGATACTATTAAAATATCATATATGATGCTACTTCATCATATATGATACTAGTCTTAAAAAAAGTACCTTCGTTGGAAGCTTCTGCGTGATATGCCACATGCACAGCCTATGCTTTGTACCAACAAACTCGGCTTCAATGGCATTCCTCATCGCCTTATCTTGATCATTCACTACTATGCTAGGTGCTTTACCAAACGCTTTGATGAAGGCTTTAAGTAACCAAACATACGATTCCGTGGTCTCGAACTTGAGCAAACCAGCAGCAACCGTAACACACTTCCTATGGTTGCCAATCGTCGTATAAGGAACACATACCATTTTGTACTTGTTTGTCTTAAACGTAGCATCAAAAGAGACAACATCACAAAACTCCTTATAGTTGTACTTGGAGACTTCATCAGCCCAGAATAAACCAATAAGCTCAGCCTTGTTAACCAAATAATCAAACGAAAAATCAGCAACGTACTCCTTCCTCTTCTCCATCTTGTTTATCAACATATGCGTGTCATAGTCCCCAATGTAACAGTTGACGCTACGGAAGAAGTACCGTGAACGAGCAGATAAGAACCCTTGATCCCAGTCAGAAGGTGATGAGCTCTTGTAGCACCGATATTCACACTCGCAGCCTTAACAATAAACACTTGCTCCGCGTATGTTAACTTCCTCTGATTCTTAGACAGATGCTTGTACTCCTCGCGTTCAAGCTTATGATTGTGGATAATATGAAATACACTCAACTTGAACTTCGTCGTACCAGGGATCAAGTCAAACACAACACGAGCTTTACAACCGGTGATATGCAGATTTGAATGCCTCATTTGGTTGTAACCATTCTCCAAATCTAGGGTGTCTACATATACATCCTTGGGGGAACCCTTCCTGTTGCAAACCAAATAGTTTTGCTTCACAATCCCGCTCCTCAATCTTTTCTGACACGATTTCCTAACAACAAAACCAACTTTAACATCATACTTCTTGTAAGCAGCAATGCAATGCTCAACTGAATCGTACTTGTTCCCTTTAACAAGTAAAAACTCGGCAGGCACTTTCGGAATGTAGTAAACAGTACCGCCATGAGTATCAAAGTTGGAATGAGTGATATACGACTCAGGAGTCCGCACAACATTCAACTCTGCAAAAAGAAACATATAAAAACATATATCATTACAAAATACTAGAAAAATTCAACACATATCATGTAAACATCATATATGATAGTATATGTTACATGGCTATCATATCTATGTAAAAATACAAACATCATATATGATATGTTGCTATCATATATGATACATTGGCAACATGCACTAAGCTCAACAAAAACTAGAAAACTTACTCTTAACAGCTTCCGCTTCTTCACCGTCTTGTTCATACGCAGAAATCTCATCCACAAGACTATGAAGAACACTTTCGGATGGCAGATACAAACTTTGATCGACACTAGTCTGATCACTAGTCAAATCAACCAACGTAGAAGGATTAACAACACCACTATGACCACTAGAATCACTCGAATCTATCATTAAAACCTAAGCAAATCGAAAAAACAACAACTCATAAAAAGCTTATCTAAAACCTAAAAGAATCAAAGCTTATTAAATAAGCTTATAAACGATATCCATAAAAATAGACCAGACACATAAAATAAGCTTATAAAAAAAGCATATTAATCGTTCCAATCGATTGTTAAGCTGATTAATAAGCTTATTAATCAATCCGCTCGATTAAATACGCTTATTTATAAGCTTACTAATCAATTCGAACGATTAATAATCTTATTAATCAATCGGATAGTTAATAAGCTTATAAATAAGCGTATTTAATAATCCGATCTATTAATAAGCTTATTAATAGATGGGAATCGCTTATTTATAAGCTTACTAATAAGCTTATTAATAAGCACTATTAACAAACAGTATATCTAGAGAGAGAAACATAGAGAGAGAAAGTAACAGTTTTATCGGGGAAGAAGAACGAATAATGAAACGTGTTTGTTAAAACCGTATATATATATATCCCGACGTGAAAAGACGAAAATACCCCTGCAGTATAAACTGGGGGATTTAATCTCAGCCCTTGGATGAGATGCAGATGGAAGGTGGGGATGAGTCCCATTGTATCTTAGAAAACTTTGGTATCCAAAAGAACTTAAATCGGTGATATAATAATTTTATCACTAGTGATATTTCATTGTTTTTTTCACTAATGAAATATCACCGTTGATAAAAATCACTTTATAAAATTTACAATTTTAGTCCCTCCACCGTTTTTTTGCATTTTTTTTTACATTTTAGCAAAAACAGTCCCTCTATGGTTTTTTATTGAATATAATCTTAAGTAATAAATGACTAAAATTAATCCCCTTATTTACAAATAAAAGAAAGTTACAAAATAACTAACTCTTTTCAAATTACCATAGTGTTTTAAACAAGTAATTAACAAAGTGAACATTTTTAGAAATATTTAACATAGTATCTAGTTTTCTTCTTTTCATAAAATTATAAGAACTTGTGAAGGTTTTAGCGTATGTAATCAACCATCCTTTCCTTAATCGTCATAAATCTTTTATCAAGTTTGCACAATGATAGCAATCAGACCTGCGTCCTCATTAGATCCTCATCTCCCTCGCAGTCGTCAAATTTTTTCACGTTCTTGTCTCTTTTTATTACGTCTTCGCCAGATTTACGTTTTTGTTTTTTTCCACACGTTTTCATAAGTTTTCAAGTTTTTGTTAGTTCATTCACGTTCTTGACAGTCGTTTTTGTCAGTTTTTACGTAAAAACCAGACGAAAACGTACAAAAATGTTAAAAAACAAATGGGCGAAAGCGAACGAAAATGTACAAAAAACGTTAAAATGTACAATTCTTTTGAATTTGTTGTGAACGAAACGTGAAAAAATTCCATTCTCCTAATATGATAAATTCTTTTAATTTTGCAGTGAAGATGTTGTCGTATTAAAATATTCGTTTAAAAAACACTATAGAAAAATTCACTGAGAAGTTTCTTAGGAATTTAATGATTAAGAAAGTGTTAAAAAAACCCAAACCTCCTCCTAAAAACCTATATCCACAAAAAATCCCAATATCCTCTATTAAAGACATATCTAGACCCAAACTCATCTAAACACAAACCCATCCAGATCTAAAACCATATAGACCCATCTAGACTCAAACCCATCTAAAACGCACACCCTTATCAAATGGTTAGCAAATTTCAAAACACACACTCTTATCAAACCGTTCACATAATACATTAACAAGTTCATATTTTCCACCTCAGAATAATATTTGTCAAATTTCGGATGCATCACATTTTGTTGGTAAACCCGGGTTTCCGACTCGACATTACGATCCGAATAATCCTAGGACGGCTACCCTTTTGGATAGCCCAGACTCATCGAAGGTGAACCTCCGTGGCCACCTCAAATGTACAGACATAGTGAGGTTTGAACCCTTGACCTCTTGTTCGAGAGGCAAGGACCTTACCACTAGGCCACTTGGTGGTGATTATCTATAGGATGTCGATCATGAATAGCAAAATCGAGTTGTTTTTTATAGAGTGCGAGCAGTGGCTGATTCATTGACAAGTGTATCTGATGTCACATACTTTGTCCCTAAAATTGTCAAAGTATATTTAGAAAAAGCTTTTAGAAAATGTCACAACTTTTTCGATTTAGCCCAATCATTTGAAGTTGGAACTGAATGATATTTGCTCCTAATATGATTGCCAAATTCCACTTCTTTTAGATCATACCTAGAAAAAGCATCTTCATATTTTGAGCCGCTTCTAACATAACATAAGTCGAGTTTCACCTAGTAGGACAATCAAGTAGCAAACTCTAGTGCTATCACATCTAGTACTTTGGGCACACACTAGTACAAAAAATGGTATCCGCCACACACAAAAAGAGTGACCGTAGGCCTACAGTCACACGCGGTTTTTTTAGCCTTTGTGACCAAATGTTTCGCGACCGTAGGTACCATACGGTCACAATATGATCTAAGTAACGATAACCAGCAAGAAAATGTGAGCAATACTCGAAAATGTGTGACGAACTAGGTATAATATTTGGTGTTTTAGTGAATATGTGTAACGGTAAACACTCTACAGTTACACTAGTTTTGTTTAAGAGTGACTATTGTTTATAAGTTTGTCACATGAATATACAATATGTGTGACATTTACTATGTGATTAGTGTATTTTGTGTGACTATATGTATCAAATAATCACATGAAGGGCATGTTTGTGTGACCTTTTATGACATGTAGTCACACAAATTATGCTAGTGGCTCTGAGTTTGTCACATAAAATTAACCAAAGAGTTACCAATAGTAGTAATAAGTGTGACTGTATGCTTTGTCAAGTCAAGCAAATTGTATTTTGTGTGACTATATGCATCAAATAGTCACATGAATAGTATGTGTGTGTGACCTTTTATGACATGTAGTCACACAAATCATGCTAATGGCTCTGAGTTTGTCACATACAATTAACCAAAGAGTTACCAATAGTAGTAATAAGTGTGACTGTACGCTTTGTCAAGTCAAACAAATTGTATTTTGTGTGACTATATGCATCAATAGTCACATGAAGGGTATGTTTGTGTGACCTTTTATGACATGTAATCACACAAATTATGCTAATGGCTCTAAGTTTGTCACATACAATTAACCAAAGAGTTACCAATAGTAGTAATAAGTGTGACTGCATGCTTTGTCAAGTCAAGCAAATTGTATTTTGTGTGACTATATGCATCCAATAGTCACATGAATTGTATGTTTGTGTGACCTTATATGACATGTAGTCACACAAATCCTGCTAATGGTACTGAGGTTGTCACATACAATTAATCAAAGAGTTACCAATAGTAGAAATAAGTGTGACTGTATGCTTTGTCAAGTCAAGCAAATTGTATTTTGTGTGACTAATTGCATCCAATAGTCACATGAATTGTTTGTTTGTGTGACCTTTTATGACATGTAGTCACACAAATCATGCTAATGGCTCTGAGTTTGTCACATACAATTAACCAAAGAGTTACCAATAGTAGTAATAAGTGTGACTGTATGCTTTGTCAAGTCAACCAAATTGTATTTTCTGTGACTATATGCATCCAATAGTCACATGAATCGTATGTTTGTGTGACCTTTTATGACATGTAGTCACACAAATCATGCTAATGGCTCTGAGTTTTTCACATACAATTAACCGAAGAGTTACCAATAGTAGTAATAAGTGTGACTGTATGCTTTGTCAAGTCCAGCAAATTGTATTTTATGTGACTATATGCATCCAATAGTCACATGAATTGTATGTTTGTGTGACCTTCTATAACATGCAGTCACACAAATAATGCTAATTGTACTGAGTTTGTCACATACATTTAACCAAAGAGTTACCAATAGTAGTAATAAGTGTGACTGTATGCTTTGTCAAGTCAAGCCAATTATATTTTTTGTGACTATATGCATCCAATAGTCACATGAATTGTATGTTTGTGTGACTTTTTATGATATGTAGTCACACATTGGAATGTGACTAACAATGATAATAAGTGTGACTATGTTTCATCTTCTAGTAACCTTTTAGAATTCAATAAAAACAAAAAACAAAATTCTGGAAATCAAATTTCAATTGAATTAATATTTAAAATTCAATGTATATAAGCAAATTAACAACTGTAATGTCGTATTATTCTCAAGTAACATACTTTTCACAAAGAATCACACTTGTAAAGACTTTGAATCACTGTATTGTAAAGTCTTTTGAGCCTTGTTATTCATAGCTTGTTTCTGCATATGAGGAATAGTCGTAAATGTACTGCCTGCTGGAACGTTCATCGAGCGCTTAGATTCTATCTTTGGTGCACTTTCAACAATAGCTTTTATGGTATTTGGTGGTGTTGTTTCCTGTAGGGAAACAAAAGCCGTGTATTAAACATTGATCTAAATATGAAAAGCTATGTATATGTAGGATGATAAATCAAGTGTATGTACATGTTGATAAAAAATAACCTTTTCCTTTGGCCATGCTACAAAACTACCTTTTACATCCTTAACAGTTTTTAAACCATTATTTCCGTCATCATGTGTGAATGCTGCATCCACTAGGGATTCATCAACTGAAACTTTGTAGCAATTTTTTGGTAGTGGTTGCTTATGAATCTTTACATTGTCTCCATCCTTAGACTTGTATACCCTACTGATACCAATGATAATTGTCCTAGAGATGTTCCACAGTTTGCACTTAAATGTCTGAAGAAAATATGTTTACATGCGTTAATGAGAAATAAATTAAACAAGTAATTATATGAATAATGATGAAATACTTACATCTGGTAGTGATGGTGGAAACTGATTTACTTTCGATTTAGAAGGTGTACGCTTCTTTCGTAATGATGAAATAGGTACGTCTTGTTGTGTCGAGGGAGACAGATTTTGTTGTGATCCGGAAGCTGGAGAAATATCTTCATGAGATTGGGAATTTTGAAGTGGAGACTTCTTTTCTAACGGTCTAGTCTTATTTTTTGCTCCCCTAGTTCTAACAGGTCCCTGCATATATACATAACACAGTAAATATGTAAAACCCGTAAAAATAAGGTCATAATTTAATTCTATTTTTAATTATTTTGAAGTATTTTATAACGTTAAATATTATTATGTTTAACGGTTTAAGTTGAAACCGATATTAAATATTATATTTTAATATTTTGACGAGTAACGAGGACTACTAGTGATCGCGATACCGACGGATGCCAAAATTTTTATATTTTATTATCGATCGTTTCGATATTTAATACTTTCGACGATATCGTTTTAATTACGTATCGAGTCGTATATTATTATTTTTCGTGTGCGTTTAAACTTTTAAAAAGTATTTTTACGAAACCCGAGTCTCGTAAATATTTCAAAATTTACAATTTATATTTTCTACCCTCTTAAACTATTTTATTCCATTTTAGACCAAAACTATCACAAATTTGGCAAAAACTACCCTAACCTTACACTATATATAATATTTCCACTATCTCATTTTCATTTTAAAATTCATTTAACCAAAATTTCTTCCTTCCTCCTCCATTTTTCTTTCTTAGCCATACACCCCATCAACACCAATCATCAAAATTTTTGATGATCAACTTTGATCCATCCAAAAACAAAACAAGTCCCATTCCTATTTTTGAAAGGTGATTCTAATGATACCATTTTTACTTACATGCATCAAGTTTTATTTTTTTTATTGTTAGGTGGAGATTTTGATCATGCATATGTTACTAGTGATGATCAAATGATGTTATTGCAATGTTTTTGTTAAAAAGTTGATTTTTAATTTTTGGGTTTTTGATTTTGATGATGATACAAGTGTTAGGATTGGTTTATGGTGATATTAGGATGTTAGGTTGATGATGAAAATGATTGGTTTTGATCAAAAACATGATTTTGTGGGAGATTTTGAAAGGTGATTTTGGGCAGTAGGTTTGAGGCCATTTTCGAGGGTCTTAAGTCTGAATATAGGATGATATGATGGGATTATGTTGTAGAGAATTTCGTTAGCTTCGATTTGATATAAAGTATGCCTTCCAACTCCAAACGAGGTGGAAGTTACACTAGTTTGATTTTCGTGTACTGGGAGACGAGTGTCGACACAATCCGAAAATTGTTGTCGATATTTGGATCGAATATCGGGGACTATAAAATGAGTTTCAAAATGTTTCAAGAGCTGTTCTCAGGCTCTAAGTTTAGCATTTTGAGTCTATTTTTAGAATCAAGTGGCGGTTTTACAAACGGAGTTGTTTAGAATGGTCAAAATGGTTTCGTAAGACAAGGTCGCTAAACAGTCCGGATTTTGTGATTCAAAGATGAGTCGGGCAGGGAACTTTAGAAGTAAAATCTTTTGATGGGCTCTTGAGAGGACTTTATACATATAGTAAGTAAGTTCTCTGAGTAATATCATAAAAATTTGATGTGTCTAAGTATGGGAAAACGGCTTGGACATTTGGTATGTTCCGGCAGATTTTTGTTAAAGGCATAGAACAATAAAATGAATATATAGGAGAGTGTAATAGTATCACTTGTATCGTTTTCTCTCGAGTTTGTCGTGATTTTATGAGTCGAGTTTTATATTCTTATGTATGGTTTATTTCTCGAGTCTATTATTAATGAACGCACCTCATTGGATAGGTTGCGGTTCTCGTGTTTGAAAGGCATCATCTATCGTCGGCGATCGTCTCATTACCACTATTGGCTAAGGTGAGTCTATAGCCTCGCTTTATACTAGTTATTAAATGATTTTAAACCCGCGAGGGGGAATACATGTTTTATAAACTTAGAACACAAGATTTTTATGGTATGCTTTGTCCCTCTATGAATGGACCCGTGGTTGCCTTTAAATTGCATTAAGTGATTGCCTTTGTTAAAACCTCAATTGGACCGTTAATTAACCTATGATGGGTTAACCGCTAGTACAATTAATAGATCTATGGGGGAAGCCACCCCGGTTCAGTTTTTGTGGACTTGTCATAGAAGCTTAGGCCACACCTCCACACTGTTTGAACATATTGTATTGAGAAGTCAGGTATACGGCAATGTACCAATAATCTGGAGGTAACCGACAATTAATAAATCTCTCGTCTTATTGACTGATATGGGAGTGTCTAAGGGCTCGGTTCCATGAGCTTATTGCAATTTATGCTATATACAATTATCATTGTTGATGCAAATTATTATTTGATGCTTATAAGCATGCCACAAACTTATAATCTTTGCTTGTGTTCAAATTGATTACATAAACCTATAGATTCACTCGGCATTTTTGCTGATTGTTTTACTCGCATGTATTTCAGGTAATCAAGAAGTGGAAGCTTGGAGGTCACGGGGAATGAAGTTGTGCACTGCTTTTGTTGTTCAAACTCTTTGATTTATTTATCGTTCCATTTTTAAAACAAACCAATATGTTGTTTTAACTTATCTTTTGGTAACGATTACTTGGGACTACGCTACTCTGATAAATGTTTTAGGAACGATAAATCTAAAACGTCTCTTTTCGAGTCGTTCTTTATAAATTATATGTTGTTGTATCATTGTTTAGCACCCAAAGATGTATTCCGCTGCGTGTAAATTTGGGGGTGTTAAAGATTGGTACCAGAGCCATGAGTTATAGAGAACTAGGTCTTTTTCTAAAAACCTAAACTATAACTGTCGGTTTTATTTTTCAAAGAGTCGGTGCACATGATTTCGCGTGACTTCAGGTTCAAGCTACTTCTGGGATTACAACTTTAGTATACATTATTATGTATGCCTTATTGCTAAGTATTTTTAAATAAATACTATAATCCTTTATCGATATATATTTATGTCGTTAAACTTTTCGATAAAAGTTTATCATTTATTAATGATTAACTTAAATAAATACAATGAATTTTCAAGATCTTTCTGTATTTATTTTTGAACTATTTAAATTGCTTTTATTGCAAAATTTTTATATTATGACCTTACATAACTTCATCTACGCGCGTTACTTTCATTGTTTAACCCTTTGTGATATCTATATAGATATCCAAATCGTCTTCCGACTGTTTGTGTTTAGACGTCTTGAAACGTAATTTCTAGACCATTGTGTAGCTCAATGTGTCTTTGGAATAGACTAACCGCTATTTATTGACATTTATATGTACCGACTCTGAAGAGTATTGTTCACTTATATCTCGGCAACGTCATCGTCATTTTACAAATCATCGTCTAGATTATGGCGCTAGATTGGAATACGATTTTACATCTATAAACTTGTACTATCCTCTTTCATTAACCTTCTTGCTCTCGGAACGCAACCTATGAATGTTCCATTATTTTCTTGTTATGTGTTGTGTTTTTGGACAATCGTGGCACCAAGGAGATTTGCCTACATTGCATTTTGAAATCTAAATTACGAACGTCTTTCACCGTTTTGCTTCCTAAATTTCGTGTTGAATACCTTGAAGCATATTGTGCCATTCATTATGCTATATTTTATTTGATGCTCATTATGAGATTTACTTTTCATTATTGTAAAATCCACAAGACATGTGTGTATATATATATTTTGAGCCGTTAGAAAGTGTCGAAAAATATATTTAATGGAGAAACTACAGGGGGTGTATAAACAGGTCAAAACTTAAAAGTAAAACCTGCGTTTTTAAAATAAAATAGTCAAACCTGCACAGAACTTGCAGGGGTATTTTGGTCATTTTACATTGGGTTTCAGGTCTCGGGTAAAACTAGAAAGTCGTCTGAAACGTCGTTTTGCATCAAAATGCTTTAGACTCTGAGTCTTGGAGATGTCGTTTATCGGGTCAATTAATCGGCTTATATTAAAAAGTTAAATCTGATAAAAAAAAAAAAAATCAGAAATGAGTTTTAAACGTTTCTAAGCAGTTTTGATTTCATTTGAGATCGTAAAATTTTAATGAATATTATTTTACAACTAACGAATACTAGTTGCATGTGAAAATGTTTAAAAATAGAAACATTACAGGATTAACAATTACCGGATTAATGGTGTAATTTGAAAATGAATAATATACTTTCTTAAAAGCATGTTGTGTCGAGTATCTTACATAGAATACACATATGGATTGATTTATTCTTTTTTTATATATATGACTCGTTTATCATTCGATGTTATTTTATTTTTATTTTCTTCAAACCTTCCACTGATTTGGGTTAAGTTTTGAAGTTTTGCCTTCACATTCTTCTTCGACATTCTTATCGCGTGTCTCATGGCGTTTCCGTCTAAACCTTATAACCCTTTGAAAACTTAACAGCTTGTAACCATTTCATTGGTTGTTTTATGAGCTACTATTTGCCACTTTTTGCAAAACTTTGACTACTTTATACGTTGTCATAATGTCATATTATAAATAAATCTGATATCGTTTTACAATTATTTTCACCAATTATTTTTACTTTGGTCTTATAAAATACTTTTCGTAAGATTAAAAGTTGCTTATTAAGTATCTCACAAATTACTTGTATCCTATAAATTTATAAACTATTTTTAAATTCCATTTTACAAATGGCATGGTTTATATAAAGATAAGAAACGTAATACTTTTCGACGAAATGGAGCACTGCATTGCTAGCCCTAAATTATACATGGCCTGATCACCTATGTCTAATTTAGAAGGAGCCATGCTAGGCTGAATAGTAGTCCACTTAAAAATCTTGATAATAATCAACTTTTTACTTGTATTTATGATAGAGATAAATAAAATGAAATAAATTGGAAAGAAGTTTTGAAAACCTTTATATTTTATGCAAGTAGCACAATTTCTATGCATCCGCATATGTTTTCTTACCTTTCGCTAAACGAATTACGTGATTTTAAGTACATTTTTACTCGACAATCGTTTTTCCACTTGTTACTTCATTTTGTCTTATAACTGATTTCTTTTGACCATTCGTCTAATTACTGACTGTTGATAAATGACTTGAAAGTCTCAATGTTTTATCCTTTCTTCTCGTCCAATTTTCTTTATGCGACTGGGTAGATCTTTGGAATGTCTCCGCACGTGAATAATGAATTATCACTAGAGTGATTTCCGTATATCCGGGATGACGTCCGTCACTCTTGTTTGTCTCGAAACCCACTGTTGTGAACCGTGCTTTGACTTCTCTCTTTAAACACTAACATCGTTCATTTGATTTGTTTTAATTACAAGTGATTATTAGAAATTTTATTCTATTAAAATTTTTGTATGGATCTTATTTCCGATCATGTATCGGCCACTGCTAAGTTAACGAGCTGATGTTGGTGAACCATCGACCGCACTAACGAAATTGACAACTTGTTTAATCTATTATTTCTTATTGTCATACTGTTGGAAATACGTTTTACGCATTTAGAAAGTCTCGGTCACTCCAACCATGTAGTTATAGGCTCGTAGTTAAGTTAAGTAGTATTTATTACATAGCCCGACCCATGAGCATGTTCATGGGCCGGAAGCCCAAGTCCTTTAAGGACTTGGGGTATTTAAACCTCTTTCCACCATGGAAAGAGGTGTTGGTTGTTTTATTCTTTCACTTCAATATATGTGTTTTCTTCCATTTCTCTCTCTAACTTTCTCTCTCTAGAAAAACATCAACCCCCTTGTTTCACAAGATTATCATTGTTCTACAATTGGTATCAGAGCATGGGATGAGATAAAGGCTTGTTCTTTTGAAATCAACCCAAAACCTGTTGAGGTTTTGGTCATGACCACCAAGAAATCCAAATATTGTAAGAACTAAGGCTAGGACGGTTTCTCCTTAGAATAAAATTATCACTGGCATTCATGCTATTTTCCTAAGTGCATTGCTATATGTAAAAGACCTTGTTCATCTGATGTATGTGTGAATGTTGTGGTAATAAGTGTAATGATATTTTTCCTGTGTTTAAAATTGGCATTGATTGAATATATCTACATGTGTTGTATATATCATATGTGAATATGTCATCAAAGCAGGAAAATGTCAATCACCGAGGAAGAACAACGAATCCGTGATCTTGAACTTGTCCCACTCAGTCATAGGCTCCCATATGCCGAGAACAACACTAGGTTGCAAGATGATTTTGATCCGCTTTTACCTGCCTTCAAAATTGCCACGGATATCCTAGACATATCACCCATCAGCGACACACTCAGACGTACTGCATCTGTCCCCGAAGTCTACATCCATGAATTCTGGAATACTGCATCCTTCGATAACAAGATCATATCTTTCGAACTGAACAAAACACCAAGGGTACTCAACTTGAGCATTTTTAGGAAATTGTTTAAGCTCCCTAGGTTGGCACACGGAGAACAATTTGTGCCTAACCCAAAGAATGATGAAGTGCTTCGAGTTATTCGTGCCATGAATTATGAGGGTGAAATTAACAGTCCATCACAATTTAACACTTCACACATAGGGCAACCCTGGAAAGCTATTATCACCATCATCGTCAAGTGTCTCACTGGTAAAACTAGGGGAACCGATGCAATGAGACCACCACAGGCTCACTTATTTTGGGGTTTGTATACTGCATCAAAAGTCGATTATGCACTTCTTCTCTGGCAAGAATTTTGCTATCAAATTACTGGAACGAAGAAGAAATCCGTGCATCTCCCATTCCCGAGATTCACCAAGCTCATTATCCACTATTTTATGAAGAATGACCCAACCATTGACACTCGCGGGAAGTTCTTTTATCACACAAAAGATGATGATTATGTGATTCTCTCAATGAATGCAGACACAAATTCCACAAAGTATGCATTACTTCCTGCACTAGTACCTGATACGATGATTAATGATGGAATCAAGGAGAGTGATAAATACCAAGAAATGCTTCGTGACATCGACGCACAATTCAAGCGGGCAAATTTACCACCATCAGAGAAACAAAAAGGTAAACGCAAGAAACGAGTGTCACAGCGTCAACCAGCTGCTCCTAAAGATAAACGCTCAGGAAAAATGCAAATTGTTGATGAAGATGATGAAGATGAGCTGATCCACACTGAAGATGAACAAGAAGAAGAAGTACCACTCCGCAGGACTAAGAAAGCAAGGAAAGCTAAAGGCAAAGAGGCAAGTGTTGCTCAAAATGATCCTGTTCAACAACAACTTTCTGAAGAAAAAAGACTTCGTATTATTCTTCAACAAAGTCGACAGGAAGCCTTTGGTGGATCAGGCTCAAGGGTATTTGATGACTTAGAAGATTTTGGTAATCCTGATGATGATACGGAATTCTTCGACGAAGAAGATACTTATGAAGCTGAGTATGAAGATACTGATACCTTTCAACTTGAAAGTCGGGAACCAAGTGAAGAACGTGAGAGCAGTGCTGACACAGATACAAGTATGATGTATCGGGATGCAAATGTCACCACATCTCTACCTGAACCGACTCACATGGTACTAAATGAAGATGCTCATGCAACTTTCATTCCAGACACACAACTTCAAAGTAAGTCTACTTCAAATTCTGATGATGTGTTGAAATATCTTAATTTCGAAGGGGAGGGTGTTGAGGTCACCAACACTGATCCGTCAACAAACGAACAAATGGTGGATGTCCCTATAACAACTATTACATCGACCAACACTTCCCTACTTTCAACCCCAATTATCAGTGAGGTCCCGACCACCACCATCACACCCGCGACTGTTGAACAACAAGTATCAACCACCACCATTACCACGGAATCTACACCGGCATCTACAGTTGAACAACCTGTATTAACCACCGTCCTAACCATTGCATCGACAACATCACCTATCCCGGTACAACCAGTATCATCCACGACCACTTTAACGGTTTTGGTTACACCTCCACCAACAGATCCACAAGCTTCATCTACATCAAATCCTTTTCTCACAATCAATGATCCGTTGATCCTGTCTCTTCAACAACAGCTAGAGGCTCAAGCTACCCAAATAGCTACGTTGACAGAAAGGTTTGCTACTCCTCCAAAGGAACAACATTCTGATGAGCCCATTCTTCAAAAACTATCAGACAAAGTGTCAAAGCTCAAAGAACAACATAAAGCATTTCGTAAAGAGAAGAAAACTCGGGATAAAGAAAACGCTGCTTTTCTCGGGTCAATTGACGAGCAGATGACCGCGATCATTCAACGCGAAGTCAAGTCTTATGTTGATCAACAATTACCACATCTGGTCGGTAATGGTCTATCTACTCTTCAAATCATGACATTGCTTCAGAAACGTCTGCTAGACTTGGGAGCTCATAAGTCAAAATACAAACGCAAAGTTCTGCAATATCTCAACTACGCAATTGATGAAGAGAAACCTGCAGACACTACCGACTCTGAGTCTGATGATGAGAATGTGTTAGAAGAGGAAGATGACGAGGAACATGGTGAAAAGAATGATGAGAATAAGGATAAGGATGAGGAAGGAGATGAGGAGGATGAAGAGGATGAACAAGGAAAGGATAAGAATGTTGATGACGATAAGGACGAGGACGAGAATACGGATGATGATCAGGATGACGATGACGATAATGACAAGGGTAATGAAGTCAGCAAGGGTGATAAAAATGACAACACTGGTACAAATGCCGACGAAACAAACAAGGATGACAATGAAACGGCCACCGAGAAAGGTTTCGAGGATATTGCAGAAACGGTTGCTGACACCACAGATAAGCCACTGGAGACAACAGTATCAGACACTCAGCAGGCTGCTTCAGGTATATCTACTGCACCAGAATTCACTACTGATTCTCATATTGAGACTGTAGAATACATGCAAGCAGAAGAACCGACAGACACAATGCTTGAAGAAGAACATCACGATGATATACCGGTGACGCAAACTCAACCTTCCACATCCTCTACAGCTCAGCATGATGATGACATGGAAGTTGAAGATTTAAATGTTCCAGAACCGACATTTGCTGAGTCTCTTATCATTGATGATACGATAAAAGAACAACTTTGGCTAACAAACGCAGCACCACATCATCCATTTGAAACTGCAACTGTAATGGAGATGACTCAATTCCTCAACAACCCTATCGACTTCTCGGCTTTTCTAAGGTACTCTCATGGGAAACCAACGATGACTCCGGATCTGATCAAAATGGCAGCTGCAAATGTGGACTTCTTTGATACCTTAAAGATCACCCATAATGAAGCAGAATATCACCTGAATGAGCTTACCAAAGCAATGAGAGCGACAACTATAGGAATTCAAACTCCCGTATTGCAACCTCTTACACCAACGGTCATCGCTAGTTCTGCCACTATCCCTATCGAGTATTTTGTCTCTCACGATCTTGAATACCTTGAAAATGGAGCAAAGAAGTATGCCACATCACTAACAATGCTCAAGGCTGTCAATTTGGAGAATGTTCCTTGGATAGAAGACAAAGTGCCTGACTCAATCTGGAGAAAGAAGCTGCTCAAATTTTATGACACCTATGCTTCACTTGGCATATCTCACTGGGACAAAAAGAAGAAGTTAGCCTATAATCACTTCCATCTTCCTAAGAGAGGTGCTTCTATCGTCTCATCTCACAGAATCAAAAGTATCCTTGGGGCAACTACTCAAACGGTTTTCGGTTACGATTACTTAAATGTAATCTTGCTCAAACGTACCGATGAGAAAGAATTCCGCATTGACGAAAGTGATCTCCAGTACCTTCAACTCGAAGACATAGAAGATCTATTGCTGCTTTTGGCTCAAGAGAAAGTTGACCATCTATCACCTGATATTGTCATAGCCTTGAGTTCAAACTTTCGTCAATATGCCAGGAAAATTGTCATTCAACACCGGGTGGAAGATTTTCAACTTGGGGTAGAAAGCTATCAGAAGAAGTTAAACCTGCAACGTCCCCATACGACTCCACTTAGTAACTTCCACAAGGACAAGAAGGTCTACATGGGAACTACCAAGACGGAAGCAGGAATCTTTTATCCGAATCAGACTGGCGTCATGCAATACATGCGATTCTCAGAACTGCACAAATTCAGTGATGGAACGCTAAAGAATGTTCGAGATGATTTGTCGGTTCTCAATTCCAACTTACCTCTTCCGGCGGTCACATACACCTGGACAGCCCAGTGCCGAAAAGGATCTTCGTATGCAATCAGGAAAATTGAGGAAGTGCTAAGGAAGCGCCGATTGCTACGAAGCATAGAACGATTCGTCGGTGGACGACCATATGGAGCTCACCATCGGCTTACGGAACGAACCGATTAATTTTGGTTCGTCTCATTACAGGTCAACTCCATATGTACATTATTGTGAATATGTTATCTTTTTACTTTATCAGCTTTTGTGGCTTCTTGTAGTGTTAAAGTATGATAATTTTTCAAGAATTTCTCACGAGATTCTAAATCTTTCAAAATACATCATACTAAAGCACTACAACTATCCCTTATTTAATTAAGGGGGAGCATTAACATGTTCTATGGCCAAACATCAATTTCATTTTTACCCAAAGACCGGTTAATCCATTTAATATCCCAAATATTAATGGTTAACATTTTGGATAAGGGGAGAAAATGGGATTAAGGAGACTTAAGTGATACTTGGCTAAAAGATGAAAAAGACTTAACGATAATCCAACTTAATATGTGTAAAGCACGTGTTAAGGGGGAGCGTTTTTGATAAACAAAACACCTAAGGTACAAAACTTTTGATTTCAATATCACAAGTACCTTAGGTGATTTTCAATGATTTTTCATGGTGGCAATTCCTTCCCAAAACACGCTTAATTCACGACGGATGTGGTGACAAAAGGGTGGTAGGAATAGGTTTAGTCCAATGATTCATCAGAGCCGATGGAATCTTCCCAAGGACAATTCCCTAGATAGAATTAGAAGTCCTAGGAAAGATGGAGAAAGAATGTGAACGTAGCTGAATGCCGACCAAGTACTTAAGCTAGCACTGGAACAATCACAACAAGGTGCTAGTGATGACGTATTGGTAAGCATTGAAGGGGTTGAAGAATGAAAAAGAATTGTAAAGATAAAGGGTGTAAAGAAAGAAGCCCTCCTTACAACTTTAGGCAGAAACCGGGTCAATACATATGCTATTGAGGTCATTTTTGCTAATGATTCTCGGTATTGAAGAAAGACATCATGGACCCAGTGATGCAATGCACAACCCTTCCCAGCTAACTCAAATATCTCTCAAAAGGTATTTGTTTTAATCACACGGAGATCAACACGTTATCTACTGGTTTATTCACTCCGAATAGACTGGTATTGAAAAGATGGCACTCCTCTCCAGCCATCACTCACTAAATCAAAACGCACAATCGAGTCTAGAGCCAAGAGATCATCAAAAGTCTCATTAGGACACTTTTCATTTATTCCTTGCTTTCTCACACACTGTGAAAAGTAAGAGATTTTCATGAGTCCTACGCAATATTCCTGTAATATTGCCAGAACATCCGAGTAATACGTAAGTATTACAATGAAGATGGAAATCCTGCTTGAGCCAACATCAAACAAGCTCATGGTAGGTTACACGTGCGGTTCTTTTAGAATCAATCTTGTGAAAAACTGGAAGGTAACAGTGGTTTAATTCTTAATTGAACTTAAACTCGTTCCAGGCCTCTTCGCATTATCATATGATCTTGCCAGAACACTCAGAGTGATTCTTTATTGACCACAGTGACGAGTGGAAATCCTTCTAGTGTCAACATCAAACAGCACTTGGTAGGTGACGTGCAAGATTCTTTATGAATTAAGCTCGTGACAACTGGAAAGCAACGATGGTGAAAATCTTAATTGAGATTCACTTGTTCCAGGTTTCATGAATTGACGGCTTCTAATCACAAGGATAAATTATCCAAGTGATTCACTCTTTATGTTCGCAGTCAGCTTTGGACGGTCGAATAAAGAGAACGGGTTTACCCGCGAAATCCTGTCAGGAAGTTACTTAATTGAAACTATCCGTCATGGGTACGATATCTAATATCGTCCAACGGTCTTCACCGACCGGAGGTAAAATGCTACCGAATTAGAATAAAATGTTCAAAGCCATTTTATTCGTGTCGTTGCTGTGTACCTGTCAAAGACGGTGGCGTTGCTGTGTACCTGTTGAAGACGGTGGCGTTGCTGAGTACCAGTGAAGACGGTGGTGTAGCGGTGTACCAGTAGAAGTCGTTCTCACATGCTTATGTCTTTCTGCATCAAAGTTTAACAAAAAATTCAAGAAAGTACAAGATAAAGTCTTCCGCTGTACCAAACTCTGAAACTTTCAAGAATTCAACAAAAGGACATAAGTGTGTGGAACATGGAGTCACGAGAAGGCAAATTCACAAGAAAGGCAAAGATCGCACGTGAAAGGCCAAAAGAACATGTTCCAAGCAAAAAAGGCTGATATCATTCAATACATATTCACAAAAGAAAAGAAAAAGAAAGAAAAGAAGACTACGAGCTCAAGAACAGAATCTAACATGCTAGATTAGGACTTTGTAAACTTGGAGTGACCTCCCTTTGGGGGAGATTGTTGGAAATACGTTTTACGCATTTAGAAAGTCTCGGTCACTCCAACCATGTAGTTATAGGCTCGTAGTTAAGTTAAGTAGTATTTATTACATAGCCCGACCCATGAGCATGTTCATGGGCCGGAAGCCCAAGTCCTTTAAGGACTTGGGGTATTTAAACCTCTTTCCACCATGGAAAGAGGTGTTGGTTGTTTTATTCTTTCACTTCAATATATGTGTTTTCTTCCATTTCTCTCTCTAACTTTCTCTCTCTAGAAAAACATCAACCCCCTTGTTTCACAAGATTATCATTGTTCTACACATACCATCAACGCCTTTATTTTATTATTCTTTTTATGAATTCATACGACATTTGCTTCGTCCTCTTTTGTACCGTTGATTTCGTATTAACTGTTGACCATTATTTCCATTCGTATTCGTTTATTATCTTGTCACATTTTGAAACCGAATATATCCCATATTTATTTTGAAATAATAAACACCTTTATGTATTTCTACAAAGTATTATAAATTTTTTATGGAACTTGTCTACATTTTCAAATGATTTTCAATTATCGAAATAACCATTACAAGTAAAAGGTCAAATTTATACATTATATTTTGTATAACTAAAACTAATGTTTAAAATGAAATTATCTCTATCTTTGAAGTAATTGACTTATCATATTTTACTTTTAATGTAATAAAATTACCGGTTTAATTTATATTTCTAATAATGATTTAATTTGGAAATTATATTTTCTGATTGTAACCATCAATATGAGTTTAATTAATAAATTCATGTCATTCTTTCAAAGCTTCTTAAGACAACCAAAATAAATTATGAAGCTATTTAACTTCTATTTTTAATATATCATCTTTATCATGAAGGTACTTCAACTGAGTTTTAAGGTAATACCAAATCCGGGACGAATAATTGTGACAAATGTTATTTTAATATTAATATTTAATTCATTCTTCGCTCTCATTTTTCTAGTATTGTGAATTATTAAGTTTTATGGTTACGTGAGTCGAGATCCCTCGTCGATCGTCAACCTTAAATCATTTTACCACATCTTGTCCGTTATTGCGTTTATTGAATTCATTTTTATCTCGTTCTGTTCCTCGTATTGAATATCATTATTTTATTCTGAGTTTAAAATGAATCTTGGGAAGCAGTGTATAAGAAGAAACGATAAGTGTCACCTGGATTTATGCGTGTACTTGTAGATTGACTGAGGATCAAGTCATCAACGGCGACTTATCATGGATGTGAAGATTTTGTAATTTTACTTGCTATTATCAAGGATTGTTCCAGATTTTACTCGATGACCAACGGCAAAAATCTGTATTTGATATTTATGTTTGACTTTTGCTTTTAGATACTTATGTGGCATGTGATCTAGTCGAATGATCGTAAGTTGTGAGAACTTGAGACGGCATCATCCGATGACGTCCGATCATATAGAACACATATTATGTAATATCTTTTTGACTTTCAACGACGATATTTATTGAGACTTTAATGCACGTTGGCGAAAGTGAGATGGTGTCTTTGTATTATCCTTTGAGTAGGGACCCGCGTGTGAGCACCCTCTGATGACGAAAATGTTTTTCTTGTTAGTTCTTTTTGATGTGTGTCCATGGCTATCCGGCCGATGGATATCCTTTAATTTGCAACATTCTTTTTAACTGGACTTATCCGAAAATCCTGTCATCTATTCTTTTTATCGAATAAGCTTCGTGTGATTCATAAAATTTTCATGTGTCGAGCTTGACGGGTTTCTGGTGGATAAGGATTTATTTATTCCTTTTTGGTGAGATACAACTTGATGAAAAGTTGCGTTTTGTAAAAGAACCAGTGGAGATCGTGGATCGAGATTCACATGGGAACGTGAAGACTTGTTTATAAGGAATGCCCTCATCCTTCCGGGTAGTGATCAACTCGTGTATGAGGTGAGTTGAGCGCCGGGACGTCGCTCCCTTAAGGTGGTGAGGATGTAAAACCCGTAAAAATAAGGTCATAATTTAATTCTATTTTTAATTATTTTGAAGTATTTTATAACGTTAAATATTATTATGTTTAACGGTTTAAGTTGAAACCGATATTAAATATTATATTTTAATATTTTGACGAGTAACGAGGACAACTAGTGATCGCGATACCGACGGATGCCAAAATTTTTATATTTTATTATCGATCGTTTCGATATTTAATACTTTCGACGATATCGTTTTAATTACGTATCGAGTCGTATATTATTATTTTTCGTGTGCGTTTAAACTGTTAAAAAGTATTTTTACGAAACCCGAGTCTCGTAAATATTTCAAAATTTACAATTTATATTTTCTACCCTCTTAAACTATTTTATTCCATTTTAGACCAAAACTATCACAAATTTGGCAAAAACTACCCTAACCTTACACTATATATAATATTTCCACTATCTCATTTTCATTTTAAAATTCATTTAACCAAAATTTCTTCCTTCCTCCTCCATTTTTCTTTCTTAGCCATACACCCCATCAACACCAATCATCAAAATTTTTGATGATCAACTTTGATCCATCCAAAAACAAAACAAGTCCCATTCCTATTTTTGAAAGGTGATTCTAATGATACCATTTTTACTTACATGCATCAAGTTTTATTTTTTTATTGTTAGGTGGAGATTTTGATCATGCATATGTTACTAGTGATGATCAAATGATGTTATTGCAATGTTTTTGTTAAAAAGTTGATTTTTAATTTTTGGGTTTTTGATTTTGATGATGATACAAGTGTTAGGATTGGTTTATGGTGATATTAGGATGTTAGGTTGATGATGAAAATGATTGGTTTTGATCAAAAACATGATTTTGTGGGAGATTTTGAAAGGTGATTTTGGGCAGTAGGTTTGAGGCCATTTTCGAGGGTCTTAAGTCTGAATATAGGATGATATGATGGGATTATGTTGTAGAGAATTTCGTTAGCTTCGATTTGATATAAAGTAGGCCTTCCAACTCCAAACGAGGTGGAAGTTACACTAGTTTGATTTTCGTGTACTGGGAGACGAGTGTCGACACAATCCGAAAATTGTTGTCGATATTTGGATCGAATCTCGGGGACTATAAAATGAGTTTCAAAATGATTCAAGAGCTGTTCTCAGGCTCCAAGTTTAGCATTTTGAGTCTATTTTTAGAATCAAGTGGCGGTTTTACAAACGGAGTTGTTTAGAATGGTCAAAATGGTTTCGTAAGACAAGGTCGCTAAACAGTCCGGATTTTGTGATTCAAAGATGAGTCGGGCAGGGAACTTTAGAAGTAAAATCTTTTGATGGGCTCTTGAGAGGACTTTATACATATAGTAAGTAAGTTCTCTGAGTAATATCATAAAAATTTGATGTGTCTAAGTATGGGAAAACGGCTTGGACATTTGGTATGTTCCGGCAGATTTTTGTTAAAGGCATAGAACAATAAAATGAATATATAGGAGAGTGTAATAGTATCACTTGTATCGTTTTCTCTCGAGTTTGTCGTGATTTTATGAGTCGTGTTTTATATTCTTATTTATGGTTTATTTCTCGAGTCTATTATTAATGAACGCACCTCATTGGATAGGTTGCGGTTCTCGTGTTTGAAAGGCATCATCTATCGTCGGCGATCGTCTCATTACCACTATTGGCTAAGGTGAGTCTATAGCCTCGCTTTATACTAGTTATTAAATGATTTTAAACCCGCGAGGGGGAATACATGTTTTATAAACTTAGAACACAAGATTTTTATGGTATGCTTTGTCCCTCTATGAATGGACCCGTGGTTGCCTTTAAATTGCATTAAGTGATTGCCTTTGTTAAAACCTCAATTATGGACCGTTAATTAACCTATGATGGGTTAACCGCTAGTACAATTAATAGATCTATGGGGGAAGCCGCCCCGTTTCAGTTTTTGTGGACTTGTCATAGAAGCTTAGGCCACACCTCCACACTGTTTGAACATATTGTATTGAGAAGTCAGGTATACGGCAATGTACCAATAATCTGGAGGTAACCGACAATTAATAAATCTCTCGTCTTATTAGACTGATATGGGAGTGTCTAAGGGCTCGGTTCCATGAGCTTATTGCAATTTATGCTATATACAATTATCATTGTTGATGCAAATTATTATTTGATGCTTATAAGCATGCCACAAAATTATAATCTTTGCTTGTGTTCAAATTGATTACATAAACCTATAGATTCACTCGGGATTTTTGCTGATTGTTTTACTCACATGTATTTCAGGTAATCAAGAAGTGGAAGCTTGGAGGTCACGGGGAATGAAGTTGTGCACTGCTTTTGTTGTTCAAACTCTTTGATTTATTTATCGTTCCATTTTTAAAACAAACCAATATGTTGTTTTAACTTATCTTTTGGTAACGATTACTTGGGACTACGCTACTCTGATAAATGTTTTAGGAACGATAAATCTAAAACGTCTCTTTTCGAGTCGTTCTTTATAAATTATGTGTTGTTGTATCATTGTTTAGCACCCAAAGATGTATTCCGCTGCGTGTAAATTTGGGGGTGTTAAAAAATAAGTCATGTATAGTATAATTTAGAAACCAAACATGGTTTTTTTATAACTTACCTTGTTTACAGTTTCAGTGTCCAAATCTTTGTTCGAAGTTGTAGTTGACTTAGACATTGGAAATAACACACCCTTCTGTAGTCCACCACCACTGATCGACGTCCTTTGCTCTTCACTAGGTATTGTATTTAATGTATTATGTTCTAGTTGTAATACCTGCAATATATAAGTATGTTAACTGCTATTGGTATTACAGACTAAAAATCATCAAATCAAAATTAGAAAACTAGTCTTACATTTGACTGACTTGGCGTTAACTCTTCTATATTAACCCCATGTGCAGACATAAGTTTCAACATTTTATTAAGAGTTTCCTGTGTTTGTGAGGTCTGGGTGGTTAATTGAGTGACTATAATCTCTTTATATTTACACGCCTCTCTCTCCTTATCAAGTTCAGTTTCAAGCATCGTAATCCTTACATCAGTTCCTTGTTTCCTAAAATCATCCCACTCAGTAGTTCATGATATTTGTTGTGCTTAGGATCCCTGCGTCGACAGTAATTTAGCCTGACCTGATAAGTTCGTCATCGCCCTTCGGAAATGGTACCCAAATCTTGTTGATCCCAAACTTAGATCGATTTAGCTTTGTGTAAACGAGATGAAATCAAGTTAAACACTTAGAGAAACTTTGTTGTGTAAACAATTCAAGTACTATGCGGAATTAATACTTGAATGAAGAACAAACAAAACAGATAAACCAAACTTTCACTTTAATTGATTAATCGAACTTGCGTACAATGAAAGTGTGTAAAAACATACATTAAACAAAACCTAAAGGCCTCCTTTTATAGATTAAGGATCCTTGTACAAGAGTCTACGTATCAGCTATTTTAGGTAAAGATAAACATAAGAAATACATTGTCGAACATATCTTTACTAGAAACATACTAGAAACATAAAACGTGTAGACTAAGTATCCTGTCAGTGCTTGACTTCTTCTTATCAACGCTTGACTTCTTCCTGTCAACGCTTGTCTTAACAAAGCTTAATTTCTTCTTATCAACATCCAATTTCCTCTTGTCAGCGTCCAAGTGTCTTGGCTACATTTTATTCCCAACAATCCTCCCCTAAACATGATATCTACACTAGTAATCAAGTTTCTGAATAAAACTAAGTACAAGGAGGATTCTTACAAATCTTATCAAGTTGGAAATAAATATATCTAATCAAATCTTTGGCAATGTCACTTGAGTAATCCATCTCCAGCTGTGTTGACATCATTTTCTTCAAAAATTCTTTGGACATAGGATATTCAGCATCCACAAGAAGATACTCAGAAAACTTTGTAGTACTCAAATGATACACACCAGCTGCTGAATATAGACGCCATTGAAGTCTACTGACATCATCAAGATCCTTCCAAACTGGATCTTCTTCATCTGGTGCACACATTCTCTTGAATGTTAACCAAATCTTTATTCCATTGACTGAAGTAGGTGCTTCAGCCTCATACTTGGCATGCATCAATCTCCAAAGGTCTGCCAAGTCTTCCCTATCCAGGCTTGCAAACAAAGACATAAGAGTAGTGAAAGTATCTACCTTCTTCCCATATCTGCCAATCATCCAAAACCCACTTGCATCTTCCTCATAGCTAACTATAGGGTTTCTGGAATCATGAGGTAACACTTCTACCATATGTGAAACTTCCAAGGGTGAGAGCTTAATACTCTTTCTAATAACAGCTTCACTAGGACTCACTCTATCCAAATTTTCTGGAAACTCAAGTGGAAATCCCTTCTTCAATGGTCTTGGTGTAACCAAAGCCTTTTGGATCTCCATCTCTTTTGCAAGTTCTTCCTTTCTTTCATCTGAAAGAAGTCTAATAGTGTTCTGCTCTTGCACACTTGCCCATATAGGATAAGCCTTATACTCCAATTCATCAAAGGATAATCCCTGCAACTTTCTAAAAGTCTAACCTGTTTGATGACATTTGAGCAACATGTAATAGAGCTCCCTTCTTGCTGTCTTGGTCTGTGAAAGAACTTTGCTAGCTTTATATTTCAGAATCACCTTGCAATCCCTTTGAACTCTTAGTAGAATCTCCAAACCCCAAATTTGATATGATAAAGTCATGTCTGGATTCTCCATCACCTTATTCTCCCATGCAAAGTACATCTGAGTCTAACACCCCCAATTTACATTGCGCAGCGGAAATACACAATTGGGTGCTAGACACAAGCATCATCACACAAGGTATATAGAACGACTCAAAAGTGAGACGTTTACATAAAATATAAACATGATTTTCATAAATGGTCTAAAACATAAATTTCATCCCAAATTGTAGTGACACGACACCAGAGTAAAGCGTTTAGTCCCCATGGATCTCGACCAACAACCAACAAGTTTAGTACAGTACATCAACATAAATTAAATTGTTCAACAGTAAAAGGTAGAAACAGTTTTTAGACCAACATTCTTCCAAAAGCCAAGCCACAACCTCCACAGCAAAGCTCCATGCTCCATCACTTCCTATTACCTAAAATACATGCATAAAACGAGTCAACAATAATGTTGAGCGAGTCTATAGATTTATCAAATCACATTTGAACACAAGAAGAAAATCAATCATAATCATTTATAGAATTGTCGTACACACAATCTATATTCAAGGCAGTAATAAACATTAAACATTGTATTTAAGCTCATGACACCGACCCCTTAACCAATTAGTCACCCATGCCAAATGCCGGCATGACTAGAATAAAACCATTGCCCCTCTAGGGTATCAGTTGCTAGAATACCACAATCTTATTCACATAAAATTATCCTTCCCAGCGAGTTACTCAACGTAATGCCCTGGTCTCAGATAGGGTGGTCAACCCAATAGTACTATCATTAGAATAAGCGGCTATTCATTTATTTTCAAATAGCATGTATCCCCCTCGCGGGTATAAAACATTTAGTAGCTAGCATAAAAAGCGAGGCTACAGACTCACCTTAGTATAAGAGATCTAGCGAGATGATCGTCGATGATAATGGATGCCTTTCAAACACGAGAACCGCTACCTATCAAATAAGGCGCGTTCATTCATAATGTCTCGAGAAATAAATCATATATAACAACATCAAACTCAAACTCATAAGGTCACAATAAACTCGAGAGAAAACGATATAAATAGCTTCATTATACTTTACTACACATTTACTTTACCATTTTATACTTTTAACAAAGTCCGCCGGTACATGCTACATGTACTAGTTTATTTACCCCTGTTAAACTCGTCAACCGTTTATGAAACGACTCGATAAACTAACTTACTATATATAGAAAGTCCTCCTACAAGTTTATTAAATGAAATTACTTTTAAAGTCCTTTACCCGACTCATTTTCAAACTACAAAATCCGGACAAATTTACATTAATTTTTCATAAAACCGTTTTAACTTATTTAAACGACTCCGTTTACAAAACCGACACTCCGGGTTTTAAACTAAACTCAACCTATAAAGTAAACACCTCATTATCAGTAGGTTACACATTTCAAAATTTCCATTTAGAGTCCCCGAGATTCGATCCAAATATCGACAACAACTATATGTAGTGCCGATACTCGTCTCCCGGTACACGATCATTCAAAACATCATAACTTCGCGCTCGTTTGGAGCTAGAAGCTCTACCTTATATCAAATCGAAGCTAATAAAATTATCTAAAACCCTAGGCTATAAGTTAAGCCATTTTCAAAACATAAAAATTCGGATTTTACACTTTACTTACTGTTATAAAATGACCATTAAAATATTGTACAAAATCAACTTTTTGATCAAAACCAACCATAGAAATGATCATTTCTATACCCTAATATCATCATATATGAACCATAACATCTAAATCATAATCAAAATTAAAAAATTTAGATCAAAATGAAGTTTTTAACAAAGATTCTAGCAAGAACCACCATGGATCATGCTAAAAACACCATGCATGATCATGGCTTCTACCTACCAACATCAAGAAAAAAAATGCTTGTATGTAAGAATTTCTTATACCAATGTGATCCTTGATCAATTCTAAGAGTCGGTATAGCTTTGGTTTAGCTCAAATTATCCTCAAACTTGAGTTAAAATTGAAAATGTATGAATTTGTGTAGGTGGTGGGTGTTTCGGCAAAATGAGAGAGAAAGAAAGAGATGGAGAAATTTTGAGTGGTGAAAATGGTGTGTGTGTGTGTTTGTTTAAGATTTATATATAGTGGAGTAGGGACCTTGGTTGCAATTTGGCAATAGTTGTGGCTAAAAATGAAAATAGTTAGCTAAAAAGCAGAAAATAACTATTAGTCAATTTTCAAAATATTTACGGGGCTCGGGTTTCATAAAGATACTTTTAAAAATTTAAAACGTACCTCAAAAATAATAATATCGACTCTCGACTCAACTTAACACGTCATTTAAAATAAAACCTCAAAAATCGAACAACCGACAATAAGACTTAAAATATTTGGCATCCATCGACATGACGCTTGCTAATACTCCTTATACTTAATAAATATTAAATATAGACCTTCCAACATCAGTTTAAACATAAACCTCCAAAAATAAATATCGTTCAAACTCATCCAAAAATTTCAAAAATAATCGTAAAATAAGATTAAGCAATGACCTCGGTTTTGGGTTGTCACATCCCCCCTTCTTAAAAGAAGCGACGTCCGCGGCGCTTAATCCTTCCTAAAAAAATGAGGATACTTGTCCTTAAAGAAATCCTCACGTTCCCACGTAAACTCTGGCCCACTTCTAGAGTTCCATCTCGCTTTCACAATCGGAATTCTACTATGCTTCAACTTTTTAACTTTCCTATCCATTATCTCTACAGGTTCCTCTATAAAATGCAACTTATCATCAAGTTAAATTTCCTCCAATGGAATCACCACATCCCTTTCAGCTAAACACTTCTTCAGATTAGACACATGAAAAGTATTATGAATAGCCTTAAGCTCATCAGGAAACTCTAACTTATAAGCCACCAATCCAATCCTTTGGATAATCTTAAATGGTCCAATATATCTCGGGCTCAACTTTCCTCTCTTTCCAAAGCGTATTACTCCTTTCCTTGGAGATACCTTCAACATAACCATGTCTCCCACCTCAAACTCGAATGGTTTCCTTCTGTTATCAGCATAACTCTTTTGTCTACTTCTGACAGATAACAAACGCTTCTTGATTTGCACAATCTTTTCAGTCGTCTCAAATATCATTTCAGGCCCTGTCAATTGACTTTCTCCTACCTCACTCCAACACACTGGTGATCTACACTTACGTCCATACAAAGCTTCAAATGGAGCGGCTTTAATACTAGAATGATAACTATTATTGTACGAAAATTCAACCAATAGCAAATGCTTATCCCAACCATTTCCAAAGTCTATCACACATGCACGAAGCATATCCTCTAACGTTTGAATCGTTCTCTCACTTTGTCCATCAGTTTCCGGATGATATGCTGTACTTAAACATAACTCCGTTCCCATCGCTTTCTGCAAAGACTTCCAAAATTCTGAAGTAAATCTACTATCACGATCAGAAATTATCGACAAAGGAACATCATGTCGACAAACAATCCCCTTCACATACACTGTTGTTAACCTCTCCATACTATCTGTCTTCTTCATTGGCAAAAAGTGAGCAGACTTAGTCAATCTATCTACAATCACCCATATCATATCACTACCACTTGCAGTCCTTGGCAAACCTGTCACAAAATCCATTGAAATCTTCTCCCATTTCCACTCAGGAATCTCAGGTTGCACTAATATTCCAGACGGTTTCTTATGTTTAGCCTTCACCTTCGCACAAGTTAAACACTTATTAACATACTGTGATATATCTGCCTTCATATTCGGCCACCAATAAACTTTCTTAAGATCTTGATACATCTTGTCCGATCCATGATGTATTGAATACTTCGACTTATGAGATTCATTCATCACCAAATCTCGCACTCCTAACGAATCTTCCTCAGACGGACACAACGGTAACCAAATCCTATTCTTAAAATACCTCAATCCATTTGGCCTCACTTCAAACAATGGTTTCAACATTCTACCCAATTTTTTTGCCTCAACGTTCTCTTCCTTCAAAACATTAGCTTGGGCTTTCAATATCGCTTCTGTCAAATCAACACTTTCCAACATCTTCAAAGCTCTAACTCTTGTAGACTTATCTCTTTCCTTTCTACTAAGTGCATCAGCTACTACATTCGCTTTACCAGGATGGTAACGAATCTCGCAGTCATAATCACTCAGCAACTCAACCCAGCTCCTTTGCCTCATATTCAATTCCTTTTGATCCAAAATATACTGCAAACTCTTATGATCAGTGAAAACCACACACTCGGTTCCATACAAGTAGTGTCTCCACAACTTCAAAGCAAAAATAACAGCCCCAAGTTCTAAATCATGCGTAGTGTATTTCTCTTCATGCTTCCTTAATTGTCTCGACGCATACGCTATTACTTTCTCCCTTTGCATCAATACAGCTCCAAATCCTTTATGAGACGCGTCACAGTACACTACAAAATCCTCAGATCCTTCTGGCAAAGACAATATCGACGCATAACATAACTTATCCTTCAACATACTAAATGCAGATTCCTCTTCCAATCCCCATTCAAACACTCGATTCTTTTCCGTAAGCTTAGTCAACGGCTTAGCAATTAACGAAAACTTCTCGATAAACCTTCTATAATACCCAGCCAAACCAAGAAATTGGCGAACTTCAGTCGGCGTCTTCGGCACTGACCAATCCTTAATTGCCTCAATCTTAGCAGGATCCACACGAACACCTTCACTATCAATCACGTGCCCCAAAAATTGCACTGATTTCAACCAAAATTCACACTTAGAGAATTTCGCATACAACTTCTCCTTTTTCAACAATTCCAAAATTGTTTTCAAATGCTTCTCATGTTCCTCTTCACTCTTGGAGTAAACGAGAATATCATCAATGCATACGATAACAAACTCATCCAAATACGGCTTACATACACGATTCATCAAATCCATAAATACAGTAGGCGCATTTGTAAACCCAAAAGGCATCACTTGAAATTCGAAATGTCCATATCGAGTACGGAAAGCTGTTATAGGAATATCTTCTTCCCTAACTCTCAGTTGATGATACCCAGACCTCAAATCGATCTTCGAGTATACACAAGAACCTTGCAACTGATCAAACAAATCATCAATCCTCGGCAGTGGATACCGATTCTTGACAGTCAATTTGTTAAGCTCTCTATAATCAATACACATTCTAAAAGAGCCATCTTTCTTTCGAACAAACAAAATAGGCGCACCCCACGGCGACGAACTCGGTCTAATAAATCCCTTATCCATCAATTCCTTCAATTGATCAAATAATTCTTTCATCTCAGATGGAGCTAAACGATACGGTGCACGAGCAACAAACAACGAAACGCAGGAGCACTACACCTGTTGCTTTTATATACCCCATCATCTTTAAACAAGAAACAACTCTCAAACGAGAAGTACATTCATCTCCTTTCACAGTCAATACCCTATTCCTTAGCGGTATCTGAACTAATCTTTCTCCACAAACAATTACTGCACCATTACCAACTAACTAGTCCATTCCAATAATCACGTCAAAGATCCTAACTCCATGGGCATCAAATCAATACTAAACACATAATTACCTAACTTCAAGGAACAACCTTTCAGTATAGAACTAGTGCTTACAACCTTACCATCAGCTAACTCTACTTTATAACTAGTTGTCAATCTCACTGGTTCTCTATCCAATAGCTGACTGAATCTAACATCTACGAAACTTCTATCGGATCCAGAATCAAATAACATACTAGCATAACAAACATCAAGTAAAAACGTACCAGTCACCACATTCGGCCCTTGAGGTTTGTCAACATCTCCCACGACATAGGCTGGAGCAGCAATCCCAGCAGCAACAGCAACAACATTGCCTCCCTGTCGTATGCCAACCCTCGGACAGTTCCCTTGCTTATGTCCATGGCCTCCACATCCAGAACAGTAAACTACCTTGACAGCATTGGCCCCAGTGGCTACACCCTTGTTTCTACAATCTGCCATCTTATGTCCGGCCTTCCCACACTTGTTGCAAGCAGGTGGACAATTTCCAACATGATACAGATTACACCGACCACACTTCGGATTCACCTTGTTACCTTGATTTCCTGTGGCAGCACGAACACCATCATTCCTTCTCAAATTATACTGCTAATTCCTATTCGGTCCTTGGTTATTATTATTATGATAACCACCTCGATTTTGCCCTTGGCTTGAGTGTGCAGCTTCCCACTTTCTCTTATTCCCTTCAGCAATACTATCCTTTCGATCCTGCAGCTTTACATCCATTAAAGCATGATCCATTTGAACAGCTTCATCAAATGACTTGGGTTTCGACGAAGTAGTTTCTCCCTTGATATTACTAGATAAACCCCTAATATACTGCTTCATCTTCTTACGGTCATCAGCAAACGCATCAGGACACAACAAACATAAATCAGAAAATCTCCTTGTATAAGCTACAATATCATTATTCCTCAGCACCAAATGCCCCAATTCATCTTCCAACTGACCTAACTCTTCCTCAGGACAAAACTTAGCAGTCAACAGCCCCTTGGTCACAGTCCATGTTCTAGCATTCGCTTCAACCAACCTCACAGTAGCTACTTGACTATTCCACCAACTCAATGCATCATCCTGAAAAGTAGCTGCTGCAAATTTCACCTTACTAGCTTCTGAACATCCACTGATTTCAAAAGTACTTTCATTCTTCTCAATCCACCTCCTTAATTCCAATGCACCACCAGTACCACGAAATTGGGTAGGTCCACATTTCATGAAACTAGCATAAGAACATTCCTTCTAAACCTACTGAACAGCAGCATTACCTCTAACTTGTCCCGCAACATTTCCTTCTGCTTGCTCATCAGCATTTCCTCCAACCTGATTTTCAACATTCCCTCCAACCTGACTAGCAGCATTCCTATTCTCAGCCTCTTGGTTCCTCGCAGCACTTTCAGCTTCCAAAGCTCTAGCAATAGCTTGCTCAATCATGGTATTAAAAGTAGCAGTCGTCAATTTAGGCGGCATGTTTATACGCAACTAACCAAACAACGATTTAGTAAAGTCAGAAAAATGCCTCCCGACTCCTTCCTCCCTATGATCATACAGGAAAAGAACAAGTCAGTATTCATATCATGATAAGAAGAAGGATTTCTCTATCAAGATGTAACATGGATACTACATGCACCAACAACACAATTCACAATGAATCATTAACCAATTCACAAAAGAACTAATAAGACAAATCATAAGTCATGAAGGTAATTTAAACTGCTTTGGAAAATCTCCACAAAATTGTGACAAGTAATGTCACTACAATCCTTCATCACAACAAACTTAAAGTCATTAAGTTTCATCACAAACTAGAGTACGAGTCTACATAAGTTCTATTACAACAAGACTAAATAAAAACAGCATAAAGAACTAAACATCAGATCCCCGCAGCTTCTTGTACATCGGCTCGTCATCACTGCTGCTATCATCATCCTCAGAATCTTCCTCCACTTTTTCCTTCCCCTTTCGACTACCTCCTTCACTCGGCTTCACCAACACTTGAGCTTCAACCTGATTCGGCACATCACGAATCACAACACCTCGACTAGGAAAAGATCTCATCTACAAACCCCATGCACTCAACCTTGCATTCCTTTCTTGCTCCCTACGCAACCTTTCAACTTGCCCACTCAAATTCAACACCATAGATATTAATTTAACAACCTCATCCATTTCCCTTGCCCTAACAAACTCTGATCTCCTCACACTACCAACAAACCTGTCAAACTTTTTCTCATTCTGCTCAAACCTCCTAATCACACGAGTCTCAACCAAATACCTTTCAAACAAAGACCTATCAAACTTCTTAAGAAACCAGAAAATATCATCATAAGACCTAGGACCTGGACAATAAACCTTAGGAATACCATCATGAATAGATCGAGCACTAGCAGCCCTACTTGACTCAACAGGAACATCACCCCTAGTAAATGCAATCCCAGGCAAACTGCTAATATAAGCATCACAAGTAGGAGTCGAAGAACGAACAACAGGTCGCTGACAATCTGGAACAGTCTGTGGCACAACATTAACCCTTGGAACATAACTACCTTGTATCAACTCAGGCTCTGTCTGACCAACTGCAGTAAGTGGAATCCCATCATCTAAAAACTCAAAAGGCTCCTCATCGTCACTAGCACCAAAGTTATCTACTTCCTCACCATCCACTACATTAGTCATATCAATCCATCCATCCTCACGAGGTAAACCAGCCATTTTCTACAATTATAAGGGTTCAAGGATACTTAAGGTCATCGTTAATAAAATAATAATTAGTATGCCATGCTTATGCAAATGTCATACATAATCCATGCTATGCAACACAATGCAAATGATGTTTATGCAATGCTCGCAAAAAAAAATATATATGATACTGACAAGCACTCAGCGTACTTTCAATAATTCCAATACAATATCGTAGTATTTACTTAATAAATACTCGGGAAATCATTTCAGTTATGAGGGATACATCTACAATGCAAAACAAAACTAAAAGTGATCTTACCAGAGCGTTGCAGAGGAGTTGTGTGCTTTTGAAGAATAAATACTTTCGACACCAAAGTTATAGTTTAGGACAATTTTTAAAATTGACCCAGTTCTCTATAACTTGCAGCTCTGATACCAATCTCTAACACCCCCAATTTACATTGCGCAGTGGAAATACACAATTGGGTGCTAGACACAAGCATCATCACACAAGGTATATTGAACGACTCAAAAGTGAGACGTTTACACAAAATATAAACATGATTTTCATAAATGGTCTAAAACATAAATTTCATCCCAAATTGTACTGACACGACACCAAAGTAAAGCGTTTAGGTCCCATGGATCTCGACCAACAACCAACAAGTTTAGTACAGTACATCAACATAAAGTAAATTGTTCAACAGTAAAAGGTAGAAACAGTTTTTAGACCAACATTCTTCTAAAAGCCAAGCCACAACCTCCACAGCAAAGCTCCATGCTCCATCACTTTCTATTACCTGAAATACATGCATAAAACGAGTCAACAATAATGTTGAGCGAGTCTATAGGTTTATCAAATCACATTTGAACACAAGAAGAAAATCAATCATAATCATTTTTAGAATTGTCGTACACACATCTACATTCAAGGCAGTAATAAACATTAAACATTGTATTTAAGCTCATGACACCGACCCATTAACCAAATAGCCACCCACGCTAAATATCGGCATGACTAGAATAAAACCATTGCACCTCTAGGGTATCAGTTGCTAGAATACCACAATCTTATTCACGTAAAATTATCCTTCTCAACGGGTTACTCAACGTAAGGCCCTGGTCTCAGATAGGGTGGTCAACCCAATAGTACTATCATTAGAGTAAGCGGCTATTCCCGACTCACAACATCAAGTCAGAAGATAGTTAACGGCTCATGAATTTAGGGTCTTTAGAAACAAGTTACTCAATACAATGAAATCAACTTTAGGCAACATTCGGGTCCAACAGTTACTCATGACTTGTGTTCATTTATTTTCAAATAGCATGTATCCCCGTCGCGGGTATAAAACATTTAGTAGCTAGCATAAAAAGCGAGGCTACAGACTCACCTTAGTATAAGAGATCTAGCGAGATGATCGTCGATGATAATGGATGCCTTTCAAACACGAGAACCGCTACCTATCAAATAAGGCGCATTCATTAATAATGACTCGAGAAATAAATCATATATAACAACATCAAACTCAAACTCATAAGGTCACAATAAACTCGAGAGAAAACGATATAAATAACTTCATTATACTTTACTACGCATTTACTTTACCATTTTATACTTTTAACAAAGTCCGCCGGTACATGCTACATGTACTAGCTTATTTACCCCTTTTAAAATCATCAAGCGTTTATGAAACGACTCGATAAACTAACTTACTATATATAGAAAGTCCTCCTACAAGTTTATCAAATGAAATTACTTTTAAATTCCTTTACCCGACTCATTTTCAAACTACAAAATCCGGACAGATTTACGTTAATTTTTCATACAACCGTTTTAACTTATTTAAACGACTCCGTTTACAAAACCAACACTCGGGTTTTAAAGTAAACTCAACCTATAAAGTAAACACTAATTATCAGTAGGTTACACATTTCAAAACTTCCATTTAGAGTCCCCGAGATTCGATCCAAATATCGACAATAACTATATGTAGTGCCGATACTCGTCTCCCGGTACACGATCATTCAAAACATCATAACTTCGCGCTCGTTTGGAGCTAGAAGCTCTACCTTATATCAAATCGAAGCTAATAAAATTGTCTACAACCCTAGGCTATAAGTTAAGCCATTTTCAAAACATAAAAATTCGGATTTTACACCTTACTTACTGTTATAAAATGACCATTAAAATCTTGTACAAAATCAACTTTTTGATCAAAACCAACCATAGAAATGATCATTTCTATACCCTAATATCATCATATATGAACCATAACATCTAAATAATAATCAAAATTAAAACCTTTAGATCAAAATGAAGTTTTTAACAAAGATTCTAGCAAGAACCACCATGGATCATGCTAAAAACACCATGCATGATCATGGCTTCTACCTACCAACATCAAGAAAAAAAATGCTTGCATGTAAGAATTTCTTATAACAATGTGATCCTTGATCAATTCTATGAGTGGGTATAGCTTTGGTTTAGCTCAAATCATCCTCAAACTTGAGTTAAAATTGAAAATGTATGAATTTGTGTAGGTGGTGGGTGTTTCGGCAAAATGAGAGAGAAAGAAAGAGATGGAGAAATTTTGAGTGGTGAAAATGGTGTGTGTGTGTTTGTTTAAGCTTTGTATATAGTGGAGTAGGGACCTTGGTTGCAATTTGGCAATAGTTGTGGCTAAAAATGAAAATAGTTAGCTAAAAAGCGGGAAATAACTATTAGTCAATTTTCAAAATATTTACGGGGCTCGGGTTTCATAAAGATACTTTTAAAAATTTAAAACGTACCTCAAAAATAATAATATCGACTCTCGACTCGACTTAACACGTCATTTAAAATAAAACCTCAAAAATAACAAAAATCGAACAACCGACAATAAGACGTAAAATATTTGGCATCCATCGACATCATGCTTGCTAATACTCCTTATACTTAATAAATATTAAATATAGACCTTCCAACATCGGTTTAAACCTAAACCTTCAAAAATAAATATCTTTCAAACTCATCCAAAAATTTCAAAAATAATCGTAAAATAAGATTAAGCAATGACCTCGGTTTTGGGTTGTCACACTGAGCAACTTCAGGCATATCATAATCTACCTGATTCTTCAACTCTGCAAGCTTTTCCCTTGCCAACTCATCACCATATTCAAGCCTTTCTGGTTCTTCAGTAATCATTACACTTGAATATGTGCTCTCATCACCACTGCTTTCCTTGCTTTCAATAGCAGTCTCCTTCATCCTTTCTTCATTCTCAAGTTGTACAGCCAACATGGAATCAAAATTTACTTGGGCTGCATCCTTGGGAACTATTGTTTCTACCATAATCCCTTTACCCTTATCTAATATATCAATGGTGGGTAAAGATGATGATGGTACATGTGTAGACACATCCTTGATGATAGCTGATGACTAGGATACATCAACCATACCTACAAGTCTATCAACATCCAAAACCTGTGTGTCAACGCCTAACTTACTCTTATCAGCGCTTAGCTTTTCAGCGTAAAAAACCTGTGTGTCAACGCCTAACTAACTCCTATCCGCGCTTGGCTTAGAAACCTGTTCCAGCATCTCCATAAACGAAATCTTTGTTGGAGTTGCCAGAGAAACATCAATAACTGGCCTCTCCTTCAAGCTGGTTAAAGCTTCAGCCGTTTCCACACCAATAGAACCACCTGAGAGTTTGTCACTTAAATTAATTGGTTCAGTAGCAGCTTCCTCCCCTTTGTAAGAATCCTACCCTGATGAAAGGACTCTTGTTTGCCGTCTCCTAGTCTCAGCAGCTTCTAAAATAACAATCCTCTCCCTCAATTGCTTGAGTTCAAGGCCTTGTGTACAGACAACCGTCAATTCCAACAATGTATAGGGTTCCAATCGGCCCTCCTCTAGAATGGGAATTTGACCTCCCAAAGTAGAGTCATGGGACATGGATGGGGTCTTAATGATGTTAGGACTGGCTTGGCCTACATCTAAGCTAGTACCAATAGTCCTAGCCCCACCCATGTCACTAACCACACTTGTGGTGGTGTTTCTCTCTGCAGCATGGCTAGGACCACTAGAGGAGAACACTCCAGTAGTCCTTGGGCGTTTTACCAACCTAAATTGAGGGGGTGTAGAAGACGATGTGGACTGGGTGTCAGTTTGAAGATTAAGGGGTGTTTGGGTTTGTTTTTAGAGGGTGTCAGCGTTTGGATTTGGAGTGTCAACGCCAACATTTAACGTGTCAGCGTTGAAGGGATCTTGGTCAATTTCCATATGCTGGGGTGATGGTGATGGTTCAGGTAATGGGTTTGGTTGTGGTTGTGGGTCTGGTTGAGGTTGTGCTGCTGCAATAACAACAAGCATGGCTTGGGTAAGGGATAAGTCTCTGTGTGGGGGTGTATTCATTTTTCCAAAAATTGCTTTCTTTTGCACAGGGATCGTATAAAAATCATCATGATCCCTGGTGCAATATCTTTGTGCATCAAAAACCATTTGCAAAAATCTTGGGTAAGCAAGAGTCATCTTGCTACCCTTGTTTTTACACATGCCATTAAAGGTCATTTTAGAAAAATTATATTTTTGCCCAGTAGCAATACACACAATGGCACTCCCAATTGACCTGTTAATTTCATTGTGTGAAGTACATTTGGGACTCAAACATTAAAGAATGACATGTATTAAGTACTTCCAAGCTGGGGGAAATTCCTATTTTGAATATTTGTTTAAAGTTCCCTCTTTAGGGAAAGGATAACCCAAAGCTTGAAGTCCTTGTTCTAGCTCACCAATGGGTAGGGTGGTTATACCATCTGCATCATTAAGATGCAAAGCCTGGCAAACCAAGGCTTTAGTAACCACCCATTGAATCCCATGGACTGTAGCAGTCAATGTAGTCACATGATTAATCGTTGAGGAAGTGACAGTATTCCAAAACGGCTTAATATGAGTGACAGGAATAAGAGGAGCATGAGAAAGTGCATACCTTAAAGGGGATGCATTTAAATACTCCACCATCTGAGTATATTGAGGAAACAGAGTGTTGTCAGCCTCTAAATAGGCAACCATGTTATGCTAACTTCTGAACCCCAATACCAAATCACTCGGTTTAAAATTAGGCGCCATTGATGTAGAAAGCTGTGATAAATGTTATGAAAGATGAAAGTGTATGAAAATTTAGTTAGACAAGAATAAGCAGTTACCCTGTTTCAAAAGAATGAGCAAAATATATAGGAGAGGTAAGCACATGTGATTGGTAAAATATGAGGCAGTTATTTTTCAAAATATAATGATGAAAATCTTGAAAAGATATAACTTATCTTGTGCATTAATAAAAAGTTACCAACTCCTAAAATTACGGCCCGAATTTTAGTCAAAAATAACAACTGGGTAGGACCCATTATTCGTAAACGTTAAAAAATAACCTATCAACGCTCAACGGCTATATTCTTGTCAACGTTGGAATTTGCCATGTCAACGTCAAAATTGGTCCTAACAACGTTTGAAAATAAAAACTGTCAACGTCTAAAAATAAAAATAATAAAAAGAAAAAAAAGGACCTTAACAAAGTGATTTATCCTAGTGAAGATAACCTATAGACTGAAAATTACCATAGGGTGGCAAGCATTGTCCAATCATGCACACTTGCTTAAGCAAGATAGGCATAATTGTCCTCAAGTGTCCCTTGCTAACCAAAGTTCTTAACAGTGAAGTTATCTTATAAAATCCTTTGTAACTTCCCAGGTAAGCCTAATAAAAATCATACCTAAGTCTCCCAACATACCACATCTTATTCTAGGCCACAAAGTCTTGGCAGCGTGCATAGTATATCAACTTTGCATGCTACAGTGCCTCACGATTTAGTAAACTAATTCGTACTCACCAGTGGACACAATCTAGAATCGTGATAAGAGTATTAGATGAATACCCAAAAAGTCCTAAAGGTTTCCTAAACCTCCCCTTAAAATAAGATATACAAGTTGCTAAATAAAATGTATGCAAATAAAAATTTATGTCAAGATAGGAATATATATATTCCAACCATCATCCATAAACTTGAACATGCTCCAATAATGCTCCAAAAATCCATAAGCAACTCTGTATCCATTCGTACAATGCTAACAACGCCTGCATAATTAGATCAAAAACCACAAAACTAACATGTTACTGACAACGTCTATTTAACACTTGTCAGCGTTAAAATAACTTTTGTCAGCGTTAGACAAATAAAATGGAAAATCTAATTTTGTACAAAGACCAATAACCATGCATATCCTGTACATACTTTTACAAAGAGTTCAAAAACACATATTAGATAAGATTGATCATTCCAATACTTGTTACCAAGTATTGAAATCTCCTAGTATCAAAAGGTTTAGTTAATAAATCAGCCACATTTTCCTCTGTGTCAATCCTATCTGGTTGTATTAAACCTTTTTCAAAACAATCTCTTATAAAATGATGTCTAATTTCTATGTGTTTTGTTTTAGAACGATGTACAGGATTTTTAATAATGCATAAAGTACTGTTATTGTCTAGAAAAATCTTGGTATGCATGAAATTATACCCTTAATCCAACAGCTGGTTCTGAATCCATAAGACTTGTCCACAACAAGCAGCTACAGCTACATACTCTGCTTCAGTTGTAGAATTATCCACCACTGTTTGTTTCTTGCATTGCCAAGATATCAACCTACTCCCAAGAAATTGGCATCCACCAGTTGTGGATTTCCTATCAAACTTGTCACCCCCATAATTACTGTCTAAATATTCTTTTGGATACCATAATCCCAGAGTGGGATAGCACCTAAGGTACCTAAAGATCCTCTTGACAGCATGAAGATGACACTCTTTGGGAGTCACTTGATGGCGTGCACACGCACACACAACAAATATAATGTCAGGTCTTGAAGCTGTAAGATACATCAATGATCCAATCATTGACCTATAATGCCTGACATCCACTTCTTTTCCATCTCCAACCTTTCCCTAAGGGTGTTCCCTATCCATGGGTGTGCTAGCCCGTTTCTCATGTGGAGAAAAGCCAAACTTCTTCAAGATTTCTGCTACATATTTGTCTTGAGAGATGAAGATACCATCTTCTTTCTGCTGAACTTGTAACCCTAGAAAAAGTTCATCTCTCCCATTGCACTCATCTTGAACTTGTCTGTCATAAGCTTGGAAAAGTCTTCACTCATCTTTGGACTTGAAGAGCCAAAGATGATATCATCCACATAAACCTGAACAAGTAAGAAATCTTTACCAGTCTTCTTTGTAAACAGAGTCTAGTCTATGGTGCCCCTCTTGAATCCATTTTCCACCATATAGGTGGACAATGTGCCATACCATGCTCTTGGGGCTTGATGAAGTCCATACATAGCTTTCTTCACTCTATACACCTTGTGTGGATGTTCTGAATCTTCAAAACCAGGAGGCTGCATTACATAAACCTCATCTGCAATTGTGCCATAAAGAAAAGCACTCTTCACATCCATTTGATAGACTGTAAATTCCATGCAAGAAGCATAGGCTAGAAAAATTATTATTGCCTCAATCCTTGCAACAGGTGCAAACACTTCCTCATAGTCTATCCCTTCCTCTTGTGTATATCCTTGAGCTACCAAACGTGCCTTGTTTCTGACCACAATCCCTCTCTCGTCCTTTTTGTTTCTAAGAACCCATCTTGTCCCAATAGGTCTGACATGTCTAGGACAATTAACTAACTCCCAAACATCTTGAATAGAAAATTGGTGAAGCTCATCTTGCATTGCTTCCACCCAACTTGGTTCTTTGAGACCATCAAAAATCTTCTTGGGTTCCTGTTGTGACAGAAAACAGGCAAACAAACATGCTTGAACAATAGGGGTATCAACCTTCTTGTGAATATTGGAAATAAACCCTCCATGATTCTGATGAGACCTTCTAGTTTATACAGAAGTCATCACATCACCAATGATTAGAGAAGAAGGGTGATTCTTCATAGTAGATGTAAGCACTCCTGCTTCAATGATGGTGTTATCTTCTATCTCAGCCTCCAAGTTGCCAATATCTTCTTCAAATTCTCTTCCATCATCACCTGAATGAACCTCTACATGTACTATTGAAGGTTCACCTTGCTCAAAAACATTTGAAGAGAATAAATGTTCAAAAGATTTGTCAACGCCTGAGTTGGTATTGTCAACGTTTGAGCCATCAATGCCTGAATTTGTCTTGTTAGCGCCAGATTTTCCTCTATCAGCGCTTAAAGATTCATGCATGTTTTCAACTGGTGATACTTGTGGACCACCTTTTTCCTTTCCAGTAGCAACAGCAGTAGCAAATGCATCTGTCCATATAGGAATGGTAACATATTCAAGTATGGGTGCTGATTTGTCTGCTTGTGATCTATCAACCTGTATACCTGAAATTTCAACAACTGGTTCTTCCACAACATTTAAAGTCACCTTCACAATGTTTGGATTAGTAACATGCATATAATTCAAAGTTCTAGATAGAGGTTCCAAGTCAAATAACCAATTTGGTCCACTATCAGGATCACTGGGTTTACTTTCTAAAAACCTAACATGTATCTTTTCAAGTATACGTTTTTCTTTCTTAAGGTAAACCCTACATCCTCTACTCTGCACTGAATAACCCATAAAGTAGCCTTCATCAACTTTAGCACTAAACTTTTCTAAGGCATCACTAGTGTCTAAAACAACTACATGACAACCAAAGGGTTTAAGAAAAGCAATATTAGGTTTCCTACTCCAAAATAGCTCATAAGGTGTCTTGTTGTGGATCTTGTTGATTAATGCCCTATTCTGAACATAACAAGCTGTATTCACAGCCTCAGCCCAAAATGCAATGGGAAAGTGAGCATCAGCCAACATAGTCCTAGCTGCTTCTATGAGTGTTCTATTCTTCCTCTCGGCTACCCTATTTTGTTGTGGGGTTCTTGCTATACTAAACTGTCTAGTAATCCCTTTCTTGGCACAAAAGTCATCTAACAGCTTATTTCTAAACTCACCACCATTATCACTTCTAAGTATTTTAACCTCATTCCCAGTCTTTTTCTCTAATTGGGTAATAAAGTTAATCAAAACTTCAGTAGTTTCACTTTTCAAAGCCAAAAAGAAAGTCCAAGTAAATCTAGAAAATTCATCAGTGATGACAAAACAGTAGGATTTACCATTTAAACTTTCTATATTAGTTGGACCAAACAAATCCATATGCAGAAAGTGAAGTGGTTTAGAACTAGAATGCACAGGTTTAGACTTAAAGGAGACTTTGTGTTGTTTGCCTTTAAGGCATGCAACACAAGAGTGGTCATTGTGGAAAGCCTTTTCAGGCAAACCATCAACTAAACCATGTCTCACAAGTCTGTTTATGTTCTTAAAATTAATGTGCCCTAACCTTCTGTGCCATAGATTACTCTCATCAACTGAAGCCTTAGCATATAGACATGACAGATTATTATTCATCCTAATTCCATTAAGATTCACATTGTAAATGTCCTTATGCCTAGGTGTTCCATAATCAATGAATTTCTCATCATGTATTTTAAAATCATTGCTTAACACCAAGCATTCAGTATCAGTGAAAAGAACCTTATTTTTGTTATCACAGACCTGTGATACACTAAACAGATTATAGTCAAGTTCTTTTACCAGAAATATGTTCTCAAAACGCAAATTGTTGGTGATAAAAGTGCCTTTGCCAGTGATAGTTCCATATCCGCCTCCAAAGTACACTTTGTCACCATCTTTAATGGGGGTAAAGTTTGTCAACTAATCTTCCTTCCCCGTCATGTGCCTAGAGTATCCACTATCCCAGTAGCCATAATCATTAACCTGCTTTTGAATGCCCTGCACATAAAGAAAACAAATTAGTTTTCTTTGGGAACCCAAGCCTGAGCAGACTTGGATTCATTTGGTTGTTCAACAAGAACATACATAGTTCTTATGACAACCCCTTGTTTATCCCTTTTTGGATTAAACACCCAGTTAACCCCAATTGGTTTAGTTATGACCTTTGAAATATAATGAAATATGTTGCCGGTCATAGAAATCCCATCTGAATTGGGGTTTTGGTCTTGTTTAGGTCTCCAAGTTAATCTAGAAGAAGCTTTAGACCCCTTTTCCTTTGGTTGCAAGTATTTGGCATTACTTGGTCTAACAGCGTTGGAAACATTCCTGTCAGCGTTAGAATTGTTCTTGACAACGCTGAAAATACCTTTATCAGCGTTGAACCTAGGGTTTGCTACAGGAACCCATTGTCTGTTAGACCATGTATTGGTCTTCTGAAAAGGCCTTTGTCCATAAGTATTAGACCCTTTAGTAAAGAATGGGGCTGGTCTAGTAACCTGTGGACTTTGTTGGACAAAAGCTTTGGGTTTGACCATGGTTGACTTTCTATCAGCGTTGACCTTTGAAGCATTGACACACTTATAAGCCAAATGTGAAAAACTCCCACAAGTATAACAGGCTTTTCTAGACATAATTCTAGGTCTAGATGAAAAGAAACATGTACCATTATCACTAACTTGGCTTTTTGGTGACCTAGGTTTTCTATACATTTCTGCATATTTAATACTAGGTTTTCTATCAACGTTTAAGCCAAGGTCAACAGTCTTTCCAGTAGTAGGACTGGTCACTTTTATGGGTGTAGACTCATTTGGGCTATCACTAAGCATGCCACCCTTAAACAAAAAAGTAGGGTTGGCTTTCTTCCATTGGTCCAAGTCAGTCAATTTCTGCTTTTATTCCTCTACTGGAGTAAGAACTCTTGGTGGAGGAATAAATTCCTCTTCTTGGAGTTCTGGTTTACCAGTCTAAGACAAATCCTTTCTAAGGACACCATAGAAGTTCCCAGCAGGTGGTGGAACACCAGCATACTCTTTCATCCCAATCGCACTTATATCCCTATAATCCCTTTGTTCACTGACACATTTTTCTAGGGTTTGAGAAGCTTTATCAAACATTTGAATTTTAAGATCTACATTATCTTTGTTTTTTATAGCCTCATCTAACTTAGCTTGTATAACACCATTGGATCTCTCCAAGATGTTCCTTACCTCAACACTAGCATTTAGATCATGAGCCAAAATATTGATTTGATCTTTTAGGTCAAGCTCCATTTTCTTATATTCAGCCACAGTCTTTTTAGTTTGAGTAAGAGCAAGTTGATAATTAGATAACTTGCATTTTTCATCAAAAACCTCTGATTTTAACTTTAAATGTTTCTTTGTTGAGTTTTTCAGTGTTTAGACGACATCCCTTACTACAAAATGCATCATCATATACCTTATTGTCTGATGAAGATGAAGAATGTGCCATGAGAGCATAATGAACATGCTCCTCTTCCTCCTTTTCTGCAATCAAGGCCTTGTTCTCTTCCACATCCTTGGCCAAAAAGCTCTAGTCCCAGCCAATACCGTCAATCTCTTGCATGGCAACCATAGCTTTTGTATCTTCAACTTTGATGATTTGGCTTGAAGGTTTTCTGGCATCAGATCTTCTTGGAGATCTGCACTCTCTCATAAAGTGACACATTCTATGGCAATTGTAACACTCAACCTTGGATTTATCAAATCCAGCAGTGTCTTTTGCGTTAAACGTCATCTTCTTCCTGAATCTCCTATTCCATCTATTTGCCCTTATACTTGCGAGTGCCATATTACACTTTATGTCCATCTCCTCTAAATGCTCATCACTAATTTGCTCAAGGTCCTCATATGTAATCACTGAACCATTGGGCAATGAAGCAATGTATGCACACACTGTATCTAGATCAATACCAGCAGGCTTAACTCTTGGTGAGTCAACATTGTATGTGTCAGCGTCTGAATGTGGGGCGTTAACAAAGCTTGATCCAACATTGACACAAGCTGATCCAGTAACGGGGTGTATGTAGGACTCCGTTTGATCAAATTGACCTTCACTATGTGAGAAGAAGGCCATATTTTCATTGGTAGACTTGCTTCCTTGATCCAAAAGGATTTCACTCTCTAAAATCCTCAGCTTATTGTAGACGTCATCAAAAGTGGAACTTTTGTGAGTATTATTAGCAATCATAGACCTTACTTCAATCTTCCATGCATCACCAAGACTTTTAAGGAAAGTGGTGATGATATCAGCATCATCATGCACTGTTCCCATAAATGACAACTTGCTTGTAATGTCCAGAAGTCTGCTTCTCACTCCACTTAGCTTTTCATTGGGAAGAGCTTTGAACATAGCATACTCATGCAAAAGTTGCTTCTTTTTCTCTGAGGCAGTATCATCATTACCGCCATAAGTAAATTGAAGAGCTGCCCAAAGATCTTTGGCAGAATCATAGCCTCTATACTTGTGCTGATTGGCTTGTCCCAAAGAAAGTTTGAGGATGCTTAGAGTTTTCATGTCATTCCTCCTCTTTGCAATGTCCTCAACTGAGACAACTCTTCCATCTTCAGGTTTTTCTTTTCGATCCTCAGCACTTGAGCCTGGAGTTGATCTTAGAGTAATAGCAGCTTGAATCTTGGCAGCCTTATTGAATGTGTTTCCATATTCAATAATTTCCTATAGGGTGTGGTCATGGATTTGAAGGTATTGCTCAAAATTGAACTTCCACAGCTCAAAGTTGTCTGGGTCTAGCATGGGAATTTTTATGTTAGGGCTTGAGGAGGAGGTAAACTCTGTTGTATATGTTGTTTGTATTTTTTAGGGTTTTCTTGAAAATTAGGGTTTTTGGTGATTTAGGGTTTTTGGCGATTTAGGGTTTTGTGTACTTTAGATCAAAGTTCCTCAACAAGCTCTGATACCACTTGTTGATCCCAAACTTAGATTGATTTAGCTTTGTGTAAACGAGATGAAATCAAGTTAAACACTTAGAGAAACTTTGTTGTGTAAATAATTCAAGTACTATGCGGAATTGATACTTGAATGAAGAACAAACAAAACAGATAAACCAAACTTTCACTTTAATTGATTAATCGAACTTACGTACAATGAAAGTGTGTAAAAACATTCATTGAACAAAACCTAAAGGCCTCCTTTTATAGATTAAGGATCCTTGTACAAGAGTCTACGTATCAGCTATTTTAGGTAAAGATAAACATAAGAAATACATTGTCGAACATATCTTTACTAGAAACATACTAGAAACATAAAACGTGTAGACTAAGTATCCTGTCAGTGCTTGACTTCTTCTTATCAACGCTTGACTTCTTCCTGTCAAAGCTTGTCTTAACAACGCTTAATTTCTTCTTATCAACGTCCAATTTTCTCTTGTCAGCGTCCAAGTGTCTTGGCTACATTTTATTCCCAACAAATCTTCACCCTGAGATGGAATTCAAGCGCTTTGGACGGAACCGTAATCTAATCAGAATATCCCAACGCGAAGTTACCGGATTTTAATCGGTTTTGATTGAGAAGAAAGTTAATCTAGAACCGAAAATTAGAGAGTTTTATACGGATTAAGTGAGTACTGAATTCGATTCAGAAAGCTACACCTTTAATGTTTATGTTCAAAAGGATGGGAAAGTTAAGGTTCTTGACTTTAACCCGTGGTGCGAGGTTACTTTACCATTGATGTTTACATGGGAGGAACTGGAGTCCCAGGAGCTGATGTAGGACCCCGAGTTTAGAATTGTGGATTGTCAGTTGGGAGTGAGGCCGGGTTTGAAAGCTGTGGTTCCTTGTGATTATTTGGATACAAGTGAGAGTAAATTGAAGATATAAGGGTATTTTAGTCATTTATAAGGGTATTTTAGTCATTTCATTGTCATGTTGGTCATAACATAGTCAAATTTGAATGTATATTGGGCAAATGAGTACAAAAAATAATATGTTTTTTACAATGGAACAAAATGAAGAGTACGTAGCTATTCTATAGCTTTTACCCTTTTAAGAATCGACAATTTTTCCAATATTACTTATTTTTAAAGATTATTTAGATACCTTAAATTTATAAACAAATGTGTTTTGTCTTTGTATGTAACACAAATATAATATAGACTATAAAGTATAAATATAATTTTAACATGATTTTAACATGGTCAAATATAAATGAGGCTTAAAAAACAATTCAGTTTTTTTATGAGTTAAATGTAAAGGTGTTTTAACTTGTTAAAAAAAACTATTGTAAGTATTTAGTATGAGATTAATCATTGTAACGAGTAAATTACATCGTTCATTTTTATAGTTTAGGTTGACCAACATACTTCTTTTGATAAAAAATACATCATTTATTTTTAAAGTGAAAAACGTTATGCACTATTGGTCCTTTTCTTAACATCCTTTATTAACTGTGGTTAAGTCATAGAAATTAAAATTAAAGGTATGATAGTAATTTTGGATCATGTCTTTTTGTCTTTATCCTTAATTTTACCATTCAATTAAATTAAAAAACAACAATAAACCAACCAATCCAACTGATTAGCAATGTTTTAAAACCCGGTTTTTTAATTGACCTGATCGAGCCATCGGATCACGATTCAACTAGTTTAACCAGTGGTTCAACCAGGTTTTCGGTCAAAACCAACATCCGATTACAAACACTACTGAGTGCTAATTAATAAATACTACTAGTTTTAATACCCGCGCACGCACCAGACTTGTATATAAAAATTTGATGAATTATTAATTTCGTTTTAAAGCTCGTGTATGTATGGGTTTTTATTTTATTTTATAAAGATATATATATATATATATATATATATATATATATATATATATATATATATATATATATATATATATATATATATATATATATATATATATATATATATATATATATATATATAATTAAAACATACTTGCAAATACCACAACATTTGCACACCCAAAATTCAAATTCAAATTTGAATAACCAAGTTTTTCAATCTGTAAAGATCACTCGTGTATTTCATTAGTACACATTTATAGCTCATTTCCTACCTAAATTTATAGCAAATCCACGTACAAATAATCAAGTATGCTAATTTGGAAATTTTTTATTTTGTAGACTCAATACTTGCTTATGTTTGCAAGTTTGATAATAATTTCAATTAAGTTTTTTTTGGAACGATGATTGAATTAAAAACACTATAGCAAAAAGCTAGAAAAAGATTACAAAATATTACAAAGGATTGTTTAACCAAGTATTCCAGCATAAATCTTTATGACCTCTATACTTAAACCAAGAAAAAGAGATCATCCGAACAAAATTGAATAAGTCTCTTTTAAGCATACGATGAGCATTAAAAATGACACGATTCCGATATCGTCATATAGACCATAAAACTGCCGAAGAAATACAATACACCCGATCTTTTGATATCCTAAATGCTCTCCAATTCTCAAAACATTGCAGCCAATCAAAGCATGAAGAGAAAGAAGGCATATCAACATTAATCCAAACACGAATAAGCCACCATAAGTTAATAGTTGTATCACACCCGAAGAATAAGTGACCACTCGATTCCACACCCAGGTTGCAAGAAGGACAAGAAATAGAAGAAATCTCTAAACCCCGAGCAGATGAATTTAAACGGATCGGAAGTCTATATGCTATAAGACGCCAAATAAATATATTTACCTTACGGGGGAGAAATTTTAGCCACCTTGTACTGGAAGAACGTGATAGAAGAATAATGTTATCCACTAAATACGAGAATCATTCACGGAAGAAACCCCATTGGCAGCAATGCTCCATTCCCATGAATCTGGCGAGTTGTTCACAGAAACATGGCCAACTTCTGAAAGCAAATTTTGTAAAGCTTCTTCGTTACCCGCTTCCTAACATTTCCCGAGACCAATTCCATGACCATATACAATTCGAGAGACGATCACAAAGAAGGAAGTTAGCATCAACATCCAAGTGAAATAAACGATTATATTTAGAGCTCAAAGGCCCATCACCGATCCAATTGTCCTTCCAAAAGCGAATAGAAGAACCATTACCCACTTTATGACGTAACGTGTGCAACAAAATGATATTCCTTCGTATGTAAGATAGAGTAAGATTTCACTATGTTAGACCATGTACCACTAAACTTACACGCTCTCTGATCAATCCCGTTTCATCTTCATGAATGGCTTTTACCACTCGAACCCAAAGCGAATCCGAATTTGTCACAAGACGCTATCTCCATTTTTGAAAGAGTGTGAGATTAAACGCTTTCAAACTCCCGATATTCAAACCACCTTTTCATAGGAAGCCAATATGTTGTCCAATTTAATCTATGCTGTTAATGCAAGTGATGCCTAAAAACATTATTAGTGTTAACTAATCTTTCTTAGTTTTGATCACAACAAACTATACAACACATTTAGTGTAAAACACAAAACGAATTACTTAACTAACACTATCATCAAGGTAATAATCATATCACTAACTTTTCTTAATCATACTTAGTGATCATCAAAGTGATTATCCTTAAAACTCACTTTTGTTAATATGACAAAAGATTTTTTAATAAACTTTCTTTTTAAGAAAATATTTTATTAAAATGGAAAATGTAAATTTGAAAATGGCATATTCCATATGCCATAAGAATATCCTTTGAAGGTTTAAAAAAACCTCAGATATTCCTACCCCACTAAAAGACAAAAAAGGGAGCAGACTCTACTGGGCGGTACCTTAAATAGCTAGGCGGTTCCTTATCGATAAGGTACCGCCGGCTAGATAAGGATCTGCGCCCAGCTAGCCGTTGGATTTTGTCTTCTATAAATAGTGGATCAAATCTCATTTTCCAATAAGCCTCTTGGACGTTTTTCTCAGCCCCCTTTCTCCTTTCTATAGCATAATCATTAGTAAATGATCACTTAAAGTGTTAAGGATGTTTACATATGGTTATCCTCTTGATCCCCTCCTTTACCTTGTCCAATGAGAAGATCACTCACTCACTAGTGTTGTGATAAAGATGAATCCATGAATTAGTCCTGTTCATCATGTTAGCCTTTTTATTTTTGTTGATCCATTTGTATTTATGAAATACTTGGACTAGTTGTGTTTATCCAAGCTATTTGTAAATACTTGGATTTGTTGTGTACATCCATTGCATATGTGTTTGCTTGGATTTGTGTTGTGTAGATCCAAGCTACATGTGTGTACTTGGATATGTCTAGTTGAGTTGTAATAGATTTGTGTAGTAGTTCTCACTAGACTATAAATTGATGTGGTGGTGTCTTGTGAGTTCTTACTAAACTTGAAAGTGATTAGTAGTTGTGTTGTGTGAAGTTCTCACTTAGCTTTAAAGTGAAGAGTCGTGAAGATTGGTTCTAGCTTTGGATTAGAACTTGACATCTAGCCTTGTATCGTTAAATGGTGAAGTAGGCAACGTCGTGAAGAATGGTTCTACCTTAAGATTAGAACTCGACATCTAGCCTTGTGTCGTTAAATTGTAAAGTAGGCAACGTTGTGTAGATTGGTCCTAGCTAATGATTAGGTCTCGACATTTAGCTTAGTGTCGGAAAATAATGTAAGCGACAATGTAAGGCTTTCTCCGCCAAGAAGGGAGCTTGTGGATATAGTGGAAATCTCGAGTAGGTGTACTCGAGGAGTGGAGTAGAAACAAGGATAGAGCCTCGTTGTCGAACCACTATAAATCTTGGTGTCTTGTCACTATGTTGTCTCTTTCCTTACTCTTTACTTATTTCATTATCATTATACTTACCTATTACCTTTGCTAATGCATTTGAATTGAACCTAATCATTATGCAACTTAGCTTTAAGTAAAAGATAGTTTTGATACACACATAATTCAAAGTAATTTAAATTAGGTAACTAATTGAAGAGAAACTATTCAACCCCCCCCCCCCCCTTCTAGTTTCTACAACTGGTATCAGAGCGATGGTCACTCATGATCTTTGAAGTATATTGTACTTTAAAACATGGATCGATCCATTGTCTCCTCAAATTAGAAGGTGAAGTTGTATTAAAGTTTCTCTTTGGTCAAAACTATTTTTTCTTGGAAAATAGGTCTTTTAATTGGTAATATTGCATTCCTCTTAGATTAGTAGTCTTTATGCATTTTAGATCTACTCTTGAAATGTATCTACTAGTTTCCATCTTGCTTTGTGTAGGTACTCATGAAGATCAATCACTTAATTGGTTGTGGATTGAGTTACTTGCACTTGTAGAAGACTCATCTTCATTGATCTTCAACATCCTTGAATGATGATACCAAGATGATTGGGAATGATACTAGTCCTTGAAGACTTAGTACTCATCATAGTCATTGTTGGGCATTGCATTGATTCCTTGATGGATTGCTCTTTGTGGCCAAGGTACGCTTTCGTTCTTCCACACGCCCTTTGATCATTCTTTTGATCATTACTTGACTATGTGCTTGTTCTTGGCATCCTTGCCTTGACATTTGTTTGTGGTTTGTGATTATTTTCTTTTATCCTCTCAAACCTTCATTGCTTGGATACTTGACTCACTATGGTGATGTAGAGTGAGTTAGTAGTAGCTTAAAGTATCAAGCATGATTTCCATGGTTTGCACCCATACGGTTAGTAGGCCCTTTGTGGGAGAGAAAGTGAATTGATACCTTGCTCATATTTTGGTTTAGACTAAGACTATTATTGAAAGTGATCTTAGTCTATACATGAATAATTGCTTTGTGTTTATTCATTACCAAAGTCGTTTAACGTTTCGCCGGAAAGGCACGTCTTAAACCACTATATATGACACAAGATCTTCGTCTCCATGATTTGAAGATTGTCATTAATACCTTGAGCATTGATCTTAGTCTTGATTCACTTCCCTTTACTTCTCTCCACTTTTCCTTTTCGCTACGAGTAGTCGTTTGTCCGTTTCGGTTCTTTTCGATCTCGATTCAACTCGTAATCCTTCATTAAGGCATATTTCTTAGTGTTATGATGATCCAAATGATATTCTAAAAGGTTTAAGATATATTTTTAAGTATTTTAGAAAATTTGGTTTTAAAATTTTTAGCGTGTTTCATTGATAAAAACCAGCCTCTACAGGCGGTTCTTTATCTATGGCTGCTCAAACCCGCGGTTCCTTATCGATAAGGTACCGCAGACAGTAAAGTTTGTCAGAGCGCCAGTTTTATTAAAATAACCTTTTTCAAACCAAACCCTCTCTCTCCAAAAAACATACAGCCGACGGTTTTTCATCTTTTCCACCATTGTTGAAGCTTCAAAAACCTTCAATCACTCAAATTAACTGATTCCAAGTTGTGGGTTTCACTCATCCTTCATCAAACATCAATTAATTGTAAGTACTTTCTTTCAATTTCATCTATTTTGTTCTATGGTTCATCCTTTCATAATTGGGGATTTTAAAATTGAAATTGAATTAGAACCTTAATAGGAATATTGGTTGACATGGTTATTTTACTATGATTCCTTAGGTTCATATTCATTAAGATTTCACTAAAACCCACTTGTAGAACAAATCCGAATTTTGGCTAAATGATTTTGGTTAAAAGATGGAATTGAGATGAACCCATGAACAAATAGGTAGTTGCATTGTTAATGCTTACCTAAAAACCTTGTTTTGAAAAACCAATGTTCTAGTCCATTGTTGATCCAATATAGGTCATATGTTCTTGGTTAATAATGGAATAGACACATTGTGAACATGAGAATGTTATGGATTCAATCCTTTGTTTGTCAAGAAATTGATATAACATATTCTCATATTTTTTAGTTTTGAGTTTGTTTTTCATATGAGTGATTGGAAAAATATTGTCTTATGTTTATATTAGGTACTAATCATGCCTTCTCAATATCAAAAGGATCATCAATGCACTAGACAATACATGTCAAACCTTTCCCAAACCTATGCTTCCACTCAACTTCGAAACTCCTTTCCATCCCTTTCTACTCGTTGTTTCTATGAGGGTAGAGTCGTTGACGAGGGAATAATGGGTTATGACTATATCCAATCTATGTTTGAGCTTTCGGGGTTTGATTGCTTGCTCAACATAGAAGAAGATATTTACCCATTGTTTCTTCTATAATTCTTTAGCACTTACTCCATGTTTGAATACAATGGAGAAATCTTCATTCAGTTCTTGTTGAATGATCAAATGATTCAATACTCTCTCGAAAACTTTGGTGAAATTCTTGGTGTGCCATATGAAGGCACTTGTCATTTCACGGCTAAATGGAGACTTGATGCTCTCTTGGAATCCTACGATAAACCTCCAAATGACCACACCGAAATTGATCCGGATTTTATCCTTGACATCATTTTGAAAGAGCGTGATAGAAACGTTGTGAGAAGCCTTCATTCAAATGTGCGAAATGTGAATCGCTATGAAGTGCTCTCTAGTGACCTTAAGGATTTTATGGTCCAATGGGCAAATATCCTTAGGGAGAATGTCTTTTGTCTTGGTGGAAACCGAGATCATATCCCGGCTTGTATGGTGCATATGTTGAGTTGCATCTTTACATCAACCAAGTACAATTTGGCATTCTATATCGCTCGACGAATAAATTATGCCCTTTCAAAGCCCAAAACAAACCTTCCTTATGCTATGCTTCTTACTCGCCTTTTAAAAAGGGTTGCTCATGACTTTCCCCACCTCGATCTTTCTCGCTTTCACCCGGTTCATCGGGTTATGTTGCCTATTCAAGAGGTATATGCAAGAAAGCCAAGAAGTGATCGAGGTTCGCGAAAATCCGATCATCAAGAGACGGATGATGAGGACACCTATATGCCAAAAAGTGATGGTGATGGCATAGGTTCTAGTTCTCACATCAACTCTTCGAGTAATTCCCACCCATCCTCAAACTCATTCGTGGATGGACTTGAAGACTTAGCTCCCCCACCTCATTACTCCTTAGTGAAGTACCGGAAGATCTCAACATGGAGCATCTCTACCGTGAAAATCTTAGGACTAGAGGTGAATTGCATGAACATCGGGTTGAGTCAAGGAAGGGATTCAAGTATTTGGGGAATATGATCAAGGGATTGGGCAAGAAGAGAAGGTGAAGACTTTGAAGTATTTCAAAGAATACATGTTGGTAAACATGTAATGTTGAACAATTTTTTTTATCTTGGATGTGTATTAACTAAATTATACTTGTGTGGATTATTTGTTTATTATCCTAATGATTATCTATGCTATTGTGATTATGATTTGCATAGCTTTGCGCATCCTATGTGTTAGTTAGCTTCCTAGATTTTGTTCAGTAGTTAACTTTGGCTTGAAAATCCTTTGGTAAAAATCTGGGCTAACCAAAGTTTGAGGAAGTACCATTTCTGAACACCACTGGTCGCGGTTCCTTATAGACCCGCGGTACCTTATTGATAAGGAACCACCGCTACAAGATAAGGAACCGCCGGCTACTGTGTCCGACAGAATCTTTGCTTTACACTATTTTCCTTAATCTGTGTAAACCTTGCTTGATTCTTTGCAAAAACCTGCACATTTCCTAAACTAGGTTAGCTAAATTCATTGTTCACATAAAATGTTTTTAACCCATTACTATTTTGGATCATCCCTTCACCCTTTTAAACCCACCTTGTTAGCCATGTTCTTCACACATCAAACCATTCTTCCTTAAACCTTAAACCCTTCATTTCAACCATGGTTTCTACAAGAAGCTCAAACTCATCCAAAACCTCCACCACAAAGAAAAATGTTAAGATTAAGATTAAAATGTCTAAACCTAACTCCTCACCCTTTCACACTCCCAAGAATGAGATTGTCCCAATTCTCATTTCTTCATCAAACTCACCACCTCTTGCTCCATGCAAGACTTCATCAACCCATGAAACCAACCATTCTCATGGTTCTACCTCCTCTTCATTCCAATCTAGGATGAATGAGCTTTCCTCACCCTTCATTCCAAGTAATCTATTAGATGTGACCACCCAACCACAACCCATCCAAAGCATTCCCATTGTGAATGACTTTGATGATACCATGGTGACTTCACCATTCACCCCTCCTAACTCACCCTTTTCACCCTTGGAGAGCTTGCCTCCACACTCACCCACATCACCCTTGGAGAACATACCTCCTCCACCTCCACCTCCCTCAAACACTCCCATTTTGGGTGTTCCACTTCCCTTCTTTATGGGTGATCCTTACTTCCTTGGGTTCCTAGAAGCTCATGGTTCTCATTGTCCATATTGCCTCTACAATAACTACATCATTCAAAACCTTAGGATGGAGATGTTGGGACTTCATATGAGGTTGCAAGATTTCTTGCTCACCTTGTTTAACATGCCTCCTCCTAGGAGATGAATGGTGATTTTCTTTAAAAATAGTTTTCAAGAAAATTCAAGCCAAGGAAGATTACTAATCAAGACCTAGCTTTTTTTAAAGCTATCTTTAGTTTAGTTAGTTGTTTTTCTTTATTTTCTTTATGTATCTCTTTCATGAATGTTTTATGAGAATGAATTATGGACTTGGTATTATGTGCTTCTATCTCTATGAGGATATTAATCAACTTTAATTCCAAATTAAAATTGAACCTAAATCTATCACAACCTCTAAAACTTGACTAAAATTGGTTCAAAATGTTATCCAAAATTTTCTCACCCTTTGTCAAGACATTCTTGGTGAATGTGTTGCATTTATGCAACCCTAGCAAAATTTAGTTCTAATAGAGGTAAAATTCCAAGATTTGCAATTTTTTGAAAAAGTCTTAGTTTCTCTTAAAACCTTGGAAAATCTAGGTTTCAAGTCCACTACACACGGTTCCTTAAAGACGCGCGGTTCCTTAAGTGATAAGGAACCACCGGTCCCTATAAGGTACCGCGGACAGAAAGCCATTTTATGGCTTGTTTTTGGTCTTTCTTCATCACCCTATTCCCAGTCAAGATTCCATGTTTACTCAATTTGGCTAAACATTCCTTGACACTTTACATTTGATTTTCAAACCTTTGCCTTGTATAATTTCTTCTTATACCCCAACCTTGAGATTTCATTCTCACACCTCAACAATGCCTAACTCTCCCTTTCATAACCTTGACATGTCTATGTCACAAACCTCCTCACCCAAAGCTTCCTCATCCAAGCTTTCCAAGAAACCGAAAATCTCGATTAAACCTATTTGGATCAAGAAAAATGAACCCTCTTCATCCAAACCACCCAAGAACCCCACCTTATCTCCAATCAAGTATTGGAATGTGACCTACTCCATTAACCCAATCACCGGAGAAAAGGAGAATCTCCCCTCACCACCAAAACCCTTTGACACCCCTCAACTCAATGATCTTTCAACCTTCCCAAACCTCACAAGGCATTGTGAAAACATTACCTACCCACTCTCCTCACCACCACCAAACCCTAGGTGTGATGGCCTTCCCCCATCAACCGAATTTGTGTTGCATCATGGATCCTCGTGTACTTGTTGTCTATTTCAACAAATTGAACTTGCTCATGTGTATGAGAAGCTAAATTTTCTTGAATTCCTCCTCACTCTACCTCCTCTCAAAGTTTTCGTTCCCGTGGATAAAACTTCGAATGATGCATCGTCGTCTTATTTTTCCAACTAAAGGGCTACACTACATTGGAGTCAATAAAACTTTAGTTGTTTTAGAGTCATTTTTTAAGCAATCTTGGAAAATTGTCACTATTAGACTAGCTTATGCTTTGTGGTTTATTTTCCATATCTTTTGCTTTAGATACTCATATTATGTGTATGACTATCTACTTTGTTTGTCTTTTTCATATTTATGTAATATCAAATCTTTGTGTTGTGTTTGTTTTCTTTATTTGATCATTCTCTCTTTCTTTTTGAGTTGATCATGGTTAATATTTACAATTGTTTATGGGTGATTCCATCCATTCTTAATTTTAACCCCTTGACAAATTTATCATCTTCATTGGTTGGTTGTTTCCTTTCTACCTCCATTCCACCAATTGAACCTTGATTTTGTCATTTACCTCTTTGGACATACTTAGCAAATACTTGCTTCTAATTTGAGATTTCTTCTCCTTCTCCCTCTCAAGTTACTTAGTAGGTAGTGATCATATATACATTGGTGTTTCTTTCCTTTCTACTAGCCTTTGTGTAGCATGTCACCTTAGCTCATACACTGAATACGAGAATAATGTTATCCACTGAATACGACAACCATGCACGGAAAAAAACCCATTGGCAGCAATGCTCCATTCCCATGAATCTGGCGAGTTGTTCACAGAAACATGGCCAACTTCTGAAAGCAAATTTTGTAAAGCTTCTTCGTTCCCGCTTCCTAACATTTCCCAAGACCAATTCCATGACCATATAAAAATCGAGAGACGATCACAAAGAAGGCAGTTAGCATCAACATCCAAGTCAAATAAACGATTATATTTAGAGCTCAAAGGCCCATCACCGATCCAATTGTCCTTCCGAAAGCGAATAGAAGAACCCTTACCCACTTTATGACGTAACGTGTGCAACAGAATGATATCTTTCGTATGTAAGATAAAGTAAGATTTCACTATGTTAGCCCATGTACCACTAAACTTACACGCTCTCTGATCAATCCCGTTTCATCTCCATGAATGGCTTTTACCACTCGAACCCAAAGCGAATCCGAATTTGGCACAAGACGCCATCTCCATTTTTGAAAGAGAGTGAGATTAAACGCTTTCAAACTCCCGATATTCAAACCACCTTTTCATAGGAAGCCAATATGTTGTCCAATTTAATCCATGCTGTTAATGCAAGTGATGCCTAAAAACATTATTAGTGTTAACTAATCTTTCTTAGCTTTGACCACAACAAACTATACAACACATTTAGTGTAAAACACAAAACAAATTACTTAACTAACACTATCATCAAGGTAATAATCATATCACTAACTTTTCTTAATCGTACTTAGTGATCATCAAAGTAATTATCCTTAAAACTCACTTTTGTTAATATGACAAAAGATTTTTTAATAAACTTTCTTTATAAGAAAATGTTTTATTAAAATGGAAAATGTAAATTTGAAAATGGCATATTCCATATGCCATAAGAATATCCTTTGAAGGTTTAAAAAACCTTAGATATTCCTACCCCACTAAAAGACAAAAAAGGGAGCGGACTCTACTGGGCGGTACCTTAAATAGCTAGGCGGTTCCTTATCGATAAGGTACCGCCGGCTAGATAAGGATCCGCGCCCAGCTAGCCGTTGGACTTTGTCTTCTATAAATAGTAGTTCAAATCTCATTTTCCAATAAGCCTCTTGGACGTTTTTCTCAATCCCCTTTCTCCTTTCTATAGCATAATCATTAGTAAATGATCACTTAATGTGTTAAGGATGTTTACATATGATTATCCTCTTGATCCCCTCCTTTACCTTGTCCAATGAGAAGATCACTCACTCACTAGTGTTGTGATAAAGATGAATCCATGAATTAGTCATGTTCATCATGTTAGCCTTTTTATTTTTGTTGATCCATTTGTATTTGTGAAATACTTGGACTAGTTGTGTTCAACCAAGCTATTTGTAAATACTTGGATTTGTTGTGTACATCCATTGCATATGTGTTTGCTTGGATTTGTGTTGTGTAGATACAAGCTACATGTGTGTACTTGGATATGTCTAGTTGAGTTGTAATAGACTTGTGTAGTAGTTCTCACTAAACTATAAAGTGATGTGGTTGTGTCTTGTGAGTTCTCACTAAACTTGAAAGTGATTGGTAGTTGTGTTGTGTGAAGTTCTGACTTAGCTTCAAAGTGAAGAGTCGTGAAGATTGGTTCTAGCTTTGGATTAGAACTCGACATCTAGCCTTGTGTCGTTAAATGGTGAAGTAGGCAACGTCGTGAAGATTGGTTCTACCTTGAGATTAGAACTCGACATCTAGCCTTGTGTCGTTAAATTATGAAGTAGGCAACGTTGTGTAGATTGGTCCTAGTTAATGATTAGGTCTTGAAATTTAGCTTAGTGTCAGAAAATAATGTAAGCGATGATGTAAGGCTTTCTCCGCCAAGAAGGGAGCTTGTGGATATAGTGGAAATCTCGAGTAGGTGTACTCGAGGAGTGGAGTAGAAACGAGGATAGAGCCTCGTTGTCGAACCACTATAAATCTTGGTGTCTTGTCACTAGGTTGTCTCTTTCCTTACTCTTTACTTATTTCATTATCATTATACTTACCTATTACCTTTGCTAATGCATTTGAATTGAACCTAATCATTATGCAACTTAGCTTTAAGTAAAAGATAGTTTTGATACACACTTAATTCAAAGTAATTTAAATTAGGTAACTAATTGAAGAGAAACTATTCAACCCCCTTCTAGTTTCTACACATGCCATCTTCTTTTGGTCACCACTAATGCCCCAGAAATAAGAGGCCCGGAGAGATTCAAGCCTTTTAAGGACGGATTCTGGGCATTTAAAGATTGACAAATAAGACATGCCAAGGCTTCCTAAAACAGCTTTTATCAAGGTTAGTCGCCCATCAATTGATAACAGGTTCGCTTTCCAAGAAGATAATCTCTTATTAAATCAATCTATTAAAGGCTGCCAATTCGTAATTAAATTCATATTTGACCCAATCGACAAACCAAGATATGAGAATGGAACCAAATCTGGAGCACAACCAGTAGCACGTGCCATGCCTTCAACCTCTTCCGACGAAACTCCTACCCCGTACAAGTTTGATTTTGCTATATTAATCTTAAGACCAGAAGTAAGGTAGAATACATGAAACACGCGAATTATGTTGTCCATATCATGAGGATTCCATTTCACAACATCATCAGCGTAAAAAAAATGAGATATATTTAAACATGAATCTCTCACCTTAGTCCCACGAATCAAACCAGAATCAACGACATCTTGTAAAGCAATATGAAGACCCATAACAATAATAAATAAGAACGGGCTTAAAGAATCACCTTCACGTAAATCACGCTTGAACGGGAATTCAGAAGTCGGGCTACCATTTATGAGAACAACAGATCTAGAAGAATGTAAACAAGATTGGATCCAACTCCTCCACTTAGTTCCAAAACCAATAACCGACATCATGTGATCATCGAACTTCTAACTTACGGTATCAAAAGCCTTTTCGAAATCGACTTTAAACACCATAAGTTTTTGGTTCCTTTTTTTGTACCACGCCATAATCTCGCTAAGCATAAGGGGACCATCAAGAATTTGCCGCCCCGAAATAAACGCCGATTGCTCGGACTAACGACTTTATCAACGACTTTTGCTAACCGATCGGCTAAGATCTTCGCTATAATTTCGTATTGCATACCGATTAAGGATATAGGACGGTAATCCTTAATATGAATCGGATTAGGAACCTTCGAAATAAGAGTAATGAACGAAGAGTTTGTACCTTAAGGCATCATAGATGAATCAAAAAAATTCCTCACACAAGCCTCTACATCAGATTTAAATCAATCCCAATACGACTTGAGGAAAAGAAAAGAAAAACCATCCGGACCTGGCGTTTTTTGGCTACCACAATCCCAGATTGTTGCCTTAATCTCGTCATCAGTGACTAAAGCTTCTAATTCATTCAAAACATTTATGTCTAGCATCACTCGCGGTGTAATAGATCCTAAAACAATATTACTGTCGTGATCATCAAATTTATCCTTGTAAAATTTAAAGAAGGCCATTTTTACCCGATGAGGATCCGTTATCCACTCCCGTCAATCATTATCCCTTTCACCATTTGCTGATGTCGCTTCTGTTTTAAAATCCCGTGATTTTTTTTTGAGTTTTCATCACCTTCGACATCCTACTTGATTCTCACCTTTTGAACAATATCCATGCAATCCAGGTTGGAGAGATCATCACATTCTTTTTGCAAATTTAATCGTTGAATTTTCTCTTCATCAGAAGCGTTACAATTGTCAATCTTTTCCTCAATTTCGATCAACTTTAACATTACCTCTTGCTTTCGAGATAAGTTATTGTTTCTTCTCAATTTCAATGAAGAACATCTTTTACTTTAGCCAAACAGTAATTAAACAACCTGTAAACATTCAACAAACATTATAGGTATATGAGAAACGGATCTCAAATCATGTCATGCCCCTGTCTACTTCATGTAATAATATCATAAAATTATAGTAAGAGAGCTAGGTATGGTGAACCACCAAATGCTCCTCACTTTGGCCCTACGGGGTGCCACGTTATTTGACATTAAAAACCCATGTTACCATGAATGGTTTGTGTTAGTTAACGAGTTTTAATATTTGTTGGTGTGACTTAATTAATAGGACGTGGTTTGTGTTTTTGTATGCAGACACGAGGTTGGAAAAGGTATTAAAGAGAATGAGTTCATTTCTGCGAAAGTTCCTATTTACCTAAACGTTGTGGTATGTCTGATTTTCGATATCTAGTTTGTTGTTGGTATAATGCCGTGACAAGTTGTTTGTTGGCCTTGGTGCATATTACGAGTGCTTATTAGTGTGTTGCTATTTTTAAAAGAAAAAAAAAACAGCTGCGAAGTGTTTGGATTGCTAGGGGCTTATTGACCTATTTGCTTATATTCTGATGAAATAAGCGCTTTACAGGTGCTTACAAGCCATAGAACATCGAGATTTCATATAACATCATGTATATTTCGTATTTCAACGTTATGAATTCAATGAGACATTGATTTAGGAATCATTGTCTACGCATTTGTTGGAAGCGTAAAAGCAAATCCAAGCAAAACTAAAGTACATGAATTCATATACACATTGAGATTCTAGAATTTAGTAATGTAAGTATTATACACAAGTAATCATTATCCCGCATAGTTAGCATATAAATCCTCTTAAGTCTTCTAGCATTCTGTATATACCAGTCTACTCTACCAGAGATATGGTTTAGTTTTTAAATATAATATGCACACGACACAGTTAAGATCGGAGTTCTAAGCTAACGAGCTTCAACCCTAGGTAAAAAATGTGGCTTAATCAGTTTAGTCTCGACGTATTATTTTCTGTAATTGGGTCCCGAAAAATAGTGGAGGCCCTTGACACCATCACCGCCTGAGCTTTATACCATCTCTAGTAGTAAGCCATAGTTTATAACATCTGAATCAGCAGCTATGGTGACAATGTGAGATAGTCCGACATTTTATATAACATGTATGCTGCTAGTTATAGAACGAGTGTGTGAATTCTTTTCCATTAATAAAAAAACATTGATAGTGCAGGCAAGGCATGGAACACGTGCTCTTACTAAGAAAAGGATTCGAGACTTGGATACTTTGTCTAGCAGATTAAAAGAGCTTCTGTAAAATGCAAAAGAAAGAGGGTCGTCTTTTGAGAAAGTTCCTTCCTGGTTACCAAAATGGAGTTCTCATTGGAAGGGGAAAATACAATGATCTGCGTCTTCGTGACTCGTATCATTGTTTATGTAAGAATATGAAGTACGACTCTGAGAGCTCTTTGTTGTTTGGACTCTCTGCTACTTATCGTCATTGGAACGATGAAAATTAAGTACTTCAGGATCAAATTAGATTGTAGCAGATGTGACGGGAGTCCACTCTCAGTTGTCAACTATCTTAGTAATAGTGTACGCAAAATAGATAATCCTAAAGCTACATATCTATACTTTCTGATAGATTTTTTTTGGTTCCAAAAAGAACCAGATAAGCATTTAGGATTTGCCAAACGTAACAAAAACATATATAATACAGTACTTGATTAAAAAAAACATAAGTCGAAAAGCTATAAGCGTATGTCATACAGTAATTCATTAAAAAAAAGTCTACATAAACACGATTACATGTCAGAAAACACCCTCAGCATCTTAGGGTCTTTAGTCAATTCACTTTACACATAACTCACTTTTCTTCGTTTATCTACATAAGTCGCGGTTCAATAGGATCGATACCAAATTCCCCGAGTCTGAAGTTGTAGTCTTGTTCCAATCCGAAGTCAAAATCAATATCAAAGTGATCATCCGGTTTGTTCTCAAACCAAGCATCGTACGCAGGTTGAACAGATGACCCTGCCTCGTCATCACCAAAAAGCTCACGATACATGTCTGGTTGATCATTCACGACTTCACTTTCACAATCGTTAACACCGAGAAGCTCGTCGAACGTAGTATCTGGTGGATTATTCACGACTTCACTTGCAAATACATTCTGATGATCGTTAAGCTCGTACCTAGGTTGAACAGATGACCCTGCCTCGTCATCGCCAAAAAGCTCACGATACATGTCTGGTTCACTTTCACAATCGTTAACAACGAGAAGCTCGTCGAACGTAGTATCTGGTGGATTATTCACGACTTCACTTGCAAATACATTCTGATGATCGTTAAGCTCGTACCTAGGTTGAACAGATGACCCTGCCTCGTCATCACCAAAAAGCTCACGATACATGTCTGGTTGATCATTCACGTCTTCGCTTTCACAATCCTTAAAAAGGTCTTCGAGATCTAGCAGGTCATCAAAACCATCGTCATTAGAGATACCCGTAACATGATGATCAACTTGTTCTTCACTTGCATGTGCAATCTTTGGCTTTTTTGAACTGCACTCAGAAGTAACAGTGGAGTCGCAAGATGCATCATAGTTTGGTAAATTTATGCGTGCAAGTGAGCCGTACAACTTGAAAGCAGCTTGATCATAAGCCCTAGCAGCTTCGACGGCAGTAGGGAAAGTCCCAAGCCACAACCTTTCACCCTTTGGTATTCGTATCTCAGCAACCCACTTACCCCATGTTCGTTGCCTCACGCCTCGGAAAGTGCACTTTGTATTCTCGGGTCCACCTTTACCTTTCATGCAGCCCTTGGTAGAACCCTTAGCAGGAGGTTTACGGGTTTTAGTTTTAGGATCACTGTTAGTTAGTTCCCACTTGGCAAGTGTTTCTGCAAGGAACTTGGGAGCCTCGGATCTTTTTCGTTTTTGCTTCTTGCAGGTATCCATATTATTGTTGCGACAACTTGTTCACTGATCGAATAAAAGGAAGGAATGTTAGTGTTACGTTTTTGGAGAGATCGACCCGATGCGATTAAAGAGAATGGTTGTTTGAGTATGCAATTCAGTCGGCTCTCTTTTTGTATATATAAGCCCGTTAACCGACTTCCTCGTCAAATATAAGGAAACTTTTTCTTGGGCTTATTAGTGACGAGCATGTATGGGCTTATAAGCCGTTAACCGACTTCTCTCGTCAAATTAATATAAGGAAACTTTTTCTTGGGGCTTATAACCCGTTAACCGACTTCCATCGTCAAATTAATTTAAGGAAACTTTTTCTTTCCTTTTGCTTTCTCATCATTAGTAAAAGGAAATACCAAGTATAAGGAAACTTTTCTTTCCTTTTTCGTGTTTTACAATTAGGGTTCTTTTTCTTTATTTAGAACCACTAGGGAAACCCCTAAAACTCATGGCTTCACACTAAGGAAGAAAATCATGGATTTTTGTCTCTTGCAAAACGACCAAACTCCCTTCCCAAGCTCCAAGAGAAACCCAGGTGACCAACTGCTCTAGAGGTGTTGCTTAGCTTTTTATTGTTGCATAAATTCAACCACGCGTATTCGGAGTTTTTTAGGTTGACAAAAGTACAAACACAACATTCTTTTCTCACAAGTAGAGGGACAAATTCTTACCATCTATTTTTGTTTGATTTAAATGTGAAGATTAATCTAAGATTTTAAAAATACGGAGAGACCATTTTTGCCAAAGAATCCAAAAGTTTCAAAAATCGAGCAAAAGAATTAAAGTTGTAAATTTTTCGAACTGATTTTTATTAATGGTGATATTTTATTATTTAAAAAAATATCACCGGTGATATAATAATTTTATCACTGGTGATATTTCATTGTTTTTTTCACTAATGAAATATCACGGTTGATAAAAATCAGTTTATAAAATTTACAATTTTAGTCCATCCACCGTTTTTTATTGCATTTTTTTACGTTTTAGCAAAAAGGTCCCTTTATGGTTTTTTTATTGAATATAATCTTAAGTAATAAATGACTAAAATTAATCCCCTTAGTTACAAATAAAAAGAAGGTTGCAAAATAACTAACTCTTTTTAAATTACCATAGTGTTTTAAACAAGTAATTAACAAAGTGAGCATTTTTAGAAATATTTAACATAGTATTTAGTTTTCTTCTTTTCACAAAATTATAAGAACTTGTGAAGGTTTTAGCGTATGTAATCAACCATCCTTTCCTTAATCGTCATAAATCTCCCTCGCAGTCGTCAATTTTTTTCACGTTCTTGTCTCTTTTTATTACGCTTCGTCAGATTTACGTTTTTGTTTTTTTCCTCACGTTTCCATCTGTTTTCAAGTTTTTGTTAGTTTATTCACGTTCTCGACAATCCTTTTTGTCAGTTTTTACGTAAAAAAAGACGAAAACATACAAAAACGTTAAAAAAACAAATGGGCCAAAGCGAACGAAAACGTACAAAAAACGTTAAAATGTACAATTCTTTTGAATTTGTTGTGAACGAAACGTGAAAAAATTCCATTCTCCTAATATGATAAATTCTTTTAATTTTGCAGTGAAGATGTTGTCGTATTAAAATATTCGTTTAAAAAAATGCTAATTTAGAAAGAGGAATAAAAGCATATGGCCACCTAAAAAAGAGTCCAAGGGAGTATTAATTAACCAATTAGCCTATTCGACCTATTCGACCGGTGACACTTGGCATTTTCTCTCATAGGATAGTACATGTGGGACCTACTCAAGTACATATAAGTACCATATGTGTAAGTGTACCTATTATTCGACTACCAGTCACATCCATTATTTGACCCGTACTTTTTGAATAAAATAATAATTTTTAATAAATTAATCCCTAATATTTATGTTATTCGACTTTAACTTAAATATTATTCGACCTGTACTTTTAATTAATAAAAAATATAAAATCTTTTTCCCAAAATGGATTCTTTTGTTATTCGACTTGTACAACTTATTCGACTTGTACTTTTTAAAATAATCAAAAAAACTTATCCATCTTTTATATTTAATCATCATCAACTATAGTCTTATGTCATTATATATATATATATATATATATATATATATATATATGTATATATATATATATATATATATATATATATATATATATATATATATATATATATATATATATATATATATATATATATATGTGTGTGTATGTTTCTTGCATTCTGTTTAGTTTCTGTTAATGTTGTAAGGTCATAATCCATGTTTATTTGTCAGCTAATGAATCCCGTATCATGTATGTTCTCACTTAGTTGCCACAGCCTATCCTTTCCCCAAAGCGCTATCATATATTATTAATGGGATTGCTCGTGGGCTTACCTTATCAAGATTCACGACTTAGGATTATTCATAGAGACCTTAAAGCAAGTAACATCTTGCTAGATTCTGATATGAATGCGAAGATCTCAGAGTTTGGATTGGCTAGAAGGTTTAGAGGAAATGAGATGGGAGTCGATACTAGGATGGTGGTCGGGACATAGTATGGGTTAATAACATTTTTCAGTTACTCGATAATACATCATACCAATGCTTATATCATCTGTTAAACTAAACTAACACATCAACATTCTTTCTATTAGACAGAGATAGCATACATATAAAGTTCAGAATATACAGTAAATATATACTAAACATGGCTCTTGATGGAAGAGCTATATCTAGATTGATCATCATAGTACTTCGACCAGAGCATCACACCTCCATACTTAGCAGAACCCTTAATCGCTGGAAGAATCTTTATAGTAAGATCAGAAACAGGAATGAAACCACTTCCGGCTGCACCAGGCGTTGCTGGAAGCCCCAAGAAAATATTTTTTGCTGGGATATCAGAAGTCCATCGCTTCCAGGAATCCTTGATTCTATTAATATCTCCAGATTTATATTGGCAAGGCGGATTGTAAAAGAGTTGCATCTACAGCAGAAGCTAGTGAGTAGCTCCCAACCGCACCACCAATTGAAAGAATGATCTTGACTCCTTTTGCCTAGCAAGATTTGATGTCTGACAGTCTGAGCTCAGTTTGACAAAGAATCATCTTGACTCCTTTTTCCTGGCAGGATTTGATGTCTGACAGTCTGAGCTCAGTTTGACGCAACCATTGCTACTTGGATCACAGTGACCAGCAAGGTTGATAACCGGAGTCTACCCACCACCAAATGATGTTTACGTACTTATAGTTTCCTGTGGCACAAGTCTTCGCTAAAGTTCCTTCATTCCCGTTTTGACCCCAGTATATGGAAATCCCACCAGCATCAGTATTCCTAACAAGGAACAGTGTCAGCATCAAGGAAATAAATGCCAAGGAGCTGTTGGATCGACAATCCATTTTCAGTAGACTATTTTTTGCTGGTGTTAGTTGATTTTTTCACCTATCAATCCCATTACTGTTAACAAACACCAACGCCTCTCAAACCACTTCCATGGGTACTACAAATGCGGTTAAACTCAAACGAAATGATTGTGGTCTTTCTTAGTTTATTACTTTATTAGAAGGAAATCATAGAACATTCAAAGTTTAAAACTAACATGCTCTGCCAGCTTGTCAATGGGTGCTTATTCTTGTTTTTCCATCCAAATTACACTATGAACATCATATATAAAAACAAAATTTCATACATTTAAAGATTAAAGACTTACAAAAATAGATGAGGGATTTTATAGTGTTCTTCAAAGTCACCACCACGTTGAATCCATCGAGTCACGTAACTGTTAATATGTCATTGAAACATTATATCAAACACCATATATGCAAGATGACCAAATTAACAAAATAATTAAAAATTGTGCCTTCTTATCATCGACAAACTGACTCCTGGGATTTAATTAAGTTATACCAATAAAAAAACCAACCTATTAAAAAAATGTTAAACAATCATTAACACATATGTATTAAAATTAAAAAAAACCCTGTTTTGGTGAAAATCATAGAAACTAAAACTTATAAAGAAAAAACATAAGTTACCGATCGTCTCTGGTGAAAAGTTCTTTTGTTGTCTTCAATACTCGCTCCAGTTTTATATGTAGAAATTAAAAAAACCAAAAAAAGAACCAAAACTCTAATTTGCGAAATGAAATTTAACCTTGGTTTCAATAAGCGACAGCAGGTATTCCTCCTTTATCCTGCAAAAAAAATTCATCGAAAAAAACAATTAATTGGAACAATAGGTGGAAAACCCCACAACGATTAAAGCAGCAAAATCAATCATCTAACATAACAATGGCAGTTACCAATTGAAAGAAAGAGAAAACGATTGAAACAAAATCAAGGAATAAAAAAACTGATGAAGAAGGTTTGTGTGTTTTTTCTGGTATTGTGTTGGATGATGATAGTTTTATATGTGTTTTAGGAAGAAAACACGTATACACATACGTGGTTAATGTAAGCAGCCACAAGTCGCATATCATAATCAAAGGAATAACAAGAGATATATTTGGGAAAATATTTTTTCAATTTTTTATTAACAAATAGTACGGGTCGAATAATATCATAGTACAAGTCGAATAATTAAAGGATCTATTTGGGAAAAAGTTTTTAACTTTTTATTAATAAAAAGTACGGGTCGAATAAAATATTGGTCAAAGTCGAATAACATAACTATTTGGGATTAAATTATTAAAAATTATTATTTTATTAAAAAAGTACAAGTCGAATAACCGATGTGACTAGTGGTCGAATAACAAGTACACTTACACCATGTGTACTTGCTTGTACTTGTGGGACCCACATGTACTACCCCAATCATTAACCCCAATGCCATGTGTCACTTTCAAGTGATAGTCGAATAGGTCGAATAGGTCGAATAAGGTTAATTAGCTAATTTTGTTTTGAGAGGTCCGTTTTTTTAGTGCCAAGTCCCTTTTAGTCCTGATTTTGAAATAGCCCTAAAAAAATACTATAGCAAAAGTCACTGAGAAGTTTTTTAGGAATTTAATGATTAAGAAAGTGTTAAAAAACCCAAACCTCCTCCTAAAAACCTATATCGACAAAAAAAATCCCAATATCCTCTATTAAAGACATATCTGGACCCAAACCCATCTAAACACAAACCCATCCAGATCTAAAACCATATAGACTCATCCTCCTAAAAGACCCATCTAGACTAAAACCCATCTAAAACGCACACCCTTATCAAACGGTTAGCAAATTTCAAAACACACACTCTTATCAAACCGTTCAGAGAATACATTAACAAGTTCATATTTTCCACCTCACAATAATATTTGTCAAATTTCGGATGCATCACATTTTTTTGGTAAACCTGGGTTTCCGACTCGACATTACGATCCGAATAATCCTAGGACGACTACCCTTTTGGATAGCCCAGAGTCATCGAAGGTGAACCTCCATGGCCACCTCAAATGTACAAACCTAGTGAGGTTTGAACCCTTTACCTCTTGTTCGAGAGGCAAGGACCTTACCGGTAGGCCACTTGGTAGTGATTATCTATAGGACGTCGATCATGAATATCAAAATTGAGTTGTTTTTGTAGGATATTGTAAATCTTGCTTATGTTTATAGAGAGGAAGAGATAGAAAGATAGATGATTTCACACACACTTTAGAGAGAGAAAGTGATTAACTATGTGTAAAATGAAATGAAACCACACCCTCTCCATCTAAGGAGAGGGTTCATATACCAAGCCCATAAGATGGGCTTGGGATTACAATTGGGCCGCCGGCCCATACTTCTCATGGGCTCGGTTTGGGCTTTGTTTAATAAGTGAAAATAAACTAAACTACAAGCTATTACATGGACTATTGTTGGAGTGACCGATCCTTTCTAATACGTAAAACGTATTTTCAACAATCTCCCCCTAAGGGAGGTCACTCCAAACAAGGGAGTTACCCAAGTTACAATATTAAAATAAACCTAGCATACTATGCTTGTCTTGAGCTCGTAGTCTTCTTCTTTATTTTCTTTTTCTTTTCTGGTGAGCATGTTGATGTGATCTTTGATATCAATCTTAAACATTTATCTCTTGCCTTGATCTTGTGCATCCATCACTTATGATCTTCGCCTCTTCGTGACTTCCTGTCCCACATACTTATACCTTCATAATTCTTGAAAGCTTCAGAGTTCGATACAGTGGAAGACTTAACTTTTAGGCTTTCTTGAATTAAATGAGGTATTAAGTGCATAAAGTATAAGCATGCGGGGAAGACTTCTTCTCGGATTCTACAACGCCATCGTCTTCAAATGCCGCAACATAAGTAGACACGAACGAAATGGCTTTGAACATTTCATTCTAATTCGGTAGCATTTTACCTCCGGTCGGTGAAGACCGTTGGACGATATAAAATATCGTACTTGTGGCAGGTAGATTTAATTAAAAATCTCCTTGACAAGATTTCGCGGGTAAACCCGTTCTCTTTACTCGACCGTCCAAAGCTGACTGCGAACGTAAAGAGTGAATCATTTGGATAAAATTATCCGCATGATTGAAGCCGTTAATTTTGATTCATGGAACAAGTTTGATTCATTAAAGAATCGCACCATCGTTGCTTTCCAGTTGTCACGAGCTTGATTCGTATAGAATCTTGCAAGTTACCTACCAAGTGCTGTTTGAGGTTAACACTAGAAGGATTTCCACTCATCACTTTGAACACTAAGGTATCACTCTGAGTGTTCTGGCAAGATCACTAAGATATTGCGTAGAGGCGTGGAACGTGTTTAAGTTCAGTTAAGAATTAAACCACTGTTGCTTTCCAGTTATCACAAGCTTGATTCATAAAGAATCGCACAAGTCACCTACCATGAGCTTTTTTATATTCGCTCAAGAAGGATTTCCATCTTCATTGTAAATACTTGCGTATTACTCGGATGTTCAGGCAAGATCATGAAGATTGGTAGGACTCTTAATATCTTTCTTACTTTTCACAGTGTGTGAAGAAGCAAGGAAATATGGAAATGTGTCCTAATGAGATATTTGATGATCTCAAATGGCTCTAGACTCGATCGTGCATTTTGGATTTTAATGATCGGAGGCTGGAGAGGAGTGCCACCATTTCAATACCAACTTACTCTGAGTGAATAAATCGATAGATAATGCGTTGTCTCTGTGTGAATAAAACAAATACCTTTTAAGAGATATTTGAGTTATCTGGGATGGGTTGTGCAATGCATCACTGGGTCCATGATGTCTATCTTCAATATCGACTATCATTAAAATGATCTCAATAGCATATGTGTTGACTCAGTTTCTGCCTAAGGTTGTAAGGAGGGCTTCTTTCGACCATTTATCTTTACAATTCTTTTTCATTCCCCTTCAATGCTTACCAATACGTCATAACTAGCACCTTGTTGTGATTGTTCCAGTGCTAACTTAAGTAATTGGTCGGCATTCAGCTACGTTCACAATCTTTCCCCATCTTTCCTAAGGATTACTATTTCTAGCTATGAAATGTCCTTGGGAAGATTACTCCGGTTCTAGAAGAATCATTGGACTTTAACCTATCCTACCATCCTTATGTCACCACAAACCGTTGTGAATAGAGATGTTTTAGGTAAGTGTATGTCACTATGAAATCCATTTTGATATAGCAAATCCATTTTGCTCCCCCTTAACATATGCCACGATATTCGAAAACATTTGGCACATGTCGGGATGAGCCATCATGTTAAGTCAAACCATTTGTGATAATTTCCCATATTAAATCACATTTCTCCCCCATATTAAAAATATTAACCCAATCGATGTTTTTAATATCAATTGATTTAATGAAGTTTTAACAAAGGTTTTGGGAAGAAAAATGCAAGTCCTTTTAATCTTCATGAGACCAATTTGTGAGATATGATACCAATTTGTAACATGATCACATATTCACCATATAAGAATGAATTGACAAGGTTGGACCTGATTGATAAGAACATCATATGAACAGATCAAATGGTTCTTGTCGGCAAATGTTGGTCGCATCGTCATGTCTGAAGTCATCTCTTGACACCACATGTATGATTGGTATTGTTGTCTGGACACCAATTTATGGACTTGGCACGTTCGGCATCAAAGATTCTGAATGCTTGACAATTGCTCCTCCTCAATTGTTGACCCGTGTTCTGTTGAAAGAGCTGTAGTCGTTGTTTGAGTAGTCGCATCGTCGAGTATGTAAATACCAAATGTAGATAGCTATGGTTGTAGAGATGATAGCTTCATAAAAACAAGATTTCTCTTGTTTTAACAAATAAATGCATTGATGCGTACATATATCCGTGTTAGACCAAGTTATAAAGTAAACTTGATCCCTTACAAGGTTTAAAGTAAACCTTGCCTGAGAAAATTAATTCCCGTTGTGAGCCAAAGCTTTCATAAGAAATACTTGGCTTTAATATGAAAACCGGGTTGTAGTCAGAAATAACTACAAGCCATTTAGGCATGTTTTATGAAATATTTACAACTTTTGTACGAACTCTATTTATGGCGCCGTGTCAATATTAATCGAAATTTCTAAGGCCGTAAATATTATCGTACCATAAGACATGCCTTTGAAAAATAAAGTAAAAATATTTTTGGATTTTTCTGAAATTTTCAATTTTTATGGTTTTTATATGGTTTATATTTTTGTATTTTGCTTTTGTGGATAAAAATATAAACAATATATACAGATGATCACTAGAGATACGGAGAATAGTTTACCACCACTATTCTTTCGCTTCATCTACCAATTCCTTTAGAGTCTCAGGCGAGAAGGTTCTCATTCCTAGTTTGAGATGGTTTAATCCTAGGGCCCTTATTAAATGGTGTGATGGCTATAAGGTTCCTTTTGATTGCACTAGAGGACGATGTTGAGACATTGGCTGCGTTATCCACAACATTCTTACATTTTAGAGTACGAAGTGTTTCCTTTAACTCAGCCAAGGCCAGATTTTTATCACAAATTTGTTCCCTCAAATCAGATATTTCCACCGACTTTCGATTCAATTGTTCAATCAAAGATTGATTATGTGCAGGGTATTAGCACATGCGTGCTTTACTGATTCGAAGAGTTGTGTATTTTTTTGTTTTAAGTTATCAACTTTGGACAAAATCTTGGAAACTCGATTATCTAGATCAAGTTTTAAATTCTCAGCGGCCTCAAGTACGTTCACATAGTTAAGCTCCTTAGATTTCTCTATGTCTATCGGCAAAGATTTAGCAACTTTGTCACTTGGCTGACGCTGTTTTGATTGTAAATTCAATCGAAAATTCTTTTCAAATTTTGCATCATCGATATTAACACCTTCAAATGACGTTTCAAAGATTTCTTGAATAAATTGTTGCTTGCATTCAAGCGAAATACAATGTGTTTGAATCTCATCAAAACGTTTTGAAAGCGAAGAATATGAATCTTGAAGCTTTAAAAATTCAGCGTCAGATTCGTGACAAGTACTATCTACCACATTATCAACAGATTCAACATTATGCACAATAGAATCATTATCAACACTTTTATTCACACAGACGGAAACTATATCATGAGACATCACTTACTTCAGAAGCTGATCATTTTGGCGTGAAACCCGTTCTATTTCAAGTAAAATGTTTTCATAAGCATCATCCATTTCATTGAAAACGCGTCTCACTTCTTCTATTTCCAAAAGAAAATCTTGATCAAGATTACTAAGACAAGCTTTAACATTCTTTACAAACGGAACAATTTCGTCTCGAAACGCAGCTCTAGTGTGCTCAAAATTCAATTCACCTTCCGTTATGGCCGAAGCCGTCGTACGTTCCAAAATGACCTTGTCAAAGTCGGCTAAGTGTTGGTGTACCGCATTTAAGTTAACGGACGCCTTACTTACCGGTGGAATTAACTTCGTTAAATCTGTTTGACAAGTGTAGGAGACGTACAAGGAGGGTTTTCATTTGACAAACTTTGGGGCACAAGAACTGTCAATTCAGCTAATTCCTTTTGTAAGAGAATGCGGGTCTTTTTAGAAAATTTATCTTTATTATATGTATCATAATCAAGCTTATGGAATTTTGAAAGCATTTTAGAATGAGTTTCTTCCGCAAGTGACTGTGTCTCCTCAGTACTACGAACGAAATGTGCTTCTTTCGATTTGCCAATTAGGGTCATATCATAAAGACACGGAATATATTCCTGAGCTTGTTTTGCATAACCGGGATTAGGTGGTAAATCTTGAAGACGCTTAAGTTCGAGTTCTTTAAACGATTTAGCTAAAAGATGAACCTTTTCTGTGGAACCGTATTGGTTTAAAATCTGTTCTTTGAATTTAAGAAGTTTGGTAGCATTAATTTCCGATTCAAACTTTTTAGACTCGAGAGTTTCGAAATCCATTTTAAGTTTCTGAAAATCATTGACAACCGACTCTTTTGCTTTTATTTCATTGGAAAGATTAGCTTTTAATGTTTCTATTTCTTTCAAGTGTTCAATCTTTTCAAAACGAAATTGGTCAAATTCAGAATAAGTTATTTTTTCAGCTTGAGGGACCATTTCAAAAGCTTTGACCTTTTCTTTATGCAACGCAAGCTCAGCTGTTAGGGTGGAATTCATATCTACGGATTGTCTGAGAGCCATATGCATTTGATCAATAATGTGTTTAGGCACGATGACCAAATCATGTTGAGCATAAGATTCCATACCCGTCGTAGCATTTGGTTGAGGTTCACTCAAATGTGTAGGATTGGGTACCACATCATTTGAGTTACTAGTTCCCGAATGCTGTTCGAGGTTGTCATTTTCATGCCCAACTTGATGTTGGTTATTATCATTACCAAGATTGGTTATGGTGGGTACCTCACTGATGACATCAGAACCGTAGTGAGAGAGATTAGCAACGAGAGCAGCTTAGGCAGAGTGAATGTCATCACAATCCAAATCATATGCGTCAAGATCATCTGCTTGATAAGCTGCATTAGAAGTGGAAACGATTGCAATGCCTTCATTGTCTGCTGCCCCTGGGTCTGCAAGAAATGCTAACTCTTCTGAATCCAAGATCTTTCCCTTAGACTGAGCATCAACCAAATACATCTTCTCACGAAACCATGTTGCATCCCTTCTTCGTTTTAGCTGAGTGCATTCCCTAGCCATATGACCTTGTCCTCGGCAATTGTAGCATGTCACAACCTTTTGAGGACCAATAGGGCTTCCATTTCCATTAGCTTGAGAATTCACAGCTTGAGCATTCACAGTCCTTGTAGGAGGTCCATATGAAGTTTGCCTTCCCTGAATAGGTTGCACCGTCACTTGACCATCTTGAACAGTGGCTTGTTGTCGAGGATTTGAAGAGGTGCGGAGCTGATTGTTTGTTGGTGGAAATCCTCTAGTTGCAACAAGTTTTGACAAGTAGGCAGTGAGATGGTTTAAAACATCAGTTGGCGTATCATTTGGAGTAAAGACCGGTGCTTGGATTGGTGGAAGTTCATTAGAGTAGAAGGCTTGTGCTGGTTGTGCTTCAATTGGAAAATATCCTTGCTGAGGAGTATAACCCATTGGAGAAGTGTTGGCTTGTGATGGTGATGTCTGATGTGGTGGTTGCTGTGGAAAAGATTTTTGATGAACACTTTGTTGAAATGCTAGTTGGGGCATCATTAGTGGTTGATAAGATGGTTGTTGTGGTTGCTGATAAGTGTGTGGTGGTGGCTGCTGCAAGTATGATGGTTGTTGATAAGTATAAGCCATGTTTTGTTAAGAAGCATACATGGCAAGTGGATCATGAGCTTGAGGTGTAGACAACCGAGCCTCGATCACATGGCATTCGTGTTGTTGAAGAAAAGCTTGAAGTTGATCCACATTAGTGTTATGCAAGTCCTTAGCCAATTTAACATCCGTCACGTACTTTTTCCATTCTGAAGGAAGAGTGTTCAAATACTTGGTGTTCAATTGAAACGTAGGAATTTCCATGCCATAGATATTGAGCTCATTCAACAATAGGGTAAATCTCAGATAGTAATCATTGAGAGTCTCCCCTGGCACATAGGCAAACTTATCAAAAGTATCATAAAGCTTACACTCTCGTTCTTGTTTAGTTAACGAAGTGCCTTGCATTAGAACACGAATTCTATCCCATAACTCTTTGGCAACTTTATGTTTACTGACGAGTTTGTAGACATCTGGAGGAAGGGCTTGGAGAACGATATTTGTAGCTTGTTTATCACACTTGTCTTGTATCTTAGCATCTCCAGTTAGTTCACCCGTTGTGCGAGGATGAGTAACAGCACCTTCCGTCACAGTACCATATACCAATGATCCATTGAGCACCGATGCCCAAATTAGATGTCCATTTTCTTTGTTCAACATATAAAGTTCCATTCGGGAAGCCCAATCCTCATATATAGTCTTCACCAACAGTGGTGGACGATTATCCGTACCCGAGAGGATGGACTTATCCGTAAGAGATGTGTACTCCATTTCTATAAGTTAAGATTTACAAAGTTGATCGATCAATGAGAGAAAGTAAATGTATTTGTTGTCGTGTGTTAAATCCGAGAAATAATGTTGAAATCCCCTAAGTTATGTTCTCGATGACCAAATAATTCCAAGACAAAAAGACACACGGTCGAAATTTTTTAAGGAATAATTTTGAAATCGTCGGAATATTTGATCGGAATAACCTGTCGGAATAGTCTATCGGAATACCCCTGTCGAAACAAACTATTGGAATACCCCTGTCGGAATGAACCTATCAGAATAACCCCTATCGGAATACTCCTGTCGGAATACCTTCTATCGCAATACCTTCTATCGGAATACTTCTACCGGAATAAACTATCAGAATACCCCTGTCGGAATGAACCTATCGGAATAACCCCTATCGGAATACTCCTGTCGGAATACCTTCTATCGGAATACTTCTATCGGAATACCAATCGGAATATCCGTCGGGATAATGGTCGGAATGATAAACCCTATTCCGATGGAAGCTGTCGGAATGCTTAAACCCCTTTCCGATGGTTTCTGTCGGAATATTTCCCACTTTTCTCGGACAAAACTCAACCAATTCGAGATTTTAAGCCAAAAAATGATCAAAACACCCAAAAAATTTGTGTTTTTAGCCAAAGTAAATATACCAAATCTCTACCACAACTATGTAGAAGATTTGTATCAAGAAAAAACCATAAAAAACACAAAAAAAAAATTTGGTTCGTGTAAAATGGATCAAAAATATGCGTATAAATCAAGAACACAAACACATAAACAACCAATCATCCCATGGCTCTTGATACCATTTGTAGGATATTGTAAATCTTGCTTATGTTTAGAGAGAGAAAGAGATAGAAAGATAGATGATTTCACACACACTTTAGAGAGAGAAAGTGATTAACTATGTGTAAAATGAAATGAAACCACACCCTCTCCATCTAAGGAGAGGGTTTATATACCAAGCCCATAAGACGGGCTTGGGCTTACAATTGGGCCGCCGGCCCATACATCTCATGGGCTCGGTTTGGGCTTTGTTTAATAAGTGAAAATAAACTAAACTACGAGCTATTACATGGACTATTGTTGGAGTGACCGATCCTTTCTAATACGTAAAACGTATTTCCAACAGTTTTTTATAGAGTGCGAGCAGTGGCTAATTTATTGACAAGTGTATCTGATGTCACATACTGTAACAACTTGAATTTTTGCGTCTATTATAATAAGACGTGCTCATTTGTAAACGTTTTACTTGTTAACAGTATGTGCCGATTATGGAATACTTATTACGTTTTCGAGAACAACTGTATCAACGTTTGTCTAAGTCTTGTGATTTAACGTTCATATTATGAGTTCTTGTTGTTAAGTGTACACGTCTAAAACTCGTGCTATCTTGATAAACCCTCGGGTCGAATATCATTTTGAATTAACCATTGATCGGCTGAATACTATTAAGAAAGACTATACAAAATTACCAAAAACTGAGAATAACAAAGTTAAGTGAGACAATGCTGTGATTTCATTAATAGTTAACAAATTTCAAACCTTGGTCAACCCAAGTCAAACACCCAAACCGGGAAACTATTTTTTATACAGTCCACACACCACTCCAGGCCAACACACAAGCTGAGATTACCCCATTTGGGTATGTCACAAGCATACCAATTCCAGATTTAGACCAACCCTAAGAAAATTATTACAAGTTAAATACTATCACAATTTTTCACAGTCTCAACGTAAAACATAAGCTATCAAAAAAAATATGAGTTTACAAAACAAGTTTCTGGGCAGATTTTAAGAAGCAAGTAGCAAGCCTTGATCAACCGAAACAAACTCCATCATTCTGTCCGAATCCAACAAAGTCGAAACCCTAAAAGCTTTCCATGGTGAGTCCTTCTATCTCTTTTGCATCCATGAATAGATTGTGCTTGACCAAACAACCCTAGGAAAACAATACCAATTGTGTTAGTAATATGAAACAACATTCTTAGCTTAATGCTTATAGATTTAAATGTATAACCGAACCAATCTTATTAGCTTTCTTGAGTAGAAACTAATATGAAGACTTAATAAGTTAGTCAATAACACCATGGTAAATCAGATACTCAATCGAAGGCAAAATATATCAATCGGCCAAACCCTAAAAATCAACAAACTACAATCAAACATGAAATCTATACCATACCCCTTTCTACAAACACCTTGGAACTCGAATTAAACCACGCATACACAAAACCCCCAAATTTGTCAAACCCTAATTTTATACATTGATTTAAACGTCAATTAAACCTAATCTGAACATGAATTGATGAATTAATTTGATTAAAACCGAAGTATGAACAAACCCTAAAAATTATGGAAACCCTAATTCTTCAAATCGGATTAATTGATACAATTAACAAGTTTTTATGAAAGAAAACACCAATTAATCATGATTAAACATCGGATTTATGAAAACCCCAATTATTTCGAAACCCTAATTTTGACCGAAACCCTAAATCACCCAAATTGGTTAATCAGTAACAATTAACTTGTTTTTATAAACAAAAATGTTAATTAAACATGTAAAAACACAAGATCTATCGAAACCCCCAAATATTATGAAACCCTAATTTTTTATTTAATTAGGCCCGAAACTGGAACATCAAATCCAAGATTAATTCAAGCGTTTTTGAACCAAGAACATCATATAACTTTCGAAAGTATATCAAAGAAACGTAAGACCTTGATTATGAACAATAAAATTGGATTTAACTTATCTTTTTGAGAATCACTAATGAATATCATGAGACCCACATCTATAATCGGATTAAACATGCATAAAGATGAAACCCAGATCATTCGAACCCCAACCAAACCAAAAACATCATCACAAGATGATTATAAATCGGATAGATTCATAATCGAGTATAGGTTGATAAGATATGTAATGGATTCAATGATTTGAACAAAGGAAAGCCCAGATCTGAAATGAGTTAGGAGAGAGAGAATCTGGGCGGTGGGTTTAATAACTATGTGTTTTGGGACGTGTAAAATGAGAAGTCAGAGTTGGACAGGAGTAATAATACTACTCCCTGAGCCTCATTGTTTGTAACGCCCAAATATGGGCTGGGCGTTTGAATTGGACTCCAAATATGAACACATGGGCTGAATTGGGTTATCTAGTGTGTGGGTCGAGCCATGAAGTCATGGTAACAGACTGTTTGTTTTTGGCTGGGCTCATAGAAGCCCAAAAACTAAATTGTATTAATGCCTTTACTAAGTTAAGCTTGTTTGATAACCCGGTATAATTTTTGTGTTTACCATAAATAAAACGTAAAGTCAAGCACACTTAGGAGGTCATGCATTTTTATTTATAAACTTATAGTCGTCGTAACGCAATATTCATACTTAAACTAGGTCGTGGATAACGTGGTCGTATTCTCGAAGCTTTCTTGCATTATCATCTATTTGCCTAACTTACGAGGTGAGTTTATAGCCCCACTTTTACTTGTTTTATCACTTTGGGGTGAGAACATTGCTTGTTTTAAACGGATGAACATAAGTGCCTAAAACTCATACGTGCCTACATGATGTCTAAGTAGCGATACCCCTAGATGCTTTAGCCCACTACCATGAACCGTTAATTACTTTGTGTAAGCACGAATGTTATGGATAGATCTATTGGGATTGGCCTCCCTATCTATTGTTGGTTGTGTGACCAAATTAGATACAAATACATTTGAGGTTGTTACGAATACTTTGGGGTAGTATTTGCTTGGGCACACTCTTATATAAACTGGTTTGTACAGTTAACGCATCAGTGTCATGAGCTTAGATGTAGGATATCATGAACGTATGCTATTTTGATAATAATCTTGTATTTGTTATAAGATTATTGGACGGTTGCCTAACTAAAATCTTATGGTTCATCACATTACTTAAACTTAAACCTATAAACTCACCGACCTTTGTGTTGACGTTTTAGCAATGTTTTTCTCAGGTGTCAAGGCGGAGGAGTGACGTGGTTGTGCTATGGAGATTAATAAAAATTATCATGATTTAACTTTGAGACTTACTTTGGATGTATGATATTTGGAAACTCAAACAATGTTATCATGAGTTGTAAAACAATTTTCCTTGGGACCAATTCCATTTTTATGTCTTATGAATGAAAAATGACTTTTCTTAGTTATTCTTGTATCTATGTCTCTTGGTTGTCATGATAGTCACATCCTCGTGTAATTGTACACGTGGGACAAATTGAGGGTGTGACAGATTGGTATTAGAGCCATGGTTATAGAGAACTAGGTTACTTTTATAAAATCATTTTTACAAAGGTTTTGGTCAAAAATGAAATTTTGGAAAAAGAGTAATACTAGACAATAACTACCTCCATCTCCATAGACCACATCACTTCGCGTCTTCGACAAGTAAGTTGTACCTTTAAGTTGTATCATTTCATTGCTCTTAAGTACTTTACTAAGTAGATTGCTAAAAGTATCAAGTAACATAATTTATGACTATATGCTAAATGGTTTGTGCCATGCTATATGAATATAAAATCGATGTTTATTTTGACACTACGTGAAACTCTATGCTAAATGGTTTGTGCCATGCTATATGAATACAAAATCGATGTTTATTTCGACACTACGTGAAATTCTATGCTAAATGGTTTGTGCCATGCTATATGAATACAAAATCGATGTTTATTTCGACACAACGTGAGACTCTATGCTAAATGGTTTGTGCCATGTTACGTGAATGCAAAATTGATGCGGTTATATTTCTTGAAAACCCTACGTTAAATGGTTTGTGCCATGCTATGCGAATACAATATTGATCTTGTATCAACGTGTCTTAAATTTTTTGTGCTAAATGGTGTGTGCCATGAAAACTAAAACTTCAACATATTGCAAAATTGATTTATTCTTACACATGCCTTTCTTGATTTGGCAGTGACATGTCTATCTCGTCCGAAGATTCGTTGTACTACTTGAGCTCATCTGCGGATGGAGCACGACGCGAGTCCACTACTAGTGGTGCTTCGCCACTATCATCTACTCGAGGAGAGCCAAGTGCCCATGCACCTACTCGCGTGTCACCACCACCACTCATTTGCTACCAAAGGCGTGGCAAGGCACCGATGGTTCCTCCCTCCACATCCTCATCTCATGCCCCTAAGGCCCCTCGCCAAAACTGCACCGCGAGGATGTCCGTGAGAGCTTCTATGATTGGGAAGAAGTTGGCCTCTAGACATGTGAGCTCTACCCGCAAGTCTTCGAAGTCACCATCCGTGAGAGTGCCCCCAAGGCACGATGCCCCTCATCGACCTACTATGCCCATGCCACCCCCACCTTGCGGCTATAATGGAGCCGAATGCTCAACGGCCGCCGAGGCTCGTGGAATGCCCCTTCATCGTTTTACTAGGCTAGCTACATTACGAGGCAAGGTGACCCACGTGCTTTGTAATTTGGGTGGTTTGTCTCATGAGTCATTGGTTCGACTCGAGACTTGTTACGAGGCGGTCATCGTGGGTTTGGGTAGGAATGCCCCACCCCCACCCGACCACTTCGCGGGATTAGCTAGGAGAGTCGAGGACCAACATTACGAGATAGGAGCTTTACGCACTCTTCTCCATAGGGCATTGATTGATTTATCCGAGAGGATTGCCGCCCTTGAGCACCATTTCTATTAGATCTATGTATGGTTCATTTGTGTACACTTTCATTCCAAATTTTCCCTCCTTGTGTTGTAATCCCTAAGAATTCTATAACAATGTGTTAACTCTTTGTATTTCTTTTCTAATCATGGAATAAATTATTTGTGCACTACATAACTTGTTGATTATTACTTCATTGGATGCTATATCGTGTTTTGTGACATGCTTGTACTCTCTAGACATGAACTCGTAATGCTAACCTTGCCATAAACTTTGTTATGAATTTAGGACCATGGCACCAAAAACCCGCAAGAATAGAGTCGATCCAACTCCGGCCGCACCTATCACCGTCGACCCATCGGTTTTGAGTCAAATGATCGCCGATGGAGTTGTCGCCGCTCTTGCCGCCAACGAAACGAATCCAAGCACGCAAGAGGAGACTAATCGAGTGCCAATTCCGGTACCTCCTACGCGTGCATGCTCATACAAGGAGTTTCGATCATGCTTCACAAGTACCTTTAATGGCACTGAAGGTGCCGTTGGACTTGCACGATGGATTGAGAGACTTGAGTCTCAATTTAGCGTAAGCAATGTCGCCGAAGGTGACAAGGTAAAGTTTAGCTCTAGCACCTTGGTTGATGGTGCACTAACTTGGTGGAACATCCATGTGAAGGACGTAAGTTTGGATGCGGCCAATGCTACTCCTTGGGCTCATTTCAAGGGAATGCTTCTCAAAAAGTATTGCCCTAGAAACGAGATGAAAAGGTTGGAAGCCGAGTTGTGGAACCTCCGTGTACATGGAGTTAACTTGATGGCTTACACTCAACGTTTCCAAGAGTTGAGGTTGATGTGTCCCGAAATGATACCAAATGAGACACGAGTCGTGGAAAGGTACATCGTTGGACTACCGCCTTCAATCCGAGGAGACGTCATCTCTTCAAAACCCAATGATTTGAACGAAGCAATTGAAATGGCGGACGGTTTGATGGACTCCGTCACCTTGGAAAGTGGAGATAACAAACGAAAATGGGAAGGAAACCATGGCCCCAATCATGGTGACCACCCTAACAAACGCCAATGTGGTAAAGGTGTTCAATGTGAACGGTGGATCCGGTTACCAAGGAAAACTACCGTTTTGTGGTAAGTGTGGTAAACACCACAATGGTGCGTGTGGAGGCACATGTCACAATTGTGGGAAAACCGGTCATTTCGCCAAGGATTGTCGAAGTGCACCAAAGCCCACGAACCAACGGACTCCTATCACTCCAAATGCTCAATACGCAGATGTCACTTGCTATGGTTGTGGCGAAAAAGGTCACTTTAAGGATAGGTGTCCCAAAGCTACCACTCAAGGCCGAGGAAACCAAATCCGAGGCAACAACAACAACCAAGCTCGTCGAAAACCTCATCAAAACCATGGTAATCCAAATGGGCGGAACAATGGGAATCAAACGGGAGCACCGGGACGTGTGTACGCTCTATGTGCCAAAGCGGCCATTCAAGACAACAACGTGGTTACCGGTACGTTTCTCATCAATAACATCTATGCTTCCATATTATTTGATTCCGGTTCCGATAGAAGCTTTGCCTCCATTGCCTTTAGTGAACTATTAAATATGAACCCCACTCCATTAGATGTCGACTATAATGTGGAACTAGCCGATGGTAAAGCGATCACTAAAAACACCGTACTTAAGGGTTGTACCCTAAGCCTCCAAAATATTCCTTTCATCATCGATCTTTTACCTGTCGAACTTGGAAGTTTTGACGTTATCGTTGGTATGGATTGGCTATCCAAGTACCATGCGAAGATAATTTGCCACGAGAAACAAGTCCGTATTCCCTACGGAATCCGAACCCTAACCATCCTCGGTGAGAAGAACGGTGTGAAAAGCCGGGCTAGTTTGAATGTCATCTCATGTACTAAAACCCAAAAGTACATCGAAGAAGGTCGTCCTATTTTTCTTATCCAAGTCACTAGCAAAAACGAACCCGAACCAAAGGAGAAGAAAATTGGAGACGTACCAATTGTTTGCGACTTTCCCGAAGTTTTTCCCGAAGACCTACCCGGGTTACCTCTACTTCGCCAAGTGGAATTTCACATCGAATTAACTCCCGGAGCCGCACCCGTCGCGAGGGCACCTTATCGACTAGCGCCCGCCGAAATGAAGGAATTAGCCGACCAACTAAAAGAGCTTACCGACAAAGGATTCATAAGACCGAGTTCCTCACCTTGGGGAGCCCCGGTTTTATTCGTGAAAAAGAAAGACGGATCATTCCGTATGTCCATCGATTATCGTGAATTGAACAAACTTACTATAAAGAATCGTTACCCTTTACCAAGGATCGATGATTTGTTTGATCAACTTCAAGGTTCGAGCATTTATTCAAAGATTGACCTTAGGTCGGGTTACCACCAACTTAGAGTTCGAGAGGAATACATTTCCAAGACGGCATTTCGAACCCGATACGGTTACTTTGAATTCCAAGTCATGCCATTTGGGTTAACCAATGCACCCGCGGTATTCATGGACCTTATGAACCGTGTGTGTAAACCTTATTTGGACAAGTTCGTGATCGTGTTTATTGACGACATCCTTATCTACTCTCGTAGTAAGGAAGAACACGAGGAACACCTAAAGAAAATTTTGGAATTGTTGAAACAAGAACAATTATACGCCAAATTTTCAAAGTGTGAATTTTGGATTCACACGCTAAAATTCCTTGGTCACTTAATCGATAGTAGTGGTATTCATGTGGATCCCGCTAAAATCGAAGCGGTAAAGGATTGGGCGACTCCTACCACACCTACGGAGATTCGCCAATTCCTTGGACTTGCCGGCTATTTTAGACGATTTATCGAAGGATTCTCGAAAATCGCTAAGTCTATGACGGAATTGACTCAAAAGAACAAGAAGTTTATTTGGGGAGACGACCAAGAAACTTCTTTCCAAACTTTAAAACAAAAACTTTGCGACGCGCCCATTCTCGCATTACCCGAGGGTAGTGAAGACTTTGAAGTATATTGTGATGCTTCAATTAAAGGTCTAGGCGCGGTTCTCATGCAAAGGAAAAAGGTCATAGCTTATGCCTCTCGACAACTCAAGCCGAACGAAGAAAACTACACTACTCACGATTTGGAGCTAGGCGTGGTTGTCTTTGCTCTCAAAATTTGGAGACACTACCTCTACGGAACTAAGTGTGTAGTTTACACCGATCACAAAAGTCTTCAACATATCTTAGACCAAAATGAACTCAACATGAGACAACGACGTTGGTTGGAACTACTTGGAGACTACGATTGTGACATTCGTTATACCCCGGGAAAAGCTAACGTTGTAGCCGATGCTTTGAGTAGAAAACCCCGTGAGCGACCTCTAAGGGTTCGAGCCTTAGTGATGACTATTGGCTTGAACATACCCGCAAAAATCTTAGAAGCCCAACGAGAAGCTATTAAGATAGAAAACATCGATAAAGAAGAAGCCGGTGGAATGATCACCAAAAATCTCGTTGCACGTACCGATGGAACATTGTGTCTTGACAATAGAAGTTGGTTACCTCGTTACGGTAATGTCCGAGAACTAATCATGCATGAATCGCACAAGTCTAAGTACTCGATCCACCCCGGATCGGACAAAATATACCATGACATGAAAATGTTCTATTGGTGGCCAAACATGAAAGCCGACATCGCGACTTATGTTGGTAAATGCCTAACTTGCGCCAAGGTTAAGGTTGAACACCAAAAGCCTTCCGGATTACTAGTCCAACCTAGGATCCCGGAATGGAAATGGGAACGAATTACTATGGACTTCATTACCAAACTCCCAAGAACATCCGCGGGTTATAACACGATTTGGGTCATTGTCGATCGTTTGACGAAATCCGCGCATTTTCTTCCCATAAAAGAAAACGATAAAATGGATCAATTAGCACGAACGTACTTAAAGGAGATCGTTACTAAGCACGGATTGCCAATTTATATCATATCGGACCGAGACGGTCGATATTGCTCAAGATTTTGGCAATCTCTCCAAGAAGCGTTAGGAACACAATTGGACATGAGTACGGCTTATCATCCTCAAACGGATGGTCAAAGTGAAAGAACCATACAAACGCTATAAGACATGCTTCGCGCATGCGTAATCGACTTTGGAAACGGATGGGATCGACACTTACCATTAGTAGAATTTTCGTACAACAATAGCTACCATACTAGCATTAAAGCGGCACCGTTTGAAGCACTTTACGGTCGAAAGTGTCGTTCACCCGTTTGTTGGGCGGAAGTTGGTGATGCACAACTTACCGGTCCGGAAATTATTCACGAAACAACGGAGAAAATTGTACAAATCAAGAGTCGTATGCAAGCGGTTCGTGATCGACAAAAGTGTTACGCCGATAAGAGACGGAAACCGTTGGAATTTAAAGTCGGAGATCGGGTGATGTTGAAAGTTGCACCGTGGAAAGGTGTAATTCATTTTGGTAAATGAGGAAAGCTAAACCCTCGATATATTGGACCGTTCGAAATTATTCAACGCATAGGTGATGTTGCCTATCGTTTGGATTTACCTCAAGAACTTAATCGCGTGCATAATGTGTTTCACATTTGTAACTTGAAGAAATGCTTATCCGACGAAACGCTCGTTATACCTAGGGACGAAATCCAACTCAACGACAAACTCGTGTTCGTTGAAGAACCCGTCGAAATTATGGAACGAGAAGTCAAACGACTCAAACAAAGCCGTATACCTATTGTTAAAGTGCGTTGGAAAGCACGAAGAGGACCCGAATTTACTTGGGAACGCGAGGATCAATTCAAAGCGAAGTATCCTCACTTGTTTACTAACGTAGTGCCGACATAAATGTATCGTTTGTTTTGCTTTGCGGACAAAGCCCTCTTTAGGGAGAGCGAATGTAACAACTTGAATTTTCGCGTCTATTATAATAAGACGTGCTCATTTGTAAACGTTTTACTTGTTAACGGTATGTGCCGGTTATGGAATACTTATTACGTTTTCGAGAACAACCGTATCCACGTTTGTCTAAGTCTTGTGATTTAACGTTCATATTATGAGTTCTTGTTGTTAAGTGTACGCGTCTAAAACTCGTGCTATCTTGATAAACCCTCGGGCCGAATATCATTTTGAATTAACCATTGATGGGCTGAATACTATTAAGAAAGACTATACAAAATTACCAAAAACTGAGAATAACAAAGTTAAGTGAGACAATGCTGTGATTTCATTAATAGTTAACAAATTTCAAACCTTGGTCAACCCAAGTCAAACACCCAAACCTGGAAACTATTTTTTTATACAGTCCACTCACCACTCCAGGCCAACACACAGGCCGAGATTACCCCATTTGGGTATGTCACAAGCATACCAATTCCAGATTTAGACCAACCCTAAGCAAATTATTACAAGTTAAATACTATCACAATTTTTCACAGTCTCAACATAAAACATAAGCTATCAAAAAAAATCTGAGTTTACAAAACAAGTTTCTGGACAGATTTTAAGAAGCAAGTAGCAAGCCTTGATCAACCGAAACAAACTCCATCATTCTGTCCGAATCCAACAAAGTCGAAACCCTAAAAGCTTTCCATTGTGAGTCCTTCTATCTCTTTTGCATCCATGAATAGATTGTGCTTGACCAAACAACCCTTGGAAAACAATACCAATTGTGTTAGTAATATGAAACAACATTCTTAGCTTAATGCTTATAGATTTAAATGTATAACCGAACCAATCTAATTAGCTTTCTTGAGTAGAAACTAATGTGAAGACTTAATAAGTTAGTCAATAACACCATGGTAAATCAGATACTCAATCGAAGGCAAAATACATCAATCGGCCAAACCCTAAAAATCAACAAACTACAATCAAACATGAAATCTATACCATACCCCTTTCTACAAACACCTTGGAACTCGAATTAAACCACGCATACACAAAACCACCAAATTTGTCAAACCCTAATTTTATACATTGATTTAAACGTTAATTAAACCTAATTTGAACATGAATTGATGAATTAATTTGATTAAAACCGAAGTATGAACAAACCCTAAAAATTACGGAAACCCTAATTCTTCAAATCGGATTAATTGATACAATTAACAAGTTTTTATGAAAGAAAACACCAATTAATCATGATTAAATATCGGATTTATGAAAACTCCAATTATTTCGTAAGCCTAAATCACCTAAATTTGTTAATCAGTAACAATTAACTTGTTTTTATAAACAAAAATGTTAATTAAACATGTAAAAACACAAGATCTATCGAAACCCCCAAATATTATGAAACTCTAATTTTTGATTTAATTAGGCCCAAAACTGGAACATCAAATCCAAGATTAATTCAAGCGTTTTTGAACCAAGAACATCATTTGATAGACGATCATATTCATGTGGGCTGCATAAGCGAGGAATAGTCTAATAGCTTCCAAACGGGCAACAGGTGCAAAGGATTCCATAAAGTCGATGCCCAATAATTGCTTGTATCCACGAGCTACTAGTCTAGCTTTGTTCTTCAATAATCCGCCTAACTCGTCGAGTTTCACCTTGTAAACCCATTTCAAAGTGAGTAACTGCACTTGATCCGGGCATGGGACAAGTTCCCAAACTTCAAGACGTATGAATTCGTTAAGTTCTTCTTGCATAGCTTCTATCCAACAGGATTGAGTAAAAGCTTGTTGCCATGTCTTAGGTTCAACTTCAGTGAGAAAAGCATCAAAGTGATAAAACATTGCATTTTCTTGTAGCTGACTTCGTGTGGATACCGGACGATTAGGGTCACCAATAATAGAATCTATAGGATGATCCTTTGTCCACTTGCTGTCATGTTCACGAATCCGTGGATTGGAGTAAACTGTAGAAGGAGCTTCCTCTGAGGTGGACGACCCGACTTGATTATGGTCGGGAATAGGTACACCAAAGAATGGAAGTTCACGCATTTGAGCGAATTCCAAATCGTGATCATCATCATCCTCTTCATCATCAATAGGCATGACATGGGTAGTTGATTCAGGTGTTGGTTGAGAATTACTTGTTGATGGTATATCTTGACCAATTGTAGGTGCAGATGTATCTGATTGTGCAACGGTTGCTGGAGCAACAACTTCGGTTACCGGAGCAGTTACCTCAGGTGCTGGAGTAACAATACTTGGAGGAGTAAAGAATTCATCATAGAACGGTTGAAACAGCGTATCCCATTCCTTCCTAGTAGGTGGTGTAAATGATGATGAAGTAGGGTTGTTTGGGACAAGACCAGAACTAATATTACTGGGTCCCATTTCATGAAGTGCGGGTTCAGAGCTGCTTTGCTCAGAAGCCATTGCTGTCAGCTCATCAAAATCAACATTCATAGTTTCGAGGATCTTGCGAGAGTTACGGTTGTAGATTCGGTATGCCGTCTTTGCGGGGGCGTAACCAATGAAAATACCAATATCAGCCTTTGGTTGAAGTTTTCCCAAATTGTCACCATCATTATTTGGATAGCAAAGAGAACCAAATACATGAAGATATGATAAATCTGGTACTTTTCCATGGAGAAGCTCATAAGGTGTTTTACCATGGCATTTACGAATTAGTGACCGGTTTTGGGTGTACACTGCTGTAGATACTGCTTTTTCCCATAAAAACAATGGAGCCTTCGCGTAAATTAACATCGTTTGAGCAGCTTCCATAAGTGTGCGATTTCGCCTTTCAACGACACCATTTTGTTGTGGAGTGCGAGCAACGGATGTTTCAGGAGATATGCCAACTTCTTCATAATAATCACGCAAGATTTGATTCACAAATTCGGTTCCATTATCTGTACGAATGCGTCGGACAGTAGTGTTGAGACGCACTTGAATAATCTTGAGAAATTCGATGATGAATTTAGGTGCCTCATTTTTTGCTTTAAGAAATTTCACCCATGTAAACCGAGAGTAATCATCGACAATGACGAGGATGTACTTTTTGCCACTAAGACTTTCAACACGGATTGGCCCACAAAGATCCATATGCAACAGATAAAGTTTCTCTTGGTTGGTGTCTTCCGTCTTGGGTTTGTATGATTTCTTAGTGCTTTTCCCCATTGTATACGCGGAACACAAATGATCCTTATGAAATGATAGTTTAGGAAGACCACAAACAAGTTCGTTTTTCGCCAAGTGATTAATAGCGTCAAAGTTAAGATGAGATAACCGTCGATGCCATAACCATGACTTAGTCTTCGATGCTTTGGAGAGAAGACATACGGGAGAAGCGGCCATCATGTCTTGTAGAGACAAAGTATACAAATTATACCCTCGAGTACCTTTCAATAAATCAACCCCTTCCAAATTACGAATGAAGCAGGTATGCTCTCGAAAAGCAACTTCTAGGTTTGCATCACAAAATTGTCCCCACAGAAAATAAGTTGTGACCGAGACCTTCCACATAATACACTCTTGAAATTATAACATTCCCAATATGATATTCACCATAACCCATTATCTTTGCAATATGATCATTTCCAAATCTAACCGTACCAAGAAACTTGCTGACGAAATTTCTGAGCTGAGAGCGATCTACGGTCATATGCTTGGAGCAACCAGAGTCCAAATACCAGAGAACAATTTGGACCACCTGTTTTCAACAACAACAGTAGACAATGCATTGGAAACTATTGGCTCCGGAGTGTTAGCAGATACAGATATAGACTTATCAGCATTGCTAACATTTTTGAGACCCTTAGATTTCCTGCATTTTCTAATGTGAGTTTTAGCACTAACAGGTTTTACTGTTCCAACTTTCTTAGGTTTTGGATTATTCGCGGGCACTACAGTGGGAGTAGACCTATTTAAAGGGCACTTGGTTCCTAAAGTAGCGTCAGTGTTCCTAGTTAAAGGACACGCTTGTGTTTGGTAGCCTTGGTACTCCTAGTTAAAGGGCACGCTTTCTTCGCTTTAGTGGGAGTGATCCTAGTCAAAGGGCACGTATTTCCTACTATAGTGAAAGTTCTACCAGTGGGACGCCACATCCAACCAACTTGGGTTAACACTTTCCCAGTCGGTTTCCATTCTAGTCTATTTTTCCGGGCATACATCTCATTCACATGGTCAATAAGGCAAGAATCATGACGACTAGAAAACATACATTCATTGCAATTCCAACATTTCAAATTAGAATTCACACTAGGCTTAGAATGCTACACAACCGTAGAGCCTTTAGGTTTAGCTACATGATTCTTTTTATTCAAAACAGAAATAACATTCCTAGGATGGGCTTCTACTTTCTTCTTCACTTGACTACTAGATGGGGGCAAGATCCTATCATTCTTCTTGTTTCTCTTAAGCTTAGATCTTTGAGCCTTAGTAGTGGTGCTTACTCCTGTAGAAGGCAACACGGGAATATTAGAAGCTGGTTTTGATTCCGCCTTATCTTTAGTGACCAAAGTTTGAGATGGTTTAGTCCTAGGGCCCTTGTTAAGTGGTGTGACGGCTATAAGGTTCCTTTTGATTGCACTAGAGGACGATGCTGAGACAGTGGCTGCGTTATCCACAACATTCTTAACTTTTCGAGTACGAAGTGTTTCCTTTAACTCAACCAAGACCAGATTTTTATCACAAATTTGTTCCCTCAAATCATATATTTCCACCGACTTTCGATTCAATTGTTCAATCAATGATTGATTCTGTGCAGTGGTATTAGCACATGCGGGCTTTACTGAATCGAAGAGTCGTGTATTTTTCTGTTTTAAGTTATCAACTTTGGACAAAATCTTGGAAACTCGATTATCTAGATCAAGTTTTAAATTCTCAGCGGCCTCAAGTACGTTCACACAGTTAAGCTCCTTAGATTTCTCTATTTCTATCGGCAAAGATGTAGCATCTTTGTCACTTAGTTGACGCTGTTTTGATTGTAAATTCAATCAAAAATTCTTTTCAAAGTTTGCGTCATCAATATTAACACCTTCGAATGACGTTTCAAAGATTTCTTGAGTAATTGTTGCTTGCATTCAAGCGAAATACAATGTGTTTGAATCTCATCAAAACGTTTTGAAAGCGAAGAATATGAATCTTGAAGCTTTAAAAATTCAGCGTCAGATTCGTGACAAGTACTATCTACCACATTATCTACAGATTCAACATTATGCACAATAGAATCATTATCAATACTTTTATTCACACAGACAGAGACTATATCATGAGACATCACTTGCTTCAGAAGCTGATCATTTTGGCGTGAAACCCGTTCTATTTCAAGTAAACTGTTTTCATAAGCATCATTCATTTCATTGAAAACACGTCTAACTTCCTCTATTTCCAAAATCAAATCTTGATCAAGATTACTAAGACAAGCTTTAACATTGTCTACAAACGGAACAATTTCGTTTCAGAATGCAGCTCTAGTGTGCTCAAAGTTCCATTCACCTTCCGTTATGGCCTAAGCCGTCGTACGTTCCAAAATGACCTTGTCAAAATCGGCTAAGTGTTGGTGAACCGCATTTAAGTTAACGGACGCCTTGCTTACCGGTGGAATTAACTTTGTTAAATCCGTTTTGACAAGTGTAGGAGACGTGAAGGTTTTCATTTGACAAACTTTGGGGCACAAGAACTGTTAATTCTGCTAATTCCTTTTGTAAGCGAATGCGTGTCTTTTTCGAAAATTGATCTTTGTTATGTTGATCATAATCAATTGTATGGAATTTTGTAAGCATTTTAGAATGAGTTTCATCCGCAAGTGACTGTGTCTCCTCAGTACTACGAACAAAAGGTGCTTCTTTCGATTTTCCAATTATGGTCATATCATAAAGACCAGGAATGTGTTCCTGAGCTTGTTTTGCATAATCGGGATTAGGTGGTAAATCTTGAAGACGCTTAAGTTCGAGTTCTTTGAATGATTTAGTTAAAAGATGAACCTTTTCTGTGGAAGCGTATTGTTTTAAAAGTTGTTGTTCCTTGAATTTAAGAAGTTTGGTAGCATTAATTTCTGATTCAACCTTTTTAGACTCGAGAGTTTCGAAATCTATTTTAAGTTTCTGAAAATCATTGACAACCGACTCTTTTGCTTTTAATTCATTGGAAAGGTTAGCTTTTAATGATTCTATTTCTTTCAAGTGTTCAATCTTTTCAAAACGAAATTGGTCAAATTCAGAACATGTTATTTTCTCTGCTTGAGGGACCATTTCAAAAGTTTTGACCTTTTCTTTATGCAACGCAATCTCAGCAGTTAGGGTGGAATTCGTATCTACGGATTGTCTAAGGGCCATATGCATTTGATCAATAATATGTTTAGGCACCAGGACCAAATCATGTTGAGCATAAGATTCCATACCCGTCGTAGCATTTGGTTGAGGTTCACTCAAATGTGTAGGATTGGGTACCACATCATTTGAGTTACTAGTTCCCGAATGCTGTTCGAGGTTGTCATTTTCATGCCCAACTTGATGTTGGTTAGCATCAATATTATTAGATGTGGTTGGTACCTCACTGACGACATCAGAACCGTAGTGAGAGAGATTAGCAACGAGAGCAGCTTGGACAGAGTGAATGTCATCACAATCCGAATAATATGCGTCAAGATCATCAGCTTGATAAGCTGCATTAGAAGTGGAAACGACTGCAATGCCTTCAGTATCTGTTGCCCCTGGGTCTGCAAGAAATGCTAACTCCTCTGAATCCAAAATCTTCCCCTTAGACTGAGCATCAACCAAATACATCTTCTCACGAAACCATGCATCATCCCTTCTCCTTTTCGGCTGAGTGCATTCCCTAGCCATATGACCTTGTCCTCGGCAATTGTAGCAAGTCACAACCTTTTTAGGACCAATGGGGCTTCCATTTCCATTAGCTTGAGAATTCACAGCTTGAGCATTCACAGTCCTTGTAGGAGGTCCATATGAATTTTGCCTTCCCTGAATAGGTTGCACTGTTACTTGACCATCTTGAACAGTAGCTTGTAGTCGAGGATTTGAAGAGGTATGGAGCTGATTGTTTGTTGGTGGAAATCCTCTAGTTGCAACAAGTTTCGACAAGTAGGCAGTGAGATGGTTTAGAACATCAGCTGGCGTATCATTTGGAGTAAAGACCGGTGCTTGGATTGGTGGAAGTTCATTAGAGTAGAAAGTTTGTGCTAGTTGTGCTTCTATTTGAAAATATCCTTGCTGAGGGGTATAGCCCATTGGAGAAGTGTTGGCTTGTGATGGTGATGTTTGATATGGTGGTTGCGGTGAAAAAGATTGTTGATGAACACTTTGTTGAAATGCTTGTTGTGGCATCATTAGTGGTGGATAAGATGGTTGCTGATAGTTGTGTGGTGGTGGCTGCTGCAAGTATGATGGTTGCTGATAAGTATAAGCCATGTTTTGTTGAGAAGCATACATTGCAAGTGGATCATGAACTTGAGGTGTAGACAACCGAGCCTCGATCACATGGCATTCGTGTTGTTGAAGAAAGGCTTGAAGTTGATCCACATTGGTGTTATGCAAGTCCTTAGCCAATTTAACATCCGTCACGTATTTTTTCCATTCTGGAGGAAGAGTGTTCAAATACTTGGTGTTCAATTGAAAGGTAGGAATTGCCATGTCATAGATATTATGCTCATTCAACAATAGGGTAAATCTCAGATAGTAATCATTGAGAGTCTCCCCTGGCACATAGGCAAACTTATCAAAAGTATCATAAAGCTTACACTCTCGTTCTTGTTTAGTTAACGAGGTGCCTTGCACTAGAACACGAATTCTATCCCATAACTCTTTGGAAACTTTATGTTTGCTGACGAGTTTGTAGACATCTGGAGGAAGGGCTTGGAGAATGATGTTTGTAGCATACTTATCACATTTATCTTGAATCTTCATATCTCCAGTCAATCGAGGACGAGTAGTTGTACCTTCCGTCATTGTACCATAATCTAATGGTCCATTGAGCACCGATGCCCAAATAAGATGTCCGTTCTCCTTATTCAACATATAAAGTTCCATTCGGGAAGTCCAATCCTCGTACATAGACTTCTCCAACATTGGTGGACGATTATCCGTACCCGAGAGGATGGACTTATCCGTAAGAGATGTGTACTCCATTTCGATAAGTTAACATTTACAAACTTGATCGGTCAATGAAAGAAAGTAAATGTGTTTGTTGTAGTGTGTTAAAACCAAGAAATAATGTTAAAATCCCCTAAATTATGTCCTCGATAAACCAAAAAATCCAAGTCAAAATGTTGTGATCGCACTCCCTATGATCGCACTCAGATCGGACTCCCAGATCGTACCCAACGATCGTATCCTGATCGCACTCCCTTATCGCAACAAGTGATCGCAGTGAGTGATCGTACTATGGATCGCAACAATTGATCGGACTATGGATCGCAACGAGTGATCGTACTATGGATCGCAACGAGTGATCGTACTCTACAATCGTGGTGATGGATCGTACTCTGAGCTAAGTGAGCTATCACACTGAGCACTCTTACCTTGATCATAGTGAGCTATCGTACTGATGGATCGTACTAGGGATCGTAGTGAGCTAACGAAGTCAAGATCGTAACTTGGATCGTGACTATGGATCGCAAGTAGAAACCCCCAGGGTTTATGCAAACACAAAGTCAGATCGAACTGGATACCAACTTACCTTATTTCTCGTACAATGAATAACACAATCAAATCAAGATTCAAAGCCAAAATATGAATCAAACAACCAAAAAATTTGTGTTTTTAACCCAAATAACAATACCAAATCACTATAACAAGTAACAAGATGAAGTATATCAAGATTAACCCATAAAAACACAAAAAAAAAATTGGTTCGTGTGAAAATGGATCAAAAATGGCGAGAGAATCAAGAACACAAACACAAGAACTAAACAATCATCCCATGGCTCTTGATACCATTTGTAGGATATGTAAATCTATGCTTATGTTTTAGAGAGAGAAAGAGATAGAAAGATGGTGGATTACACACAATTCTAGAGAGAGAAACTTAATAAGAACTATGTGAAATATGATTAACCACGCACCCTCTCCATCAAAGGAGAGGGTTTATATACCCAAGCCTTGTAATGGGCTTGGGCTTACATGTTTGGGCCAGCCTACACATGTTGTAGGCTAGGCTTGGACTTGTTTGTTAAATAACGATGTCTAGACTACGAGCTACTACTTAGTATATTGTCGGAGTGACCAAATCTTCCTAAATACGTAAAAACGTATTTCCAACAACTAGTTTTGTTTAAGAGTGACTATTGTTTATAAGTTTGTCACATGAATATACAATATGTGTGACATTTACTATGTTATTAGTGTATTTTGTGTGACTATATGCATCAAATAATCACATGAAGGGTATGTTTGTGTGACCTTTTATGACATGTAGGTCACACAAATTATGCTAATGGCTATGAGTTTGTCACATACAATTAACCAAAGAGTTACCAATAGTAGTAATAAGTGTGACTGTATGCTTTGTCAAGTCAAGCAAATTGTATTTTGTGTGACTATATGCATCAAACAGTCACATAAATTGTATGTGTGTGTGACCTTTTATGAAATGTAGTCAAACAAATCATGATAATGGCTCTGAGTTTGTCACATACAATTAACCAAAGAGTTACCAATAGTAGTAATAAGTGTGACTGTACGCTTTGTCAAGTCAAGCAAATTGTATTTTGTGCGACTATATGCATCAAATAGTCACATGAAGGGTATGTTTGTGTGACCTTTTATGACATGTAGTCACACAAATTATGCTAATGGCTCTGAGTTTGTCACATACAATTAACCAAAGAGTTACCAATAATAGTAATAAGTGTTACTATATGCTTTGTCAAGTCAAGTAAATTGTATTTTGTGTGACTATATGCATCCAATAGTCACACGAATTGTATGTTTGTGTGACCTTTTATGACATGTAGTCACACAAATCATGCTAATGGTACTAAGTTTGTCACATACAATTAACCAATGAGTTACCAATAGTAGAAATAAGTGTGAATGTATGCTTTGTCAAGTCAAGCAAATTGTATTTTGTGTGACTATATGCATCTAATAGTCACATGAATTGTATGTTTGTGTGACCTTTAATGACATGTAGTCACACAAATCATGCTAATGGCTCTGAGTTTTTCACATACAATTAAGATTTACCAATAGTAGTAATAAGTGTGACTGTATGCTTTGTCAAGTCAAGCAAATTGTATTTTGTGTGACTATATGCATCCAATAGTCAGATGAATCGTATGTTTGTGTGACCTTTTATGACATGTAGTCACATAAATCATGCTAATGGCTCTGAGTTTGTCACATACAATTAACCAAAGAGTTACCAATAGTTGTAATAAGTGTGACTGTATGCTTTGTCAAGTCCAGCAAATTGTATTTTGTGTGACTATATGCATCCAATAGTCACATGAATTGTATGTTTGTGTGACCTTTTATGACATGTAGTCACACAAATCATGCTAATTGTACTGAGTTTGTCACATACAATTAACCAAAGAGTTACCAATAGTAGTAATAAGTGTGACTGTATGCTTTGTCAAGTCAAGCCAATTGTATTTTTTGTGACTATATGCATCCAATAGTCACATGAATTGTATGTTTGTGTGGCTTTTTATGATATGTAGTCACACATTGGAATGTGACTAACAATGATAATAAGTGTGACTATGTTTCATCTTCTAGTAACCTTTTAGAATTCAATAAAAACAAAAAACAAAATTCTGGAAATCAAATTTCAATTGCATTAATATATAAAATTGAATGTACATAAGCAAATTAACAACTGTAATGTCGTATTATTCTCAAGTAACATACTTTTCACAAAGAATCACACTTGTAAAGACTTCGAATCACTGTATTGTAAAGTCTTTTGAGCCTTGTTATTCCTAGCTTGTTTTTGCATATGAGGAATTGTGACACCCCAGGCAAATCCCACATCGGCTGTGGCCAGGAGAGATCCATGGTTCATAAGATAACATTCGCCTTCTCATGACACAACGCGTTTTATGGTCTACTGCAAGTGGGGTTCTTAGGAACTGGCAGTTAAGCGTTCTCATGTCATAGTAGTACTAGGTTGGGTGACCAGCCGGGAAGTACACACAAGAGGGCCATAAAGCAAAGCCGTGAGCCTGCGGGCAAAGCGGACAATATTGTGGTCTGAGTAGGCGGGATGTTACAAGTGGTATCAGAGCCACTCCTGAGCCGTTCGGGATGGTGGGGCAAACCTCATCGAGGACGATGAGTCCCGAAGGGGGGGTGATTGTGACACCCCAGGCAAATCCCACATCGGCTGTGGCCAGGAGAGATCCATGGTTCGTAAGATAACAGTCGCCTTCTCATGACACAACGCGTTTTGTGGTCTACTGCAAGTGGGGTTCTTAGGAACTGGCAGTTAAGCGTTCTCATGTCAGAGTAGTACTAGGTTGGGTGACCAGCCGGGAAGTACACACAAGAGGGCCACAAAGCAAAGCCGTGAGCCTGCGGGCAAAGCGGACAATATTATGGTCTGAGTAGGCGGGATGTTACAGGAATAGCCGTAAACATACTGCCTACTGGAACGTTCATCGAGCGCTTAGATCCTATCTTTGGTGCACTTTCAACAATAGCTTTTATGGTATTTGGTGGTGTTGTTTCATGTAGGGAAACAAAATCCATGTATTAAACATTGATCTAAATATGAAAAGCTATGTATATGTAAGATGATAAATCAAGTGTATGTACCTGTTGATAAAAGATAACCTTTTCTTTGGCCATGCCACAAAACTACCTTTTACATCCTTAACAGTTTTTAAACCATTATTTCCGTCATCAGGTATGAATGCTGCATCCACTAGGGATTCATCAACTGAAACTTTGTAGCAATTTTTTGGTAGTGGTTGGTTATGAATCATTAAATTGTCTCCATCCTCAGACTTGTATACCTTACTGATACCAATGATAATTGTCCTAGAGATGTTCCACAGTTTGCACTTAAATGTCTGAAGAAAATATGTTTACATGCGTTAATGAGAAATAAATTAAACAAGTAATTATATGAATAATGATGAAATACTTACATCTGGTAGTGATGGTGGAGACTGATTTACTTTCGATTTAGAAGGTGTACGCTTCTTTTGTAATACTGAAATAGGTACGTCTTGTTGTGTCGAGGGAGACAGATTTTGTTGTGATCCGGAAGCTGGAGAAATATCTTCATGAGATTGGGAATTTTGAAGTGGAGACTTCTTTTCTAACGGTCTAGTCTTATTTTTTGCTCCCCTAGTTCTAACAGGTCCCTGCATATATACCTAACACAGTAAATAAGTCATGTATAGTACAATTTAGAAATCAAACATGGTTTTTTATAACTTATCTTGTTTGCAGTTTCAGTGTCCAAATCCTTGTTCGAAGTTGTAGTTGACTTAGCCATTGGAAATAACACACCCTTCTAAAGTCCACCACCACTGATCGACGTCCTTTGCTCTTCACTAGGTATTGTATTTAATGTAGTATGTTCTAGTTGTAATACATGCAATTTATAAGTATGTTAACTGCTATTGGTATTACAGACTGAAAATCATCAAATCAAAATTAGAAAACTAGTCTTACATTTGACTGACTTGGCGTTAACTCTTCTATATTAACCCCATGTGCAGACATAAGTTTCAATATTTTATTAAGAGTTTTCTGTGTTTGTGACATCTGGGTGGTTAATTGAGTGACTGTAATCTCTTTATGTTTACGCGTCTGTCTCTCCTTATCAAGTTCAGTTTCAAGCATCGCAATCCTTACATCAGTTCCTTGTTTCCTAAAATCATCCCACTCAGTAGTTCATGATATTTGTCGTGCTTAGGATCCCTGCGTCGACAGTAATTTAGCCCGACCTGATAAGTTCGTCATCGCCCTTCAGAAATGGTACCCAAATCTTCACCCTGAGATGGAATTCAGGTGCTTTGGACGAAACCGTAATCTAATCAGAATATCCCAACGCGAAGTTACCGGATTTTAATCGGTTTTGATTGAGGAGAAAGCTAATCTGGAATAGGAAATTAGAGAGTTTTATACGGATTAAGTGAGTATTGAATTCGATTCAGAAAGCTACACCTTTAATGTTTATGTTCAAAAGGATGGGAAAGTTAAGGTTCTTGACTTTAACCCGTGGTGCGAGGTTACTTTACCATTGATGTTTACATGGGAGGAACTGGAGTCCCAGGAGCTGATGCAGGACCCCGAGTTTAGAATTGTGGATAGTCAGTTGGGAGTGAGGCTGGGTTTGAAAGCTGTGGTTCCTTGTGATTATCTGGATACAAGTGAGGGTAAATTGAAGGTAGAAGGGTATTTTAGTCATTTATAAGGGTATTTTAGTCATTTCATTGTCATGTTGGTCATAACATAGTCAAATTTGAATGTATATTGGGCAAATGAGTACAAAAAATAATATGTTCTTCACAATGGAACAAAATGAAGAGTACGTAGCTATTCTATAGCTTTTACCCTTTTAAGAATCAACAATTTAGTCCAATATTACTTGTTTTTAAAGATTATTTAGATATTTTAAATTTATAAACAAATGTGTTTTGTCTTTGTATGTAACACAAATATAATATAGACTATAAAGTATAAATATAATTTTAACATGATTTTAACATGGTCAAATATAAATGAGGCTTAAAAAACAATTCAGATTTTTATGAGTTAAATGTAAAGGTGTTTTAACTTGTTAAAAAAAAACTATTGTAAGTATTTAGTATGAGATTAATCATTGTAACGAGTAAATTACATCGTTCATTTTTATAGTTTAGGTTGACCAACATACTTCTTTTGACCAAAGATACATCATTTAGTTTTAAAGCGAAAAACGTTATGCGCTATTGGTCCTTTTCTTAACATCCTTCATTAACTGTGGTTAAGTCATCTATTATATTATAATATTGAGTCCCATTATTAAATGGCCAATCTTAATGATGGGGATACAGAATTCCTTACAAATGAATGGTTCCTGAAATTATTACTAAAGACTCATGGGATATAAGATTGAGTTGCAAGGATAGTAATTGTGAGTCTTAATGACACATAACTTATACACTGGGCAAACTTCTCACGGTAAGAATACATCGATGTAGAGTATTAAACAAAAAAACTCTATTCCGGTAATAAAATTAGGCAAACCAAAAGTTATAGTCATGAGTTAATGTCTTTGGTTATAAGAAAATGAAAAGTCTAATGGCTTTTCATGTCTCCTTATTATCACTATATAAATTCCACCAACAAATAGGGATATGCAAATTACGATTTGTTCACTTGGCCAGAAGGCTCACATATCTATTACAAACCATCAACAAATTATAAACACAAATCCATGATATCAAATGTGATCCCACTGTTAAAAAAAAAGTATGATCCCATCATCACAAATTATATAGCTCCTCAAACAAGATATGAAACATAAAAAAAACATAGATCTCAGTGTAGTGTTTGTTGGTAGCTTACAAGATACTAGAAGACCTTAAAAAGATATCGAAAATCCGAAACGAATCTTCGTATACCCACACGAAGCATTCTTCTTTTCAATATTCAAAAATTAAAAGGAAAGAAATAGAAGAAAATTGATTCTCGCCTTATCCTCGATCGTGTTGAAAGGTATAGCTTTTTTTTATTATTCGAATGGGAAGAAGAACATAAACACGAATGCTTGGTTTTGCTTAGTCATCACTGATCATGGCACACAAAGCGGAAGATAAGATGAACCTACCCGAGACCTTAATTATAAGATCTTGAAGTCGAACGTTACACCCTATTCATTCGAAACTTTCTATGGTCAATATAATGGTGCGGTTAAGATCTTCATTCGAAAAATGCATCATCTTCACTCGAAACCGTTGATCTTTGCTTTGTTTTGTAGGCGATGATTGATTATCATAGATGAGTATATGATATATGTTTGAAAATGGTAAGAACTTTTGCTTTGAATCTGCTTATTTTGAATACATAAGTTTTAGAGAGATGGAGGCGTGTGAATATGTTGTGAATTAAATTAGGGTTGGATGTTAAGGATTAGTAATTTTTGTCTGTGTTTGGATCGGATTGGACCGTGTATTACTAATTATGGGCCAAATATAACATAGCTCATGGTTGCCTATTTTTATGCTTACATTGTACAACAAATCAAATAAGTGAGTTATGGTTCTAATATATTCTAAATTTGATATAAGAAGTTTTGAAAAAACATGTATGTGTCTAACAAGAATCCAAAATATAATTATAAGATAATAAATGTGGACAACTATACTTAAAACAATGTGTTATTGTGAAGTGCTATTTTCTTTTCTTTTTTTTTTGCAAAACAACATACTTTTTGATTTTGATGATAAATAGTTTATATGTTAAATATATGAAACATTTATTATTTTTACATACAAATTCTGTTAATCATTGAAAATATTTTTTTTAATTATCGATTTTAAAACCTGTTTTCAAAACCTTGGTAAAAACTTATACAGGACTACTTTCTTTTACATTTGAAAGCAAAGTTATTGGAACTAACACGAGCCAAGAAAAATATAACACAACACAGAAACGTGTAAAAATCTTAGCCAATTATACCTATAAGTAAATTACTGACACAATATAACGCACACAACAACTAAATCAAACCGTTGTGCAACGCATGGGTCTGCACGACTCGTAGAAATTAAAATTAAAGGTATGATAGTAATTTTGGATCATGTCTTTTTGTCTTTATCCCTAATTTTACCATTCAATTAAATTAAAAAAACAACAATAAACCAACCAATCCAACTGATTAGCAATGTTTTAAAACCCGGTTTTTTAATTGACATGATCGAGCCATCGGGTCACGATTCAACTGGTTTAACTAGTGGTTCAACCGGATTTTCGGTCAAAACCAACATCCGATCACAAATACTACTGAGTGGTAATTAATAAATACTACTAGTTTTAATACCCGCGCACGCACCAGACTTGTATATAAAAATTTGATGAATTATTAATTTCGTTTTAAAGCTCGTGTATGTATGGGTTTTTTTATTTTATAAAGATATATATATGTATAAGTAAAACATACTTGCAAATACCACAACATTTGCACACCTAAAATTCAAATTCAAATTTGAATAACCAAGTTTTTTAATCTGTAAAGATCACTCGTGTATTTCATTAGTACACAATTATAGCTCATTTCCTACCCAAATTTATAGCAAATCCACGTACAAATAATCAAGTATGCTAATTTGGAAATTTTTTATTTTGTAGACTCAATACTTGCTTATGTTTGTAAGTTTGATAATAATTTCAATAAAGTTTTTTTTGGAACGATGATTGAATAAAAAACACTCTAGCAAAAAGCTAGAAAAAGAATACAAAATATTACAAAGGATTGTTTAACCAAGTATTCCAACATAAATCTTTATGACCTCCATACTTAAACCAAGAAAAATAGATCATCCGAACAAAATCGAATAAGTCTCTTTTAAGCATACGATGAGCATTAAAAACGACACTATTCCGATATCGTCATATAGACCATAAAACTGCCGAAGAAATACAATACACCCGATCTTTTGATATCCTAAATGCTCTCCAATTCTCAAACCATTGCAGCCAATCAAAGCATGAACAGAAAGAAGGCATATCAACATCAATCCAAACACAGAATATGCCTCCATAAGTTAATAGTTGTATCACACCCGAAGAATAAGTGACCACTCGATTCCACACCCAGGTTGCAAGAAGGACAAGAAATAGAAGAAATCTCTAAACCTCGAGCAGATGAATTTAAACGGATCGGAAGTCTATATGCTATAAGACGCCAAATAAATATATTTACCTTACGGGGGAGAAATTTTAGCCACCTTGTACTTGAAGAACGCGAAGGAAGAATAATGTTATCCACATGAATACGAGAATCATGCACGGAAAAAACCCCATCAGCAGCAATGCTCCATTCCCATGAATCTGGCGAGTTGTTCACAGAAACATGGCCAACTTCTGAAAGCAAATTTTGTAAAGCTTCTTCGTTCCCGCTTCCTAACATTTCCCGAGACCAATTCCATGACCATATACAATTCGAGAGACGATCACAAAGAAGGCAGTTAGCATCAACATCCAAGTGAAAGAAACGATTATGTTTAGAGCTCAAAGGCCCATCACCGATCTAATTGTCCTTCCAAAAGCGAATAGAAGAACCATTACCCACTTTATGACGTAACGTGTGCAACAGAATGATATCTTTCGTATGTAAGATAGAGTAAAATTTCATTATGTTAGCCCATGTACCACTAAACTTACACGCTTTCTGATCAATCCTGTTTCATCTCCATGAATAGCTTTTACCACTTGAACCCAAAGCGAATCCGAATTTGTCACAAGACGCCATCTCCATTTTTGAAAGAGAGCGAGATTAAACGCTTTCAAACTCCCGATATTCAAACCACCTTTTCATAGGAAGCCAATATGTTGTCCAATTTAATCCATGCCATCTTCTTTTGGTCACCACTAATGCCCCAGAAATAAGAGGCCCGGAGAGATTCAAGCCTTTTAAGGACGGATTATGGGCATTTAAAGATTGACAAATAATATATGCCAAGGCTTCCTAAAACAGCTTTTATCAAGGTTAGTCGCCCATGAATTGATAACAGGTTCGCTTTCCAAGAAGATAATCTCTTATTACATCGATCTATTAAAGGCTGCCAATTCGTAATTAAATTCATATTTGACCCTATCGACAAACCAAGATATGAGAATGGAACCAAACCTGGAGCACAACCAGTAGCACGTGTCATGCCTTCAACCTCTTCCGACGAAACTCCTACCCCGTACACGTTTGATTTTGCTATATTAATCTTAAGACCAGAAGTAAAGTAGAATACATGAAACACGCAAATTATGTTGTCCATATCAAGTGGATTCCATTTCACAACATCATCAGCGTAAAAAATGAGATATATTTAAACATGAATCTCTCACCTTAGTCCCACGAATCAAACCAGAATCAACCGCATCTTGTAAAGCAATATGAAGACCTTCCATAACAATAATAAATAAGAACGAGCTTAAAGGATCACCTTGACGTAAATCACGTTTTAACGGGAATTCAGAAGTCGGGCTACCATTTACGAGAACAACAGATCTAGAAGAATGTAAACAAAATTGGATCCAACTCCTCCACTTAGTTCCAAAACCAATAACCGACATCATGTGATCATCGAACTTCTAACTTACGGTATCAAAAGCCTTTTCGAAATCGACTTTAAACACCATAAGTTTTTGGTTCCTTTTTTTGTACCACGCCATAATCTCGCTAAGCATAAGGGGACCATCAAGAATTTGCCGACCCGAAATAAACGCCGATTGCTCGGACTAACGACTTTATCAACGACTTTTGCTAACCGATCGGCTAAGATCTTCGCTATTATTTTGTATTGCATACCGATTAAGGATATAGGACGGTAATCCTTAATATGAATCGGATTAGGAACCTTCTGAATAAGAGTAATGAACGAAGAGTTTGTACCTTTAGGCATCATAGATGAATCAAAAAAATTCCTCACACAAGCCTCTACATCAGATTTAAATCAATCCCAATACGACTTGAGGAAAAGAAAAGAAAAACCATCCGGACCTGGCGTTTTTGGCTACCACAATCCCAGACTGTTGCCTTAATCTCGTCATCAGTGACTAAAGCTTCTAATTCGATCAAAACATTTATGTCTAGCATCACTCTCGGTGTAATAGATCCTAAAACAATATTACTGTCGTGATCATCAAATTTATTATTGTAGAACTTAAAGAGCCATTTTTACCCGATGAGGATCCGTTATCCACTCCCGTCAATCATTATCCCTTTCACCATTTGTTGATGTCGCTTCTGTTTTAAAATCCCGTGAATTTTTTTTGAGTTTTCATCACCTTCGACATCCTACTTGATTCTCGCCTTTTGAACAATATCCATGTCATCCAGGTTGGAGAGATCATCACATTCTTTTTGCAAATTTAATCGTTGAATTTTCTCTTCATCAGAAGCGCTACAATTGTCAATCTTTTCCTCAATTTCGATCAACTTTAACATTACCTCCTGCTTTCGAGATAAGTTATTGTTTCTTCTCAATTTCAATGAAGAACATCTTTTACTTTAGCCAAACAGTAATTAAACAACCTGTAAACATTCAACAAACATTATAGGCATATGAGAAACGGATCTCAAATCATGTCATGCCCCTGTCTACTTCATGTAATAATATCATAAAATTATAGTAAGAGAGCTAGGTATGGTGAACCACCAAATGCTCCTCACTTTGGCCCTATGGGGTGCCACGTTATTTGACACTAAAAACCCATGTTACCATGACATATTACCCCTCCTCACTTTGACCCCACCACTACCTATTTTATTTAGTTTTCCTTTATTTTTAACCAAAATAAATTTATTTCATAAAATAAAAAACTACAAACAAATACATAAACAAAATAAAAATTACGAAAAAATACGAAAAAGAATTACAAAATAACAATTACATAATAACATTTATTATTTTTGACCTGTTAAAAACACACTTTTCAACAAAATTTAGATTTAAACCAAAATTGAAAATAATAAAACTATAAGGGGAATAAATGAAAATTTACTTTTTATAAAACATTAAAATTTTTTTATTTTCAACCCATCTTCCCTACAGCATCCCTATACCAACACAGCTACACAACACACTTTTCTTTCCAGTAAATCGAAAGCGGGAGAGATTGGTTTTTTGTCGTTTACTTCCTCACTTGGGTGGCGAAGGACCTGTGGCGAGGCTTTGGCGAGCATAGGCGGTGTAGTGGCGAGGTGCCACCTAGAAGTGGCGAGCCTCCCTCGCCACGACACCCAGCCCTCTTAAGAAACTTTCTCATGGGGTATTTTGTTTATTTTCAAAATTCAAAAGTTATTAAAAAAATATTGAAAAATTATAAGTTTAAATTTAAGTCTTTCTAATTTATTTAAAATTCGACCAATAAAGTTTTATTAATCCCTTTTCTTTTTTTAAGTTTTTATTTTTATAAATTTGACACATATATTTTTGTATGTTTTCACTAAAATTCTCAAATACCCTAATTTTTTTATTATATAAAAGATATACTATCATCTTGTTGTCAAATTTATTTACATTTTCAGTTTACAATTTGTTACATAAGTTAATAATCAAAATCTGGGATTTAAACTATAAACAATAAGTGTTTGATAAGGAGATGTTATCACTTTTTTTTTATTGTTGCAGGTTAAGTGTTTGATAAAATGCCTCACTCACCATTGTTTTAATTATTCGGCTACAACTTGTATAAATTTGATAACGTGTTCACTACTTACTTATGTGAGCTCGAGTAAGGTTTTGTGACATTAAGTTATGTTTATTTTTACGATTCGCCGCAAGGTTTTTACGCGATGTATGTTTAAATTTCAGAAAGATGAGGTATAAACGTTGGAGTGTTAAAATTATATTTATTCATGAGCACACGCGTAGTTTTCAGTAATAAGATATGCAGCAACAAGCATTCAACTACAAACATGCTTTTTATAACGCATGTTATGAATTGGGTACTTGCGCATAAAGATTTGTGCAACTATCTCGTTGTTAACACTATTGTCACATAAATATAGTTTGTTTCATAGATTTGTGCAGACATTGAATTTGTGCAGGTAGATATTTTAGTATAAATAGATAAGAAGTAGATGTAGCCATATAGCTTACGTTGTTCTATGCAAATGAGGACGGTGACCTTCTCAACCACATATCAAATGAAGATTGTTCGTTGGTTGATTGGGTTTTGGTGGATAGTGCAAAAGGGGGCAGGTACTTCTTCTTGTTTTATTTTGAATCCATTTACTTAATTATTGAGTTCTAATGGACAAAATGGGTTAATTCAAAATTTTAACCCAAGAGGAACCCGGTTAAATGGGTCAAGTGGGTCGAAAGTCATCCAAAATGTATTTGATTGCCTAAACTTCGTAAATGGCTTTATTATAAATATATTGTTTTTGCATTCATAATTAACACGTTAATTTTATTTAGAATGGATAAAATTAGAACCGCACCAAAATATCCAAAACCTACTTTGACCCATTATCCATTTCATTGGACTTTACCCATGTGGCCACCTTTAACTTAGAGTTACATCAAAGGAAACTAGTTGCTCATTATGTTAAGTTGGTAAAGCACTTAACTATTAAGTTGTAGGTCAACTGTTCGGCTTTACCTCTTATAGTACTTTATTTGTAACCCAAAACAAAAATCAGAGGAAACTAGATATTGGCAGGTGATACACACTGTCTTTTACGGCTATATGTGATCCTAGACTTGTAAATGTAGACTGCAGATATAGAATATAGATGCATAAGACATGGCTTTTGTATCATCAGACTGTTTGAGAGAGTTACTTTAACAGAACCATCATAATGTAAATGCATATTTGTGAATGAGTAACCATCTTCTCTAGCAAATTATACTTATTTCGATCTCATTTACCAATTCATCACGAAAGAATCTAGTGCCGGTCTCGCTTCCTCCTCCTTTCTACTCGCTGTAGGAATCAGATAGAAACTCAAGATATTAAATTAACTAACAACGATAAACTTCTTTTTATTATTAAAGATAAAAAATCACATAGAAGGTTAAGTTCCTCCTAAATCGAAATTGTCGGTTGCTGTTTTGCTGTCTTAGTCTTTGGCCTTGAGATTATCATCTATGCCAAATTAGTCTTGGGTCTCATAAGATTCTTTCCTGCATAGTAATCTCACATACTGGCGGCATACTTCTGTGTAGAGGTGGCATAGTTGGCGGACAAATTGGGTAGTTTCTAAGTACTGGCAATGTTGGGTCGAGTGGTGTTGTCCTGCAAACCCTTTTTGTCCATTTTATCATGATCTGAATCAACAGATTAGAAGGTTGTGTGAACTAATGTTATCCACAGATTAATTATGGTTTAAAAAACTATATTCCACTTTGGGCTGATTTTTGACCTTCTAGTCCTTTTCTTGTTAAGCTTAACGTTTTGACTCTACCAATTTTCTTTTAAGATAAGCATAACCCAAACCAACCCATTCATAAACAAACGGATTAAAACTGGAACCTGTACTTGTGTTAACCTAATTTGTGGTTTAGTATACATTGTCAGTGGTAAAGGATTTAACTTGTCCCAATTTAAGTTACCACCAATCTGGAGAAAGTACGGGTGGCTGTTGGTTGGTGGTGGGATGAAACCCAAGAATTTAAGTGAAGCTTTGTCTATACTAAAACCAGATGGAGTTGATGTCATAGTGGTATCTGTTCTTCAGATGGCATTCAGAAAGATAAGTTATGCATTTCATCTTTCCTGAACGCTGTAAATTCCGTTCAGTTCTAAATACTAATCATAGTCAATCAGGAAACATAATTATCCTCTTTGTTCTGTAACTTTTTTATCCTTTACTGCTTTAGTTCCCTGTTAGGCAATTGATATAATATACTACGTTTGACGTTAGCGAGCTGTATGATAAAAATGACCGAGCATCTTTTTTTCATCATATATCCTTTTACTCAAAATGTTGCAGAAAACATGGCTCAAATTTTTTGTTAGTAACTTGTAATGGGGTTTTGGGTCCCCTTAACATCTGTATGAGAGATTAGACCATTTATAATGGTTCCCTGAGATAGAAATATGAGGAAACCAATAATTGTACTTGTTTCTTTGCCTCTATGAAAGAGACTTATAGCTATCTAGGTAACAGTATTGACATAGTTAATCGCCCTCTCCAAATTTGTGGAAAGATAAACAATAATGTTATATTATGTGGCCTAAAAGACGCTATAATATTCGATATGTTTGGGCCGTTTTTCATTGCTAATTTGGTAATCTTGTTTATTGAAAGGTTTAAAGAACACAACATTGCATACGTTGCCCTCAAGCTATCTGGAAAAGAAATCAATAACTTGTGTAATAAACCAACCAGCTGAAGTGTCTCGTGTTAATAAGAGGGATGGAGACGATAGAGCCTTGCTTAAGATGTGGGGAATAACATAAGCAAAAGATGATGCAAATGAGGACAGTGACCTTCTGAACCATATATCAGATGAAGACTGTTCTTTGGTTCATAAGGTTTTGGTGGATAGTGCAAAAGGAGGCAGGTAATAAAAAACCTTATTGTTTCTCCACATAGCTTCTGGTTTTATTTTGAACCAATTTACCTATAGTTGGGTTGATTTGGGTTATGCGTGATCTCTAATGGACAAAATGGATTAATTCAAAATTTTAACCAAAGAGGAACTGGGTTAAATGGGTCAAAAGTCATCCAAAATGTACTTAATTGCCTAAACTTCGTAAATGACTTTATTATAATACTATTTATTTTGGAATTTATGAGTAACGCGTTAACTATTTTTTAGAATGGATAAAATATGTGTTTTTGGGTCACCCTAACCCGCACCAAAATTACCAAAACCTGTGGCCACCGCACCGCTAAATGGTAAATGAGATCGAGCATGTGACCACCTCTATTTAGAGTTACATCAGAGTAAACTAGTTGCTCATTTAGTTAAGTTGGTAAAGCATCCAACTATAAAGTTGCAGGTCAATTGTTCAAGCCTTGCCTCTTACTTCATTTGTAACCCCAAAGCAAAAATCAGAGGAAACTAAAAATTGGCAGGTGACACGCACTGTCTTTTACAGCTATATGTCATGCTAGACTGGTAAATGAAGACTGCTCATATGGTATATAGATGCATAAGAGAAGGTTTATATATCCATTTACCAATCTGGGACATTTCTTAGCATGAACTGTCACATTATCACTGTTTTTGCATATATTAGAATTTACTTCGATCTCTTTTTCCAATTCATAGCGAAAGAAGCTGGTGCCGTTTTTGCATTCTCCTCCTTTCTAGATTTCCTTCGGCGTTGAAATCGAATAGAAACTCAAGATATATGTAAATAACTAACAAAGAAAAACTTCTTAAATTAATAAAAGATGGAAATCATATAGAAGGTTTAGTTCCTCATGAATCGAAATTATTTGTTGTTGTCTAAGTCTTTGGATTTTAGAGATTATCATATATGCCAAATTAGTTTTCGTCTCATAAAATTGTTTCCTGCATAGTTATTCCACATACTGGCATACTTCTGTTTAAGAGTGGCATAGTCGGCGGACTGGGTAAGTAGACAAAATGGTTAGTTTTTAAGGACTTGCAATGTTAGGTGCAAACCCTTTTTGGCCATTTTATCATGATCTGTAGACGTTTAGTTTTTAAAAATATGGTCTAAAAATATATAAAATTTCTGAATCAGCAGATTAAAAGGTTGTGTGAACTGACGTTATCAACAGATTAAATATGGTTTAAGAAAGTATGTTACAATTTGGGCATATTTTGGACCTTCTATTCCATTTCTTGTTCAGCTTAATGTTTTGATTTCACCAATTTCTTTTAAGATGAGCATAACCCAAACCAACCCATTTATAAACAAACATGTCGAAACTGGCACCTTTACTTGTGTTAACCTAATTTGTGGCTTGGTGTATATTGTCAGTGGCAACGGATTTAACTGGTCCCGATTTAAGTTAACGCCAATCAGGAGAAAGTATGGATGGCTGTTGGCTGTGGGATGAAACCTGAGAATGTAATTTGTCTATACTAAAACCAGATCGGAGTTGATGTCAGTAGTGGTATCTGCTCTTCAGATGGTTTTCAGCAATATAAGTTTCGCATTTCATCTTTCATGAACGCCATATATTCCATTCAGTACTAATCATAGCCAATCAGGAAACATAATTATCGTCTTTGTTCTGTAACCTTTTTTATCGTGGTACTACTTTAAGTCCATGTTAGAGAATTGATATAGTGTACTAGGTTTGACGTTAGCGAATTGTACGATAAAAATGGCCGAGCATCTTTTCTAATCATATATTCTTTTATTCCAAATGTTAGAGAAACATGGCTCAAGTTGTTTTGTTATTAAGTTTTAATGGATCTACGAGAGATTAGACCATATATTCTTTACGGCCCACTATTTTGAACCACCCTCCAGCTACGGGTCTGTTTGATAGTATACAACGTACCCTTCATCACTCACGTAATGATCATCCTTTTTCATGCTACTTGCAAGAAGTCCAAGCAAGTGGAATGGAAGATGCAAAGATTTCTTTGGCTCCCTGTAATATTTTCCGAGTACTGGCTTAGCGACTTCAGTCTACATCATTAGTGTCTGTTTAGAATGCCTTACATAGTTTTGGGTATTAAAATAATCATGCTTAGTGAAATATTAAAATGAAAAATATTTACCGCCTCTATTAAGTTATAGTGTGGGATTTGAGGGAAAAGATGATGAACATGGGATCCTACGTCATGAAGAATGGTGTATCAATATCATAACTCAAGGGGCCATTCACATATTTAGCTACTAGGGATTTAATTTAATTAGGAGCTTATTTTGGGCCTACAAGCTTATGTGATTTCGGATTATGCTTCATAAGCCCATTTTTTCAGCTTATTTAAATCCTCTCAAGTCTTCTAGCATTCTGTATATACCAGTCTAGTCTACCAGAGATATGGTTTAGTTTTTAAATATAATATGCACACGACACAGTTAAGATCGGAGTTCTAAGCTAACGAGCTTCAACCCTAGGTAAAAAATGTGGCTTAATCAGTTTAGTCTCGACGTATTATTTTCTGTAAAATTGGGTCCCGAAAATAGTGGAGGCCCTTGACACCATCACCGCCTGAGCTTTATACCATCTCTAGTAGTAAGCCATAGTTTATAACATCTGAATCAGCAGCTATGGTGACAATGTGAGATAGTCAGACATTTTATATAACATGTATGCTGCTAGTTATAGAACCAGTGTGTGAATTCTTTTCCATTAATAAAAAAACATTGATAGTGCAGGCAAGGCATGGAACACGTGCTCTTACTAAGAAAAGGATTCGAGACTTGGATACTTTGTCTAGCAGATTAAAAGAGCTTCTGCAAAATGCAAAAGAAAGAGGGTCGTCTTTTGAGAAAGTTCCTTCCTGGTTACCAAAATGGAGTTCTCATTGGAAGGGGAAAATACAATGATCTGCGTCTTCGTGACTCGTATCATTGTTTATGTAAGAATATGAAGTACGACTCTGAGAGCTCTTTGTTGTTTGTTTATCGCAAAGAATGGACTCTCTGCTACTTATCGTCATTGGAACGATGAAAATTAAGTACTTCAGGATCAAATTAGCTTGTAGCAGATGTGGCGGGAGTCCACTCTCAGTTGTCAACTATCTTAGTAATAGTGTACGCAAAATAGATAATCCTAAAGCTACATATCTATACTTTCTGATAGATTTTTTTTGGTTCCAAAAAGAACCAGATAAGCATTTAGGATTTGCCAAACGTAACAAAAACATATATAATACAGTACTTGATTAAAAAAAACATAAGTCGAAAAGCTATAAGCGTATGTCATACAGTAATTCATTAAAAAAAAGTCTACATAAACACGATTACATGTCAAAAAACACCCTCAGCATCTTAGGGTCTTTAGTCAATTCACTTTACACATAACTCACTTTTCTTCGTTTATCTACATAAGTCGCGGTTCAATAGGATCGATACCAAATTCCCCGAGTCTGAAGTTGTAGTCTTGTTCCAATCCGAAGTCAAAATCAATATCAAAGTGATCATCCGGTTTGTTCTCAAACCAAGCATCGTACGCAGGTTGAACAGATGACACTGCCTCGTCATCACCAAAAAGCTCACGATACATGTCTGGTTGATCATTCACGACTTCACTTTCACAATCGTTAACACCGAGAAGCTCGTCGAACGTAGTATCTGGTGGATTATTCACGACTTCACTTGCAAATACATTCTGATGATCGTTAAGCTCGTACCTAGGTTGAACAGATGACCCTGCCTCGTCATCACCAAAAAGCTCACGATACATGTCTGGTTCACTTTCACAATGGTTAACACCGAGAAGCTCGTCGAACGTAGTATCTGGTGGATTATTCACGACTTCACTTGCAAATACATTCTGATGATCGTTAAGCTCGTACCTAGGTTGAACAGATGACCCTGCCTCGTCATCACCAAAAAGCTCACGATACATGTCTGGTTGATCATTCACGTCTTCGCTTTCACAATCCTTAAAAAGGTCTTCGAGATCTAGCAGGTCATCAAAACCATCGTCATTAGAGATACCCGTAACATGATGATCAACTTGTTCTTCACTTGCATGTGCAATCTTTGGCTTTTTTGAACTGCACTCAGAAGTAACAGTGGAGTCGCAAGATGCATCATAGTTTGGTAAATTTATGCGTGCAAGTGAGCCGTACAACTTGAAAGCAGCTTGATCATAAGCCCTAGCAGCTTCGACGGCAGTAGGGAAAGTCCCAAGCCACAACCTTTCACCCTTTGGTATTCGTATCTCAGCAACCCACTTACCCCATGTTCGTTGCCTCACGCCTCGGAAAGTGCACTTTGTATTCTCGGGTCCACCTTTACCTTTCATGCAGCCCTTGGTAGAACCCTTAGCAGGAGGTTTACGGGTTTTAGTTTTAGGATCACTGTTAGTTAGTTCCCACTTGGCAAGTGTTTCTGCAAGGAACTTGGGAGCCTCGGATCTTTTTCGTTTTTGCTTCTTGCAGGTATCCATATTATTGTTGCGACAACTTGTTCACTGATCGAATAAAAGGAAGGAATGTTAGTGTTACGTTTTTGGAGAGATCGACCCGATGCGATTAAAGAGAATGGTTGTTTGAGTATGCAATTCAGTCGGCTCTCTTTTTGTATATATAAGCCCGTTAACCGACTTCCTCGTCAAATATAAGGAAACTTTTTCTTGGGCTTATTAGTGACGAGCATGTATGGGCTTATAAGCCGTTAACCGACTTCTCTCGTCAAATTAATATAAGGAAACTTTTTCTTGGGGCTTATAACCCGTTAACCGACTTCCATCGTCAAATTAATTTAAGGAAACTTTTTCTTTCCTTTTGCTTTCTCATCATTAGTAAAAGGAAATACCAAGTATAAGGAAACTTTTCTTTCCTTTTTCGTGTTTTACAATTAGGGTTCTTTTTCTTTATTTAGAACCACTAGGGAAACCCCTAAAACTCATGGCTTCACACTAAGGAAGAAAATCATGGATTTTTGTCTCTTGCAAAACGACCAAACTCCCTTCCCAAGCTCCAAGAGAAACCCAGGTGACCAACTGCTCTAGAGGTGTTGCTTAGCTTTTTATTGTTGCATAAATTCAACCACGCGTATTCGGAGTTTTTTAGGTTGACAAAAGTACAAACACAACATTCTTTTCTCACAAGTAGAGGGACAAATTCTTACCATCTATTTTTGTTTGATTTAAATGTGAAGATTAATCTAAGATTTTAAAAATACGGAGAGACCATTTTTGCCAAAGAATCCAAAAGTTTCAAAAATCGAGCAAAAGAATTAAAGTTGTAAATTTTTCGAACTGATTTTTATTAATGGTGATATTTTATTATTTAAAAAAAATGAAATATCACCGGTGATTAAAGAGTCCGGTTATTTTGCATACCTTGTATCTTTTGGATACAAGGGGGATACAAGGGGACAAATCTGGGCCACTCATCACATAAAATCTAACGATCCAGATTTAAAGAAAAAGAAAAGCGGACGGGTAGTTTCGTCTTTTCACTACCCCGCCCAAACCCTACAAACTACTATCTATCTTTGTTTCTCCGTCATTTCATTTCATACAAAAACACACACACACAAAAACACACACAACAACCACCATAACCGTCATCTTCTTCCCCAAAAATCCACCGGAAACATCTCAAAAAACAGATCCGGATCCAAAATTAAAACTTCGAGATGAAATCGAAGGCTAAAACGGAGCCTTCTACCAACAAAACAGACAAAAATACGATCAAAACAAGACAAAAAAGTATAAAAATACAGTGCTTTTTATATGCTTATCATGCTTATTGTATCCTTTTCAGCTTATTCTATACTATTTCAGCTTATTCTATGCATATCATGCTTATTCTATGCTTTTTCTAGTTTTTTAAGCTTTTACAGTGCTTTTTCTATGATTATATGCTGACTATAATAGATCTAATATACAAAACGTCATTTTTTTGTTTTAACTGACTTTATGTGTTCTAATATTACTTGCATGTGGATATAATCATCTAGGTTGAAATGAAAGAAACATCATATATGATAAACGTTAATCATATATGTTGTATAACATATTTAATTTTTTTTAACAATAACAGTTATTTCTTTTTCATTTATGATAAGAAAGCTTATTAAACTTGATGTGTGAGATGGAAAATCTTACTTTTTATATCTTTTAAGAAAAAGAGGTTTACAAAATTATACATCATATATGATAAATGAAAATCATATATGATAAGCACTTACATATATGTTAAAAAAATTTCATCGTTGATAAATGATACATCATATATGATAAAATCTTATCATATATGATATATCATGCTTGATATTTGACGAACAATAAAAAGCACAATTAGGATTGAAAAACATATATCATAAGCACTTATCATATATGTTATACAATATTTCATAGTTGATAAAATGATACATCATATATGATAAAAAATTATCATATATGATATATCATATATAGATATTTGATAAATGAAAAAGTTACATCATAATGATACTAACGTATCATATATGTTACTAATGAATAATATTTGATAGGTCATGCATCATATATAGCATTCACATATGTACTTTTGTCTAACTTTACACTTTTATTGCAGATAAACAAACAAATTACCCTTTTAACTCAGGTAAACTGATGCAACTAAAAAGAAGTTAAAAAAATAGTATTGTAAAAATAGGTAACATATTTGATAAGGCTTTGTCATTTGCAGTTGCAAAGAAAATAAGACAAGCCAAGGAGACAGCTGCCGTTCAGGAAAAAGAAAAAGAACCTAAGGGAAAGGCCAAAGTTGGCGCTGAAGCTAAAGAAAAAAATAAAAATGTTGTAGCAAAGGCCAAAGAAAAAATGGCTGCCAGAACAAAGAAAGTGGAAAAGCCAATCGAGAGTACAGAAGGTAAGAAAAATATACTTTGTATCATACTACTTCATTAGAAAAAACATACATTAATGAACAACTCTTTGCTCTGTAAAAATGTAGAAGAAAGTGAGTCACAAGACGAAACAATCAGCAGCGGGGAAGAATATGAAGAGGAAGAACCCGAGTCTGAACAACCCAAGACTGAAGAAGGTAAGGAGGATGAGGAAAACGAAGAAGAGCTAGAGGGCAATGACGAGGGGGAAGACGAGGGAGATGAGGAAGACGATGAGGAAGAGGATGTCAATGATGAGGGTGAAAGTAGCGAGGAGAATGATGAAGACCAGGAAGAAGAGGAATCTGAGAAAGAAAACAGGGTCAAAGACGTTTTGAAGAAAATAACAAAGATCAAGTTCATCAACCCTTCAAAAACAAAAAAAGGTAACAGTTAATGATAATTTTATCAAATACGATATAGTATACACTCTGAAGAAAATATTTATGTCTCATATATGTTGATTGTATAATACTAACACATTTCAATCTATTTTGCAACACTGCAAGCTTTTCTGAATTGGAAAAGAAGGATAAAAAAGCCGGAAAAAGGAAATTGGAACAAAAGCAAGAAGCAAAACGTCCACATAAAGGGACAAAAAGACAAAAGCATACATACAGCGGGGGCAAAAAAACAACCGAAAAAAAAGAAACACCTTCGCAGGAAGAATCAAGTGAAGGAGAAGAAGATGAGCTGATGGAAGAGAAAAACAAAACTGACGATGACGAGGAGAACGAACCTGTACATGCGGTTGGCACATCAAAGATGCTAGTTGTCAAACCTTCACCTTCTAAAGGCAACAAGTTAAAAAAATACAAAACTGAAGAAGAAGACGACGACTATAAGATGGTTTTGGTAAAAAAAAAGAAAGGTAGAGGTCCGACGAAAAAGAAGAAGCCAAAGGTATACCCTACTGCCTTGACCAGATGCTCACCTAAATCGTTGTTCGAAGCAACCTCGGGACTGTCAGATGAGAGAAAGAAAGTTCTAAAACAAATCGGTTTTGAGAGGTACATTGAGTTTCCCATAGACGAGATGTCTTCACACCTTCTGTACCATGTTGTCGAGAAGTTCCATCCACAAAGCATGGAACTGAGACTCCCCAAAGGATCGATCAAAATAACAAGAGAAAGGGTGCAACAAATGCTTGGTGTCCCGATGGGGACAATATCTCTTAATGAACTGCCAGAAAGGGAAAACGATGATGCTTTCATCAAAGAATGGATGGCTCATTACGACACATTAAAACCAAGCCCAACAACAATTGCAAAAAGGATCCAGTCGACCAACACAACAGACTTCACCTTCATAATGAACTTCCTTATGCTCTTTGGTGGCACGATGTGCAACTTAGACTCTGGTGGGAAAGTCCTTTTGAAGATTTTGAAAAAGGTCACAGAGAAACACAACATTAATGAGATCGATTGGTTGTCCTATATACTAGAATGCCTCAAGAAAAGTAAAAGCAAGTGGAACGAACAAGCTGTAAAAAGATGGTACAACGAACCTGCTACTTTCTTATGTGTAAGTAAAACCAACTTTTTTTTAAATTTAAAACTTACTTTGTATGTTTTCGTTGTCTTTAACCAAAACAAACTTGTTCTTTTCACAGCTGCTTTACTTGGACTCAACTTACTTCCCAGACGTAGCCGTGATGCGGCGAAGACCAGCAATAAGAAGCTGGAACGGTCGGTTGATGAAGTTGAGAATACAAGAAGAAATGAAAAATCAATGTTTGGGGAACCTAGAGCATCAAGATGAGTACAAGGAAGAAGATGTCCATATGGGGATTGATGTGTACAAAAACAACGACTTCTATCTAGAACCAATTAAAGACAGGAAACCACAAACACTAGAGGTAAAACAAAAAACTATGATTTTCATATATGATAGTATGAACTATCATATATGATATGATAAAGTATCATATATGAAAGATACTAATACACTAACAACATACTTTTTTCTATGCAGGAGTTTGTTGAAAAAAGTATTGATCGATTTGGAGAGATATATGAGGCAAGGAGAGTGCTTGTTGAAACACTTGGAGAAGGACTTAGAAAGTTTGAAAATGATGACACATTGCTTGGTCTATGCAAAGAATACCAGGTGATATTCAAGATAAACAAGGACGATGGGCTTGATGTGGATTTCATGGATTGGGAGCAAACCTCCACGGATGATGGGAAAAGAAAAGATGCTCCTATTTCAGAAAAACAGCCGGTTACTCTTGAAAATATACAAACTAAGGATGAGGAATCTGCTAAAAAAGCTCAAAAGGAAAAAGATAAAGAAAAGTAAACTGCAAAAGAGCAACTGGTCACCGAAGCAGGGTTGGTTAACCAACCAAAATCAGCTAAAGAAGCAGCGATGTTGGCAGATGTTCATAAGACTGTTTACACAGACGAGCCATTGTCCGGGGAGTTTGAAAACGACCCAGAGTTTGATGAATACCTGGACAGGTATTGCATGGAGTTGGAACGCCAAGCTAAAATTGAAAGCCAAAAAAAGAAGCTTGAGGAAGACGAGATGGCGAAAAGGAAAACAAGAGGGACGAGGCAACCAAAGTCTCTCAAATCAACACCATCTTTCAGCCAAATCACAAAAACGCCTGAAACAACACCTAAGAAGATAGTGATGATGGTAGAAGAAGATGATGCTTCAAAAGTACAAAAGAGGCCATCCTGCTTGCTCCTTTCAAACTACATAAACAAGAAAGCACCAGCACAGGGAAAGCTCACTGTAGCAGAGATGATGATAGGCGAGAGTTTGTTCTCAATGATTAATGACAGCCTGTAAGTAAAAGCTAAAACACTAACAAACTAATTATCATTCAAGTAGGATCATATATATGATAAAAAGTAATTGAACTATGTTTGCAGGGATCATATTCGAGTCAGCGAACCATAATTATGCTTGCATGAGGGACAACATGCAGACAATGGCTCCAGGTCTAAAGGTAGATGCACCTGTCATCGACGCCTACTCAAAAGTTCTAAACTTTGAAGAACACACACGCACAGGAGGAAGAAAGAAGAAACAGTACTTCATGTCAACTATGATTGTAAGTACATCTTACATCATATATGTTTTTTAAAACAAAAATATGTCCACAAACTAAAAAAAATATCTTGTTGATTATGCAATACAAACAACAAACATGTTTGATTGGAAGCTGCCAAACGGACAGTATGACGTCCAGAAGCAGTTTCAAAAATTTTAAGAAAGCATGAGAACCTCCATGGGAGAAGATGAGGACTTGCTGTAATTGAAGAGTGTAAATCTGGTAAACACTTGACTAACATATATGATAAAAAAAGTAAAACATATATGATAAAACCTTATCATATATGATGAGTGACATGCAATCAAAAGCAGTAGGATTAGAACATATATGATATTACAGTTTACAATAGATTCAAAATATATAACTTATAAAAACTCTGCAGGTGTTCTTCCCTGTCATCTCTCCAGCACTACTACTTGGTTGTCTTTAACCTCATCAACGGCGCTGTGTCAATCATCGACAACTCAAAAGTCGCCAGCACATATGAAAGCAAGTACCAGACGTATTGTGACCTACTGGTAAGTCACTAAATACATAAATAAACTAAAAAAACATGAACATCTGTGCATTTCAAAAGCATCTAAAAAAATAACACACCAAAGAATATGATAAACTTGGGGCTTGTTTTGCAGATGAAAATGTTAATGATGTATATGGAGAGCGTCTAACATAAGATGACGAAAAAACTCAGGAAGCATACAATCATTAGACAAAGTGGGGAACAATGCACAACGACGTCGATTGTGGGGTGTTTGTAATGATGCACATGGAGAATTATGAGGGAGAAAGTGCAAAAGGTTGGGTTTTAGACTTCCCGAGTGATTCAGATGAGCAAAGAAAGGAAATACTGAAGCTAAGGTTCAGGATCGCTGCAAAGATATTATCACACGAGAAGAACACCAAGAGGCAGCAGGTAACCGATGAAGCTTATGAATTTGCAAGAACCCACCAGATGCAACCAATCAAGACAAAGGTTATCAAAGAGGCAATCAAAAAAAGAAAGGAGGAACAAGACATAGATGTCGCCAAGAGCGCCATCTGAAGAAGAAAAGACAAAAAGACAATACAGTTTAAGACTTTTATATTTAATTTGGTCTGTAATAATTTAGATTTTTGTTTAAGACTTTCACTTTGCTTAGCCTATCCTCTGGGAAAGGGGTACGCGACATGCAGGAGAACCCATGGTGGGTTGCTCCAAACTTGGGGTCAACTAGTCGTAGATCATGGATCGGTTAATAGGCATCCATTAGTTCGACTACCCCCGAGTCATGGCGCCTACCTTAATAAGCTTTAACGCTTAACCCACTGGAACATTAGGCTAGGCAAAGAGATTAGTGAACTGATTTAGATTAGAAGCAGTTAGATGACTTATCCAATCAGAAAAGGAGTACGCGGCATGCAAGAGAACCCATGATGGGTTTCTCTAAGCTTGGGGTCAACTGGTCGTAGATCGTGGATCGGTTAATAGGAATCCATTAGTCCGACTACCCCTGAGTCATGTTGCCTACACCTGACATACCATTAGAAAACATTTGGAAAGAATCGTAGGGAAGACAAGTTGCTGGCGGTAAAGTAGGATGTACCGCATTTTGTGGATACAACTTGTTTTAACTTGTAACCCGTCGAATTTTCTATTATGAAATGGAAGATAAATATTTTGTTTCATATGTATTGTTCTTGTATTAAATTTCTAGAGAATAGAAGGATATTGAAAAACATGTAAACCGTTAAAAACAAAACTATCATATATGAAACATAGTTTCATATATGATAGTCCAAAAAAACTTGTAAAAACACACTTGCTCTAGAAACGAAATTCTAGAAAGAAGTAACATTAGTATCATAAAAACTATCATATATGATACATACGTATCATATATGTTGTGTTGACAACTTAACATATATGATACATTAGTATCATATCTGATAGTCCAAAAAAAACTTGTAAACTGAGAAAAGCAAACAAACTAAAAAAACTAAAGGATTGAACACAGCTTAACATATATGATACATATGTATCATGTATGTTGTGTTGACAACTTAACATATATGATACATTAGTATCATATCTGATAGTAAAAAAAACTTGTAAACTGACAAAAGCAAACAAACTAAATAAAACTAAGGGATTAAACACAACTTCTCATGACTCATTGACATATGATTATCCAAAAAAGGATAGAGTATCAAAAACAACTTCTCATGAATCAAAGTGATCAAGAAAAAATAGCATCATACATCATAATGACATGTTCAGAAACTACAAACAGTAAAATAAAACGGGAAAAAAAATCCTAAAACAAACACTTTTCTTCTATCCAACTTCATCCACTCGTACTTGCATCTGCAACAGGTGGATCCTCAACAACGACTTCCTCCAATCGCTTACCAGTGCAAGTCCTCTTGTTATGATCAGTACCCCCGCACACCGAACATGTAATCTTGTTCTTCTTGCCTTTCTCAATAACTATCTCTCTACCACCTTTAATACGCAGCTTTTGACGCCTAGGACGTCCTCTAGGGGTTCCAACACCTGGATTATCAACCAAACGTACCGACGGATGAGAGACACCAACGAGCTGCTCCAAACAGTCTATCTTCTTCTTAAATGGAGGATTCGGGCAATCCGCTTCAACATCTTTCTTCAGCTGCTTCAACTTTTCAACAAAAGCACCCAACCTAGGCTCGTGTTTGCTCAACAAATGCACACAATGATCAACAATAGATTTCGCCTCGCTCGAATAATTCTCCAAAACAACATTCTTCTCCCCATACCTGTTACTCTTGTTCCTCAACGCAGCCGGGATAAGGTTCTTGGTCCAACGCTTAAGAATGTATTGCTGAGGGATCATCTCGATATTGGCATTCTTGAACACGCAAAAAATATGCCTGCATAATATCCCAACCCTCATAAACAACTGGCATGTACAAATAACTAAACCATCCTCTAAGTTGCGCAAGACCTGGGAAAAAAAACCAAAAAAAGGAAGTGAATATCATATATGATACATGTGCTTATCAAATATGATATGTCAAAAAAAAATAATTATATCAACCAAAAACTCACATACCTTGTACAACCCATCTTCTCTAGTAAACATGTCAACCTCATCATCTTCCTTCTCCTTCTCTTTATCATTGCCATTTTCCTTATCTTTCACATTATTAGAAGACTCGCCAACTTTACCCTTATCAGTAACCTTATCATTCACCTTCTTCTTGTTCAACTTACCAGGCTCTTCATAAACAAAATGCCTAACTCTGATAACAGAAACCTCAGAACCCTCGAGCACATTCTTAGTATCTGTCTGGCAATACCATAATACAACGAAAATCTCTTTCTGAACCAACTCACACAAGGTACGAGTGTAAACCATTGCAGCATGCTTCTCAATCTTGAGAAAAGTCCTTAACTTCGGAACAGTATCCATTGTATTATGATCCATTCTATCTTAAACACTCCTTTGCTTTTCCATCGCCGTCTCAAAGCAATTCATAAAGTTCATAAGAGTCGAGCTAGAATTGGTAAAGTGGGAGAAGAAATAATTCTCGCTCTCTGATCTAGACGTAGTCCTCATCAGTCCACACAACGGCGAGTCAGAAAAATAAGCAGGGATCCAAGTTGAACGCATATCATACATCTTCGTCAGCCACTTGTGTCCCACCAAATTAAACTCTGTCATCAGATCACCCCATCTGGTGTCAAACTTCTCGGGACCAATGTACATGTTCCAAATAATCTTGTTTAACTTCTCTTTAAAAACCCGATCATTGTATATTTTCTCACATATCTGCAAAGACATACAAAAACCAAATGATATGAATCAAATTCTGTTCTCACATCATATATGATGCTACTTCAACATATATGATACTATTAAAATATCATATATGATGCTACTTCATCATATATGATACTAGTCTTAAAAAAGTACCTTCGTTGGAAGCTTCTGCGTGATATGCCACATGCACAGCCTATGCTTTGTACCAACAAACTCGGCTTCAATGGCATTCCTCATCGCCTTATCTTGATCATTCACTACTATGCTAGGTGCTTTACCAAACGCTTTGATGAAGGCTTTAAGTAACCAAACATACGATTCCGTGGTCTCGAACTTGAGCAAACCAGCAGCAACCGTAACACACTTCCTATGGTTGCCAATCGTCGTATAAGGAACAAATACCATTTTGTACTTGTTTGTCTTAAACGTAGCATCAAAAGAGACAACATCACAAAACTCCTTATAGTTGTACTTGGAGACTTCATCAGCCCAGAATAGACCAATAAGCTCAGCCTTGTTAACCAAATAATCAAACGAAAAATCAGCAACGTACTCCTTCCTCTTCTCCATCTTGTTTATCAACATATGCGCGTCATAGTCCCCAATGTAACAGTTGACGCTACGGAAGAAGTTCTTGAAGTCAACGGTAGTACCGTGAACGAGCAGATAAGAACCCTTGATCCCAGTCAGAAGGTGATGAGCTCTTGTAGCACCGATATTCACACTCGCAGCCTTAACAATAAACACTTGCTCCGCGTATGTTAACTTCCTCTGATTCTTAGACAGATGCTTGTACTCCTCGCGTTCAAGCTCATGATTGTGGATAATATGAAATACACTCAACTTGAACTTCGTCGTACCAGGGATCAAGTCAAACACAACACGAGCTTTACAACCGGTGATATGCAGATTTGAATGCCTCATTTGGTTGTAACCATTCTCCAAATCTAGGGTGTCTACATATATATCCTTGGGGGAACCCTTCCTGTTGCAAACCAAATAGTTTTGCTTCACAATCCCGCTCCTCAATCTTTTCTGACACGATTTCCTAACAACAAAACCAACTTTAACATCATACTTCTTGTAAACAGCAATGCAATGCTCAACTGAATCGTACTTGTTCCCTTTAACAAGTAAAAACTCGGCAGGCACTTTCGGAATGTAGTAAACAGTACCGCCAGGAGTATCAAAGTTGGAATGAGTGATATACGACTCAGGAGTCCGCACAACATTCAACTCTGCAAAAAGAAACATATAAAAACATATATCATTACAAAATACTAGAAAAATTCAACACATATCATGTAAACATCATATATGATAGTATATGTTACATGACTATCATATCTATGTAAAAATACAAACATCATATATGATATGTTGCTATCATATATGATACATTGGCAACATGCACTAAGCTCAACAAAAACTAGAAAACTTACTCTTAACAGCTTCCGCTTCTTCACCGTCTTGTTCATACGCAGAAATCTCATCCACAAGACTATGAAGAACACTTTCGGATGGCAGATACAAACCTTGATCGACACTAGTCTGATCACTAGTCAAATCAACCAACGTAGAAGGATTAACAACACCACTATGACCACTAGAATCACTCGAATCCATCATTAAAACCTAAGCAAATCGAAAAAACAACAACTCATAAAAAGCTTATCTAAAACCTAAAAGAATCAAAGCTTATTAAATAAGCTTATAAACGATATCCATAAAAATAGACCAGACACATAAAATAAGCTTATAAAAAAAGCATATTAATCGTTCCAATCGATTAATAAGCTGATTAATAAGCTTATTAATCAATCCGCTCGATTAAATACGCTTATTTATAAGCTTATTAATCAATTCGAACGATTAATAATCTTATTAATCAATCGGATAGTTAATAAGCTTATAAATAAGCGTATTTAATAATCCGATCTATTAATAAGCTTATTAATAGATGGGAATCGCTTATTTATAAGCTTACTAATAAGCTTATTAATAAGCACTATTAACAAACAGTATATCTAGAGAGAGAAACATAGAGAGAGAAAGTAACAGTTTTATCGGGGAAGAAGAACGAATAATGAAACGTGTTTGTTAAAACCGTATATATATATATCCCGACGTGAAAAGACGAAAATACCCCTGCAGTATAAACTGGGGGATTTAATCTCAGCCCTTGGATGAGATGCAGATGGAAGGTGGGGATGAGTCCCATTGTATCTTAGAAAACTTTGGTATCCAAAAGAACTTAAATCGGTGATATAATAATTTTATCACTAGTGATATTTCATTGTTTTTTTCACTAATGAAATATCACCGTTGATAAAAATCACTTTATAAAATTTACAATTTTAGTCCCTCCACCGTTTTTTTTTGCATTTTTTTTACATTTTAGCAAAAACAGTCCCTCTATGGTTTTTTTATTGAATATAATCTTAAGTAATAAATGACTAAAATTAATCCCCTTATTTACAAATAAAAGAAAGTTACAAAATAACTAACTCTTTTCAAATTACCATAGTGTTTTAAACAAGTAATTAACAAAGTGAACATTTTTAGAAATATTTAACATAGTATCTAGTTTTCTTCTTTTCATAAAATTATAAGAACTTGTGAAGGTTTTAGCGTATGTAATCAACCATCCTTTCCTTAATCGTCATAAATATTTTATCAAGTTTGCACAATGATAGCAATCAGACCTGCGTCCTCATTAGATCCTCATCTCCCTCGCAGTCGTCAAATTTTTTCACGTTCTTGTCTCTTTTTATTACGTCTTCGTCAGATTTACGTTTTTGTTTTTTTCCACACGTTTTCGTAAGTTTTCAAGTTTTTGTTAGTTCATTCACGTTCTTGACAGTCGTTTTTGTCAGTTTTTACGTAAAAACCAGACGAAAACGTACAAAAATGTTAAAAAACAAATGGGCGAAAGCGAACGAAAATGTACAAAAAACGTTAAAATGTACAATTCTTTTGAATTTGTTGTGAACGAAACGTGAAAAAATTCCATTCTCCTAATATGATAAATTCTTTTAATTTTGCAGTGAAGATGTTGTCGTATTAAAATATTCGTTTAAAAAACACTATAGAAAAAGTCACTGAGAAGTTTCTTAGGATTTTAATGATTAAGAAAGTGTTAAAAAAACCCAAACCTCCTCCTAAAAACCTATATCTACAAAAAATCCCAATATCCTCTATTAAAGACATATCTAGACCCAAACTCATCTAAACACAAACCCATCCAGATATAAAACCATATAGACCCATCTAGACTCAAAACCATCTAAAACGCACACCCTTATCAAACGGTTAGCAAATTTCAAAACACACACTCTTATCAAACCGTTCACAGAATACATTAACAAGTTCATATTTTCCACCTCAGAATAATATTTGTCAAATTTCGGATGCATCACATTTTGTTGGTAAACCTGGGTTTCCGACTCGACATTACGATCCGAATAATCCTAGGACGGATACCCTTTTGGATAGCCCAGACTCATCGAAGGTGAACCTCCGTGGCCACCTCAAATGTACAGACATAGTGAGGTTTGAACCCTTGACCTCTTGTTCGAGAGGCAAGGACCTTACCACTAGGCCACTTGGTGGTGATTATCTATAGGATGTCGATCATGAATAGCAAAATCGAGTTGTTTTTTATAGAGTGCGAGCAGTGGCTGATTCATTGACAAGTGTATCTGATGTCACATACTTTGTCCCTAAAATTGTCAAAGTATATTTAGAAAAAGCTTTTAGAAAATGTCACAACTTTTTCGATTTAGCCCAATCATTTGAAGTTGGAACTGAATGATATTTGCTCCTAATATGATTGCCAAATTCCACTTCTTTCAGATCATACCTAGAAAAAGCATCTTCATATTTTGAGCCGCTTCTAACATAACATAAGTCGAGTTTCACCTAGTAGGACAATCAAGTAGCAAACTCTAGTGCTATCACATCTAGTACTTTGGGCACACACTAGTACAAAAAATGGTATCCGTCACACACAAAAAGAGTGACCGTAGGCCTACAGTCACATGCGGTTTTTTTAGCCTTTGTGACCAAATGTTTCGCGACCGTAGGTACCATACGGTCACAATATGATCTAAGTAACGATAACCATCAAGAAAATGTGAGCAATACTCGAAAATGTGTGACGAACTAGGTATAATATTTGGTGTTTTAGTGAATATGTGTAACGGTAAACACTCTACAGTTACACTAGTTTTGTTTAAGAGTGACTATTGTTTATAAGTTTGTCACATGAATATACAATATGTGTGACATTTACTATGTGATTAGTGTATTTTGTGTGACTATATGTATCAAATAATCACATGAAGGGCATGTTTGTGTGACCTTTTATGACATGTAGTCACACAAATTATGCTAGTGGCTCTGAGTTTGTCACATACAATTAACCAAAGAGTTACCAATAGTAGTAATAAGTGTGACTGTATGCTTTGTCAAGTCAAGCAAATTGTATTTTGTGTGACTATATGCATCAAATAGTCACATGAATTGTATGTGTGTGTGACCTTTTATGACATGTAGTCACACAAATCATGCTAATGGCTCTGAGTTTGTCACATACAATTAACCAAAGAGTTACCAATAGTAGTAATAAGTGTGACTGTACGCTTTGTCAAGTCAAACAAATTGTATTTTGTGTGACTATATGCATCAAATAGTCACATGAAGGGTATGTTTGTGTGACCTTTTATGACATGTAATCACACAAATTATGCTAATGGCTCTAAGTTTGTCACATACAATTAACCAAAGAGTTACCAATAGTAGTAATAAGTGTGACTGCATGCTTTGTCAAGTCAAGCAAATTGTATTTTGTGTGACTATATGCATCCAATAGTCACATGAATTGTTTGTTTGTGTGACCTTATATGACATGTAGTCACATAAATCCTGCTAATGGTACTAAGGTTTTCACATACAATTAATCAAAGAGTTACCAATAGTAGAAATAAGTGTGACTGTATGCTTTGTCAAGTCAAGCAAATTGTATTTTGTGTGACTAATTGCATCCAATAGTCACATGAATTGTTTGTTTGTGTGACCTTTTATGACATGTAGTCACACAAATCATGCTAATGGCTCTGAGTTTGTCACATACAATTAACCAAAGAGTTACCAATAGTAGTAATAAGTGTGACTGTATGCTTTGTCAAGTCAACCAAATTGTATTTTCTGTGACTATATGCATCCAATAGTCACATGAATCGTATGTTTGTGTGACCTTTTATGACATGTAGTCACACAAATCATGCTAATGGCTCTGAGTTTTTCACATACAATTAACCAAAGAGTTACCAATAGTAGTAATAAGTGTGACTGTATGCTTTGTCAAGTCCAGCAAATTGTATTTTATGTGACTATATGCATCCAATAGTCACATGAATTGTATGTTTGTGTGACCTTCTATAACATGTAGTCACACAAATCATGCTAATTGTACTGAGTTTGTCACATATATTTAACCAAAGAGTTACCAATAGTAGTAATAAGTGTGACTGTATGCTTTGTCAAGTCAAGCCAATTATATTTTTTGTGACTATATGCATCCAATAGTCACATGAATTGTATGTTTGTGTGACTTTTTATGATATGTAGTCACACTTTGGAATGTGACTAACAATGATAATAAGTGTGACTATGTTTCATCTTCTAGTAACCTTTTAGAATTCAATAAAAACAAAAAACAAAATTCTGGAAATCAAATTTCAATTGAATTAATATATAAAATTGAATGTATATAAGCAAATTAACAACTGTAATGTCGTATTATTCTCAAGTAACATACTTTTCACAAAGAATCACACTTGTAAAGACTTTGAATCACTGTATTGTAAAGTCTTTTGAGCCTTGTTATTCATAGCTTGTTTCTGCATATGAGGAATAGTCGTAAATGTACTGCCTGCTGGAACGTTCATCGAGCGCTTAGATTCTATCTTTGGTGCACTTTCAACAATAGCTTTTATGGTATTTGGTGGTGTTGTTTCCTGTAGGGAAACAAAAGCCGTGTATTAAACATTGATCTAAATATGAAAAGCTATGTATATGTAGGATGATAAATCAAGTGTATGTACATGTTGATAAAAAATAACCTTTTCCTTTGGCCATGCCACAAAACTACCTTTTACATCCTTAACAGTTTTTAAACCATTATTTCCGTCATCATGTGTGAATGCTGCATCCACTAGGGATTCATCAACTGAAACTTTGTAGCAATTTTTTGGTAGTGGTTGCTTATGAATCATTACATTGTATCCATCCTTAGACTTGTATACCCTACTGATACCAATGATAATTGTCCTAGAGATGTTCCACAGTTTGCACTTAAATGTCTGAAGAAAATATGTTTACATGCGTTAATGAGAAATAAATTAAACAAGTAATTATATGAATAATGATGAAATACTTACATCTGGTAGTGATGGTGGAGACTGATTTACTTTTGATTTAGAAGGTGTACGCTTCTTTCGTAATGATGAAATAGGTACGTCTTGTTGTGTCGAGGGAGACAGATTTTGTTGTGATCCGGAAGCTGGAGAAATATCTTCATGAGATTGGGAATTTTGAAGTGGAGACTTCTTTTCTAACGGTCTAGTCTTATTTTTTGCTCCCCTAGTTCTAACAGGTCCCTGCATATATACATAACACAGTAAATATGTAAAACCCGTAAAAATAAGGTCATAATTTAATTCTATTTTTAATTATTTTGAAGTATTTTATAACGTTAAATATTATTATGTTTAACGGTTTAAGTTGAAACCGATATTAAATATTATATTTTAATATTTTGACGAGTAACGAGGACTACTAGTGATCGCGATACCGACGGATGCCAAAATTTTTATATTTTATTATCGATCGTTTCGATATTTAATACTTTCGACGATATCGTTTTAATTACGTATCAAGTCGTATATTATTATTTTTCGTGTGCGTTTAAACTTTTAAAAAGTATTTTTACGAAACCCGAGTCTCGTAAATATTTCAAAATTTACAATTTATATTTTCTACCCTCTTAAACTATTTTATTCCATTTTAGACCAAAACTATCACAAATTTGGCAAAAACTACCCTAACCTTACACTATATATAATATTTCCACTATCTCATTTTCATTTTAAAATTCATTTAACCAAAATTTCTTCCTTCCTCCTCCATTTTTCTTTCTTAGCCATACACCCCATCAACACCAATCATCAAATTTTTTGATGATCAACTTTGATCCATCCAAAAACAAAACAAGTCCCATTCCTATTTTTGAAAGGTGATTCTAATGATACCATTTTTACTTACATGCATCAAGTTTTATTTTTTTTATTGTTAGGTGGAGATTTTGATCATGCATATGTTACTAGTGATGATCAAATGATGTTATTGCAATGTTTTTGTTAAAAAGTTGATTTTTAATTTTTGGGTTTTTGATTTTGATGATGATACAAGTGTTAGGATTGGTTTATGGTGATATTAGGATGTTAGGTTGATGTTGAAAATGATTGGTTTTGATCAAAAACATGATTTTGTGGGAGATTTTGAAAGGTGATTTTGGGCAGTAGGTTTGAGGCCATTTTCGAGGGTCTTAAGTCTGAATATAGGATGATATGATGGGATTATGTTGTAGAGAATTTCGTTAGCTTCGATTTGATATAAAGTAGGCCTTCCAACTCCAAACGAGGTGGAAGTTACACTAGTTTGATTTTCGTGTACTGGGAGACGAGTGTCGACACAATCCGAAAATTGTTGTCGATATTTGGATCGAATCTCGGGGACTATAAAATGAGTTTCAAAATGATTCAAGAGCTGTTCTCAGGCTCCAAGTTTAGCATTTTGAGTCTATTTTTAGAATCAAGTGGCGGTTTTACAAACGGAGTTGTTTAGAATGGTCAAAATGGTTTCGTAAGACAAGGTCGCTAAACAGTCCGGATTTTGTGATTCAAAGATGAGTCGGGCAGGGAACTTTAGAAGTAAAATCTTTTGATGGGCTCTTGAGAGGACTTTATACATATAGTAAGTAAGTTCTCTGAGTAATATCATAAAAATTTGATGTGTCTAAGTATGGGAAAACGGCTTGGACATTTGGTATGTTCCGGCAGATTTTTGTTAAAGGCATAGAACAATAAAATGAATATATAGGAGAGTGTAATAGTATCACTTGTATCATTTTCTCTCGAGTTTTTCGTGATTTTATGAGTCGAGTTTTATATTCTTATGTATGGTTTATTTCTCGAGTCTATTATTAATGAACGCACCTCATTGGATAGGTTGCGGTTCTCGTGTTTGAAAGGCATCATCTATCGGCGGCGATCGTCTCATTACCACTATTGGCTAAGGTGAGTCTATAGCCTCGCTTTATACTAGTTATTAAATGATTTTAAACCCGCGAGGGGGAATACATGTTTTATAAACTTAGAACACAAGATTTTTATGGTATGCTTTGTCCCTCTATGAATGGACCCGTGGTTGCCTTTAAATTGCATTAAGTGATTGCCTTTGTTAAAACCTCAATTATGGACCGTTAATTAACCTATGATGGGTTAACCGCTAGTACAATTAATAGATCTATGGGGGAAGCCGCCCCGGTTCAGTTTTTGTGGACTTGTCATAGAAGCTTAGGCCAGACCTCCACACTGTTTGAACATATTGTATTGAGAAGTCAGGTATACGGCAATGTACCAATAATCTGGAGGTAACCGACAATTAATAAATCTCTCGTCTTATTAGACTGATATGGGAGTGTCTAAGGGCTCGGTTCCATGAGCTTATTGCAATTTATGCTATATACAATTATCATTGTTGATGCAAATTATTATTTGATGCTTATAAGCATGCCACAAACTTATAATCTTTGCTTGTGTTCAAATTGATTACATAAACCTATAGATTCACTCGGCATTTTTGCTGATTGTTTTACTCACATGTATTTCAGGTAATCAAGAAGTGGAAGCTTGGAGGTCACGGGGAATGAAGTTGTGCACTGCTTTTGTTGTTCAAACTCTTTGATTTATTTATCGTTCCATTTTTAAAACAAACCAATATGTTGTTTTAACTTATCTTTTGGTAACGATTACTTGGGACTACGCTACTCTGATAAATGTTTTAGGAACGATAAATCTAAAACGTCTCTTTTCGAGTCGTTCTTTATAAATTATGTGTTGTTGTATCATTGTTTAGCACCCAAAGATGTATTCCGCTGCGTGTAAATTTGGGGGTGTTAAAGATTGGTACCAGAGCCATGAGTTATAGAGAACTAGGTCTTTTTCTAAAAACCTAAACTATAACTGTCGGTTTTATTTTTCAAAGAGTCGGTGCACATGATTTCGCGTGACTTCAGGTTCAAGCTACTTCTGGGATTACAACTTTAGTATACATTATTATGTATGCCTTATTGCTAAGTATTTCTAAATAAATACTGTAATCCTTTATCGATATATATTTATGTCGTTAAACTTTTCGATAAAAGTTTATCATTTATTAATGATTAACTTAAATAAATACAATGAATTTTCAAGATCTTTCTGTATTTATTTTTGAACTATTTAAATTGCTTTTATTGCAAAATTTTTATATTATGACCTTACATAACTTCATCTACGCGCGTTACTTTCATTGTTTAACCCTTTGTGATATCTATATAGATATCCAAATCGTCTTCCGACTGTTTGTGTTTAGACGTCTTGAAACGTAATTTCTAGACCATTGTGTAGCTCAATGTGTCTTTGGAATAGACTAACCGCTATTTATTGACATTTATATGTACCGACTCTGAAGAGTATTGTTCACTTATATCTCGGCAACGTCATCGTCATTTTACAAATCATCGTCTAGATTATGGCGCTAGATTGGAATACGATTTTACATCTATAAACTTGTACTATCCTCTTTCATTAACCTTCTTGCTCTCGGAACGCAACCTATGAATGTTCCATTATTTTCTTGTTATGTGTTGTGTTTTTGGACAATCGTGGCATCAAGGAGATTTGCCTACATTGCATTTTGAAATCTAAATTACGAACGTCTTTCACCGTTTTGCTTCCTAAATTTCGTGTTGAATACCTTGAAGCATATTGTGCCATTCATTATGCTATATTTTATTTGATGCTCATTATGAGATTTACTTTTCATTATTGTAAAATCCACAAGACATGTGTGTATATATATATTTTGAGCCGTTAGAAAGTGTCGAAAAATATATTTAATGGAGAAACTACAGGGGGTGTATAAACAGGTCAAAACTTAAAAGTAAAACCTGCGTTTTTAAAATAAAATAGTCAAACCTGCACAGAACTTGCAGGGGTATTTTGGTCATTTTACATTGGGTTTCAGGTCTCGGGTAAAACTAGAAAGTCGTCTGAAACGTCGTTTTGCATCAATGCTTTAGACTCTGAGTCTTGGAGATGTCGTTTATCGGGTCAATTAATCGGCTTATATTAAAAAGTTAAATCTGATAAAAAAAAATTCAGAAATGAGTTTTAAACGTTTCTAAGCAGTTTTGATTTCATTTGAGATCGTAAAATTTTAACGAATATTATTTTACAACTAACGAATACTAGTTGCATGTGAAAATGTTTAAAAATAGAAACATTACAGGATTAACAATTACCGGATTAATGGTGTAATTTGAAAATGAATAATATACTTTCTTAAAAGCATGTTGTGTCGAGTATCTTACATAGAATACACATATGGATTGATTTATTCTTTTTTTATATATATGACTCGTTTATCATTCGATGTTATTTTATTTTTATTTTCTTCAAACCTTCCACTGATTTGGGTTAAGTTTTGAAGTTTTGCCTTCACATTCTTCTTCGACATTCTTATCGCGTGTCTCATGGCGTTTCCGTCTAAACCTTATAACCCTTTGAAAACTTAATAACTTGTAACCATTTCATTGGTTGTTTTATGAGCTACTATTTGCCACTTTTTGCAAAACTTTGACTACTTTATACGTTGTCATAATGTCATATTATAAATAAATCTGATATCGTTTTACAATTATTTTCACCAATTATTTTTACTTTGGTCTTATAAAATACTTTTCGTAAGATTAAAAGTTGCTTATTAAGTATCTCACAAATTACTTGTATCCTATAAATTTATAAACTATTTTTAAATTCCATTTTACAAATGGCATGGTTTATATAAAGATAAGAAACGTAATACTTTTCGACGAAATGGAGCACTGCATTGCTAGCCCAAAATTATACATGGCCTGATCACCTATGTCTAATTTAGAAGGAGCCATGCTAGGCTGAATAGTAGTCCACTTAAAAATCTTGATAATAATCAACTTTTTACTTGTATTTATGATAGAGATAAATAAAATGAAATAAATTGGAAAGAAGTTTTGAAAACCTTTATATTTTATGCAAGTAGCACAATTTCTATGCATCCGCATATGTTTTCTTACCTTTCGCTAAACGAATTACGTGATTTTAAGTACATTTTTACTCGACAATCGTTTTTCCACTTGTTACTTCATTTTGTCTTATAACTGATTTCTTTTGACCATTCGTCTAATTACTGACTGTTGATAAATGACTTGAAAGTCTCAATGTTTTATCCTTTCTTCTCGTCCAATTTTCTTTATGCGACTGGGTAGATCTTTGGAATGTCTCCGCACGTGAATAATGAATTATCACTAGAGTGATTTCCGTATATCCGGGATGACGTCCGTCACTCTCGTTTGTCTCGAAACCCACTGTTGTGAACCGTGCTTTGACTTCTCTCTTTAAACACTAACATCGTTCATTTGATTTGTTTTAATTACAAGTGATTATTAGAAATTTTATTCTATTAAAAATTTTGTATGGATCTTATTTCCGATCATGTATCGACCACTGCTAAGTTAACGAGCTGATGTTGGTGAACCATCGACCGCACTAACGAAATTGACAACTTGTTTAATCTATTATTTCTTATTGTCATACCATCAACGCCTTTATTTTATTATTCTCTTTATGAATTCATACGACATTTGCTTCGTCCTCTTTTGTACCGTTGATTTCGTATTAACTGTTGACCATTATTTCCATTCGTATTCGTTTATTATCTTGTCACATTTTGAAACCGAATATATCCCATATTTATTTTGAAATAATAAACACCTTTATGTATTTCTACAAAGTATTATAAATTTTTTATGGAACTTGTCTACATTTTCAAATGATTTTCAATTATCGAAATAACCATTACAAGTAAAAGGTCAAATTTATACATTATATTTTGTATAACTAAAACTAATGTTTAAAATGAAATTATCTCTATCTTTGAAGTAATTGACTTATCATATTTTACTTTTAATGTAATAAAATTACCGGTTTAATTTATATTTCTAACAATGATTTAATTTGGAAATTATATTTTCTAATTGTAACCATCAATATGAGTTTAATTAATAAATTCATGTCATTCTTTCAAAGCTTCTTAAGACAACCAAAATAAATTATGAAGCTATTTAACTTCTATTTTTAATATATCATCTTTATCATGAAGGTACTTCAACTGAGTTTTAAGGTAATACCAAATCCGGGACGGATAATTGTGACAAATGTTATTTTAATATTAATATTTAATTCATTCTTCGCTCTCATTTTTCTAGTATTGTGAATTATTAAGTTTTATGGTTACGTGAGTCGAGATCCCTCGTCGATCGTCAACCTTAAATCATTTTACCACATCTTGTCCGTTATTGCGTTTATTGAATTCATTTTTATCTCGTTCTATTCCTCGTATTGGATATCATTATTTTATTCTGAGTTTAAAATGAATCTTGGGAAGCAGTGTATAAGAAGAAACGATAAGTGTCACCTGGATTTATGCGTGTACTTGTAGATTGACTGAGGATCAAGTCATCAACGGCGACTTATCATGGATGTGAAGATTTTGTAATTTTACTTGCTATTATCAAGGATTGTTCCAGATTTTACTCGATGACCAACGACAAAAATCTGTATTTGATATTTATGTTTGACTTTTGCTTTTAGATACTTATGTGGCATGTGATCTAGTCGAATGATCGTAAGTTGTGAGAACTTGAGACGGCATCATCCGATGACGTCCGATCATATAGAACACATATTATGTAATATCTTTTTGACTTTCAACGACGATATTTATTGAGACTTTAATGCACGTTGGCGAAAGTGAGATGGTGTCTTTGTATTATCCTTTGAGTAGGGACCCGCGTGTGAGCACCCTCTGATGACGAAAATGTTTTTCTTGTTAGTTCTTTTTGATGTGTGTCCATGGCTATCCGGCCGATGGATATCCTTTAATTTGCAACATTCTTTTTAACTGGACTTATCCGAAAATCCTGTCATCTATTCTTTTTATCGAATAAGCTTCGTGTGATTCATAAAATTTTCATGTGTCGAGCTTGACGGGTTTCTGGTGGATAAGGATTTATTTATTCCTTTTTGGTGAGATACAACTTGATGAAAAGTTGCGTTTTGTAAAAGAACCAGTGGAGATCGTGGATCGAGATTCACATGGGAACGTGAAGACTTCTTTATAAGGAATGCCCTCATCCTTCCGGGTAGTGATCAACTCGTGTATGAGGTGAGTTGAGCGCCGGGACGTCGCTCCCTTAAGGTGGTGAGGATGTAAAACCCGTAAAAATAAGGTCATAATTTAATTCTATTTTTAATTATTTTGAAGTATTTTATAACGTTAAATATTATTATATTTAACGGTTTAAGTTGAAACCGATATTAAATATTATATTTTAATATTTTGACGAGTAACGAGGACTACTAGTGATCGCGATACCGACGGATGCCAAAATTTTTATATTTTATTATCGATCGTTTCGATATTTAATACTTTCGACGATATCGTTTTAATTTCGTATCGAGTCGTATATTATTATTTTTCGTGTGCGTTTAAACTTTTAAAAAGTATTTTTACGAAACCCGAGTCTCGTAAATATTTCAAAATTTACAATTTATATTTTCTACCCTCTTAAACTATTTTATTCCATTTTAGACCAAAACTATCACAAATTTGGCAAAAACTACCCTAACCTTACACTATATATAATATTTCCACTATCTCATATTCATTTTAAAATTCATTTAACCAAAATTTCTTCCTTCCTCCTCCATTTTTCTTTCTTAGCCATACACCCCATCAACACCAATCATCAAAATTTTTGATGATCAACTTTGATCCATCCAAAAACAAAACAAGTCCCATTCCTATTTTTGAAAGGTGATTCTAATGATACCATTTTTACTTACATGCATCAAGTTTTATTTTTTTTATTGTTAGGTGGAGATTTTGATCATGCATATGTTACTAGTGATGATCAAATGATGTTATTGCAATGTTTTTGTTAAAAAGTTGATTTTTAATTTTTGGGTTTTTGATTTTGATGATGATACAAGTGTTAGGATTGGTTTATGGTGATATTAGGATGTTAGGTTGATGATGAAAATGATTGATTTTGATCAAAAACATGATTTTGTGGGAGATTTTGAAAGGTGATTTTGGGCAGTAGGTTTGAGGCCATTTTCGAGGGTCTTAAGTCTGAATATAGGATGATATGATGGGATTATGTTGTAGAGAATTTCGTTAGCTTCGATTTGATATAAAGTAGGCCTTCCAACTCCAAACGAGGTGGAAGTTACACTAGTTTGATTTTCGTGTACTGGGAGACGAGTGTCGACACAATCCGAAAATTGTTGTCGATATTTGGATCGAATCTCGGGGACTATAAAATGAGTTTCAAAATGATTCAAGATCTGTTCTCAGGCTCCAAGTTTAGCATTTTGAGTCTATTTTTAGAATCAAGTGGCGGTTTTACAAACGGAGTTGTTTAGAATGGTCAAAATGGTTTCGTAAGACAAGGTCGCTAAACAGTCCGGATTTTGTGATTCAAAGATGAGTCGGGCAGGGAACTTTAGAAGTAAAATCTTTTGATGGGCTCTTGAGAGGACTTTATACATATAGTAAGTAAGTTCTCTGAGTAATATCATAAAAATTTGATGTGTCTAAGTATGGGAAAACGGCTTGGACATTTGGTATGTTCCGGCAGATTTTTGTTAAAGGCATAGAACAATAAAATGAATATATAGGAGAGTGTAATAGTATCACTTGTATCGTTTTCTCTCGAGTTTGTCGTGATTTTATGAGTCGAGTTTTATATTCTTATGTATGGTTTATTTCTCGAGTCTATTATTAATGAACGCACCTCATTGGATAGGTTGCGGTTCTCGTGTTTGAAAGGCATCATCTATCGTCGACGATCGTCTCATTACCACTATTGGCTAAGGTGAGTCTATAGCCTCGCTTTATACTAGTTATTAAATGATTTTAAACCCGCGAGGGGGAATACATGTTTTATAAACTTAGAACACAAGATTTTTATGGTATGCTTTGTCCCTCTATGAATGGACCCGTGGTTGCCTTTAAATTGCATTAAGTGATTGCCTTTGTTAAAACCTCAATTCTGGACCGTTAATTAACCTATGATGGGTTAACCGCTAGTACAATTAATAGATCTATGGGGGAAGCCGCCCCGGTTCAGTTTTTGTGGACTTGTCATAGAAGCTTAGGCCACACCTCCACACTGTTTGAACATATTGTATTAAGAAGTCAGGTATACGGCAATGTATCAATAATCTGGAGGTAACCGACAATTAATAAATCTCTCGTCTTATTAGACTGATATGGGAGTGTCTAAGGGCTCGGTTCCATGAGCTTATTGCAATTTATGCTATATACAATTATCATTGTTGATGCAAATTATTATTTGATGCTTATAAGCATGCCACAAACTTATAATCTTTGCTTGTGTTCAAATTGATTACATAAACCTATAGATTCACTCGGCATTTTTGCTGATTGTTTTACTCACATGTATTTCAGGTAATCAAGAAGTGGAAGCTTGGAGGTCACGGGGAATGAAGTTGTGCACTGCTTTTGTTGTTCAAACTCTTTGATTTATTTATCGTTCCATTTTTAAAACAAACCAATATGTTGTTTTAACTTATCTTTTGGTAACGATTACTTGGGACTACGCTACTCTGATAAATGTTTTAGGAACGATAAAACTAAAACGTCTCTTTTCGAGTCGTTCTTTATAAATTATGTGTTGTTGTATCATTGTTTAGCACCCAAAGATGTATTCCGCTGCGTGTAAATTTGGGGGTGTTAAAAAATAAGTCATGTATAGTATAATTTAGAAACCAAACATGGTTTTTTTTAACTTACCTTGTTTCCAGTTTCAGTGTCCAAATCTTTGTTCGAAGTTGTAGTTGACTTAGACATTGGAAATAACACACCCTTCTGTAGTCCACCACCACTGATCGACGTCCTTTGCTCTTCACTAGGTATTGTATTTAATGTATTATGTTCTAGTTGTAATACCTGCAATATATAAGTATGTTAACTGCTATTGGTATTACAGACTGAAAATCATCAAATCAAAATTAGAAAACTAGTCTTACATTTGACTGACTTAGCGTTAACTCTTCTATATTAACCCCATGTGCAGACATAAGTTTCAACATTTTATTAAGAGTTTCCTGTGTTTGTGAGGTCTGGGTGGTTAATTGAGTGACTATAATCTCTTTATCTTTACACGCCTCTCTCTCCTTATCAAGTTCAGTTTCAAGCATCGTAATCCTTACATCAGTTCCTTGTTTCCTAAAATCATCCCACTCAGTAGTTCATGATATTTGTCGTGCTTAGGATCCCTGCGTCAACAGTAATTTAGCCCGACCTGATAAGTTCGTCATCGCCCTTCGGAAATGGTACCCAAATCTTGTTGATCCCAAACTTAGATCGATTTAGCTTTGTGTAAACGAGATGAAATCAAGTTAAACACTTAGAGAAACTTTGTTGTGTAAACAATTCAAGTACTATGCGGAATTAATACTTGAATGAAGAACAAACAAAACAGATAAACCAAACTTTCACTTTAATTGATTAATCGAACTTGCGTACAATGAAAGTGTGTAAAAACATACATTAAACAAAACCTAAAGGCCTCCTTTTATAGATTAAGGATCCTTGTACAAGAGTCTACGTATCAGCTATTTTAGGTAAAGATAAACATAAGAAATACATTGTCGAACATATCTTTACTAGAAACATACTAGAAACATAAAACGTGTAGACTAAGTATCCTGTCAGTGCTTGACTTCTTCTTATCAACGCTTGACTTATTCCTGTCAACGCTTGTCTTAACAAAGCTTAATTTCTTCTTATCAACGTCCAATTTCCTCTTGTCAGCGTCCAAGTGTCTTGGCTACATTTTATTCCCAACAATCCTCCCCTAAACTTGATATCTACACTAGTAATCAAGTTTCTGAATAAAACTAAGTACAAGGAGGATTCTTACAAATCTTATCAAGTTGGAAATAAATATATCTAATCAAATCTTTGGCAACGTCACTTGAGTAATCCATCTCCAGCTGTGTTGACATCATTTTCTTCAAAACTTCTTTGGACATAGGATATTCAGCATCCACAAGAAGATACTCAGAAAACTTTGTAGTACTCAAATGATACACACCAGCTGCTGAATATAGACGCCATTGAAGTCTACTGACATCATCAAGATCCTTCCAAACTGGATCTTCTTCATCTGGTGCACACATTCTCTTGAATGTTAACCAAATCTTTATTCCATTGACTGAAGTAGGTGCTTCAGCCTCATACTTGGCATGCATCAATCTCCAAAGGTCTGCCAAGTCTTCCCTATCCAGGCTTGCAAACAAAGACATAAGAGTAGTGAAAGTATCTACCTTCTTCCCATATCTGCCAATCATCCAAAACCCACTTGCATCTTCCTCATAGCTAACTATAGGGTTTCTGGAATCATGAGGTAACACTTCTACCATATGTGAAACTTCCAAGGGTTAGAGCTTAATACTCTTTCTAATAACAGCTTCACTAGGACTCACTCTATCCAAATTTTCTGGAAACTCAAGTGGAAATCCCTTCTTCAATGGTCTTGGTGTAACCAAAGCCTTTTGGATCTCCATCTCTTCTGCAAGTTCTTCCTTTCTTTCATCTGAAAGAAGTCTAATAGTGTTCTGCTCTTGCACACTTGCCCATATAGGATAAGCCTTATACTCCAATTCATCAAAGGACAATCCCTGCAACTTTCTAAAAGTCTAACCTGTTTGATGACATTTGAGCAACATGTAATAGAGCTCCCTTCTTGCTGTCTTGGTCTGTGAAAGAACTTTGCTAGCTTTATATTTCAGAATCACCTTGCAATCCCTTTGAACTCTTAGTAGAATCTCCAAACCCCAAATTTGATATGATAAAGTCATGTCTGGATTCTCCATCACCTTATTCTCCCATGCAAAGTACATCTGAGTCTAACACCCCCAATTTACATTGCGCAGCGGAAATACACAATTGGGTGCTAGACACAAGCATCATCACACAAGGTATATAGAACGACTCAAAAGTGAGACGTTTACATAAAATATAAACATGATTTTCATAAATGGTCTAAAACATAAATTTCATCCCAAATTGTACTGACACGACACCAGAGTAAAGCGTTTAGTCCCCATGGATCTCGACCAACAACCAACAAGTTTAGTACAGTACATCAACATAAAGTAAATTGTTCAACAGTAAAAGGTAGAAACAGTTTTTAGACCAACATTCTTCCAAAAGCCAAGCCACAACCTCCACAGCAAAGCTCCATGCTCCATCACTTCCTATTACCTAAAATACATGCATAAAACGAGTCAACAATAATGTTGAGCGAGTCTATAGATTTATCAAATCACATTTGAACACAAGAAGAAAATCAATCATAATCATTTATAGAATTGTCGTACACACAATCTATATTCAAGGCAGTAATAAACATTAAACATTGTATTTAAGCTCATGACACCGACCCCTTAACCAATTAGTCACCCATGCCAAATGCCGGCATGACTAGAATAAAACCATTGCCCCTCTAGGGTATCAGTTGCTAGAATACCACAATCTTATTCACGTAAAATTATCCTTCCCAGCGAGTTACTCAACGTAATGCCCTGGTCTCAGATAGGGTGGTCAACCCAATAGTACTATCATTAGAATAAGCGGCTATTCATTTATTTTCAAACAGCATGTATCTCCCTCGCGGGTATAAAACATTAGTAGCTAGCATAAAAAGCGAGGCTACAGACTCACCTTAGTATAAGAGATCTAGCGAGATGATCGTCGATGATAATGGATGCCTTTCAAACACGAGAACCGCTACCTATCAAATAAGGCGCGTTCATTCATAATGACTCGAGAAATAAATCATATATAACAACATCAAACTCAAACTCATAAGGTCACAATAAACTCGAGAGAAAACGATATAAATAACTTCATTATACTTTACTACACATTTACTTTACCATTTTATACTTTTAACAAAGTCCGCCGGTACATGCTACATGTACTAGTTTATTTACCCCTGTTAAACTCGTCAACCGTTTATGAAACGACTCGATAAAATAACTTACTATATATAGAAAGTCCTCCTACAAGTTTATCAAATGAAATTACTTTTAAAGTCCTTTACCCGACTCATTTTCAAACTACAAAATCCGGACAAATTTACATTAATTTTTCATAAAACCGTTTTAACTTATTTAAACGACTCCGTTTACAAAACCGACACTCGGGTTTTAAACTAAACTCAACCTATAAAGTAAACACCTCATTATCAGTAGGTTACACATTTCAAAATTTCCATTTAGAGTCCCCGAGATTCGATCCAAATATCGACAACAATTATATGTAGTGCCGATACTCGTCTCCCGGTACACGATCATTCAAAACATCATAACTTCGCGCTCGTTTGGAGCTAGAAGCTCTACCTTATATCAAATCGAAGCTAATAAAATTATCTACAACCCTAGGCTATAAGTTAATCCATTTTCAAAACATAAAAATTCGGATTTTACACTTTACTTACTGTTATAAAATGACCATTAAAATATTGTACAAAATCAACTTTTTGATCAAAACCAACCATAGAAATGATCATTTCTATACCCTAATATCATCATATATGAACCATAACATCTAAATCATAATCAAAATTAAAACATTTAGATCAAAATGAAGTTTTTAACAAAGATTCTAGCAAGAACCACCATGGATCATGCTAAAAACACCATGCATGATCATGGCTTCTACCTACCAACATCAAGAAAAAAATGCTTGTATATAAGAATTTCTTATACCATTGTGATCCTTGATCAATTCTAAGAGTCGGTATAGCTTTGGTTTAGCTCAAATTATCCTCAAACTTGAGTTAAAATTGAAAATGTATGAATTTGTGTAGGTGGTGGGTGTTTCGGCAAAATGAGAGAGAAAGAAAGAGATGGAGAAATTTTGAGTGGTGAAAATAGTGTGTGTGTGTGTTTGTTTAAGATTTATATATAGTGGAGTAGGGACCTTGGTTGCAATTTGGCAATAGTTGTGGCTAAAAATTAAAATAGTTAGCTAAAAAGCAGAAAATAACTATTAGTCAATTTTCAAAATATTTACGGGGCTCGGGTTTCATAAAGATACTTTTAAAAATTTAAAACGTACCTCAAAAATAATAATATCGACTCTCGACTCGACTTATCACGTCATTTAAAATAAAACCTCAAAAATCGAACAACCGACAATAAGACGTAAAATATTTGGCATCCATCGACATGACGCTTGCTAATACTCCTTATACTTAATAAATATTAAATATAGACCTTCCAACATCAGTTTAAACATAAACCTCCAAAAATAAATATCGTTCAAACTCATCCAAAAATTTCAAAAATAATCGTAAAATAAGATTAAGCAATGACCTCGGTTTTGGGTTGTCACATCCCCCCTTCTTAAAAGAAGCGACGTCCGCGGCGCTTAATCCTTCCTAAAAAAATGAGGATACTTGTCCTTAAATAAATCCTCACGTTCCCACGTAAACTCTGGCCCACTTCTAGAGTTCCATCTCGCTTTCACAATCGGAATTCTACTATGCTTCAACTTCTTAACTTCCCTATCCATTATCTCTACAGGTTCCTCTATAAAATGCAACTTATCATCAAGTTAAATTTCCTCCAATGGAATCACGACATCCCTTTCAGCTAAACACTTCTTCAGATTAGACACATGAAAAGTATTATGAATAGCCTTAAGCTCATCAGGAAACTCTAACTTATAAGCCACCAATCCAATCCTTTGGATAATCTTAAATGGTCCAATATATCTCGGGCTCAACTTTCCTCTCTTTCCAAAGCGTATTACTCCTTTCCTTAGAGATACCTTCAACATAACCATGTCTTCCACCTCAAACTCGAATGGTTTCCTTCTGTTATCAGCATAACTCTTTTGTCTACTTCTGACAGATAACAAACGCTTCTTGATTTGCACAATCTTTTCAGTCGTCTCAAATATTATTTCAGGCCCTGTCAATTGACTTTCTCCTACCTCACTCCAACACACTGGTGATCTACACTTACGTCCATACAAAGCTTCAAATGGAGCGGCTTTAATACTAGAATGATAACTATTATTGTACGAAAATTCAACCAATAGCAAATGCTTATCCCAACCATTTCCAAAGTCTATCACACATGCACGAAGCATATCCTCTAACGTTTGAATCGTTCTCTCACTTTGTCCATCAGTTTCCGGATGATATGCTGTACTTAAACATAACTCCGTTCCCATCGCTTTCTGCAAAGACTTCCAAAATTCTGAAGTAAATCTACTATCACGATCAGAAATTATCGAAAAAGGAACACCATGTCGACAAACAATCCCCTTCACATACACTGTTGTTAACCTCTCCATACTATCTGTCTTCTTCATTGGCAAAAAGTGAGTAGACTTAGTCAATCTATCTACAATCACCCATATCATATCACTACCACTTGCAGTCCTTGGCAAACCTGTCACAAAATCCATTGAAATCTTCTCCCATTTCCACTCAGGAATCTCAGGTTGCACTAATATTCCAGACGGTTTCTTATGTTTAGCCTTCACCTTCGCACAAGTTAAACACTTATTAACATATTGTGATATATCTGCCTTCATATTCGGCCACCAATAAACTTTCTTAAGATCTTGATACATCTTGTCCGATCCATGATGTATTGAATACTTCGACTTATGAGATTCATTCATCACCAAATCTCGCACTCCTAACGAATCTTCCTCAGACGGACACAACGGTAACCAAATCCTATTCTTAAAATACCTCAATCCATTTGGCCTCACTTCAAACAATGGTTTCAACATTCTACCCAAATTTTCCGCCTCAACGTTCTCTTCCTTCAAAACATTAGCTTGGGCTTTCAATATCGCTTCTGTCAAATCAACACTTTCCAACATCTTCAAAGCTCTAACTCTTGTAGACTTATCTCTTTCCTTTCTACTAAGTGCATCAGCTACTACATTCGCTTTACCAGGATGGTAACGAATCTCGCAGTCATAATCACTCAGCAACTCAACCCATCTCCTTTGCCTCATATTCAATTCCTTTTGATCCAAAATATACTGCAAACTCTTATGATCAGTGAAAACCACACACTTGGTTCCATACAAGTAGTGTCTCCACAGCTTCAAAGCAAAAATAACAGCCCTAAGTTCTAAATCATGCGTAGTGTAATTCTCTTCATGCTTCCTTAATTGTCTCGACGCATACGCTATTACTTTCTCCCTTTGCATCAATACAGCTCCAAATCCTTTATGAGACGCGTCACAGTACACTACAAAATCCTCAGATCCTTCTGGCAAAGACAATATCGACGCATAACATAACTTATCCTTCAACATACTAAATGCAGATTCCTCTTCCAATCCCCATTCAAACACTCGATTCTTTTCCGTAAGCTTAGTCAACGACTTAGCAATTAACGAAAACTTCTCGATAAACCTTCTATAATACCCAGCCAAACAAAGAAATTGGCGAACTTCAGTCGGCGTCTTCGGCACTGACCAATCCTTAATTGCCTCAATCTTAGCAGGATCCACACGAACACCTTCACTATCAATCACGTGCCCCAAAAATTGCACTGATTTCAACCAAAATTCACACTTAGAGAATTTCGCATACAACTTCTCCTTTTTCAACAATTCCAAAATTTTTCTCAAATGCTTCTCATGTTCCTCTTAACTCTTGGAGTAAACGAGAATATCATCAATGAATACGATAACAAACTCATCCAAATACGGCTTACATACACGATTCATCAAATCCATAAATACAGTAGGCGCATTTGTAAACCCAAAAGGCATCACTTGAAATTCGAAATGTCCATATCGAGTACGGAAAGCTGTTATAGGAATATCTTCTTCCCTAACTCTCAGTTGATGATACCCAGACCTCAAATCGATCTTCGAGTATACACAAGAACCTTGCAACTGATCAAACAAATCATCAATCCTCGGCAGTGTATACCGATTCTTGACAGTCAATTTGTTAAGCTCTCTATAATCAATACACATTCTAAAAGAACCATCTTTCTTTCGAACAAACAAAATAGGCGCACCCCACGGCGACGAACTCGGTCTAATAAATCCCTTATCCATCAATTCCTTTAATTGATCAAATAATTCTTTCATCTCAGATGGAGCTAAACGATACGGTGCACGAGCAACAAACAACGAAACGCAGGAGCACTACACCTGTTGCTTTTATATACCCCATCATCTTTAAACAAGAAACAACTCTCAAACGAGAAGTACATTCATCTCCTTTCACAGTCAATACCCTATTCCTTAGCGGTATCTGAACTAATCTTTCTCCACAAACAATTACTGCACCATTACCAACTAACTAGTCCATTCCAATAATCACGTCAAAGATCCTAACTCCATGGGCATCAAATCAATACTAAACACATAATTACCTAACTTCAAGGAACAACCTTTCAGTATAGAACTAGTGCTTACAACCTTACCATCAGCTAACTCTACTTTATAACTAGTTGTCAATCTCACTGGTTCTCTATCCAATAGCTGACTGAATCTAACATCTACGAAACTTCTATCGGATCCAGAATCAAATAACATACTAGCATAACAAGCATCAAGTAAAAACGTACCAGTCACCACATTCAGCCCTTGAGGTTTGTCAACATCTCCCACGACATAGGCTGGAGCAGCAATCCCAACAGCGACAGCAGCAACATTGCCTCCCTGTCGTATGCCAACCCTCGGACAGTTCCCTTGCTTATGTCCACGTCCTCCACATCCAGAACAGTAAACTACCTTGACAGCATTGGCCCCAGTGGCTACACCCTTGTTTCTACAATCTGCCCTCTTATGTCCGGCCTTCCCACACTTGTTGCAAGCAGGTGGACAATTTCCAACATGATACAGATTACACCGACCACACTTCAGATTCACCTTGTTACCTTGATTTCCTGTAGCAGCACGAACACCATCATTCCTTCTCAGATTATACTGCTAATTCCTATTCGGTCCTTGGTTATTATTATTATGATAACCACCTCGATTTTGCCCTTGGCTTGAGTGTGCAGCTTCCCACTTTCTCTTATTCCCTTCAACAATACTATCCTTTCGATCCTGCAGCTTTACATCCATTAAAGCATGATCCATTTGAACAGCTTCATCAAATGACTTGGGTTTCGACGAAGTAGTTTCTCCCTTGATATTACCAGATAAACCCCTAATATACTGCTTCATCTTCTTACGGTCATCAGCAAACGCATCAGGACACAACAAACATAAATCAAAAAATCTCCTTGTATAAGCTACAATATCATTATTCCTCAGCACCAAATGCCCCAATTCATCTTCCAACTGACCTAACTCTTCCTCAGGACAAAACTTAGCAGTCAACAGCCCCTTGGTCACAGTCCATGTTCTAGCATTCGCTTCAACCAACCTCACAGTAGCTACTTGACTATTCCACCAACTCAATGCATCATCCTAAAAAGTAGCTGCTGCAAATTTCACCTTACTAGCTTCTGAACATCCACTGATTTCAAAAGTACTTTCATTCTTCTCAATCCACCTCCTTAATTCCAATGCACCACCAGTACCACGAAATTGGGTAGGTCCACATTTCATGAAACTAGCATAAGAACATTCCTTCTAAACCTGCTGAACAGCAGCATTACCTCTAACTTGTCCCGCAACATTTCCTTCTGCTTGCTCATCAGCATTTCCTCCAACATGATTTTCAACATTCCCTCCAACCTGACTAGCAGCATTTCTATTCTCAGCCTCTTGGTTCCTCGCAGCACTTTCAGCTTCCAAAGCTCTAGCAATAGCTTGCTCAATCATGGTATTAAAAGTAGCAGTCGTCAATTTAGGCGGCATGTTTATACGAAACTAACCAAACAACGATTTAGTAAAGTCAGAAAAATGCCTCCCGACTCCTTCCTCCCTATGATCATACAGGAAAAGAACAAGTCAGTATTCATATCATGATAAGAAGAAGGATTTCTCTATCAAGATGTAACATGGATACTACATGCACCAACAACACAATTCACAATGAATCATTAACCAATTCACAAAAGAACTAATAAGACAAATCATAAGTCATGAAGGTAATTTAAATTGCTTTGGAAAATCTCCACAAAATTGTGACAAGTAATGTCACTACAATCCTTCATCACAACAAACTTAAAGTCATTAAGTTTCATCACAAACTAGAGTACGAGTCTACATAAGTTCTATTACAACAAGACTAAATAAAAACAGCATAAAGAACTAAACATCAGATCCCCGCAGCTTCTTGTACATCGACTCGTCATCACTGCTGCTATCATCATCCTCAGAATCTTCCTCCACTTTTTCCTTCCCCTTTCGACTACCTCTTTCACTCGGCTTCACCAACACTTGAGCTTCAACCTGATTCGGCACATCACGAATCACAACACCTCGACTAGGAAAAGATCTCATCTACAAACCCCATGCACTCAACCTTGCATTCCTTTCTTGCTCCCTACGCAACCTTTCAACTTGCCTACTCAAATTCAACACCATAGATATTAATCTAACAACTTCATCCATTTCCCTTGCCCTAACAAACTCTGATCTCCTCACACTACCAACAAACCTGTCAAACTTTTTCTCATTCTGCTCAAACCTCCTAATCACACGAGTCTCAACCAAATACCTTTCAAACAAAGACCTATCAAACTTCTTAAGAAACCAGAAAATATCATCATAAGACCTAGGACCTGGACAATAAACCTTAGGAATACCATCATGAATAGATCGAGCACTAGCAGCCCTACTCGACTCAACATGAACATCACCCCTAGTAAATGCAATCCCAGGCAAACTGCTAATATAAGCATCACAAGTAGGAGTCGAAGAACGAACAACAGGTCGCTGACAATCTGGAACAGTCTGTGGCACAACATTAACCCTTGGAACATAACTACCTTGTATCAACTCAGGCTCTGTCTGACCAACTGCAGTAAGTGGAATCCCATCATCTAAAAACTCAAAAGGCTCCTCATCGTCACTAGCACCAAAGTTATCTACTTCCTCACCATCCACTACATTAGTCATATCAATCCATCCATCCTCACGAGGTAAACCAGCCATTTTCTACAATTATAAGGGTTCAAGGATACTTAAGGTCATCGTTAATAAAATAATAATTAGTATGCCATGCTTATGCAAATGTCATACATAATCCATGCTATGCAACACAATGCAAATGATGTTTATGCAATGCTCGCAAAAAAAAAATAAAAAAAATATGATACTGACAAGCACTCAGCGTACTTTCAATAATTCCAATACAATATCGTAGTATTTACTTAATAAATACTCGGGAAATCATTTCAGTTATGAGGGATACATCTACAATGCAAAACAAAACTAAAAGTGATCTTACCAGAGCGTTGTAGAGGAGTTGTGTGCTTTTGAAGAATAAATACTTTCGACACCAAAGTTATAGTTTAGGACAATTTTTAAAATCGACCCAGTTCTCTATAACTTGCAGCTCTGATACCAATCTCTAACACCCCCAATTTACATTGCGCAGTGGAAATACACAATTGGGTGCTAGACACAAGCATCATCACACAAGGTATATTGAACGACTCAAAAGTGAGACATTTACACAAAATATAAACATGATTTTCATAAATGGTCTAAAACATAAATTTCATCCCAAATTGTACTGACACGACACCAAAGTAAAGCGTTTAGGCCCCATGGATCTCGACCAACAACCAACAAGTTTAGTACAATACATCAACATAAAGTAAATTGTTCAACAGTAAAAGGTAGAAACCGTTTTTAGACCAACATTCTTCCAAAAGCCAAGCCACAACCTCCACAGCAAAGCTCCATGCTCCATCACTTTCTATTACCTGAAATACATGCATAAAACGAGTCAACAATAATGTTGAGCGAGTCTATAGGTTTATCAAATCACATTTGAACACAAGAAGAAAATCAATCATAATCATTTTTGGAATTGTCGTACACACAATCTACATTCAAGGCAGTAATAAACATTAAACATTGTATTTAAGCTCATGACACCGACCCCTTAACCAAATAGCCACCCACGCCAAATGCCGGCATGACTAGAATAAAACCATTGCACCTCTAGGGTATCAGTTGCTAGAATACCACAATCTTATTCACGTAAAATTATCCTTCCCAACGGGTTACTCAACGTAAGGCCCTGGTCTCAGATAGGGTGGTCAACCCAATAGTACTATCATTAGAGTAAGCGGCTATTCCCGACTCACAACATCAAGTCAGAAGATAGTTAACGGCTCATGAATTTAGGGTCTTTAGAAACAAGTTACTCAATACAATGAAATCAACTTTAGGCAACATTCGGGTCCAACAATTACTCATGACTTGTGTTCATTTATTTTCAAATAGCATGTATCCCCCTCGCGGGTATAAAACATTTAGTAGCTAGCATAAAAAGCGAGGCTACAGACTCACCTTAGTATAAGAGATCTAGCGAGATGATCGTCGATGATAATGGATGCCTTTCAAACACGAGAACCGCTACCTATCAAATAAGGCGCGTTCATTAATAATGACTCGAGAAATAAATCATATATAACAACATCAAACTCAAACTCATAAGGTCACAATAAACTCGAGAGAAAACGATATAAATAACTTCATTATACTTTACTACGCATTTACTTTACCATTTTATACTTTTAACAAAGTCCGCCGGTACATGCTACATGTACTAGCTTATTTACCCCTTTTAAAATCATCAAGCGTTTATGAAACGACTCGATAAACTAACTTACTATATATAGAAAGTCCTCCTACAAGTTTATCAAATGAAATTACTTTTAAAGTCCTTTACCCGACTCATTTTCAAACTACAAAATCCGGACAGATTTACGTTAATTTTTCATACAACCGTTTTAACTTATTTAAACGACTCCGTTTACAAAACCGACACTCGGGTTTTAAAGTAAACTCAACCTATAAAGTAAACACCTAATTATCAGTAGGTTACACATTTCAAAACTTCCATTTAGAGTCCCCGAGATTCGATCCAAATATCGACAACAACTATATGTAGTGCCGATACTCGTCTCCCGGTACACGATCATTCAAAACATCATAACTGCGCGCTCGTTTGGAGCTAGAAGCTCTACCTTATATCAATTCGAAGCTAATAAAATTTTCTACAACCCTAGGCTATAAGTTAAGCCATTTTCAAAACATAAAAATTCGGATTTTACACCTTACTTACTGTTATAAAATGACCATTAAAATCTTGTACAAAATCAACTTTTTGATCAAAACCAACCATAGAAATGATCATTTCTATACCCTAATATCATCATATATGAACCATAACATCTAAATAATAATCAAAATTAAAACCTTTAGATCAAAATGAAGTTTTTAACAAAGATTCTAGCAAGAACCACCATGGATCATGCTAAAAACACCATGCATGATCATGGCTTCTACCTACCAACATCAAGAAAAAAAATGCTTGCATGTAAGAATTTCTTATACCAATGTGATCCTTGATCAATTCTATGAGTGGGTATAGCTTTGGTTTAGCTCAAATCATCCTCAAACTTGAGTTAAAATTGAAAATGTATGAATTTGTGTAGGTGGTGGGTGTTTCGGCAAAATGAGAGAGAAAGAAAGAGATGGAGAAATTTTGAGTGGTGAAAATGGTGTGTGTGTGTTTGTTTAAGCTTTATATATAGTGGAGTAGGGACCTTGGTTGCAATTTGGCAATAGTTGTGGCTAAAAATGAAAATAGTTAGCTAAAAAGCGGGAAATAACTATTAGTCAATTTTCAAAATATTTACGGGGCTCGGGTTTCATAAAGATACTTTTAAAAATTTAAAACGTACCTCAAAAATAATAATATCGACTCTCGACTCGACTTAACACGTCATTTAAAATAAAACCTCAAAAATAACAAAAATCGAACAACCGACAATAAGACGTAAAATATTTGGCATCCATCGACATCATGCTTGCTAATACTCCTTATACTTAATAAATATTAAATATAGACCTTCCAACATCGTTTTAAACCTAAACCTTAAAAAATAAATATCTTTCAAACTCATCCAAAAATTTCAAAAATAATCGTAAAATAAGATTAAGCAATGACCTCGGTTTTGGGTTGTCACACTGAGCAACTTCATGCATATCATAATCTACCTGATTCTTCAACTCTGCAAGCTTTTCCCTTGCCAACTCATCACCATATTCAAGCCTTTCTGGTTCTTCAATAATCATTACACTTGAATATGTGCTCTCATCACCACTGCTTTCCTTGCTTTCAATAGCAGTCTCCTTCATCCTTTCTTCATTCTCAAGTTGTACAGCCAACATGGAATCAAACTTTACTTGGGCTGCATCCTTGGGAACTATTGTTTCTACCATAATCCCTTTACCCTTATCTAATATATCAATGGTGGGTAAAGATGATGATGGTACATGTGTAGACACATCCTTGATGATAGCTGATGACTAGGATACATCAACCATACCTGCAGGTCTATCAACATCCAAAACCTGTGTGTCAACGCCTAACTTACTCTTATCAGCGCTTAGCTTTTCAGCATAAAAAACCTGTGTGTCAACGCCTAACTTACTCCTATCCGCGCTTGGCTTAGAAACCTGTTCCAGCATCTCCATAAACGAAATCTTTGTTGGAGTTGCCAGAGAAACATCAATAACTGGCCTCTCCTTCAAGCTGGTTAAAGCTTCAGCCGTTTCCACACCAATAGAACTACCTGAGCCTTTGTCACTTAAATTAATTGGTTCAGTAGCAGCTTCCTCCCCTTTGTAAGAATCCTCCCCTGATGAAAGGACTCTTGTTTGCCGTCTCCTAGTCTCAGCAGCTTCTAAAATAACAATCCTCTCCCTCAATTTCTTGAGTTCAAGGCCTTGTGTACAGACAACCGTCAATTCCAACAATGTATAGGGTTCCAATCGGCCCTCCTCTAGAATGGGAATTTGACCTCCCAAAGTAGAGTCATGGGACATGGATGGGGTCTTAATGATGTTAGGACTGGCTTGGCCTACATCTAAGCTAGTACCAATAGTCCTAGCCCCACCCATGTCACTAACCACACTTGTGGTGGTGTTTCTCTCTGCAGCATGGCTAGGACAACTAGAGGAGAACACTCCAGTAGTCCTTGGGCGTTTTACCAACCTAAATTGAGGGGGTGTAGAAGACGATGTGGACTGGGTGTCAGTTTGAAGATTAAGGGGTGTTTGGGTTTGTTTTTAGAGGGTGTCAGCGTTTGGATTTGGAGTGTCAACGCCAACATTTAACGTGTCAGCGTTGAAGGGATCTTGGTCAATTTCCATATGCTGGGGTGATGGTGATGGTTCAAGTAATGGGTTTGGTTGTGGTTGTGGGTCTGGTTGAGGTTGTGCTGCTGCAATAACAACAAGCATGGCTTGGGTAAGGGATAAGTCTCTGTGTGGGGGTGTATTCATTTTTCCAAAAATTGCTTTCTTTTGCACAGGGATCGTATAAAAATCATCATGATCCCTGGTGCAATAACTTTGTGCATCAAAAACCATTTGCAAAAATCTTGGGTAAGCAAGAGTCATCTTGCTACCCTTGTTTTTACACATGCCATTAAAGGTCATTTTAGAAAAATTATATTTTTGCCCAGTAGCAATACACACAATGGCACTCACAATTGACCTGTTAATTTCATTGTGTGAAGTACATTAGGGACTCAAACATTAAAGAATGACATGTATTAAGTACTTACAAGCTGGGGGAAATTCCTATTTTGAATATTTGTTTAAAGTTCCCTCTTTAGGGAAAGGATAACCCAAAGCTTGAAGTCCTTGTTCTAGCTCACCAATGGGTAGGGTGGTTATACCATCTGCATCATTAAGATGCAAAGCCTGGCAAACCAAGGCTTCAGTAACCACCCATTGAATCCCATGGACTGTAGCAGTCAATGTAGTCACATGATTAATCGTTGAGGAAGTGACAGTATTCCAAAACGGCTTAATATGAGTGACATGAATAAGAGGAGCATGAGAAAGTGCATACCTTAAAGGGGATGCATTTAAATACTCCACCATCTGAGTATATTGAGGAAACAGAGTGTTGTCAGCCTCTAAATAGGCAACCATGTTATGCTAACTTCTGAACCCCAATACCAAATCACTCGGTTTAAAATTAGGCGCCATTGATGTAGAAAGTTGTGATAAATGTTATGAAAGATGAAAGTGTATGAAAATTTAGTTAGACAAGAATAAGCAGTTACCCTGTTTCAAAAGAATGAGCGAAATATATAGGAGAGGTAAGCACATGTGATTGGTAAAAAATGAGGCAGTTATTTTTCAAAATATAATGATGAAAATCTTGAAAAGATATAACTTATCTTGTGCATTAATAAAAAGTTACCAACTCCTAAAATTACGGCCCGAATTTTAGTCAAAAATAACAACTGGGTAGGACCCATTGTTCGTAAACGTTAAAAAATAGCTTATCAACGCTCAACGGCTATATTCTTGTCAACGTTGGAATTTGCCATGTCAACGTCAAAATTGGTCCTAACAACGTTTGAAAATAAAAACTGTCAACGTCTAAAAATAAAAATAATAAAAAGAAAAAAAGGACCTTAACAAAGTGATTTATCCTAGTGAAGATAACCTATAGACTGAAAATTACCATAGGGTGGCAAGCATTGTCCAATCATGCACACTTGCTTAAGCAAGATAGGCATAATTGTCCTCAAGTGTCCCTTGCTAACCAAAGTTCTTAACAGTGAAGTTATCTTATAAAATCCTTTGTAACTTCCCAGGTAAGCCTAATAAAAATCATACCCAAGTCTCCCAACATACCACATCTAATTCTAGGCCACAAAGTCTTGGCAGCGTGCATAGTATATCAACTTTGCATGCTACAGTGCCTCACGATTTAGTAAACTAATTCGTACTCACCAGTGGACACAATCTAGAATCGTGATAAGAGTATTAGATGAATACCCAAAAAGTCCTAAAGGTTTCCTAAACCTCCCCTTAAAATAAGATATACAAGTTGCTAAATAAAATGTATGCAAATAAAAATTTATGTCAAGATAGGAATATATATATTCCAACCATCATCCATAAACTTGAACATGCTCCAATAATGCTCCAAAAATCCATAAGCAACTCTGTATCTATTCGTACAATGCTAACAACGCCTGCATAATTAGATCAAAAACCACAAAACTAACATGTTACTGACAACGTCTATTTAACACTTGTCAGCGTTAAAATAACTTTTGTCAGCGTTAGACAAATAAAATGGAAAATCTAATTTTGTACAAAGACCAATAACCATGCATATCCTGTACATACTTTTACAAAGAGTTCAAAAACACATATTAGATAAGATTGATCATTCCAATACTTGTTACCAAGTATTGAAATCTCCTAGTATCAAAAGGTTTAGTTAATAAATCAGCCACATTTTCCTCTGTATCAATCCTATCTGGTTGTATTAAACCTTTTTCAAAACAATCTCTTATAAAATGATGTCTAATTTCTATGTGTTTTGTTTTAGAACGATGTACAGGATTTTTAATAATGCATAAAGTACTGTTATTGTCTAGAAAAATCTTGGTATGCATGAAATTATACCCATAATCCAACAGCTGGTTCTGAATCGATAAGACTTGTCCACAACAAGCAGCTACAGCTACATACTCTGCTTCAGTTGTAGAATTATCCACCACTGTTTGTTTCTTGCATTGCCAAGATATCAACCTACTCCCAAGAAATTGGCATCCACCAGTTGTGGATTTCCTATCAAACTTGTCACCCTCATAATTACTGTCTAAATATGCAATAAGCTCCAAGGGAGAATCTTTTGGATACCATAATCCCAGAGTGGGATAGCACCTAAGGTACCTAAAGATCCTCTTGACAGCATGAAGATGACACTCTTTGGGAGTCACTTGATGGCGTGCACACGCACACACAACAAATATAATGTCAGGTCTTGAAGCTGTAAGATACATCAATGATCCAATCATTGACCTATAATGCCTGACATCCACTTCTTTTCCATCTCCAACCTTTCCCTAAGGGTGTTCCCTATCCATGGGTGTGCTAGCCCGTTTCTCATGTGAAGAAAAGCCAAACTTCTTCAAGATTTCTGCTACATATTTGTCTTGAGAAATGAAGATACCATCTTCTTTCTACTGAACTTGTAACCCTAGAAAGAAGTTCATCTCTCCCATTGCACTCATCTTGAACTTGTCTGTCATAAGCTTGGAAAAGTCTTCACTCATCTTTGGACTTGAAGAGCCAAAGATGATATCATCCACATAAACCTGAACAAGTAAGAAATCTTTACCAGTCTTCTTTGTAAACAGAGTCTAGTCTATGGTGCCCCTTTTGAATCCATTTTCCACCATATAGGTGGACAATGTGCCATACCATGCTCTTGGGGCTTGATGAAGTCCATACATAGCTTTCTTCACTCTATACACCTTGTGTGGATGTTCTGAATCTTCAAAACCAGGAGGCTGCATTACATAAACCTCATCTGCAATTGTGCCATAAAGAAAAGCACTCTTCACATCCATTTGATAGACTGTAAATTCCATGCAAGAAGCATAGGCTAGAAAAATTCTTATTGCCTCAATCCTTGCAACAGGTGCAAACACTTCCTCATAGTCTATCCCTTCCTCTTGTGTATATCCTTGAGCTACCAAACGTGCCTTGTTTCTGACCACAATCCCTCTCTCGTCCTTTTTGTTTCTAAGAACCCATCTTGTCCCAATAGGTCTGACATGTCTAGGACAATTAACTAACTCCCAAACATCTTGAATAGCAAATTGGTGAAGCTCATCTTGCATTGCTTCCACCCAACTTGGTTCTTTGAGAGCATCAAAAATCTTCTTGGGTTCCTGTTGTGACAGAAAACAGGCAAACAAACATGCTTGAACAATAGGGGTATCAACCTTCTTGTGAATATTGGAAATAAACCCTCCATGATTCTGATGAGACCTTCTAGTTTGTACAGAAGTCATCACATCACCAATGATTAGAGAAGAAGGGTGATTCTTCATAGTAGATGTAAGCACTCCTGCTTCAATGATGGTGTTATCTTCTATCTCAGCCTCCAAGTTGCCAATATCTTCTTCAAATTCTCTTCCATCATCACCTGAATGAACCTCTACATGTACTATTGAAGGTTCACCTTGCTCAAAAACATTTGAAGAGAATAAATGTTCAAAAGAGTTGTCAACGCCTGAGTTGGTATTGTCAACGTTTGAGCCATCAATGCCTGAATTTGTCTTGTCAGCGCTAGATTTTCCTCTATCAGCGCTTAAAGATTCATGCATGTTTTTAACTGGTGATACTTGTGGACCACCTTTTCCTTTCCAGTAGCAACAGCAGTAGCAAATGCATATGTCCATATAGGAATGGTAACATATTCAAGTATGGGTGCTGATTTGTCTGCTTGTGATCCATCAACCTGTATACCTGAAATTTTAACAACTGGTTCTTCCACAACATTTAAAGTCACCTTCATAATGTCTGGATTAGTAACATGCATATAATTCAAAGTTCTAGATAGAGGTTCCAAGTCAAATAACCAATTTGGTCCACTATCAGGATCACTGGGTTTACTTTCTAAAAACCTAACATGTATCTTTTCAAGTATACGTTTTTCTTTCTTAAGGTAAACCCTACATCCTCTACTCTGCACTGAATAACCCATAAAGTAGCCTTCATCAACTTTAGCACTAAACTTTTCTAAGGCATCACTAGTGTCTAAAACAACTACATGACAACCAAAGGGTTTAAGAAAAGCAATATTAGGTTTCCTACTCCAAAATAGCTCATAAGGTGTCTTGTTGTGGATCTTGTTGATTAATGCCATATTCTGAACATAACAAGCTGTATTCACAGCCTCAGCCCAAAATGCAATGGGAAAGTGAGCATCAGCCAACATAGTCCTAGATGCTTCTATGAGTGTTCTATTCTTCCTCTCGTCTACCCTATTTTGTTGTGGGGTTCTTGCTATACTAAACTGTCTAGTAATCCCTTTCTTGGCACAAAAGTCATCTAACAGCTTATTTCTAAACTCACCACCATTATCACTTCTAAGTATTTTAACCTCATTCCCAGTCTTTTTCTCTAATTGGGTAATAAAGTTAATCAAAACTTCAGTAGTTTCACTTTTCAAAGCCAAAAAGAAAGTCCAAGTAAATCTAGAAAATTCATCAGTGATGACAAAACAGTAGGATTTACCATTTAAACTTTCTATATTAGTTGGACCAAACAAATCCATATGCAGAAAGTGAAGTGGTTTAGAACTAGAATGCACAGGTTTAGACTTAAAGGAGACTTTGTGTTGTTTGCCTTTAAGGCATGCAACACAAGAGTGGTCATTGTGGAAAGCCTTTTCAGGAAAACCATCAACTAAACCATGTCTCACAAGTCTGTTTATGTTCTTAAAATTAATGTGCCCTAACCTTCTGTGCCATAGATTACTCTCATCAACTGAAGCCTTAGCATATAGACATGACAGATTATTATTCATCCTAATTCCATTAAGATTCAAATTGTAAATGTCCTTATGCCTAGGTGTTCCATAATCAATGAATTTCTCATCAAGTATTTTAAAATCTTTGCTTAACACCAAGCATTCAGTATCAGTGAAAAGAACCTTATTTTTGTTATCACAGACATGTGATACACTAAACAGATTATAGTCAAGTTCTTTTACCAGAAATATGTTCTCAAAACGCAAATTGTTGGTGATAAGAGTGCCTTTGCCAGTGATAGTTCCATATCCGCCTCCAAAGTACACTTTGTCACCATCTTTAATGGGGGTAAAGTTTGTCAACTAATCTTCCTTCCCCGTCATGTGCCTAGAGCATCCACTATCCCAGTAGCCATAATCATTAACCTGCTTTTGAATGCCATGCACATAAAGAAAACAAATTAGTTTTCTTTGGGAACCCAAGCCTGAGCAGACTTGGATTCATTTGGTTGTTCAACAAGAACATACATAGTTCTTATGACAACCCCTTGTTCATCCCTTTTTGGATTAAACACCCAGTTAACCCCAATTGGTTTAGTTATGACCTTTGAAATATAATGAAATATGTTGCAGGTCATAGAAATCCCATCTGAATTGGGGTTTTGGTCTTGTTTAGGTCTCCAAGTTAATCTAGAAGAAGCTTTAGACCCCTTTTCCTTTGGTTGCAAGTATTTGGCATTACTTGGTCTAACAGCGTTGGAAACATTCCTGTCAGCGTTAGAATTGTTCTTGACAACGCTGAAAATACCTTTATCAGCGTTGAACCTAGGGTTTGCTACAGGAACCCATTGTCTGTTAGACCATGTATTGGTCTTCTGAAAAGGCCTTTGTCCATAAGTATTAGACCCTTTAGTAAAGAATGGGGCTGGTCTAGTAACCTGTGGACTTTGTTGGACAAAAGCTTTGGGTTTGACCATGGTTGACTTTCTATCAGCGTTGACCTTTGAAGCATTGACACACTTATAAGCCAAATGTGAAAAACTCCCACAAGTATAACAGGCTTTTCTAGACATAATTCTAGGTCTAGATGAAAAGAAACATGTACCATTATCACTAACTTAGCTTTTTGGTGACCTAGGTTTTCTATACATTTTTGCATATTTAATACTAGGTTTTCTATCAACGTTTAAGCCAAGGTCAACAGTCTTTCCAGTAGTAGGATTGGTCACTTTTATGGGTGTAGACTCATTTGGGCTATCACTAAGCATGCCACCCTTAAACAAAAAAGTAGGGTTGGCTTTCTTCCATTGGTCCAAGTCAGTCAATTTCTGCTTTTATTCCTCTACTGGAGTAAGAACTCTTGGTGGAGGAATAAATTCCTCTTCTTGGAGTTCTGGTTTACCAGTCCAAGACAAATCCTTTCTAAGGACACCATAGAAGTTCCCAGTAGGTGGTGGAACACCAGCATACTCTTTCATCCCAATCCCACTTATATCCCTATAATCCCTTTGTTCACTGACACATTTTTCTAGGGTTTGAGAAGCTTTATCAAACATTTGAATTTTAAGATCTACATTATCCTTGTTTTTATAGCCTCATCTAACTTAGCTTGTATAACACCATTGGATCTCTCCAAGATGTTCCTTACCTCAACACTAGCATTTAGATCATGAGTCAAAATATTGATTTGATCTTTTAGGTCAAGCTCCATTTTCTTATATTCAGCCACAGTCTTTTTAGTTTGAGTAAGAGCAAGTTGATAATTAGATAACTTGCATTTTTCATCAAAAACCTCTGATTTTAACTTTAAATGTTTTTTTGTTGAGTTTTTCAGTGTTTAGACGACATCCCTTACTACAAAATGCATCATCATATACCTTATTGTCTGATGAAGATGAAGAATGTGCCATGAGAGCATAATGAACATGCTCCTCTTCCTCCTTTTCTGCAATCAAGGCCTTGTTCTCTTCCACATCCTTGGCCAAAAAGCTCCAGTCCCAGCCAATACCGTCAATCTCTTGCATGGCAACCATAGCTTTTGTATCTTCAACTTTGATGATTTGGCTTGAAGGTTTTCCAGCATCAGATCTTCTTGGAGATCTGCACTCTCTCATAAAGTGACACATTCTATGGCAATTGTAACACTCAACCTTGGATTTATCAAATCCAGCAGTGTCTTTTGCGTTAAACGTCATCTTCTTCCTGAATCTCCTATTCCATCTATTTGCCCTTATACTTGCGAGTGCCATATTACACTTTATGTCCATCTCCTCTAAATGCTCATCACTAATTTGCTCAAGGTCCTCATATGTAATCACTGAACCATTGGGCAATGAAGCAATGTATGCACACACTGTATCTAGATCAATACCAGCAGGCTTAACTCTTGGTGAGTCAACATTGTATGTGTCAGTGTCTGAATGTGGGGCGTTAACAAAGCTTGATCCAACATTGACACAAGGTAATCCAGTAACGGGGTGTATGTAGGACTCCCTTTGATCAAATTGACCTTCACTATGTGAGAAGAAGGCCATATTTTCATTGGTAGACTTGCTTCCTTGATCCAAAAGGATTTCACTCTCTAAAATCCTCAGCTTATTGTAGACGTCATCAAAAGTGGAACTTTTGTGAGTATTATTAGCAATCATAGACCTTACTTCAATCTTCCATGCATCACCAAGACTTTTAAGGAAAGTGGTGATGATATCAGCATCATCATGCACTGTTCCCATAAATGACAACTTGCTTGTAATGTCCAGAAGTCTGCTTCTCACTCCACTTAGCTTTTCATTGGGAAGAGCTTTGAACATAGCATACTCATGCAAAAGTTGCTTCTTTTTCTCTGAGGCAGTATCATCATTACCGCCATAAGTAAATTGAAGAGCTGCCCAAAGATCTTTGGCAGAATCATAGCCTCTATACTTGTGCTGATTGGCTTGTCCCAAAGAAAGTTTGAGGATGCTTAGAGTTTTCATGTCATTCCTCCTCTTTGCAATGTCCTCAACTGAGACAACTCTTCCATCTTCAGGTTTTTCTTTTCGATCCTCAGCACTTGAGCCTGGAGTTGATCTTAGAGTAATAGCAGCTTGAATCTTGGCAGCCTTATTGAATGTGTTTCCATATTCAATAAGTTCCTATAGGGTGTGGTCATGGATTTGAAGGTATTGCTCAAAATTGAACTTCCACAGCTCAAAGTTGTCTGGGTCTAGCATGGGAATTTTTATGTTATGGCTTGAGGAGGAGGTAAACTCTGGAGTATATGTTGTTTGTATTTTTTAGGGTTTTCTTGAAAATTAGGGTTTTTGGCGATTTAGGGTTTTTGGCGATTTAGGGCTTTGTGTACTTTAGATCAAAGTTCCTCAACAAGCTCTGATACCACTTGTTGATCCCAAACTTAGATTGATTTAGCTTTGTGTAAACGAGATGAAATCAAGTTAAACACTTAGAGAAACTTTGTTGTGTAAATAATTCAAGTACTATGCGGAATTGATACTTGAATGAAGAACAAACAAAACAGATAAACCAAACTTTCACTTTAATTGATTAATCGAACTTGCGTATAATGAAAGTGTGTAAAAAAATTCATTGAACAAAACCTAAAGGCCTCCTTTTATAGATTAAGGATCCTTGTACAAGAGTCTACGTATCAGCTATTTTAGGTAAAGATAAACATAAGAAATACATTGTCGAACATATCTTTACTAGAAACATACTAGAAACATAAAACGTGTAGACTAAGTATCCTGTCAGTGCTTGACTTCTTCTTATCAACGCTTGACTTCTTCCTGTCAAAGCTTGTCTTAACAACGCTTAATTTCTTCTTATCAACGTCCAATTTTCTCTTGTCAGCGTCTAAGTGTCTTGGCTACATTTTATTCCCAACAAATCTTCACCCTGAGATGGAATTCAAGCGCTTTGGACGGAACCGTAATCTAATCAGAATATCCCAACGCGAAGTTACCAGATTTTAATCGGTTTTGATTGAGGAGAAAGCTAATCTAGAACCGAAAATTAGAGAGTTTTATACAGATTAAGTGAGTACTGAATTCGATTCAGAAAGCTACACCTTTAATGTTTATGTTCAAAAGGATGGGAAAGTTAAGGTTCTTGACTTTAACCCGTGGTGCGAGGTTACTTTACCATTGATGTTTACATGGGAGGAACTGGAGTCCCAGGAGCTGATGTAGGACCCCGAGTTTAGAATTGTGGATTGGCAGTTGGGAGTGAGGCCGGGTTTGAAAGCTGTGGTTCCTTGTGATTATTTGGATACAAGTGAGGGTAAATTGAAGATATAAGGGTATTTTAGTCATTTATAAGGGTATTTTAGTCATTTCATTGTCATGTTGGTCATAACATAGTCAAATTTGAATGTATATTGGGCAAATGAGTACAAAAAATAATATGTTTTTACAATGGAACAAAATGAAGAGTACGTAGCTATTCTATAGCTTTTACCCTTTTAAGAATCGACAATTTTTCCAATATTACTTATTTTTAAAGATTATTTAGATACCTTAAATTTATAAACAAATGTGTTTTGTCTTTGTATGTAACACAAATATAATATAGACTATAAAGTATAAATATAATTTTAACATGATTTTAACATGGTCAAATATAAATGAGGCTTAAAAAACAATTTAGTTTTTTTATGAGTTAAATGTAAAGGTGTTTTAACTTGTTAAAAAAAACTATTGTAAGTATTTAGTATGAGATTAATCATTGTAACGAGTAAATTACATCGTTCATTTTTATAGTTTAGGTTGACCAACATACTTCTTTTGATAAAAAATACATCATTTATTTTTAAAGTGAAAAACGTTATGCACTATTGGTCCTTTTCTTAACATCCTTTATTAACTGTGGTTAAGTCATAGAAATTAAAATTAAAGGTATGATAGTAATTTTGGATCATGTCTTTTTGTCTTTATCCTTAATTTTACCATTCAATTAAATTAAAAAACAACAATAAACCAACCAATCCAACTGATTAGCAATGTTTTAAAACCCGGTTTTTTAATTGACCTGATCGAGCCATCGGATCACGATTCAACTAGTTTAACCAGTGGTTCAACCGGGTTTTCGGTCAAAACCAACATCCGATTACAAACACTACTGAGTGCTAATTAATAAATACTACTAGTTTTAATACCCGCGCACGCACCAGACTTGTATATAAAAATTTGATGAATTATTAATTTCGTTTTAAAGCTCGTGTATGTATGGGTTTTTATTTTATTTTATAAAGATATATATATATATATATATATATATATATATATATATATATATATATATATATATATATATATATATATATATATATATATATATATATATATATATATATATATATATATATATATATATATATATATATATATATATATATATATATGTATATATATAATTAAAACATACTTGCAAATACCACAACATTTGCACACCCAAAATTCAAATTCAAATTTGAATAACCAAGTTTTTCAATCTGTAAAGATCACTCGTGTATTTCATTAGTACACATTTATAGCTCATTTCCTACCTAAATTTATAGCAAATCCACGTACAAATAATCAAGTATGCTAATTTGGAAATTTTTTATTTTGTAGACTCAATACTTGCTTATGTTTGCAAGTTTGATAATAATTTCAATTAAGTTTTTTTTGGAACGATGATTGAATTAAAAACACTATAGCAAAAAGCTAGAAAAAGATTACAAAATATTACAAAGGATTGTTTAACCAAGTATTCCAGCATAAATCTTTATGACCTCTATACTTAAACCAAGAAAAAGAGATAATCCGAACAAAATCGAATAAGTCTCTTTTAAGCATACGATGAGCATTAAAAATGACACTATTCCGATATCGTCATATAGACCATAAAACTGCCGAAGAAATACAATACATCCGATCTTTTGATATCCTAAATGCTCTCCAATTCTCAAAACATTGCAGCCAATCAAAGCATGAAGAGAAAGAAGGCATATCAACATTAATCCAAACACGAATAAGCCTCCATAAGTTAATAGTTGTATCACACCCGAAGAATAAGTGACCACTCGATTCCACACCCAGGTTGCAAGAAGGACAAGAAATAGAAGAAATCTCTAAACCCCGAGCAGATGAATTTAAACGGATCGGAAGTCTATATGCTATAAGACGCCAAATAAATATATTTACCTTACGGGGGAGAAATTTTAGCCACCTTGTACTGGAAGAACGTGATAGAAGAATAATGTTATCCACTAAATACGAGAATCATTCACGGAAGAAACCCCATTGGCAGCAATGCTCCATTCCTATGAATCTGGCGAGTTGTTCACAGAAACATGGCCAACTTCTGAAAGCAAATTTTGTAAAGCTTCTTCGTTACCGCTTCCTAACATTTCCCGAGACCAATTCCATGACCATATACAATTCGAGAGACGATCACAAAGAAGGAAGTTAGCATCAACATCCAAGTGAAATAAACGATTATATTTAGAGCTCAAAGGCCCATCACCGATCCAATTGTCCTTCCAAAAGCGAATAGAAGAACCATTACCCACTTTATGACGTAACGTGTGCAACAAAATGATATCTTTCGTATGTAAGATAGAGTAAGATTTCACTATGTTAGACCATGTACCACTAAACTTACACGCTCTCTGATCAATCCCGTTTCATCTTCATGAATGGCTTTTACCACTCGAACCCAAAGTGAATCCGAATTTGTCACAAGACGCTATCTCCATTTTTGAAAGAGTGTGAGATTAAACGCTTTCAAACTCCTGATATTCAAACCACCTTTTCATAGGAAGCCAATATGTTGTCCAATTTAATCCATGCTGTTAATGCAAGTGATGCCTAAAAACATTATTAGTGTTAACTAATCTTTCTTAGTTTTGATCACAACAAACTATACAACACATTTAGTGTAAAACACAAAACGAATTACTTAACTAACACTATCATCAAGGTAATAATCATATCACTAACTTTTCTTAATCATACTTAGTGATCATCAAAGTGATTATCCTTAAAACTCACTTTTGTTAATATGACAAAAGATTTTTTAATAAACTTTCTTTTTAAGAAAATATTTTATTAAAATGGAAAATGTAAATTTGAAAATGGCATATTCCATATGCCATAAGAATATCCTTTGAAGGTTTAAAAAAACCTCAGATATTCCTACCCCACTAAAAGACAAAAAAAGGGAGCAGACTCTACTGGGCGGTACCTTAAATAGCTAGGCGGTTCCTTATCGATAAGGTACCGCCGGCTAGATAAGGATCTGCGCCCAGCTAGCCGTTGGATTTTGTCTTCAATAAATAGTGGATCAAATCTCATTTTCCAATAAGCCTCTTGGACGTTTTTCTCAGCCCCCTTTCTCCTTTCTATAGCATAATCATTAGTAAATGATCACTTAAAGTGTTAAGGATGTTTACATATGATTATCCTCTTGATCCCCTCCTTTACCTTGTCCAATGAGAAGATCACTCACTCACTAGTGCTGTGATAAAGATGAATCCATGAATTAGTCATGTTCATCACGTTAGCCTTTTTATTTTTGTTGATCCATTTGTATTTATGAAATACTTGGACTAGTTGTGTTTATCCAAGCTATTTGTAAATACTTGGATTTGTTGTGTACATCCATTGCATATGTGTTTGCTTGGATTTGTGTTGTGTAGATCCAAGCTACATGTGTGTACTTGGATATGTCTAGTTGAGTTGTAATAGATTTGTGTAGTAGTTCTCACTAGACTATAAAGTGATGTGGTTGTGTCTTGTGAGTTCTTACTAAACTTGAAAGTGATTAGTAGTTGTGTTGTGTGAAGTTCTCACTTAGCTTTAAAGTGAAGAGTCGTGAAGATTGGTTCTAGCTTTGGATTAGAACTTGACATCTAGCCTTGTATCGTTAAATGGTGAAGTAGGCAACGTCGTGAAGAATGGTTCTACCTTATGATTAGAACTCGACATCTAGCCTTGTGTCGTTAAATTGTAAAGTAGGCAACGTTGTGTAGATTGGTCCTAGCTAATGATTAGGTCTCGACATTTAGCTTAGTGTCGGAAAATAATGTAAGCGACAATGTAAGGCTTTCTCCGCCAAGAAGGGAGCTTGTGGATATAGTGGAAATCTCGAGTAGGTGTACTCGAGGAGTGGAGTAGAAACAAGGATAGAGCCTCGTTGTCGAACCACTATAAATCTTGGTGTCTTGTCACTATGTTGTCTATTTCCTTACTCTTTACTTATTTCATTATCATTATACTTACCTATTACCTTTGCTAATGCATTTTAATTGAACCTAATCATTATGCAACTTAGCTTTAAGTAAAAGATAGTTTTGATACACACATAATTCAAAGTAATTTAATTTAGGTAACTAATTGAAGAGAAACTATTCAACCCCCCCCCCCCTTCTAGTTTCTACAATTGGTATCAGAGCGATGGTCACTCATGATCTTTGAAGTATATTGTACTTTAAAACATGGATCGATCCATTGTCTCCTCAAATTAGAAGGTGAAGTTGTATTAAAGTTTCTCTTTGGTCAAAACTATTTTTTCTTGGAAAATAGGTCTTTTAATTGGTAATATTGCATTCCTCTTAGATTAGTAGTCTTTATGCATTTTAGATCTACTCTTGAAATGTATCTACTAGTTTCCATCTTGCTTTGTGTAGGTACTCATGAAGATCAATCACTTAATTGGTTGTGGATTGAGTTACTTGCACTTGTAGAAGACTCATCTTCATTGATCTTCAACATCCTTGAATGATGATACCAAGATGATTGGGAATGATACTAGTCCTTGAAGACTTAGTACTCATCATAGTCATTGTTGGGCATTGCATTGATTCCTTGATGGATTGCTCTTTGTGGCCAAGGTACGCTTTCGTTCTTCCACACGCCCTTTGATCATTCTTTTGATCATTACTTGACTATGTGCTTGTTCTTGGCATCCTTGCCTTGACATTTGTTTGTGGTTTGTGATTCTTTTCTTTTATCCTCTCAAAACTTCATTGCTTGGATACTTGACTCACTATGGTGATGTAGAGTGAGTTAGTAGTAGCTTAAAGTATCAAGCATGATTTCCATGGTTTGCACCCATACGGTTAGTAGGCCCTTTGTGGGAGAGAAAGTGAATTGATACCTTGCTCATATTTTGGTTTAGACTAAGACTATTATTGAAAGTGAACTTAGTCTATACATGAGTAATTGCTTTGTGTTTATTCATTACCAAAGTCGTTTAACGTTTCGCCGGAAAGGCACGTCTTAAACCACTATATATGACACAAGATCTTCGTCTCCATGATTTGAAGATTGTCATTAATCCCTTGAGCATTGATCTTAGTCTTGATTCACTTCCTTTTACTTCTCTCCACTTTTCCTTTTCGCTACGAGTAGTCGTTTGTCCGTTTCGGTTCTTTTCGATCTCGATTCAACTCGTAATCCTTCATTAAGGCATATTGCTTAGTGTTATGATGATCCAAATGATATTCTAAAAGGTTTAAGATATATTTTTAAGTATTTTAGAAAATTTGGTTTTAAAATTTTTGGCGTGTTTCATTGATAAAAACCAGCCTCTACAGGCGGTTCTTTATCTCTGGCTGCTCAAACCCGCGGTTCCTTATCGATAAGGTACCGCGGACAGTAAAGTTTGTCAGAGCGCCAGTTTTATTAAAATAACCTTTTTCAAACCAAACCCTCTCTCTCCCAAAAACATACAGCCGACGGTTTTTCATCTTTTCCACCATTGTTGAAGCTTCAAAAACCTTCAATCACTCAAATTAACTGATTCCAAGTTGTGGGTTTCACTCATCCTTCATCAAACATCAATTAATTGTAAGTACTTTCTTTCAATTTCATCTATTTTGTTCTAGGGTTCATCCTTTCATAATTGGGGATTTTAAAACTGAAATTGAATTAGAACCTTAATAGGAATATTGGTTGACATGGTTATTTTACTATGATTCCTTAGGTTCATATTCATTAAGATTTCACTAAAACCCACTTGTAGAACAAATCCGAATTTTGGCTAAATGATTTTGGTTAAAAGATGGAATTGAGATGAACCCATGAACAAATAGGTAGTTGCATTGTTAATGCTTACCTAAAAACCTTGTTTTGAAAAACCAATGTTCTAGTCCATTGTTGATCCAATATAGGTCATATGTTCTTGGTTAATAATGGAATAGACACATTGTGAACATGAGAATGTTATGGATTCAATCCTTTGTTTGTCAAGAAATTGATATAACACATTCTCATATTTTTGAGTTTTGAGTTTATTTTTCATATGAGTGATTGGAAAAATATTGTCTTATGTTTATATTAGGTACTAATCATGCCTTCTCAATATCAAAAGGATCATCAATGCACTAGACAATACATGCCAAACCTTTCCCAAACCTATGCTTCCACTCAACTTCGAAACTCCTTTCCATCCCTTTCTACTCGTTGTTTCTACGAGGGTAGAGTCATTGACGAGGGAATAACGGGTTATGACTATATCCAATCTATGTTTGAGCTTTCGGGGTTTGATTGCTTGCTCAACATAGAAGAAGATATTTACCCATTGTTTCTTCTATAATTCTTTAGCACTTACTCCATGTTTGAATACAATGGAGAAATCTTCATTCAATTCTTGTTGAATGATCAAATGATTCAATACTCTCTCGAAAACTTTGGTGAAATTCTTGGTGTGCCATATGAAGGCACTTGTCATTTCACGGATAAATGGAGACTTGATGCTCTCTTGGAATCCTACGATAAACCTCCAAATGACCACACCGAAATTGATCCGGATTTTATCCTTGACATCATTTTGAAAGAGCGTGATGGAAACGTTGTGAGAAGCCTTCATTCAAATGTGCGAAATGTGAATCGCTATGAAGTGCTCTCTAGTGACCTTAAGGATTTTATGGTCCAATGGGCAAATATCCTTAGGGAGAATGTCTTTTGTCTTGGTGGAAACCGAGATCATATCCCGGCTTGTATGGTGCATATGTTGAGTTGCATCTTTACATCAACCAAGTACAATTTGGCATTCTATATCGCTCGACGAAGAAATTATGCCCTTTCAAAGCCCAAAACAAACCTTCCTTATGCTATGCTTCTTACTCGCCTTTTAAAAAGGGTTGCTCATGACTTTCCCCACCTCGATCTTTCTCGCTTTCACCCGGTTCATCGGGTTATGTTGCCTATTCAAGAGGTATATGCAAGAAAGCCAAGAAGTGATCGAGGTTCGCGAAAATCCGATCATCAAGAGACGGATGATGAGGACACCTATATGCCAAAAAGTGATGGTGATGGCATAGGTTCTAGTTCTCACTTCAACTCTTCGAGTAATTCCCACCCATCCTCAAACTCATTCACGGATGGACTTGAAGACTTAGCTCCCCCACCTCATTACTCCTTAGTGAAGTACCGGAAGATCTCAACATGGAGCATCTCTACCGTGAAAATCTTAGGACTAGAGGTGAATTGCATGAACATCGGGTTGAGTCAAGGAAGGGATTCAAGTATTTGGGGAATATGATCAAGGGATTGGGCAAGAAGAGAAGGTGAAGACTTTGAAGTATTTCAAAGAATACATGTTGGTAAACATGTAATGTTGAACAATTTTTTTTATCTTGGATGTGTATTAACTAAATTCTACTTGTGTGGATTATTTGTTTATTATCCTAATGATTATCTATGCTATTGTGATTATAATTTGCATAGCTTTGCGCATCCTATGTGTTAGTTAGCTTCCTAGATTTTGGTCAGTAGTTAACTTTGGCTTGAAAATCCTTTGGTAAAAATCTTGGCTAACCAAAGTTTGAGGAAGTACCAATTCTGAACACCACTGGTCGCGGTTCCTTATAGACCCGCGGTACCTTATTGATAAGGAACCACCGCTACAAGATAAGGAACCGCCGGCTACTGTGTCCAACAGAATCTTTGCTTTACACTATTTTCCTTAATCTGTGTAAACCTTGCTTGATTCTTTGCAAAAACCTGCACATTTCGTAAACTAGGTTAGCTAAATTCATTGTTCACATAAAATGTTTTTAACCCATTACTATTTTGGATCATCCCTTCACCCATTTAAACCCACCTTGTTAGCCATGTTCTTCACACATCAAACCATTCTTCCTTAAACCTTAAACCCTTCATTTCAACCATGGTTTCTACAAGAAGCTCAAACTCATCCAAAACCTCCACCACAAAGAAAAATCTTAAGATTAAGATTAAAATGTCTAAACCTAACTCCTCACCCTTTCACACTCCCAAGAATGAGATTGTCCCAATTCTCATTTCTTCATCAAACTCACCACCTCTTGCTCCATGCAAGACTTCATCAACCCATGAAACCAACCATTCTCATGGTTCTACCTCCTCTTCATTCCAATCTAGGATGAATGAGCTTTCCTCACCCTTCATTCCAAGTAATCTATTAGATGTGACCACCCAACCACAACCCATCCAAAGCATTCCCATTGTGAGTGACTTTGATGATACCATGGTGACTTCACCATTCACCCCTCCTAACTCACCCTTTTCACCCTTGGAGAGCTTGCCTCCACACTCACCCACATCACCCTTGGAGAACATACCTCCTCCACCTCCACCTCCCTCAAACACTCCCATTTTGGGTGTTCCACTTCCCTTCTTTATGGGTGATCCTTACTTCCTTAGGTTCCTAGAAGCTCATGGTTCTCATTGTCCATATTGCCTCTATAATAACTACATCATTCAAAACCTTAGGATGGAGATGTTGGGACTTCATTTGAGGTTGCAAGATTTCTTGCTCACCTTGTTTAACATGCCTCCTCCTAGGAGATGAATGGTGATTTTCTTTAAAAATAGTTTTCAAGAAAATTCAAGCCAAGGAAGATTACTAATCAAGACCTAGCTTTTTTTAAAGCTATCTTTAGTTTAGTTAGTTGTTTTTCTTTATTTTCTTTATGTATCTCTTTCATGAATGTTTTATGAGAATGAATTATGGACTTGGTATTATGTGCTTCTATCTCTATGAGGATATTAATCAACTTTAATTCCAAATTAAAATTGAACCTAAATCTATCACAACCTCTAAAACTTGACTAAAATTGGTTCAAAATGTTATCCAAAATTTTCTCACCCTTTGTCAAGACATTCTTGGTGAATGTGTTGCATTTATGCAACCCTAGCAAAATTTAGTGCTAATAGAGGTAAAATTCCAAGATTTGCAATTTTTTGAAAAAGTCTTAGTTTCTCTTAAAACCCTGGAAAATCTAGGTTTCAAGTCCACTACACACGGTTCCTTAAAGATGTGCGGTTCCTTAAGTGATAAGGAACCACCGGTCCCTATAAGGTACCGCGGACAGAAAGCCATTTTATGGCTCGTTTTTTATCTTTCTTCATCACCCTATTCCCAGTCAAGATTCCATGTTTACTCAATTTGGCTAAACATTCCTTGACACTTTACATTTGATTTTCAAACCTTTGCCTTGTATAATTTCTTCTTATACCCCAACCTTGAGATTTCATTCTCACACCTCAACAATGCCTAACTCTCCCTTTCATAACCTTGACATGTCTATGTCACAAACCTCCTCACCCAAAGCTTCCTCATCCAAGCTTTCCAAGAAACCGAAAATCTCGATTAAACCTATTTGGATCAAGAAAAATGAACCCTCTTCATCCAAACCACCCAAGAACCCCACCTTATCTCCAATCAAGTATTGGAATGTGACCTACTCCATTAACCCAATCATCGGAGAAAAGGAGAATCTCCCCTCACCACCAAAACCCTTTGACACCCCTCAACTCAATGATCTTTCAACCTTCCCAAACCTCACAAGGCATTGTGAAAACATTACCTACCCACTCTCCTCACCACCACCAAACCCTAGGTGTGATGGCCTTCCCCCATCAACTGAATTTGTGTTGCATCATGGATCCTCGTGTACTTGTTGTCTATTTCAACAAATTGAACTTGCTCATGTGTATGAGAAGCTAAATTTTCTTGAATTCCTCCTCACTCGACCTCCTCTCAAAGTTTTCGTTCCCGTGGACAAAACTTCGAATGATGCATCGTCGTCTTATTTTTCCAACTAAAGGGCTACACTACATTGGAGTCAATAAAACTTTAGTTGTTTTAGAGTCATTTTTTAAGCAATCTTGGAAAATTGTCACTATTAGACTAGCTTATGCTTTGTGGTTTATTTTCCATATCTTTTGCTTTAGATACTCATATTATGTGTATGACTATCTACTTTGTTTGTCTTTTTCATATTTATGTAATATCAAATCTTTGTGTTGTGTTTGTTTTCTTTATTTGATCATTCTCTCTTTCTTTTTGAGTTGATCATGGTTAATATTTACAATTGTTTATGGGTGATTCCATCCATTCTTAATTTTAACCCCTTGACAAATTTATCATCTTCATTGGTTGGTTGTTTCCTTTCTACCTCCATTCCACCAATTGAACCTTGATTTTGTCATTTACCTCTTTGGACATACTTAGCAAATACTTGCTTCTAATTTTAGATTTCTTCTCCTTCTCCCTCTCAAGTTACTTAGTAGGTAGTGATCATATATACATTGGTGTTTCTTTCCTTTCTACTAGCCTTTGTGTAGCATGTCACCTTAGCTCATACACTGAATACGAGAATAATGTTATCCACTGAATACGAGAATCATGCACGGAAAAAAACCCATTGGCAGCAATGCTCCATTCCCATGAATCTGGCGAGTTGTTCACAGAAACATGGCCAACTTCTGAAAGCAAATTTTGTAAAGCTTCTTCGTTCCCGCTTCCTAACATTTCCCAAGACCAATTCCATGACCATATAAAAATCGAGAGACGATCACAAAGAAGGCAGTTAACATCAACATCCAAGTGAAATAAACGATTATATTTAGAGCTCAAAGGCCCATCACCGATCCAATTGTCCTTCCGAAAGCGAATAGAAGAACCATTACCCACTTTATGACGTAACGTGTGCAACAGAATGATATCTTTCGTGTGTAAGATAAAGTAAGATTTCACTATGTTAGCCCATGTACCACTAAACTTACACGCTCTCTGATCAATCCCGTTTCATCTCCATGAATGGCTTTTACCACTCGAACCCAAAGCGAATCCGAATTTGGCACAAGACGCCATCTCCATTTTTGAAAGAGAGTGAGATTAAACGCTTTCAAACTCCCGATATTCAAACCACCTTTTCATAGGAAGCCAATATGTTGTCCAATTTAATCCATGCGGTTAATGCAAGTGATGCCTAAAAACATTATTAGTGTTAACTAATCTTTCTTAGCTTTGACCACAACAAACTATACAACACATTTAGTGTAAAACATAAAACAAATTACTTAACTAACACTATCATCAAGGTAATAATCATATCACTAACGTTTCTTAATCGTACTTAGTGATCATCAAAGTAATTATCCTTAAAACTCACTTTTGTTAATATGACAAAAGATTTTTTAATAAACTTTCTTTATAAGAAAATGTTTTATTAAAATGGAAAATGTAAATTTGAAAATGGCATATTCCATATGTCATAAGAATATCCTTTGAAGGTTTAAAAAACCTTAGATATTCCTACCCTACTAAAAGACAAAAAAGGGAGCGAACTCTACTGGGCGGTACCTTAAATAGCTAGGCGGTTCCTTATCGATAAGGTACCGCCGGCTAGATAAGGATCCGCGCCCAGCTAGCCGTTGGACTTTGTCTTCTATAAATAGTAGTTCAAATCTCATTTTCCAATAAGCCTCTTGGACGTTTTTCTCAACCCCCTTTCTCCTTTCTATAGCATAATCATTAGTAAATGATCACTTAATGTGTTAAGGATGTTTACATATGATTATCCTCTTGATCCCCTCCTTTACCTTGTCCAATGAGAAGATCACTCACTCACTAGTGTTGTGATAAAGATGAATCTATGAATTAGTCATGTTCATCATGTTAGCCTTTTTATTTTTGTTGATCCATTTGTATTTGTGAAATACTTGGACTAGTTGTGTTCAACCAAGCTATTTGTAAATACTTGGATTTGTTGTGTACATCCATTGCATATGTGTTTGCTTGGATTTGTGTTGTGTAGATACAAGCTACATGTGTGTACTTGGATATGTCTAGTTGAGTTGTAATAGATTTGTGTAGTAGTTCTCACTAAAGTATAAAGTGATGTGGTTGTGTCTTGTGAGTTCTCACTAAACTTGAAAGTGATTGGTAGTTGTGTTGTGTGAAGTTCTGACTTAGCTTCAAAGTGAAGAGTCGTGAAGATTGGTTCTAGCTTTGGATTAGAACTCGACATCTAGCCTTGTGTCGTTAAATGGTGAAGTAGGCAACGTCGTGAAGATTGGTTCTACCTTGAGATTAGAACTCGACATCTAGCCTTGTGTCGTTAAATTGTGAAGTAGGCAACGTTGTGTAGATTGGTCCTAGCTAATGATTAGGTCTTGAAATTTAGCTTAGTGTCGGAAAATAATGTAAGCGATGATGTAAGGCTTTCTCCGCCAAGAAGGGAGCTTGTGGATATAGTGGAAATCTCGAGTAGGTGTACTCGAGGAGTGGAGTAGAAACGAGGATAGAGCCTCGTTGTCGAACCACTATAAATCTTGGTGTCTTGTCACTAGGTTGTCTCTTTCCTTACTCTTTACTTATTTCATTATCATTATACTTACCTATTACCTTTGCTAATGCATTTGAATTGAACCTAATCATTATGCAACTTAGCTTTAAGTAAAAGATAGTTTTGATACACACTTAATTCAAAGTAATTTAAATTAGGTAACTAATTGAAGAGAAACTATTCAACCCCCCTTCTAGTTTCTACACATGCCATCTTCTTTTGGTCACCACTAATGCCCCAGAAATAAGAGGCCCGGAGAGATTCAAGCCTTTTAAGGACGGATTCTGGGCATTTAAAGATTGACAAATAAGATATGCCAAGTCTTCCTAAAACAGCTTTTATCAAGGTTAGTCGCCCATCAATTGATAACAGGTTCGCTTTCCAAGAAGATAATCTCTTATTAAATCGATCTATTAAAGGCTGCCAATTCGTAATTAAATTCATATTTGACCCAATCGACAAACCAAGATATGAGATGGAACAAAATCTGGAGCACAACCAGTAGCACGTGCCATGCCTTCAACCTCTTCCGACGAAACTCCTACCCCGTACAAGTTTGATTTTGCTATATTAATCTTAAGACCAGAAGTAAGGTAGAATACATGAAACACGCGAATTATGTTGTCCATATCATGAGGATTCCATTTCACAACATCATCAACGTAAAAAAATGAGATATATTTAAACATGAATCTCTCACCTTAGTCCCACGAATCAAACCAGAATCAACGACATCTTGTAAAGCAATATGAAGACCCCTAACAATAATAAATAAGAACGGGCTTAAAGAATCACCTTCACGTAAATCACGCTTGAACGGGAATTCAGAAGTCGAGCTACCATTTACGAGAACAACAGATCTAGAAGAATGTAAACAAGATTGGATCCAACTCCTCCACTTAGTTCCAAAACCAATAACCGACATCATGTGATCATCGAACTTCTAACTTACGGTATCAAAAGCCTTTTCGAAATCGACTTTAAACACCATAAGTTTTTGGTTCCTTTTTTTGTACCACGCCATAATCTCGCTAAGCATAAGGGGACCATCAAGAATTTGCCGCCCCGAAATAAACGCCGATTGCTCGGACTAACGACTTTATCAACGACTTTTGCTAACCGATCGGCTAAGATCTTCGCTATAATTTTGTATTGCATACCGATTAAGGATATAGGACGGTAATCCTTAATATGAATCGGATTAGGAACCTTCGGAATAAGAGTAGAACGAAGAGTTTGTACCTTAAGGCATCATAGATGAATCAAAAAAATTCCTCACACACGCCTCTACATCAGATTTAAATCAATCCCAATACGACTTGAGGAAAAGAAAAGAAAAACCATCCGGACCTGGCGTTTTTTGGCTACCACAATCCCAGATTGTTGCCTTAATCTCGTCATCAGTGACTAAAGCTTCTAATTCATTCAAAACATTTATGTCTAGCATCACTCGCGGTGTAATAGATCCTAAAACAATATTACTGTCGTGATCATCAAATTTATCCTTGTAAAATTTAAAGAAGGCCATTTTTACCCGATGAGGATCCGTTATCCACTCCCGTCAATCATTATCCCTTTCACCATTTGCTGATGTCGCTTCTGTTTTAAAATCCCGTGATTTTTTTTTGAGTTTTCATCACCTTCGACATCCTACTTGATTCTCGCCTTTTGAACAATATCCATGCAATCCAGGTTGGAGAGATCATCACATTCTTTTTGCAAATTTAATCGTTGAATTTTCTCTTCATCAGAAGCGTTACAATTGTCAATCTTTTCCTCAATTTCGATCAACTTTAACATTACCTCTTGCTTTCGAGATAAGTTATTGTTTCTTCTCAATTTCAATGAAGAACATCTTTTACTTTAGCCAAACAGTAATTAAACAACCTGTAAACATTCAACAAACATTATAGGTATATGAGAAACGGATCTCAAATCATGTCATGCCCCTGTCTACTTCATGTAATAATATCATAAAATTATAGTAAGAGAGCTAGGTATGGTGAACCACCAAATGCTCCTCACTTTGGCCCTACGGGGTGCCACGTTATTTGACATTAAAAACCCATGTTACCATGAATGGTTTGTGTTAGTTAACGAGTTTTAATATTTGTTGGTGTGACTTAATTAATAGGACGTGGTTTGTGTTTTTGTATGCAGACACGAGGTTGGAAAAGGTATTAAAGAGAATGAGTTCATTTCTGCGAAAGTTCCTATTTACCTAAACGTTGTGGTATGTCTGATTTTCGATATCTAGTTTGTTGTTGGTATAATGCCGTGACAAGTTGTTTGTTGGCCTTGGTGCATATTACGAGTGCTTATTAGTGTGTTGCTATTTTTAAAAGAAAAAAAAATAGCTGCGAAGTGTTTGGATTGCTAGGGGCTTATTGACCTATTTGCTTATATTCTGATGAAATAAGCGCTTTACAGGTGCTTACAAGCCATAGAACATCGAGATTTCATATAACATCATGTATATTTCGTATTTCAACGTTATGAATTCAATGAGACATTGATTTAGGAATCATTGTCTACGCATTTGTTGGAAGCGTAAAAGCAAATCCAAGCAAAACTAAAGTACATGAATTCATATACACATTGAGATTCTAGAATTTAGTAATGTAAGTATTATACACAAGTAATCATTATCCCGCATAGTTCGCATATAAATCCTCTTAAGTCTTCTAGCATTCTGTATATACCAGTCTACTTTACCAGAGATATGGTTTAGTTTTTAAATATAATATGCACACGACACAGTTAAGATCGGAGTTCTAAGCTAACGAGCTTCAACCCTAGGTAAAAAATGTGGCTTAATCAGTTTAGTCTCGACGTATTATTTTCTGTAATTGGGTCCCGAAAAATAGTGGAGGCCCTTGACACCATCACCGCCTGAGCTTTATACCATCTCTAGTAGTAAGCCATAGTTTATAACATCTGAATCAGCACCTATGGTGACAATGTGAGATAGTCCGACATTTTATATAACATGTATGCTGCTAGTTATAGAACGAGTGTGTGAATTCTTTTCCATTAATAAAAAAACATTGATAGTGCAGGCAAGGCATGGAACACGTGCTCTTACTAAGAAAAGGATTCGAGACTTGGATACTTTGTCTAGCAGATTAAAAGAGCTTCTGTAAAATGCAAAAGAAAGAGGGTCGTCTTTTGAGAAAGTTCCTTCCTGGTTACCAAAATGGAGTTCTCATTGGAAGGGGAAAATACAATGATCTGCGTCTTCGTGACTCGTATCATTGTTTATGTAAGAATATGAAGTACGACTCTGAGAGCTCTTTGTTGTTTGGACTCTCTGCTACTTATCGTCATTGGAACGATGAAAATTAAGTACTTCAGGATCAAATTAGATTGTAGCAGATGTGACGGGAGTCCACTCTCAGTTGTCAACTATCTTAGTAATAGTGTACGCAAAATAGATAATCCTAAAGCTACATATCTATACTTTCTGTTAGATTTTTTTTGGTTCCAAAAAGAACCAGATAAGCATTTAGGATTTGCCAAACGTAACAAAAACATATATAATACAGTACTTGATTAAAAAAAACATAAGTCGAAAAGCTATAAGCGTATGTCATACAGTAATTCATTAAAAAAAGTCTACATAAACACGATTACATGTCAAAAAACACCCTCAGCATCTTAGGGTCTTTAGTCAATTCACTTTACACATAACTCACTTTTCTTTGTTTATCTACATAAGTCGCGGTTCAATAGGATCGATACCAAATTCCCCGAGTCTGAAGTGTAGTCTTGTTCCAATCCGAAGTCAAAATCAATATCAAAGTGATCATCCGGTTTGTTCTCAAACCAAGCATCGTACGCAGGTTGAACAGATGACCCTGCCTCGTCATCACCAAAAAGCTCACGATACATGTCTGGTTCACTTTCACAATCGTTAACACCGAGAAGCTCGTCGAACGTAGTATCTGGTGGATTATTCACGACTTCACTTGCAAATACATTCTGATGATCGTTAAGCTCGTACCTAGGTTGAACAGATGACCCTGCCTCGTCATCACCAAAAAGCTCACGATACATGTCTGGTTGATCATTCACGTCTTCGCTTTCACAATCCTTAAAAAGGTCTCGAGAATCTAGCAGGTCATCAAAACCATCGTCATTAGAGATACCCGTAACATGATGATCAACTTGTTCTTCACTTGCATGTGCAATCTTTGGCTTTTTTGAACTGCACTCAGAAGTAACAGTGGAGTCGCAAGATGCATCATAGTTTGGGTAAATTTATGCGTGCAAGTGAGCCGTACAACTTGAAAGCAGCTTGATCATAAGCCCTAGCAGCTTCGACGGCAGTAGGGAAAGTCCCAAGCCACAACCTTTCACCCTTTGGTATTCGTATCTCAGCAACCCACTTACCCCATGTTCGTTGGCCTCACGCCTCGGAAAGTGCACTTTGTATTCTCGGGTCCACCTTTACCTTTCATGCAGCCCTTGGTAGAACCCTTAGCAGGAGGTTTACGGGTTTTAGTTTAGGATCACTGTTAGTTAGTTCCCACTTGGCAAGTGTTTCTGCAAGGAACTTGGGAGCCTCGGATCTTTTTCGTTTTTGCTTCTTGCAGGTATCCATATTATTGTTGCGACAACTTGTTCACTGATCGAATAAAAGGAAGGAATGTTAGTGTTACGTTTTTGGAGAGATCGACCCGATGCGATTAAAGAGAATGGTTGTTTGAGTATGCAATTCAGTCGGCTCTCTTTTTGTATATATAAGCCCGTTAACCGACTTCCTCGTCAAATATAAGGAAACTTTTTCTTGGGCTTATTAGTGACGAGCATGTATGGGCTTATAAGCCGTTAACCGACTTCTCTCGTCAAATTAATATAAGGAAACTTTTTCTTGGGGCTTATAACCCGTTAACCGACTTCCATCGTCAAATTAATTTAAGGAAACTTTTTCTTTCCTTTTGCTTTCTCATCATTAGTAAAAGGAAATACCAAGTATAAGGAAACTTTTCTTTCCTTTTTCGTGTTTTACAATTAGGGTTCTTTTTCTTTATTTAGAACCACTAGGGAAACCCCTAAAACTCATGGCTTCACACTAAGGAAGAAAATCATGGATTTTTGTCTCTTGCAAAACGACCAAACTCCCTTCCCAAGCTCCAGGAGAAACCCAGGTGACCAACTGCTCTAGAGGTGTTGCTTAGCTTTTTATTGTTGCATAAATTCAACCACGCGTATTCGGAGTTTTTTAGGTTGACAAAAGTACAAACACAACATTCTTTTCTCACAAGTAGAGGGACAAATTCTTACCATCTATTTTTGTTTGATTTAAATGTGAAGATTAATCTAAGATTTTAAAAATACGGAGAGACCATTTTTGCCAAAGAATCCAAAAGTTTCAAAAATCGAGCAAAAGAATTAAAGTTGTAAATTTTTCGAACTGATTTTTATTAATGGTGATATTTTATTATTTAAAAAAATATCACTGGTGATATAATAATTTTATCACTGGTGATATTTCATTGTTTTTTTCACTAATGAAATATCACGGTTGATAAAAATCAGTTTATAAAATTTACAATTTTAGTCCATCCACCGTTTTTTTTTTGCATTTTTTTACGTTTTAGCAAAAACGGTCCCTTTATGGTTTTTTTATTGAATATAATCTTAAGTAATAAATGACTAAAATTAATCCCCTTAGTTACAAATAAAAAGAAGGTTGCAAAATAACTAACTCTTTTTAAATTACCATAGTGTTTTAAACAAGTAATTAACAAAGTGAGCATTTTTAGAAATATTTAACATAGTATTTAGTTTTCTTCTTTTCACAAAATTATAAGAACTTGTGAAGGTTTTAGCGTATGTAATCAACCATCCTTTCCTTAATCGTCATAAATCTCCCTCGCAGTCGTCAATTTTTTCACGTTCTTGTCTCTTTTTATTACGCTTCGTCAGATTTACGTTTTTGTTTTTTTCCTCACGTTTCCGTCTGTTTTCAAGTTTTTGTTAGTTTATTCACGTTCTCGACAATCCTTTTTGTCAGTTTTTACGTAAAAAAAGACGAAAACATACAAAAACGTTAAAAAAACAAATGGGCCAAAGCGAACGAAAACGTACAAAAAACGTTAAAATGTACAATTCTTTTGAATTTGTTGTGAACGAAACGTGAAAAAATTCCATTCTCCTAATATGATAAATTCTTTTAATTTTGCAGTGAAGATGTTGTCGTATTAAAATATTCGTTTAAAAAAATGCTAATTTAGAAAGAGGAATAAAAGCATATGGCCACCTAAAAAAGAGTCCAAGGGAGTATTAATTAACCAATTAGCCTATTCGACCTATTCGACCGGTGACACTTGGCATTTTCTCTAATCATAGGATAGTACATGTGGGACCTACTCAAGTACATATAAGTACCATATGTGTAAGTGTACCTATTATTCGACTACCAGTCACATCCATTATTTGACCCGTACTTTTTGAATAAAATAATAATTTTTAATAAATTAATCCCTAATATTTATGTTATTCGACTTTAACTTAAATATTATTCGACCTGTACTTTTAATTAATAAAAAATATAAAATCTTTTTCCCAAAATGGATTCTTTTGTTATTCGACTTGTACAACTTATTCGACTTGTACTTTTTAAAATAATCAAAAAAACTTATCCATCTTTTATATTTAATCATCATCAACTATAGTCTTATGTCATTATATATATATATATATATATATATATATATATATATATATATATATGTTTCTTGCATTCTGTTTAGTTTCTGTTAATGTTGTAAGGTCATAATCCATGTTTATTTGTCAGCTAATGAATCCCGTATCATGTATGTTCTCACTTAGTTGCCACAGCCTATCCTTTCCCCAAAGCGCTATCATATATTATTAATGGGATTGCTCGTGGGCTTACCTTATCAAGATTCACGACTTAGGATTATTCATAGAGACCTTAAAGCAAGTAACATCTTGCTAGATTCTGATATGAATGCGAAGATCTCAGAGTTTGGATTGGCTATATAGTTTAGAGGAAATGAGATGGGAGTCGATACTAGGATGGTGGTCGGGACATAGTATGGGTTAATAACCCATTTTTCAGTTACTCGATAATACATCATACCAATGCTTATATCATCTGTTAAACTAAACTAACACATCAACATTCTTTCTATTAGACAGAGATAGCATACATATAAAGTTCAGAATATACAGTAAATATATACTAAACATGGCTCTTGATGGAAGAGCTATATCTAGATTGATCATCATAGTACTTCGACCAGAGCATCACACCTCCATACTTAGCAGAACCCTTAATCGCTGGAAGAATCTTTATAGTAAGATCAGAAACAGGAATGAAACCACTTCCGGCTGCACCAGGCGTTGCTGGAAGCCCCAAGAAAATATTTTTTGCTGGGATATCAATCGCTTCCAGGAATCCTTGATTCTATTAATATCTCCAGATTTATATTGGCAAGGCGGATTGTAAAAGAGTTGCATCTACAGCAGAAGCTAGTGAGTAGCTCCCAACCGCACCACCAATTGAAAGAATGATCTTGACTCCTTTTGCCTAGCAAGATTTGATGTCTGACAGTCTGAGCTCAGTTTGACAAAGAATCATCTTGACTCCTTTTGCCTGGCAGGATTTGATGTCTGACAGTCTGAGCTCAGTTAGACGCAACCATTGCTACTTGGATCACAGTGACCAGCAAGGTTGATAACCGGAGTCTGCCCACCACCAAATGATGTTTACGTACTTATAGTTTCCTGTGGCACAAGTCTTCGCTAAAGTTCCTTCATTCCCGTTTTGACCCCAGTATATGGAAATCCCACCAGCATCAGTATTCCTAACAAGGAACAGTGTCAGCATCAAGGAAATAAATGCCAAGGAGCTGTTGGATCGACAATCCATTTTCAGTAGGCTATTTTTTGCTGGTGTTAGTTGATTTTTTCACCTATCAATCCCATTACTGTTAACAAACACCAACGCCTCTCAAACCACTTCCATGGGTACTACAAATGCGGTTAAACTCAAACGAAATGATTGTGGTCTTTCTTAGTTTATTACTTTATTAGAAGGAAATCATAGAACATTCAAAGTTTAAAACTAACATGCTCTGCCAGCTTGTCAATGGGTGCTTATTCTTGTTTTTCCATCCAAATTACACTATGAACATCATATATAAAAACAAAATTTCATACATTTAAAGATTAAAGACTTACAAAAATAGATGAGGGATTTTATAGTGTTCTTCAAAGTCACCACCACGTTGAATCCATCGGGTCACGTAACTGTTAATATGTCATTGAAACATTATATCAAACACCATATATGCAAGATTACCAAATTAACAAAATAATTAAAAATTGTGCCTTCTTATCATCGACAAACTGACTCCTGGGATTTAATTAAGTTATACCAATAAAAAAACCAACCTATTAAAAAAATGTTAAACAATCATTAACACATATGTATTAAAATTAAAAAAAAACCCTGTTTTGGTGAAAATCATAGAAACTAAAACTTATAAAGAAAAAACATAAGTTACCGATCGTCTCTGGTGAAAAGTTCTTTTGTTGTCTTCAATACTCGCTCCAGTTTATATGTAGCAATTAAAAAAACCAAAAAAAGAACCAAAACTCTAATTTGCGAAATGAAATTTAACCTTGGTTTCAATAAGCGACAGCAGGTATTCCTCCTTTATCCTGCAAAAAAAATTCATCGAAAAAAACAATTAATTGGAACAATAGGTGGAAAACCCCACAACGATTAAAGCAGCAAAATCAATCATCTAACATAACAATGGCAGTTACCAATTGAAAGAAAGAGAAAACGATTGAAACAAAATCAAGGAATAAAAAAAACTGATGAAGAAGGTTTGTGTGTTTTTTCTGGTATTGTGTTGGATGATGATAGTTTTATATGTGTTTTAGGAAGAAAACACGTATACACATACGTGGTTAATGTAAGCAGCCACAAGTCGCATATCATAATCAAAGGAATAACAAGAGATATATTTGGGAAAATATTTTTTCAATTTTTTATTAATAAAAGGTACGGGTCGAATAATATCATAGTACAAGTCGAATAATTAAAGGATCTATTTGGGAAAAAGTTTTTAACTTTTTATTAATAAAAAGTACGGGTCGAATAAAATATTGGTCAAAGTCGAATAACATAACTATTTGGGATTAAATTATTAAAAATTATTATTTTATTAAAAAAGTACGGGTCGAATAACCGATGTGACTAGTGGTCGAATAACAAGTACACTTACACCATGTGTACTTGCTTGTACTTGTGGGACCCACATGTACTACCTCAATCATTAACCCCAATGCCATGTGTCACTTTCAAGTGATAGTCGAATAGGTCGAATAGGTCGAATAAGGTTAATTAGCTAATTTTGTTTTGAGAGGTCCGTTTTTTAGTGGCAAGTCCCTTTTAGTCCTGATTTTGAAATAGCCCTAAAAAAAATACTATAGCAAAAGTCACTGAGAAGTTTTTTAGGAATTTAATGATTAAGAAAGTGTTAAAAAACCCAAACCTCCTCCTAAAAACCTATATCGACAAAAAAAATCCCAATATCCTCTATTAAAGACATATCTGGACCCAAACCCATCTAAACACAAACCCATCCAGATCTAAAACCATATAGACTCATCCTCCTAAAAGACCCATCTAGACTAAAACCCATCTAAAACGCACACCCTTATCAAACGGTTAGCAAATTTCAAAACACACACTCTTATCAAACCGTTCAGAGAATACATTAACAAGTTCATATTTTCCACCTCACAATAATATTTGTCAAATTTCGGATGCATCACATTTTTTTGGTAAACCTGGGTTTCCGACTCGACATTACGATCCGAATAATCCTAGGACGACTACCCTTTTGGATAGCCCAGAGTCATCGAAGGTGAACCTCCATGGCCACCTCAAATGTACAAACCTAGTGAGGTTTGAACCCTTTACCTCTTGTTCGAGAGGCAAGGACCTTACCGGTAGGCCACTTGGTAGTGATTATCTATAGGACGTCGATCATGAATATCAAAATTGAGTTGTTTTTGTAGGATATTGTAAATCTTGCTTATGTTTATAGAGAGGAAGAGATAGAAAGATAGATGATTTCACACACACTTTAGAGAGAGAAAGTGATTAACTATGTGTAAAATGAAATGAAACCACACCCTCTCCATCTAAGGAGAGGGTTCATATACCAAGCCCATAAGATGGGCTTGGGATTACAATTGGGCCGCCGGCCCATACATCTCATGGGCTCGGTTTGGGCTTTGTTTAATAAGTGAAAATAAACTAAACTACGAGCTATTACATGGACTATTGTTGGAGTGACCGATCCTTTCTAATACGTAAAACGTATTTCCAACAATCTCCCCCTAAGGGAGGTCACTCCAAACAAGGGAGTTACCCAAGTTACAATATTAAAATAAACCTAGCATACTATGCATGTCTTGAGCTCGTAGTCTTCTTCTTTATTTTCTTTTTCTTTTCTGGTGAGCATGTTGATGTGATCTTTGATATCAATCTTAAACATTTATCTCTTGCCTTGATCTTGTGCATCCATCACTTGTGATCTTCGCCTCTTCGTGACTTCCTGTCCCACATACTTATACCTTCATAATTCTTGAAAGCTTCAGAGTTCGATACAGTGGAAGACTTAACTTTTAGGCTTTCTTGAATTAAATAAGGTATTAAGTGCATAAAGTATAAGCATGCGGGGAAGACTTCTTCTCGGATTCTACAACGCCATCGTCTTCAAATGCCGCAACATAAGTAGACACGAACGAAATGGCTTTGAACATTTCATTCTAATTCGGTAGCATTTTACCTCCGGTCGGTGAAGACCGTTGGACGATATAAAATATCGTACTTGTGGCAGGTAGATTTAATTAAAAATCTCCTTGACAAGATTTCGCGGGTAAACCCGTTCTCTTTACTCGACCGTCCAAAGCTGACTGCGAACGTAAAGAGTGAATCATTTGGATAAAATTATCCGCATGATTGAAGCCATCAATTCTGATTCATGGAACAAGTTTGATTCATTAAAGAATCGCACCATCGTTGCTTTCCAGTTGTCACGAGCTTGATTCGTATAGAATCTTGCAAGTTACCTACCAAGTGCTGTTTGAGGTTAACACTAGAAGGATTTCCACTCATCACTTTGAACACTAAGGTATCACTCTGAGTGTTCTGGCAAGATCACTAAGATATTACGTAGAGGCGTGGAACGTGTTTAAGTTCAGTTACGAATTAAACCACTGTTGCTTTCCAGTTATCACAAGCTTGATTCATAAAGAATCGCACAAGTCACCTACCATGAGCTTTTTTATATTCGCTCAAGAAGGATTTCCATCTTCATTGTAAATACTTGCGTATTACTCGGATGTTCAGGCAAGATCATGAAGATTGGTAGGACTCTTAATATCTTTCTTACTTTTCACAGTGTGTGAAGAAGCAAGGAAATATGGAAATGTGTCCTAATGAGATATTTGATGATCTCAAATGGCTCTAGACTCGATCGTGCATTTTGGATTTTAATGATCGGAGGCTGGAGAGGAGTGCCACCATTTCAATACCAACTTACTCTGAGTGAATAAATCGATAGATAATGCGTTGTCTCCGTGTGAATAAAACAAATACCTTTTAAGAGATATTTGAGTTATCTGGGATGGGTTGTGCAATGCATCACTGGGTCCATGATGTCTATCTTCAATATCGACTATCATTAAAATGATCTCAATAGCATATGTGTTGACTCAGTTTCTGCCTAAGGTTGTGAGGAGGGCTTCTTTCTTTAGACCATTTATCTTTACAATTCTTTTTCATTCCCCTTCAATGCTTACCAATACGTCATAACTAGCACCTTGTTGTGATTGTTCCAGTGCTAACTTAATTAATTGGTCGGCATTCAGCTACGTTCACAATCTTTCCCCATCTTTCCTAAGGATTACTATTTCTAGCTATGAAATGTCCTTGGGAAGATTACTCCGGTTCTAGAAGAATCATTGGACTTTAACCTATCCTACCATCCTTATGTCACCACAAACCGTCGTGAATAGAGATGTTTTAGGTAAGTGTATGTCACTATGAAATCCATTTTGATATAGCAAATCCATTTTGCTCCCCCTTAACATATGCCACGATATTCGAAAACATTTGGCACATGTCGGGATGAGCCATCATGTTAAGTCAAACCATTTGTGATAATTTCCCATATTAAATCACATTTCTCCCCCATATTAAAAATATTAACCCAATCGATGTTTTTAATATCAATTGATTTAATGAAGTTTTAACAAAGGTTTTGGGAAGAAAAATGCAAGTCCTTTTAATCTTCATGAGACCAATTTGTGAGATATGATACCAATTTGTAACATGATCACATATTCACCATATAAGAATGAATTGACAAGGTTGGACCTGATTGATAAGAACATCATATGATAAGATCAAATGGTTCTTGTCGGCAAATGTTGGTCGCCTCGTCATGTCTGAAGTCATCTCTTGACACCACATGTACGATTGGTATTGTTGTCTGGACACCAATTTATGGACTTGGCACGTTCGGCATCAAAGATTCTGAATGCTTGACAATTGCTCCTCATCAATTGTTGACCCGTGTTCTGTTGAAAGAGATGTAGTCGTTGTTTGAGTAGTCGCATCGTCGAGTATGTAAAAACCAAATGTAGATAGCTATGGTTGTAGAGATGATAGCTTCATAAAAACAAGATTTCTCTTGTTTTAACAAATAAATGCATTGATGCGTACATATATCCGTGTTAGACCAAGTTATAAAGTAAACTTGATCCCTTACAAGGTTTAAAGTAAACCTTGCCTGAGAAAATTAATTCCCGTTGTGAGCCAAAGCTTTCATAAGAAATACTTGGCTTTAATATGAAAACCGGGTTGCAGTCAGAAATAACTACAAGCCATTTAGGCATGTTTTATGAAATATTTACAACTTTTGTACGAACACTATTTATGGCGCCGTGTCAATATTAATCGAAATTTCTAAGGCTGTAAATATTATCGTACCATAAGACATGCCTTTGAAAAATAAAGTAAAAATATTTTTGGATTTTTCTGAAATTTTCAATTTTTATGGTTTTTATATGGTTTATATTTTTGTATTTTGCTTTTGTGGATAAAAATATAAACAATATATACAGATGATCACTAGAGATACGGAGAATAGTTTACCACCACTATTCTTTCGCTTCATCTGCCAATTCCTTTAGAGTCTCAGGCGAGAAGGTTCTCATTCCTAGTTTGAGATGGTTTAATCCTAGGGCCCTTATTAAATGGTGTGACGGCTATAAGGTTCCTTTTGATTGCACTAGAGGACGATGTTGAGACAGTGGCTGCGTTATCCACAACATTCTTACCTTTTAGAGTACGAAGTGTTTCCTTTAACTCAGCCAAGGCCAGATTTTTATCACAAATTTGTTCCCTCAAATCAGATATTTCCACCGACTTTCGATTCAATTGTTCAATCAAAGATTGATTATGTGCAGGGTATTAGCACATGCGTGCTTTACTGATTCGAAGAGTTGTGTATTTTTTTGTTTTAAGTTATCAACTTTGGACAAAATCTTGGAAACTCGATTATCTAGATCAAGTTTTAAATTCTCAGCGGCCTCAAGTACGTTCACATAGTTAAGCTCCTTAGATTTCTCTATGTCTATCGGCAAAGATTTAGCAACTTTGTCACTTGGCTGACGCTGTTTTGATTGTAAATTCAATCGAAAATTCTTTTCAAATTTTGCATCATCGATATTAACATCTTCAAATGACGTTTCAAAGATTTCTTAAATAAATTGTTGCTTGCATTCAAGCGAAATACAATGTGTTTGAATCTCATCAAAACGTTTTGAAAGCAAAGAATATGAATCTTGAAGCTTTAAAAATTCAGCGTCAGATTCGTGACAAGTACTATCTACCACATTATCAACAGATTCAACATTATGCACAATAGAATCATTATCAACACTTTTATTCACACAGACGGAAACTATATCATGAGACATCACTTACTTCAGAAGCTGATCATTTTGGCGTGAAACCCGTTCTATTTCAAGTAAAATGTTTTCATAAGCATCATCCATTTCATTGAAAACGCGTCTCACTTCTTCTATTTCCAAAAGAAAATCTTTATCAAGATTACTAAGACAAGCTTTAACATTCTTTACAAACGGAACAATTTCGTCTCGAAACGCAGCTCTAGTGTGCTCAAAATTCAATTCACCTTCCGTTATGGCCGAAGCCGCCGTACGTTCCAAAATGACCTTGTCAAAGTCGGCTAAGTGTTGGTGTACCGCATTTAAGTTAACGGACGCCTTACTTACCGGTGGAATTAACTTCGTTAAATCTGTTTTGACAAGTGTAGGAGACGTACAAGGAGGGTTTTCATTTGACAAACTTTGGGGCACAAGAACTGTCAATTCAGCTAATTCCTTTTGTAAGAGAATGCGGGTCTTTTTAGAAAATTTATCTTTATTATATGTATCATAATCAAGCTTATGGAATTTTGAAAGCATTTTAGAATGAGTTTCTTCCGCAAGTGACTGTGTCTCCTCAGTACTACGAACGAAATGTGCTTCTTTCGATTTGCCAATTAGGGTCATATCATAAAGACACGGAATATATTCCTGAGCTTGTTTTGCATAACCGGGATTAGGTGGTAAATCTTGAAGACGCTTAAGTTCGAGTTCTTTAAACGATTTAGCTAAAAGATGAACCTTTTCTGTGGAACCGTATTGGTTTAAAATCTGTTCTTTGAATTTAAGAAGTTTGGTAGCATTAATTTCCGATTCAAACTTTTTAGACTCGAGAGTTTCGAAATCCATTTTAAGTTTCTGAAAATCATTGACAACCGACTCTTTTGCTTTTATTTCATTGGAAAGATTAGCTTTTAATGTTTCTATTTCTTTCAAGTGTTCAATCTTTTCAAAACGAAATTGGTCAAATTCAGAATAAGTTATTTTTCAGCTTGAGGGACCATTTCAAAAGCTTTGACCTTTTCTTTATGCAACGCAAGCTCAGCTGTTAGGGTGGAATTCGTATCTACGAATTGTCTGAGAGCCATATGCATTTGATCAATAATGTGTTTAGGCACGATGACCAAATCATGTTGAGCATAAGATTCCATACCCGTCGTAGCATTTGGTTGAGATTCACTCAAATGTGTAGGATTGGGTACCACATCATTTGAGTTACTAGTTCCCGAATGCTGTTCGAGGTTGTCATTTTCATGCCCAACTTGATGTTGGTTATCATCATTGCCAAGATTGGTTATGGTGGGTACCTCACTGATGACATCAGAACCGCAGTAAGAGAGATTAGCAACGAGAGCAGCTTAGGCAGAGTAAATGTCATCACAATCCAAATCATATGCGTCAAGATCATCTGCTTGATAAGCTGCATTAGAAGTGGAAACGATTGCAATGCCTTCATTGTCTGCTGCCCCTGGGTCTGCAAGAAATGCTAACTCTTATAAATCCAAGATCTTTCACTTAGACTGAGCATCAACCAAATACATCTTCTCACGAAACCATGTTGCATCCCTTCTTCGTTTTAGCTGAGTGCATTCCCTAGCCATATGACCTTGTCCTCGGCAATTGTAGCATGTCACAACCTTTTGAGGACCAATAGGGCTTCCATTTCCATTAGCTTGAGAATTCACAGCTTGAGCATTCACAGTCCTTGTAGGAGGTCCATATGAAGTTTGCCTTCCCTGAATAGGTTGCACCGTCACTTGACCATCTTGAACAGTGGCTTGTATTCGAGGATTTGAAGAGGTGCGGAGCTGATTGTTTGTTGGTGGAAATCCTCTAGTTGCAACAAGTTTTGACAAGTAGGCAGTGAGATGGTTTAAAACATCAGTTGGCGTATCATTTGGAGTAAAGACCGGTGCTTGGATTGGTGGAAGTTCATTAGAGTAGAAGGCTTGTGCTGGTTGTGCTTCAATTGGAAAATATCCTTGCTGAGGAGTATAACCCATTGGAGAAGTGTTGGCTTGTGATGGTGATGTCTGATGTGGTGGTTGCTGTGGAAAAGATTTTTGATGAACACTTTGTTGAAATGCTAGTTGGGGCATCATTAGTGGTTGATAAGATGGTTGTTGTGGTTGCTGATAAGTGTGTGGTGGTGGCTGCTGCAAGTATGATGGTTGTTGATAAGTATAAGCCATGTTTTGTTAAGAAGCATACATGGCAAGTGGATCATGAGCTTGAGGTGTAGACAACCGAGCCTCGATCACATGGCATTCGTTTTGTTGAAGAAAAGCTTGAAGTTGATCCACATTAGTGTTATGCAAGTCCTTAGCCAATTTAACATCCGTCACGTACTTTTTCCATTCTGAAGGAAGAGTGTTCAAATACTTGGTGGTCAATTGAAACGTAGGAATTTCCATGCCATAGATATTGAGCTCATTCAACAATAGGGTAAATCTCAGATAGTAATCATTGAGAGTCTCCCCTGGCACATAGGCAAACTTATCAAAAGTATCATAAAGCTTACACTCTCGTTCTTGTTTAGTTAACGAAGTGCCTTGCATTAGAACACGAATTCTATCCCATAACTCTTTGGCAACTTTATGTTTACTGACGAGTTTGTAGACATCTGGAGGAAGGGCTTGGAGAATGATATTTGTAGCTTGTTTATCACACTTGTCTTGTATCTTAGCATCTCCAGTTAGTTCACCCGTTGTGCGAGGACGAGTAACAGTACCTTCCGTCACAGTACCATATACCAATGATCCATTGAGCACCGATGCCCAAATTAGATGTCCATTTTCTTTGTTCAACATATAAAGTTCCATTCGGGAAGCCCAATCCTCATATATAGTCTTCACCAACAGTGGTGGACGATTATCCGTACCCGAGAGGATGGACTTATCCGTAAGAGATGTGTACTCCATTTCTATAAGTTAAGATTTACAAAATTGATCGATCAATGAGAGAAAGTAAATGTATTTGTTGTCGTGTGTTAAATCCGAGAAATAATGTTGAAATCCCCTAAGTTATGTTCTCGATGACCAAAAAATTCCAAGACAAAAAAACACACGGTCGAAATTTTTTAAGGAATAATTTTGAAATCGTCGGAATATTTGATCGGAATAACCTGTCGGAATAGTCTATCGGAATACCCCTGTCGGAACAAACTATTGGAATACCCCTGTCGGAATGAACCTATCAGAATAACCCCTATCGGAATACTCCTGTCGGAATACCTTCTATCGCAATACCTTCTATCGGAATACTTCTACCGGAATAAAGTATCGGAATACCCCTGTCGGAATGAACCTATCAGAATAACCCCTATCGGAATACTCCTGTCGGAATACCTTCTATCGGAATACTTCTATCGGAATACCAATCGGAATATCCATCGGGATAATGGTCGGAATGATAAACCCTATTCCGATGGAAGCTGTCGGAATGCTTAAACCCCTTTCCGATGGTTTCTGTCGGAATATTTCCCACTTTTCTCGGACAAAACTCAACCAATTCAAGATTTTAAGCCAAAAATTGATCAAAACACCCAAAAATTTTGTGTTTTTAGCCAAAGTAAATATACCAAATCTCTACCACAACTATGTAGAAGATTTGTATCAAGAAAAAACCATAAAAACACAAAAAAAAAATTGGTTCGTGTAAAATGGATCAAAAATATGCGTATAAATCAAGAACACAAACACATAAACAACCAATCATCCCATGGCTCTTGATACCATTTGTAGGATATTGTAAATCTTGCTTATGTTTAGAGAGAGAAAGAGATAGAAAGATAGATGATTTCACACACACTTTAGAGAGAGAAAGTGATTAACTATGTGTAAAATGAAATGAAACCACACCCTCTCCATCTAAGGAGAGGGTTTATATACCAAGCCCATAAGACGGGCTTGGGCTTACAATTGGGCCGCCGGCCCATACATCTCATGGGCTCGGTTTGGGCTTTGTTTAATAAGTGAAAATAAACTAAACTACGAGCTATTACATGGACTATTGTTGGAGTGACCGATCCTTTCTAATACGTAAAACGTATTTCCAACAGTTTTTTATAGAGTGCGAGCAGTGGCTAATTTATTGACAAGTGTATCTGATGTCACATACTGTAACAACTTGAATTTTCGCGTCTATTATAATAAGACGTGCTCATTTGTAAACGTTTTACTTGTTAACAGTATGTGCCGATTATGGAATACTTATTACGTTTTCGAGAACAACCGTATCCACGTTTGTCTAAGTCTTGTGATTTAACGTTCATATTATGAGTTCTTGTTGTTAAGTGTACGCGTCTAAAACTCGTGCTATCTTGATAAACCCTCGGGCCGAATATCATTTTGAATTAACCATTGATCGGCTGAATACTATTAAGAAAGACTATACAAAATTACCAAAAACTGAGAATAACAAAGTTAAGTGAGACAATGCTGTGATTTCATTAATAGTTAACAAATTTCAAACCTTGGTCAACCCAAGTCAAACACCCAAACCTGGAAACTATTTTTTTATACAATCCACACACCACTCCAGGCCAACACACAAGCCGAGATTACCCCATTTGGGTATGTCACAAGCATACCAATTCCAGATTTAGACCAACCCTAAGCAAATTATTACAAGTTAAATACTATCACAATTTTTCACAGTCTCAACGTAAAACATAAGCTATCAAAAAAAATATGAGTTTACAAAACAAGTTTCTGGGCAGATTTTAAGAAGCAAGTAGCAAGCCTTGATCAACCGAAACAAACTCCATCATTCTGTCCGAATCCAACAAAGTCGAAACCCCAAAAGCTTTCCATTGTGAGTCCTTCTATCTCTTTTGCATCCATGAATAGATTGTGCTTGACCAAACAACCCTAGGAAAACAATACCAATTGTGTTAGTAATATGAAACAACATTCTTAGCTTAATGCTTATAGATTTAAATGTATAACCGAACCAATCTTATTAGCTTTCTTGAGTAGAAACTAATATGAAGACTTAATAAGTTAGTCAATAACACCATGGTAAATCAGATACTCAATCGAAGGCAAAATACATCAATCGGCCAAACCCTAAAAATCAACAAACTACAATCAAACATGAAATCTATACCATACCCCTTTCTACAAACACCTTGGAACTCGAATTAAACCACGCATACACAAAACCCCCAAATTTGTCAAACCCTAATTTTATACATTGATTTAAACGTCAATTAAACCTAATCTGAACATGAATTGATGAATTAATTTGATTAAAACCGAAGTATGAACAAACCCTAAAAATTACGGAAACCCTAATTCTTCAAATCGGATTAATTGATACAATTAACAAGTTTTTATGAAAGAAAACACCAATTAATCATGATTAAACATCGGATTTATGAAAACCCCAATTATTTCGAAACCCTAATTTTGACCGAAACCCTAAATCACCCAAATTGGTTAATCAGTAACAATTAACTTGTTTTTATAAAAAAAATGTTAATTAAACATGTAAAAACACAAGATCTATCGAAACCCCCAAATATTATGAAACCCTAATTTTTGATTTAATTAGGCCCGAAACTGGAACATCAAATCCAAGATTAATTCAAGCGTTTTTGAACCAAGAACATTATATAACTTTCGAAAGTATATCAAAGAAACGTAAGACCTTGATTATGAACAATAAAATGGGATTTAACTTATCTTTTTGAGAATCACTCATGAATATCATGAGACCCACATCTATAATCGGATTAAACATGCATAAAGATGAAACCCAGATCATTCGAACCCCAACCAAACTAAAAACATCATCACAAGATGATTATAAATCGGATAGATTCATAATCGAGTATAGGTTGATAAGATATGTAATGGATTCAATGATTTGAACAAAGGAAAGCCCAGATCTGAAATAAGTTAGGAGAGAGAGAATCTGGGCGGTGGGTTTAATAACTATGTGTTTTGGGACGTGTAAAATGAGAAGTCAGAGTTGGACAGGAGTAATAATACTACTCCCTGAGCCTCATTGTTTGTAACGCCCAAATATGGGCTGGGTGTTTGAATTGGACTCCAAATATGAACACATGGGCTGAATTGGGTTATCTAGTGTGTGGGTCGAGCCATGAAGTCATGGTAACAGACTGTTTGTTTTTGGCTGGGCTCATAGAAGCCCAAAAACTAAATTGTATTAATGCCTTTACTAAGTTAAGCTTGTTTGATAACCCCGTATAATTTTTGTGTTTACCATAAATAAAACGTAAAGTCAAGCACACTTAGGAGGTCATGCATTTTTATTTATTAACTTATAGTCATCGTAACGCAATATTCATACTTAAACTAGGTCGTGGATAACGTGGTCGTATTCTCGAAGCTTTCTTGCATTATCATCTATTTGCCTAACTTACGAGGTGAGTTTATAGCCCCACTTTTACTTGTTTTATCACTTTGGGGTGAGAACATTGCTTGTTTTAAACGGATGAACATAAGTGCCTAAAACTCATACGTGCCTACATGATGTCTAAGTAGCGATACCCCTAGATGCTTTAGCCCACTACCATGAACCGTTAATTACTTTGTGTAAGCGCGAATGTTATGGATAGATCTATTGGGATTGGCCTCCATATCTATTGTTGGTTGTGTGACCAAATTAGATACAAATACATTTGAGGTTGTTACGAATACTTTGGGGTAGTATTTGCTTGGGCACACTCTTATATAAACTGGTTTGTACGGTTAACGCATCAGTGTCATGAGCTTAGACGTAGGATATCATGAACGTATGCTATTTTGATAATAATCTTGTATTTGTTATAAGATTATTGGACGGTTGCCTAACTAAAATCTTATGGTTCATCACATTACTTAAACTTAAACCTATAAACTCACCGACCTTTGTGTTGACGTTTTAGCAATGTTTTTCTCAGGTGTCAAGGCGGAGGAGTGACGTGGTTGTGCTATGGAGATTAATAAAAATTATCATGATTTAACTTTGAGACTTACTTTGGATCTATGATATTTGGAAACTCAAACAATGTTATCATGAGTTGTAAAACAATTTTCCTTGGGACCAATTCCATTTTTATGTCTTATGAATGAAAAATGACTTTTCTTAGTTATTATTGTATATATGTCTCTTGGTTGTCATGATAGTCACATCCTCGTGTAATTGTACACGTGGGACAAATTGAGGGTGTGACAGATTGGTATTAGAGCCATGGTTATAGAGAACTAGGTTACTTTTATAAAATCATTTTTACAAAGGTTTTGGTCAAAAATGAAATTTTGGAAAAAGAGTAATACTCGACAATAACTACCTCCATCTCCATAGACCACATCACTTCGCGTCTTCGACAAGTAAGTTGTACCTTTAAGTTGTATCATTTCATTGCTCTTAAGTACTTTACTAAGTAGATTGCTAAAAGTATCAAGTAACGTAATTTATGACTATATGCTAAATGGTTTGTGCCATGCTATATGAATATAAAATCGATGTTTATTTCGACACTACGTGAAACTCTATGCTAAATGGTTTGTGCCATGCTATATGAATACAAAATCGATGTTTATTTCGACACTACATGAAATTCTATGCTAAATGGTTTGTGCCATGCTATATGAATACAAAATCGATGTTTATTTCGACACTACGTGAGACTCTATGCTAAATGGTTTGTGCCATGTTACGTGAATGCAAAATTGATGCGGTTATATTTCTTGAAAACCCTACGTTAAATGGTTTGTGCCATGCTATGCGAATACAATATTGATCTTGTATCAACGTGTCTTAAATTTTTTGTGCTAAATGGTGTGTGCCATGAAAACTAAAACTTCAACATATTGCAAAATTGATTTATTCTTACACATGCCTTTCTTGATTTGGAAGTGACATGTCTATCTCGTCCGAAGATTCGTTGTACTACTTGAGCTCATCTGCGGATGGAGCACGACGCGAGTCCACTACTAGTGGTGCTTCGCCACTATCATCTACTCGAGGAGAGCCAAGTGCCCATGCACCTACTCGCGTGTCACCACCACCACTCATTTGCTACCAAAGGCGTGGCAAGGCACCGATGGTTCCTCCCTCCACATCCTCATCTCATGCCCCTAAGGCCCCTCGCCAAAACTGCACCGCGAGGATGTCCGTGAGAGCTTCTATGATTGGGAAGAAGTTGGCCTCTAGACATGTGAGCTCTACCCGCAAGTCTTCGAAGTCACCATCCGTGAGAGTGCCCCCAAGGCACGATGCCCCTCATCGACCTACTATGCCCATGCCACCCCCACCTTGCGGCTATAATGGAGCCGAATGCTCAACGGCCGCCGAGGCTCGTGGAATGCCCCTTCATCGTTTTACTAGGCTAGCTACATTACGAGGCAAGGTGACCCACGTGCTTCGTAATTTGGGTGGTTTGTCTCATGAGTCATTGGTTCGACTCGAGACTTGTTACGAGGCGGTCATCGTGGGTTTGGGTAGGAATGCCCCACCCGCACCCGACCACTTCGCGGGATTAGCTAGGAGAGTCGAGGACCAACATTACGAGATAGGAGCTTTACGCACTCTTCTCCATAGGGCATTGATTGATTTATCCGAGAGGATTGCCGCCCTTGAGCACCATTTCTATTAGATCTATGTATGGTTCATTTGTGTACACTTTCATTCCAAATTTTCCCTCCTTGTGTTGTAATCCCTAAGAATTCTATAACAATGTGTTAACTCTTTGTATTTCTTTTCTAATCATGGAATAAATTATTTGTGCACTACATAACTTGTTGATTATTACTTCATTGGATGCTATATCGTGTTTTGTGACATGCTTGTACTCTCTAGACCTGAACTCGTAATGCTAACCTTGCCATAAACTTTGTTATGAATTTAGGACCATGGCACCAAAAACCCGCAAGAATAGAGTCGATCCAACTCCGGCCGCACCTATCACCGTCGACCCATCGGTTTTGAGTCAAATGATCGCCTATGGAGTTGCCGCCGCTCTTGCCGCCAACGAAACGAATCCAAGCACGCAAGAGGAGACTAATCGAGTGCCAATTCCGGTACCTCCTACGCGTGCATGCTCATACAAGGAGTTTCGATCATGCTTCACAAGTACCTTTAATGGCACTGAAGGTGCCGTGGGACTTGCACGATGGATTGAGAGACTTGAGTCTCAATTTAGCGTAAGCAATGTTGCCGAAGGTGACAAGGTAAAGTTTAGCTCTAGCACCTTGGTTGATGGTGCACTAACTTGGTGGAACATCCATGTGAAGGACGTAAGTTTGGATGCGGCCAATGCTACTCCTTGGGCTCATTTCAAGGGAATGCTTCTCAAAAAGTATTGCCCTAGAAACGAGATGAAAAGGTTGGAAGCCGAGTTGTGGAACCTCCGTGTACATGGAGTTAACTTGATGGCTTACACTCAACGTTTCCAAGAGTTGAGGTTGATGTGTCCCGAAATGATACCAAATGAGACACGAGCCGTGGAAAGGTACATCGTTGGACTACCGCCTTCAATCCGAGGAGACGTCATCTCTTCAAAACCCAATGATTTGAACGAAGCAATTGAAATGGCGGACGGTTTGATGGACTCCGTCACCTTGGAAAGTGGAGATAACAAACGAAAATGGGAAGGAAACCATGGCCCAAATCATGGTGACCATCCTAACAAACGCCAATGTGGTAAAGGTGTTCAATGTGAACGGTGGATCCGGTTACCAAGGAAAACTACCGTTTTGTGGTAAGTGTGGTAAACACCACAATGGTGCGTGTGGAGGCACATGTCACAATTGTTGGAAAACCGGTCATTTCACCAAGGATTGTCGAAGTGCACCAAAGCCCACGAACCAACGGACTCCTATCACTCCAAATGCTCAATACGCGGATGTCACTTGCTATGGTTGTGGCGAAAAAGGTCACTTTAAGAATAGGTGTCCCAAAGCTACCACTCAAGGCCGAGGAAACCAAATCCGAGGCAACAACAACAACCAAGCTCGTCGAAAACCTCATCAAAACCATGGTAATCCAAATGGGCGAAACAATGGGAATCAAACGGGAGCACCGGGACGTGTGTACGCTCTATGTGCCGAAGCGGCCATTCAAGGCAACAACGTGGTTACCGGTACGTTTCTCATCAATAACATCTATGCTTCCATATTATTTGATTCCGGTTCCGATAGAAGTTTTGCCTCCATTGCCTTTAGTGAACTATTAAATATGAACCCCACTCCATTAGATGTCGACTATAATGTGGAACTAGCCGATGGTAAAGCGATCACTAAAAACACCGTACTTAAGGGTTGTACCCTAAGCCTCCAAAATATTCCTTTCATCATCGATCTTTTACCTATCGAACTTGGAAGTTTTGACGTTATCGTTGGTATGGATTGGCTATCCAAGTACCATGCGAAGATAATTTGCCACGAGAAACAAGTCCGTATTCCCTACGGAATCCGAACCCTAACCATCCTCGGTGAGAAGAACGGTGTGAAAAGCCGGGCTAGTTTGAATGTCATCTCATGTACTAAAACCCAAAAGTACATCGAAGAAGGTCGTCCTATTTTTCTTATCCAAGTCACTAGCAAAAACGAACCCGAACCAAAGGAGAAGAAAATTGGAGACGTACCAATTGTTTGCGACTTTCCCGAAGTTTTTCCCGAAGACCTACCCGGGTTACCTCCACTTCGCCAAGTGGAATTTCACATCGAATTAACTCCCGGAGCCGCACCCGTCGCGAGGGCACCTTATCGACTAGCGCCCGCCGAAATGAAGGAATTAGCCGACCAACTAAAAGAGCTTACCGACAAAGGATTCATAAGACCGAGTTCCTTACCTTGGGGAGCCCCGGTTTTATTCGTGAAAAAGAAAGACGGATCATTCCGTATGTCCATCGATTATCGTGAATTGAACAAACTTACTATAAAGAATCGTTACCCTTTACCAAGGATCGATGATTTGTTTGATCAACTTCAAGGTTCGAGCATTTATTCAAAGATTGACCTTAGGTCGGGTTACCACCAACTTAGAGTTCGAGAGGAATACATTTCCAAGACGGCATTTCGAACCCGATACGGTTACTTTGAATTCCAAGTCATGCCATTTGGGTTAACCAATGCACCCGCGGTATTCATGGACCTTATGAACCGTGTGTGTAAACCTTATTTGGACAAGTTCGTGATCGTGTTTATTGACGACATCCTTATCTACTCTCGTAGTAAGGAAGAACACGAGGAACACCTAAAGAAAATTTTGGAATTGTTGAAACAAGAACAATTATACGCCAAATTTTCAAAGTGTGAATTTTGGATTCACACGCTACAATTCCTTGGTCACTTAATCGATAGTAGTGGTATTCATGTGGATCCCGCTAAAATCGAAGCAGTAAAGGATTGGGCGACTCCTACCACACCTACGGAGATTCGCCAATTCCTTGGACTTGCCGGCTATTTTAGACGATTTATCGAAGGATTCTCGAAAATCGCTAAGTCTATGACGGAATTGACTCAAAAGAACAAGAAGTTTATTTGGGGAGACGACCAAGAAACTTCTTTCCAAACTTTAAAACAAAAACTTTGCGACGCGCCCATTCTCGCATTACCCGAGGGTAGTGAAGACTTTGAAGTATATTGTGATGCTTCAATTAAAGGTCTAGGCGCGGTTCTCATGCAAAGGAAAAAGGTCATAGCTTATGCCTCTCGACAACTCAAGCCGAACGAAGAAAACTACACTACTCACGATTTGGAGCTAGGCGTGGTTGTCTTTGCTCTCAAAATTTGGAGACACTACCTCTACGGAACTAAGTGTGTAGTTTACACCGATCACAAAAGTCTTCAACATATCTTCGACCAAAAAGAACTCAACATGAGACAACGAAGTTGGTTGGAACTACTTGGAGACTACGATTGTGACATTCGTTATACCCCGGGAAAAGCTAACGTTGTAGCCGATGCTTTGAGTAGAAAACCCCGTGAGCGACCTCTAAGGGTTCGAGCCTTAGTGATGACTATTGGCTTGAACATACCCGCAAAAATCTTAGAATCCCAACGAGAAGCTATTAAGATAGAAAACATCGATAAAGAAGAAGCCGGTGGAATGATCACCAAAAATCTTGTTGCACGTACCGATGGAACATTGTGTCTTGACAATAGAAGTTGGTTACCTCGTTACGGTAATGTCCGAGAACTAATCATGCATGAATCGCACAAGTCTAAGTACTCGATCCACCCTGGATCGGACAAAATATACCATGACATGAAAATGTTCTATTGGTGGCCAAACATGAAAGCCGACATCGCGACTTATGTTGGTAAATGCCTAACTTGCACCAAGGTTAAGGTTGAACACCAAAAGCCTTCCGGATTACTAGTCCAACCTAGGATCCCGGAATGGAAATGGGAACGAATTACTATGGACTTCATTACCAAACTCCCAAGAACATCCGCGGGTTATAACACGATTTGGGTCTGTAAAACCCGCATGCTTTTACCATGAATAGTGCCCTTAAGATCGTACGTCCTAGATTAAAACTTACCTTATTCAGTATTGATCACATTCATGTGCTAATAATGAAGCAAGTGCATACGTGTATGACATGATAAGTATCGATTACGTACAAACTCATGATAAACAGTTAATGGATATTTGACGTGAACATAATTAAATCATGATCACCATATTAAAACACGAACTAATATTAATTACGTATTAATATTTATTACGAACACGAATATATATAGTGAGTCACGATCGGAAACTAATTAATTACATAAACTACGTAACATGTAATCACGAACAATTAAACGATTATTATTACGTATATTTAATTTAACACGACAAGTAATTATATACGTAATAATTACGTTTAGCACGGGTATTGATAACTAAGAAACTTACGATACATTTAATACTCTTTTACGCGTACCATTTTAACAAGACGCAAATTAAATAAAAGTACAAGTATTTTAACTGGGCTTTTAGACAAGAAAGGAAAACAAGACACACATGGGCCTTAAGCCCATTTGGTTTGGTCGACTCAAAAAGAAAAGACGGGGGATTAATATTCATTTTTTTTACAAACACAAAAACTACTTAAAAACCCTAGAACTAAAGGAAACAGCCGCCTATTTTTTTCCCTTTCCTGCCTTGATGTCGTCGACCTTCATCAAAAAAAAGGGAAGAACAGATCGTGACCTGTTAATCCAAGATTAACAAGGAGTGCGTTGTTTGGATGTCCTAAACCCTAACACGAAAAAGAATCAAGGTAAACCTAGAGCTCATTTATGATTTTCCTCTTTGGTTAAATTGATTAAGATCCGTATATTGGGATTTTTAAACATGTAAATGTGTTATGATAAGGTGGGGGTGTGTTTGGTTTGTTGCTGTGTCCGTTTGGCACATAAACCGAGACCTTTAAGGTCTCGGTGGTACCTTATTTCCACCAGCCACAACCCTAAAGGGTGCAGGCTTGGTTTTGCTCAGGCAGGGGAAACAGCGAACAAGCAGGGGGAAAAACCACTGGTTGTGCCAGTGGTGATTTTGTTCTAACAGTGGGAACCGAGACCATCTAGGTCTCGGTGGGAAATTTATACGGGCAGGGGGAACCGGCGCTTGCCGGGGGCATCAACAACACTGCCAGTGGAAACTGGCAGTAAAAAAGGGTGTTTGGTTTTTGGTTTTAAGACAGTAAGGGGCTGTTTGGCTACGAGATTTAGAAACAACTTAAGGGGCTGTTTGGTTCGGCCTATTTATAAACATAAAACGAGTTTCACGAGATTTCACGGGTACGGTTTTCGACGCATTTTAATAAAATAATACAAGAGTACGTGTTATTATTTTTTTACAAGTTAATTAGCTTTACATGTTTATTTATCTACAAGTTAATTAAATTAATTTAACATGCTAGATTATTAATTTAATTAAAACATGGACTTAGGTTATTATTATTAATTAATAATACATGATTTTAACCCAAGTAATTATTTATTTTAAATTAGACTAAGTAATTAATTAATTATTAAAACCATGACTTATAATTAATTAATTCTCATGACTTAGGTTATATTAATATAATTAATAATACATGTTTTAACCTAAGTAATTATATCTTATTTAATTAAATCACATTATATTTAATTAAATACTTTTAACCTATAGTTTATTTAAATTACATGTAATAATTCATAAACTATACATTATATTATTATGACTTAGAAAATAACCCGGAAAACACTCAGCTTATATTATTAGCTTAATTAACCAGCTTATTTCTATTTTTGGAAACTTTCTATTTTTGGAAACTTTCTATTTTTGGAAACTTTCTATTTTAGGAAACCTGCTATTTTTAGAAAGTTACTTATTATTACACAGCAAGTATAATAATACAAGAAAATGCAAGTAATACTTAAACAGAATATCCAGAATACACGATAAATACAGTATAACGTTAAAATCAGTAAAACATGACATGAACATATAAAATAAGCTAAGACATAACATTTAACCAGTTACGTACTCAGTGATCATATACTTATACACGTATGTATTCATGTAGCGTTAGTGATCCAGAAGTAGGAGTCTTTCTTCCGTTCTTTCACTGGACTTGAGGTACGGATTTCCGTCCTTTCAGTATGGACATTCTTTCCTTATTAGGATTTCCCCGTATGCAGCCAACTGTTTTCCCCAGTATTTGTTTTATTGTTTTGAACTGCTTATGTTAATTAGCATAATCTATAGCCATATACAAGCATGACCAGTTTCACCTAGTTATGGAGGTACCATAACCATAACATTGGAGGCACCAATGTTATGACTTCCCCACGACGGAGTGATTGCTCGTGGCGTCCCTTTCAGTTTTGGCCATATTATTATATCATGTGGGGCGTATGGGTGCATCCTAGTTACATGTTCTATTCAGTATTTCATGGTGAATGTGGTGTGTGCCTTGCATCCTTCACAAGGAGTTGATCCCTCCTACCCAAACCAGTATATTAATTAGAGGCATCCCCTCTAATCAGCATGATGAGGTCACCCCTCCAAGTATTCATGCACGTGACCTTTTCATGACCTATATGGGCTATGGTATATTTATGTTAAAACAGTTTTCATAAGATAGACATAAGGCTTTTCAAACTATAAAACCAGTTTTCTTAATACTTAACCAGTTTACTCAGAACTTAGTCTTCCGCTGTTATATGTTATATGCTTATCCTATTTCATGCTATATTGTATATCCGTGCACTGAGCGTTTTGCTCAGCCGTTACTTTCCTTTCCATGTCCCAAAACGGCAGGTACCCAAGACTCGAGCATTTGGAGGACATGCATAGGATGGAAGCTGCCATAGACTTCTTCTCCTGTTTCCTTCATATATTTATGCTTGTTTAGTCTTTCATTCAGTTCATTTACTTTGTTATGTTTTGGGCTTATGTTTGGGAACCGATGTTTGATTCCGGTTTTCCCTATGGTCATGTATGTTTTACTACATATTACCTTGCATGCTTTGATGACACGCCATAATTACGCGTGACATTCCATTTATTAAAATGGGGTGTTACAATTATGGTATCAGAGCCAAGGCTTCGACCTGTAGGCTCTAAAACTCGACCTGTGACTAGTGGGTAGTCACCAGGAGCTTCCTAAGCCAACGATTGTTATTCCACGTATTGATGTTTCAGCGCGTTGTTGTTTTAACCATTATGTTTTCAGCACCTTTTTGTTTTAGCCATGACGTTTTCAGCACCTTGTTGTTTTCACCATGATGTTTTCACCAGTATCGTCTTACTAATATGGAATGAACAACCGTCATCCATACTTAGTTATGTGTCATTGTCTATGCATGATGTTCCTCGTGAACTGTGACGATGTGGACTGACCCCAGTAGTTCATAATTTTCACATAAAATTTTTTCTGTTAAGTTTTGACAATGACTTTTAATTATTATGCTCCATGCATTCATGCATTTATATCATATGTCATCTGTTGCAGGAATTTTGACTAAGTAATGGTTGGTACAGGACTGGCCCTATTTAGTCGCATGTGCTTTTATCGAAACTTTTAACTTTGGGACCGACCCATAGGCGTCCCCTCGCCATGTCTTTTGTTTTGGAACCGACCCATAGGCGTTCCCTCGTACATATAAAGGTTTTATAAACTACATTACGCATTCATGCACTGTTTTTCTTGCATAAAATTTTTCTCATGATTTAAATTGGCATAAAATTTTTTTTTCATGTCCCATCATAAGTTATTATGTCTTTATGTCAAGTATGCCTTCATACTGTCATGGTTAACTTCAGTTTCATGCTGATTATGTTATACACTTCTTCGTAATAGATGGTTTCATGTTTCCTCATGATAATTCCGTCTTCATGTTGATTATGTTTCATGCCTCTTTTGTTATTTACATTGTCCTGCAAGACATTGTTAGATTTCTTGAATCATGCTTTCATGATAGTCATGGTTGGTTTTCATTGATCATGCTGTCAGGCAAATCATCGTTGAATTTTGTGTAACCACACTTTAGCGTTTCTCTATGCAACCAGAATGATGTCTATGCTAATACTGCCAGGTTATCAGGATGGTTTTCCTAACCGTTTAACCGGTTTACTTTCCTTAAATCATGACAAATGACTGAGCCCATACCGATCATTTCATGTGCATTCCATGTGTACTCCACGTACCGTATTTCATGTGTATTACATGTATCTTAATCCATGTGTATTCCACTTGCAATACTTCACGAGTATTCGCTAGTCGATTCTAAATCATCTCAGGCGTATGTTCACTTGCTGATATTCTACAAGGTTGTCGATGCCGCTCATAGCTTGGAGATGTTACTGAAGGTTGATGCTGCTGATGTTGGGAGACACTACGAGATGCTGATGCTGATGCTATTCACAACCTGGAGATCCTAAAGACGAAGACAAAGGCGTCGGAGCAAAGCAATTGGACGAGAAGATGCTTCACCATCAGACAATTCCCATCAATCATTGTCCCAAATTCATAGTTACATGTCACACGTCGTTCGGCTGTCATTTCAGCCATATGAGAGCAAACCAGTACCAGCCGGCCACTCAGCTAAATAGTTACATGAGCCACGGTCATGAGAATGACCGTCATGGAACCGACAGACAAGATGATAGTAACCACTACTATGACAGAAAATATCCTAGAAATCGCAACCGAGGCTCCGGCCACGGACGTGATCAGACATACAAATGATCAGTAGTCCAACCGATCCGCCAATTCTGGCATATTAACCTAATATTTGTAGTTCTAATTGTTTCACATCTCGAGACACATGTCAAGACATCAGTCAAGACACATGTCTCACGTATACTTTCTGAGGACACATGTCAAGATACCAGTCAAGACATATGTCACGCTCACATTTCTCAAGACACGAGTCAAGACACATGACTCACGTCTAATTATGGAACATTTCTAATAAATTCAGGGTACCCTCCAAGGGTATATCCATTTTGTTGTGCCATGTATTAATCAGGCCACAAGAATTTCAATACCATTATCGGCGCATCAGTGAGAACTGTCACGTTGCCGATGTCACTTTCATTTCTTTCACCAGACTTCATATATTCATGACCATGAAGGACGCCTTTCGCATTCCCACGTATACGAAGGTTTTCCTTCAGCATTAATGATGAGATCCAAGCTGCTAACGCATTTCCTCGGACAGACACGAGATGAATTTTATCCTAATTATGTACGATGAACACCACACCATGCTATGATTCATAATTATGTTCAGTAATGTTCAGGCTCCTGAATACATTCAGCTTGATTTTCCATCGGGAAAATCTGTACAAATTATCTATGCTTTTCAAGCACGTGCTTTGTTAGCCATATTGCTAAAATTTTCTAGCTGTCAGTAAGACACGACTACTTTAGTCCTTTTACGCTTAGCCAGTTGATTATTCCAAAATCTTCCTATACATTCCAGAAGAACCTACAAGGAGAAGAACGGTACCATGAGATTTTGTGTCGACTACCGTCGACTTAAACAAATCACCATTCATGACCATTATTCTCCTCCACGTATTGACAACATGTCCAATCGACCTTATAGTGTTAATCACTTTTCCAAAAGTAGGACATGTCCATGACTGCTATTCGTACACGACTCGGTCATGCTAGATTTATGATTTTGAATTAGTCTCATCAATGCTCCAACCGCATTATGGACTTAATAAATTGAGTTTCCATGAACTCCTAAACAAATTCATCAGCGTTTTCTATGAGGATAACCTGATTTCCTCTAAGCCTAGAGAAGAACAGGAAGACCATATCTGCACTATGTTGCAAATTCTATGACAAGAGAAATTCTACCCTGGAATTTTTTTTCCAATATCAATTTGGTTTGATTACAGTGACACACTGAATCACATGGGTTCCTACGGTTAATCTTACCATGACTCTGCTTATGCGTAAAGGAGAGAACCCTACACTACATTAGGTGTTCTAGGAAATCCTACGCTAGGAGGAGTCTGATTCAAAGACTCAGAGTTTCGCAACCTTCTATGTATCAAGTTTCTACGAAGCAGGATACAGCTACGTCCATATCTATGTACCTGACATACCAACATGCTAAGATAGGACACCAACAAACTGGGATGTTTCATCATCTGAAATTGTGAACTAAAATGGGACAAGATCTACACGGATTTTGGTTACCAGATTAATGCAAACTTAGAAGAAGCATGATGCTATCTGGGTTATTGCAAACAGTTTGATCAAGTCTGCAGAATCATTACATCTGCAAGGATTGTAGAACCGACAGATTGATCGGACATGTTCCAGCCAAGGCTCATCCGACCACTTGGTAATCCCGCAGCTATCGGGTCAGACAAAGATTCCCAATTGTACTCCTAAATTACTTCACGTCTTCATTCTAATTCCACGACTTGCTTTCGCGCTCACGTTCATGACACTATTCACGTTCATGATCGTATTTTGGCTTACGATTTTACGTTCATTTCTTTTCTCGTTCTAGGAAGTTTGCAAGAACTTGTGAGACCAGACCCAAGTTTAGTATAACTCTCCATCATCAGATAGACGTTTCACGTCATATTCCACGTCTCACCTTGTAGCGTTTGGCGTTACCACCATTATATTCTATGATCACGATATGTCTCACATGTCATGTTCATTCCACGTTCCTCATATCATGATCAAGATGTGTTACACGTATCATGGATCACGACATGTTTACTCATACTACACTCGCCATATCTCCACGTAGCACGTTCAAAATTTTTCACGTATCACGTTCAAAAATTTTCACGTACTACGTTTGTTTATGTCTCGCGCATCGTTTCTAATTATCAGTTAAGTCAGATTGTCTTGCATCGTAACGTTTCAGTTACCCTTGCACGTTAACTCTTTTTCCTCGATCGAATTTAGGGGATCTACCTTCCGTTGATAACCAAGAATTTCTTCGTATTCCAAGTCAAGGTCAGGAGGACCAAGATTTATCATTAGTGTCAGGATCTTCGGAAGGAACCGTTCCAAGAGGGAGGCCACTTGGGAACGGACAAGTTCATCCGGACTTCTTATCCATTTTTCTTTTATAGATTAGATATGTCCTTTCAGCCACGTCACGTTCCATGTCTTTTCAAGACATGTCATGTCCCACGTTCCATTCTACCATGTCACCTTCATTTCCGTTATTTAGCATACCTTTCTAGTTTGATTTGGGTATGTTTCGCTTCCAGTTACGTTATCTATAATTCGGGGACGAATTATTCTTTTTAGGGGGGAAGAATTGTAAAACCCGCATGCTTTTACCATGAATAGTGCCCTTAAGATCGTACGTCCTAGATTAAAACTTACCTTTTTCAGTATTGATCACATTCATGTGCTAATAATGAAGCAAGTGCATACGTGTATGACATGATAAGTATCGATTACGTACAAACTCATGATAAACAGTTAATGGATATTTCACGTGAACATAATTAAATCATGATCACCATATTAAAACACGAACTAATATTAATTACGTATTAATATTTATTACGAACACGAATATATATAGTGAGTCACGATCGGAAACTAGTTAATTACGTAAACTACGTAACATGTAATCACGAACATTTAAATGATTATTATTACGTATATTTAATTTAACACGAAAAGTAATTATATACGTAATAATTACGTTTAGCACGGGTATTGATAACTAAGAAACTTACGATACATTTAATACTCTTTTACGCGTACCATTTTAACAAGACGCAAATTAAATAAAAGTACAAGTATTTTAACTGGGCTTTTAGACAAGAAAGGAAAACAAGACACACAAGGGCCTTAAGCCCATTTGGTTTGGTCGACTCAAAAAGAAAAGACGGGGGATTAATATTCATTTTTTTACAAACACAAAAACTACTTAAAAACCCTAGAACTAAAGGAAACAGCCGCCTATTTTTTTCCCTTTCCTGCCTTTATGTCGTCGACCTTCATCAAAAAAAAGGGAAGAACAGATCGTGACCTGTTAATCCAAGATTAACAAGGATTGCGTTGTTTGGATGTCCTAAACCCTAACACGAAAAAGAATCAAGGTAAACCTAGAGCTCATTTATGATTTTCCTCTTTGGTTAAATTGATTAAGATCCGTATATTGGGATTTTTAAACATGTAAATGTGCTATGATAAGGTGGGGGTGCGTTTGGTTTGTTGCTGTGTCCATTTGGCACACAAACCGAGACCTTTAAGGTCTCGGTGGTACCTTATTTCCACCAGCCACAACCCTAAAGGGTGCAGGCTTGGTTTTGCTCAGGCAGGGGAAACAACGAACAAGCAGGGGGAAAAACCACTGGCTGTGCCAGTGGTGATTTTGTTCTAACAGTGGGAACCGAGACCATCTAGGTCTCGGTGGGAAATTTATACGGGCAGGGGGAACCGGCGCTTGCCGGGGGCATCAACAACACTGCCAGTGGAAACTGGCAGTAAAAAGGGGTGTTTGGTTTTTGGTTTTAAGACAGTAAGGGGCTGTTTGGCTACGAGATTTAGAAACAACTTAAGGGGCTGTTTGGTTCGGCCTATTTATAAACATAAAACGAGTTTCACGAGATTTCACGGGTACGGTTTTCGACGCATTTTAATAAAATAATACAAGAGTACGTGTTATTATTTTTTACAAGTTAATTAGCTTTACATGTTTATTTATCTACAAGTTAATTAAATTAATTTAACATGCTAGATTATTAATTTAATTAAAACATGGACTTAGGTTATTATTATTAATTAATAATACATGATTTTAACCCAAGTAATTATTTATTTTAAATTAGACTAAGTAATTAATTAATTATTAAAACCATGACTTATAATTAATTAATTCTCATGACTTAGGTTATATTAATATAATTAATAATACATGTTTTAACCTAAGTAATTATATCTTACTTAATTAAATCACATTATATTTAATTAAATACTTTTAACCTATAGTTTATTTAAATTACATGTAATAATTCATAAACTATACATTATATTATTATGACTTAGAAAATAACCCGGAAAACACTTAGCTTATATTATTAGCTTAATTAACCAGCTTATTTCTATTTTTGGAAACTTTCTATTTTTGGAAACTTTCTATTTTTGGAAACTTTCTATTTTAGGAAACCTGCTATTTTTAGAAAGTTACTTATCATTACACAGCAAGTATAATAATACAAGAAAATGCAAGTAATACTTAAACAGAATATCCAGAATACACGATAAATACAGTATAACGTTAAAATCAGTAAAACATGACATGAACATATAAAATAAGCTAAGACATAACATTTAACCAGTTACGTACTCAGTGATCATATACTTATACACGTATGTATTCATGTAGCGTTAGTGATCCAGAAGTAGGAGTCTTTCTTCCGTTCTTTCACTGGACTTGAGGTACGGATTTCCGTCCTTTCAGTATGGACATTCTTTCCTTATTAGGATTTCCCCGTATGCAGCCAACTGTTTTCCCCAGTATTTGTTTTATTGTTTTGAACTGCTTATGTTAATTAGCATAATCTATAGCCATATACAAGCATGACCAGTTTCACCTAGTTATGGAGGTACCATAACCATAACATTGGAGGCACCAATGTTATGACTTCCCCACGACGGAGTGATTGCTCGTGGCGTCCCTTTCAGTTTTGGCCATATTATTATATCATGTGGGGCGTATGGGTGCATCCTAGTTACATGTTCTATTCAGTATTTCATGGTGAATGTGGTGTGTGCCTTGCATCCTTCACAAGGAGTTGATCCCTCCTACCCAAACCAGTATATTAATTAGAGGCATCCCCTCTAATCAGCATGATGAGGTCACCCCTCCAAGTATTCATGCACGTGACCTTTTCATAACCTATATGGGCTATGGTATATTTATGTTAAAACAGTTTTCATAAGATAGACATAAGGCTTTTCAAACTATAAAACCAGTTTTCTTAATACTTAACCAGTTTACTCAGAACTTAGTCTTCCACTGTTATATGTTATATGCTTATCCTATTTCATGCTATATTGTATATCCGTGCACTGAGCGTTTTGCTCAGCCGTTACTTTCCTTTCCATGTCCCAAAACGGCAGGTACCCAAGACTCGAGCATTTGGAGGACATGCATAGGATGGAAGCTGCCATAGACTTCTTCTCCTGTTTCCTTCATATATTTATGCTTGTTTAGTCTTTCATTCAGTTCATTTACTTTGTTATGTTTTGGGCTTATGTTTGGGAACCGATGTTTGATTCTGGTTTTCCCTATGGTCATGTATGTTTTACTACATATTACCTTGCATGCTTTGATGACACGCCATAATTACGTGTGACATTCCATTTATCAAATGGGGTGTTACAGGGTCATTGTCGATCGTTTGACGAAATCCGCGCATTTTCTTCCCATAAAAGAAAACGATAAAATGGATCAATTAGCACGAACGTACTTAAAGGAGATCGTTACTAAGCACGGATTGCCAATTTATATCATATCGGACCGAGACGGTCGATATTGCTCAAGATTTTGGCAATCTCTCCAAGAAGCGTTAGGAACACAATTGGACATGAGTACGGCTTATCATCCTCAAACAGATGGTCAAAGTGAAAGAACCATACAAACGCTAGAAGACATGCTTCGCGCATGCGTAATCGACTTTGGAAACGGATGGGATCGACACTTACCATTAGTAGAATTTTCGTACAACAATAGCTACCATACTAGCATTAAAGCGGCACCGTTTGAAGCACTTTACGGTCGAAAGTGTCGTTCACCCGTTTGTTGGGCGGAAGTTGGTGATGCACAACTTACCGGTCCGGAAATTATTCACGAAACAACAGAGAAAATTGTACAAATCAAGAGTCGTATGCAAGCGGTTCGTGATCGACAAAAGTGTTACGCCGATAAGAGACGGAAACCGTTGGAATTTAAAGTCGGAGATCGGGTGATGTTGAAAGTTGCACCGTGGAAAGGTGTAATTCGTTTTGGTAAATGAGGAAAGCTAAACCCTCGATATATTGGACCGTTCGAAATTATTCAACGCATAGGTGATGTTGCCTATCGTTTGGATTTACCTCAAGAACTTAATCGCGTGCATAATGTGTTTCGCATTTGTAACTTGAAGAAATGCTTATCCGACGAAACGCTCGTTATACCTAGGGACGAAATCCAACTCAACGACAAACTCGTGTTCGTTGAAGAACCCGTCGAAATTATGGAACGAGAAGTCAAACGACTCAAACAAAGCCGTATACCTATTGTTAAAGTGCGTTGGAAAGCACGAAGAGAACCCGAATTTACTTGGGAACGTGAGGATCAATTCAAAGCGAAGTATCCTCACTTGTTTACTAACGTAGTGCCGACATAAATGTATCGTTTGTTTTGCTTTGCGGACAAAGCCCTCTGTAGGGAGAGCGAATGTAACAACTTGAATTTTCGCGTCTATTATAATAAGACGTGCTCATTTGTAAACGTTTTACTTGTTAACGGTATGTGCCGATTATGGAATACTTATTACGTTTTCGAGAACAACCGTATCCACGTTTGTCCAAGTCTTGTGATTTAACGTTCATATTATGAGTTCTTGTTGTTAAGTGTACGCGTCTAAAACTCGTGCTATCTTGATAAACCCTCGGGCCGAATATCATTTTGAATTAACCATTGATGGGCTGAATACTATTAAGAAAGACTATACAAAATTACCAAAAACTGAGAATAACAAAGTTAAGTGAGACAATGCTGTGATTTCATTAATAGTTAACAAATTTCAAACCTTGGTCAACCCAAGTCAAACACCCAAACCTGGAAACTATTTTTTTATACAGTCCACTCACCACTCCAGGCCAACACACAGGCCGAGATTACCCCATTTCGGTATGTCACAAGCATACCAATTCCAGATTTAGACCAACCCTAAGCAAATTATTACAAGTTAAATACTATCACAATTTTTCACAGTCTCAACATAAAACATAAGCTATCAAAAAAAATCTGAGTTTACAAAACAAGTTTCTGGGCAGATTTTAAGAAGCAAGTAGCAAGCCTTGATCAACCGAAACAAACTCCATCATTCTGTCCGAATCCAACAAAGTCGAAACCCTAAAAGCTTTCTATTGTGAGTCCTTCTATCTCTTTTGCATCCATGAATAGATTGTGCTTGACCAAACAACCCTTGGAAAACAATACCAATTGTGTTAGTAATATGAAACAACATTCTTAGCTTAATGCTTATAGATTTAAATGTATAACCGAACCAATCTAATTAGCTTTCTTGAGTAGAAACTAATGTGAAGACTTAATAAGTTAGTCAATAACACCATGGTAAATCAGATACTCAATCGAAGGCAAAATACATCAATCGGCCAAACCCTAAAAATCAACAAACTACAATCAAACATGAAATCTATACCATACCCCTTTCTACAAACACCTTGGAACTCGAATTAAACCACGCATACACAAAACCCCCAAATTTGTCAAACCCTAATTTTATACATTGATTTAAACGTTAATTAAACCTAATCTGAACATGAATTGATGAATTAATTTGATTAAAACCGAAGTATGAACAAACCCTAAAAATTACGGAAACCCTAATTCTTCAAATCGGATTAATTGATACAATTAACAAGTTTTTATGAAAGAAAACACCAATTAATCAGGATTAAATATCGGATTTATGAAAACTCCAATTATTTCGTAACCCTAAATCACCCAAATTGGTTAATCAGTAACAATTAACTTGTTTTTATAAAAAAAAATGTTAATTAAACATGTAAAAACACAAGATCTATCGAAACCCCCAAATATTATGAAACTCTAATTTTTGATTTAATTAGGCCCAAAACTGGAACATCAAATCCAAGATTAATTCAAGCGTTTTTGAACCAAGAACATCATATAACTTTCGAAAGTATATCAAAGAAACGTAAGACCTTGATTATGAACAATAAAATGGGATTTAACTTATCTTTTTGAGAATCACTCATGAATATCATGAGACCCACATCTATAATCGGATTAAACATGCATAAAGATGAAACCCAGATCATTCGAACCCCAACCGAACCAAAAACATCATCACAAGATGATTATAAATCGGATAGATTCATAATCGAGCATAGGTTGATAAGATATGTAATGGATTCAATGATTTGAACAAAGGAAAGCCCATATCTGAAATGAGTTAGGAGAGAGAGAATCTGGGCGGTGGGTTTAATAACTATGTGTTTTGGGACGTGTAAAATGAGAAGTCAGAGTTGGACAGGAGTAATAGTACTACTCCCTGAGCCTCATTGTTTATAACGCCCAAATATGGGCTGGGCGTTTGAATTGGACTCCAAATATGAACACATGGGCTGAATTGGGTTATCTAGTGTGTGGGCCGAGCCATGAAGTCATGGTAACAGACTGTTTGTTTTTGGCTCGGCTCATAGAAGCCCAAAAACTAAATTGTATTAATGCCTTTACTAAGTTAAGCCCGTTTGATAACCCGGTATAATTTTTGTGTTTACCATAAATAAAACGTAAAGTCAAGCACACTTAGGAGGTCATGCATTTTTATTTATAAACTTATAGTCGTCGTAACGCAATATTCATACTTAAACTAGGTCGTGGATAACGTGGTCGTATTCTTGAAGCTTTCTTGCATTATCATCCATTTGCCTAACTTACGAGGTGAGTTTATAGCCCCACTTTTACTTGTTTTATCACTTTGGGGTGAGAACATTGCTTGTTTTAAACGGATGAACATAAGTGCCTAAAACTCATACGTGCCTACATGATGTCTAAGTAGCGATACCCCTAGATGCTTTAGCCCACTATCATGAACCGTTAATTACTTTGTGTAAGCGCGGATGTTATGGATAGATCTATTGAGATTGGCCTCCCTATCTATTGTTGGTTGTGTGACCAAATTAGATACAAATACATTTGAGGTTGTTACGAATACTTTGGGGTAGTATTTGCTTGGGCACACTCTTATATAAACTGGTTTGTACGGTTAACGCTTCGGTGTCATGAGCTTAGACGTAGGATATCATGAACGTATGCTATTTTGATAATAATCTTGTATTTGTTATAAGATTATTGGACGGTTGCCTAACTAAAATCTTATGGTTCATCACATTACTTAAACTTAAACCTATAAACTCACCGACCTTTGTGTTGACGTTTTAGCAATGTTTTTCTTAGGTGTCAAGGCGGAGGAGTGACGTGGTTGTGCTATGGAGATTAATAAAAATTATCATGATTTAACTTTGAGACTTACTTTGGATGTATGATATTTGGAAACTCAAACAATGTTATCATGAGTTGTAAAACAATTTTCCTTGGGACCAATTCCATTTTTATGTCTTATGAATGAAAAATGACTTTTCTTAGTTATTCTTGTATCTATGTCTCTTGATTGTCATGATAGTCACATCCTCGTGTAATTGTACACGTGGGCCAAATTGAGGGTGTGACACATACTTTGTCCCTAAAATTGTCAAAGTAATTTTAGAAAAAAGCTTTTAGAAAATGTCACAACTTTTTCGCTTTAGCCCAATCATTTGAAGTTGGAACGGAATGATATTTGCTCCTAATATGATTGCCAAATTCCACTTCTTCTAGATCATACCTAGAAAAAGCATCTTCATATACTTGAGCCGCTTCTAACATAACATAAGTCGAGTTTCACCTAGTAGGACAATCAAGTAGCAAACTCTAGTGCTATCACATCTAGTACTTTGGGCACACACTTGTACAAAAAATGGTATCCGTCACACACAAAAAGAGTGACCGTAGGCCTACAGTCACACGCGGTTTTTTTAGCCTTTGTGACCAGAGGTCTCGCGACCGTAGGTACCATACGGTCACAATATGATCTAAGTGACGATAACCAGCAAGAAAATGTGAGCAATACTCGAAAATGTATGACGAACTAGGTATAATATTTGGTGTTTTAGTGAATATGTGTAACGGTAAACACTCTACAGTTACACTAGTGTAGCTTATGTTTTGGAGAGAGAAAGAGACAGAAAGATGGTGGATTACACACAATTCTAGAGAGAGAAACTTAATAAGAACTATGTGAAAAATGATTAACCACGTACCCTCTCCATCAAAGGAGAGGGTTTATATACCCAAGCCTTGTAATGGGCTTGGGCTTACATGTTTGGGCCGGCCTACACATGTTGTAGGCTAGGCTTGGACTTGTTTGTTAAATAACGATGTCTAGACTACGAGCTACTACTTAGTATATTGTCGGAGTGACCGAATCTTCCTAAATACGTAAAAACGTATTTCCAACAATCTCCCCCTAAGGGAGGTCACTCCAAACAAGGGCGTTACTCGAGTTACAATAATGAAACAAACCTAGCATACTATGCTTGTCTTGAGCTCGTAGTCTTCGTCTTTCTTTTCTTTTTCTTTTTCTGGTGAACATGCTGATGTGATCTTTGATATCAATCTTGAGCATTAATCTCTTGCCTTGATCTCGTGCATCCATCACTTGTGATCTTCGCCTCTTCGTGACGCCATATCCCACATACTTATACCTTCGTAATTCTTGAAAGCTTCAGATTTCGATACAGCGGAAGACTTAACTTTTAGGCTTTCTTGAAATAGATGAGATATTAAGTGCATAAAGTATAAGCATGCGGGGACAACTTCTTCTTGGATTCCGCAACGCCACCGTCTTCAAATGCCGCAACATAAGTAGACACGAACGAAATGGCTTTGAACATTTCATTCTAAATCGGTAGCATTTTACCTCCGGTCGGTGAAGACCGTTGGACGATATTAGATATCGTACCCGTGACAGATAGTTTCAATTAAGTAACTTCCTGACAGGATTTCGCGGGTAAACCCGTTCTCTTTATTCGACCGTCCAAAGCTGACTGCGAACATAAAGAGTGAATTGGATAATAATATCCGCATGATTTGAGGCCGTCAATTCATGTTCCTGGAACAAGTGAAATTCAATTAAGAACCGCACCATCGTTGCTTTCTAGTTGTCACGAGCTTGATTCGTATAGAATCTTGCAAGTTACCTACCAAGTGCTGTTTGAGGTTAACACTAGAAGGATTTCCACTCATCACTGTGAACACTAAGGTATCACTCTGAGTGTTCTAGCAAGATCACTGAGATTTTGCGTAGAGGCCTGGAACGTGTTTAAGTTCAGTTAAGAATTAAACCACTGTTGCTTTCCAGTTATCACAAGCTTGATTCATAAAGAATCGCACAAGTCACCTACCATGAGCTTTTTGATATTCGCTCAAGAAGGATTTCCATCTTCATTGTAAATACTTTCGTATTACTCGGATGTTCAGACAAGATCATGAAGATTTTGCGTAGGACTCTTAAGATCTTTCTTACTTTTCACAGTGTGTGAGGAAGCAAGGAAATATGAAAGTGTGTCCTAATGAGATATTTGATGATCTCAAATGGCTCTAGACTCGATCGTGCATTTTGGATTTTAGTGATCGGAGGCTGGAGAGGAGTGCCACCATTTCAATACCAATTTATTCGGAGTGAATAAATCGATAGATAACGTGTTGTCTCCGTGTGATTAAAACAAATATCTTTTAAGAGATATCTGAGTTAGCTGGGATGGGTTGTGCATTGCATCACTGGGTCTATGATGTCTGTCTTCAATATCGAGAATCATTAAAATGATCTCAATAGCATATGTGTTGACCCGGTTTCTGCCTAAAGTTGTAAGGAGGGCTTCTTTGTTTACACCCTTTATCTTTATAATACTCTTTCATTCTTCAACCCCTTGAATGCTTACCAATACATCATAACTAGCACCTTGTTGTGATTGTTCCAGTGCTAACTTAAGTACTTGGTCGGCATTCAGCTACGTTCACAATCTTTCTCCATCTTTCCTAAGGACTACTATTTCTAGCTATGGAATGTCCTTGGGAATATTCCTCTGGTTCTGGAAGAATCATAGGACTTAACCTATCCTACCATCCTTATGTCACCACAATCTTCATCGTCGTGAAATAAATGGGTTTTGGGTAAGTATATGTCACCATGAAAATCCATTTTGCTCCCCCTTAACATATGCCACGATATTCGAAAACATTTCGCATATGTCGGGATGAGCCGGCACATTAAGTGAAACCATTTGTGATAATATCCCATATTAAATCACATTTTCTCCCCCATATTAAAAATATTAACCCAATCGATGTTTTTAATATCAATTGATTTAATGAAGTTTTATCAAAGGTTTTGGGAAGGAAAATGCAAGTCCGTTTTATCTTCATGATACCAAATGTATGAGATATGATACCGATTTGTAACATGATCACATATTCACCATATTAGAAAAGAATTGACAAGGTTGGACCTGATTGATGAGAACATCATATGATAAGATCAAATGGTTCTTGTCTGCATATGTTAGTCGCCTCGTCACGTCTGAAGTCATCTCTTGACACCACATGTACGATTGGTATTGTTGTCTTGACACCAGTTAGTGAGCTTGGCACGTTCGGCATCGAAGATTCTGAATGATTGACAATTTCTCCCCCTCTATTGTTGACCCGTGTTCAATTGAAAGAGCTGTAGTCGTCGTTTGAGTAGTCGCATCGTCGAGTATGTAGATACCAATTGTAGATTGCTATGGTTGTAGAGATGATAACTTCATAAAAACAAGACTTCTCTTGTTTTAACAAATAAATGCACTGAAACGTACATAGATTTGTGTTAGACCAAGTTATAAAGTAAACTTGATCCCTTACAAGGTTTTAAAGTAAACCTTGCCCGAGAAAATTAATTCCTGTTGTGAGCCAAAGCTTTCATAAGAAATACTTGACTTTAATGTGAAAACCGGGTTGCAGTCATAAATAACTACAAGCCAATTAGGCATGTTTTATGAAATATTTACAACTTTTGTACGAACTCTATTTATGACGTTGTGTCAATATTAATCAACATTTCTAAGGCCGTAAATATTATCGTACCAAAAGACATGCCTTTGAAAAATAAAGTAAAAATATTTTTGGATTTTTATGAATTTTCAGTTTTTATGGTTTTTATACGGTTTTATATTTTTGTATTTTACTTTTATGGATAAAAATATAAACAATATATACAGATGATCACCAAGGATACGGAGAATAGTTTTACCACCACTATTCTTTCGCTTCATCTGCTAGTTCCTGAAGAGTCTCAGGTGAGAAGGTTCTCATTCCTAGCTTGTCGGCCAAAAATTCAATTCGAGCGCGATCTTAAGCCTTCGTGAAAATATCCGCCAATTGATACTCAGATCGGAAAAAGTAAAGCTCTATTACTCCATTTTCCACTTGCTCCTTGATGAAATGGTAGCGAATGTCAATATGCTTCGACCGGGAGAATTGAACGTTGTTGCAGCATAAGGCAATTGCACTCTTGTTGTCACAATACATCGGAATTTTGTTGAAACCTAGACCATAGTCGGTTAATTGCGATCTCATCCAAAGAATTTGAGCACAGCAACCGGACATAGCTATGTATTCTGCTTCTGTACTTGAAATTGCAGCGCTTTTCTGCCTTTTCGATGCCCAACTGATTAATCGATCTCCTAGTAGTTGCAATGTTCCACTCGTGCTACGCCTTGTATCTTGACAACCCGCGTGATCCGCATCTGCATATGCCATTAGTGCAATAGAAGAGTCATTCGAATACCAAAGTCCCCAATTAATGGTTCCTTTAAGATATCGAAAGATCCTTTTAACAGTAGCTAAGTGTAACTCAGTAGGCCTAGTTTGGTACCTAGCACACATACATATAGCAAACTGAAGATCAGGTCGACTGGCTGTGATATACAAAAGAGTAGCGATCATTCCACGATAAAGTGTCAGATCAACGGCAACTCCATGTGGATCTGCATCAAGCTTAGATTTTTCCACCATTGGAGTATCCACAGGGTCGCAAGATTCCATCTTATATTTCTTTAGCGATTCAAGGGCATACTTGGATTGATTGATAAAGATGCCTCTGGGACTCTGAGATATCTAAAGACCTAAGAAGAATAATACCTTACCCATCATTGACATCTTAAACTTGGAAGACATGAGTGTCCCAAACTCATCCGATAAGGTTTGGGTCGAGGCTGCAAATATAATATCATCAACATATATTTGTACCATAATCATATCTTTACCTCGTTTCTGAATGAACAGCGTGGGATCCACCTTGCCTTTAGCGAAGCCTTGCGTAATGAGGAGCTTGCTTCAACCCATAGAGAGCCTTCTTAAGCTTGTACACATGATTAGGATAATTAGGATTCACAAAACCATTCGACTGTTGAACATAGACCTCTTCCTTGATTTCACCATTAAGAAATGCCGTCTTCACATCCATTTGATAGACGATCATATTCATGTGGGCTGCATAAGCGAGGAATAGTCTAATAGCTTCCAAACGGGCACCAGGTGCAAAGGATTCCATAAAGTCGATGCCCAATAATTGCTTGTATCCACGAGCTACTAGTCTAGCTTTGTTCTTCAATAATCTGCCTAACTCGTCGAGTTTCACCTTGTAAACCCATTTCAAAGTGAGTAACTGCACTTGATCCGGGCATGGGACAAGTTCCCAAACTTCAAGACGTATGAATTCGTTAAGTTCTTCTTGCATAGCTTCTATCCAACAGGATTGAGTAAAAGCTTGTTGCCATGTCTTAGGTTCAACTTCAGTGAGAAAAGCATCAAAGTGATAGAACATTGCATTTTCTTGTAGCTGACTTCGTGTGGATACCGGACGATTAGGGTCACCAATAATAGAATCTATAGGATGATTCTTTGTCCACTTGCTGTCATGTTCACGAATCCGTGGATTGGAGTAAACTGTAGAAGGAGCTTCCTCTGAGGTGGACGACCCGACTTGATTATGGTCGGGAATAGGTACACCAAAGAATGGAAGTTCACGTATTTGAGCGAATTCCAAATCGTGATCATCATCATCCTCTTCATCATCAATAGGCATGACATGGGTAGTTGATTCAGGTGTTGGTTGAGAATTACTTGTTGATGGTATATCTTGACCAATTGTAGGTGCAGATGTATCTGATTGTGCAACGGTTGCTGGAGCAACAACTTCGGTTACCGGAGCAGTTACCTCAGGTACTGGAGTAACAATACTTGGAGGAATAAATAATTCATCAAAGAACGGTTGAAACAGCGTATCCCATTCCTTCCTAGTAGGTGGTGTAAATGATGATGAAGTAGGGTTGTTTGGGACAAGACCAGAACTAATATTACTGGGTCCCATTTCATGAAGTGCGGGTTCAGAGCTGCTTTGCTCAGAAGCCATTGCTGTCAGCTCATCAAAATCAACATTCATAGTTTCGAGGATCTTGCGAGAGTTACGGTTGTAGATTCGGTATGCCGTCTTTGCGGGGGCGTAACCAATGAAAATACCAATATCAGCCTTTGGTTGAAGTTTTCCCAAATTGTCACCATCATTATTTGGATAGCAAAGAGAACCAAATACATGAATATATGATAAATCTGGTACTTTTCCATGGAGAAGCTCATAAGGTGTTTTACCATGGCATTTACGAATTAGTGACCGGTTTTGGGTGTACACTGCTGTAGATACTGCTTCTTCCCATAAAAACAATGGAGCCTTAGCGTAAATTAACATCGTTTGAGCAGCTTCCATAAGTGTGCGATTTCGCCTTTCAACGACACCGTTTTGTTGTGGAGTGCGAGCAACGGATGTTTCAGGAGATATGCCAACTTCTTCATAATAATCACGCAAGATTTGATTCACAAATTCGGTTCCATTATCTGTACGAATGCGTCGGACAGTAGTGTTGAGACGCACTTGAATAATCTTGAGAAATTCGATGATGAATTTAGGTGCCTCATTTTTTGCTTTAAGAAATTTCACCCATGTAAACCGAGAGTAATCATCGACAATGACGAGGATGTACTTTTTGCCACTAAGACTTTCAACACGGATTGGCCCACAAAGATCCATATGCAACAGATAAAGTTTCTCTTGGTTGGTGTCTTCCGTCTTGGGTTTGTATGATTTCTTAGTGCTTTTCCCCATTGTACACGCAGAACACAAATGATCCTTGTGAAATGATAGTTTAGGAAGACCACGAACAAGTTCGTTTTTCGCCAAGTGATTAATAGCGTCAAAGTTAAGATGAGATAACCGTCGATGCCATAACCATGACTTAGTCTTCGATGCTTTGGAGAGAAGACATACGGGAGAAGCGGCCATCATGTCTTGTAGAGACAAAGTATACAAATTATACCCTCGAGTACCTTTCAATAAATCAACCCCTTCCAAATTACGAATGAAGCAGGTATGCTCTCGAAAAGCAACTTCTAGGTTTGCATCACAAAATTGTCCCCACAGAAAATAAGTTGTGACCGAGACCTTCCACATAATACACTCTTGAAATTATAACATTCCCAATATGATATTCACCATAACCCATTATCTTTGCAATATGATCATTTCCAAATCTAACCGTACCAAGAAACTTGCTGACGAAATTTCTGAGCTGAAAGCGATCTACGGTCATATGCTTGGAGCAACCAGAGTCCAAATACCAGAGAACAATTTGGACCACCTGTTTTCAACAACAACAGTAGACAATGCATTGGAAACTATTGGTTCCGGAGTGTTAGCAGATACAGATATAGACTTATCAGCATTGCTAACATTTTTGAGACCCTTAGATTTCCTGCATTTTCTAATGTGAGTTTTAGCACTAACAGGTTTTACTGTTCCAACTTTCTTAGGTTTTGGATTATTCGCGGGCACTACAGTGGGAGTAGACCTATTTAAAGGGCACTTGGTTCCTAAAGTAGCGTCAGTGTTCCTAGTTAAAGGACACGCTTGTGTTTGGTAGCCTTGGTACTCCTAGTTAAAGGGCACGCTTTCTTCGCTTTAGTGGGAGTGATCCTTGTCAAAGGGCACGTATTTCCTACTATAGTGAAAGTTCTACCAGTGGGACGCCACATCCAACCAACTTGGGTTAACACTTTCCCAATCGGTTTCCATTCTAGTCCATTTTTCCGGGCATACATCTCATTCACATGGTCAATAAGGCAAGAATCATGACGACTAGAAAACATACATTCATTGCAATTCCAACATTTCAAATTAGAATTCACACTAGGCTTAGAATGCTGCACAACCGTAGAGCCTTTAGGTTTAGCTACATGATTCTTTTTATTCAAAACAGAAATAACATTCCTAGGATGGGCTTCTACTTTCTTCTTCACTTGACTACTAGATGGGGGCAAGATCCTATCATTCTTCTTGTTTCTCTTAAGCTTAGATCTTTGAGCCTTAGTAGTGGTGCTTACTCCTGTAGAAGGCAACACGGGAATATTAGAAGCTGGTTTTGATTCCGCCTTATCTTTAGTGACCAAAGTTTGAGATGGTTTAGTCCTAGGGCCCTTGTTAAGTGGTGTGACGGCTATAATGTTCCTTTTGATTGCACTAGAGGACGATGCTGAGACAGTGGCTGCGTTATCCACAACATTCTTACCTTTTCGAGTACGAAGTGTTTCCTTTAACTCAGCCAAGACCAGATTTTTATCACAAATTTGTTCCCTCAAATCATATATTTCCACCGACTTTCGATTCAATTGTTCAATCAATGATTGATTCTGTGCAGTGGTATTAGCACATGCGGGCTTTACTGAATCGAAGAGTCGTGTATTTTTCTGTTTTAAGTTATCAACTTTGGACAAAATCTTGGAAACTCGATTATCTAGATCAAGTTTTAAATTCTCAGCGGCCTCAAGTACGTTCACACAATTAAGCTCCTTAGATTTCTCTATTTCTATCGGCAAAGATGTAGCATCTTTGTCACTTGGTTGACGCTGTTTTGATTGTAAATTCAATCGAAAATTCTTTTCAAAGTTTGCATCATCAATATTAACACCTTCAAATGACGTTTCAAAGATTTCTTGAGTAATTGTTGCTTGCATTCAAGCGAAATACAATGTGTTTGAATCTCATCAAAACGTTTTGAAAGCGAAGAATATGAATCTTGAAGCTTTAAAAATTCAGCGTCAGATTCGTGACAAGTACTATCTACCACATTATCCACAGATTCAACATTATGCACAATAGAATCATTATCAATACTTTTATTCACACAGACAGAGACTATATCATGAGACATCACTTGCTTCAGAAGCTGATCATTTTGGCGTGAAACCCGTTCTATTTCAAGTAAACTGTTTTCATAAGCATCATTCATTTCATTGAAAACACGTCTAACTTCCTCTATTTCCAAAATCAAATCTTGATCAAGATTACTAAGACAAGCTTTAACATTGTCTACAAACGGAACAATTTCGTTTCAGAATGCAGCTCTAGTGTGCTCAAAGTTCCATTCACCTTCCGTTATGGCCGAAGCCGTCGTACGTTCCAAAATGACCTTGTCAAAATCGGCTAAGTGTTGGTGAACCGCATTTAAGTTAACGGACGCCTTGCTTACCGGTGGAATTAACTTTGTTAAATCCGTTTTGACAAGTGTAGGAGACGTACAAGGAAGGTTTTCATTTGACAAACTTTGGGGCACAAGAACTGTTAATTCTGCTAATTCCTTTTGTAAGCAAATGCGTGTCTTTTTCAAAAATTGATCTTTGTTATGTTGATCATAATAAATTGCATGGAATTTTGAAAGCATTTTAGAATGAGTTTCATCCGCAAGTGACTGTGTCTCCTCAGTACTACGAACAAAAGGTGCTTCTTTCGATTTGCCAATTATGGTCATATCATAAAGACCAGGAATGTGTTCCTGAGCTTGTTTTGCATAATCGGGATTAGGTGGTAAATCTTGAAGACGCTTAAGTTCGAGTTCTTTGAATGATTTAGTTAAAAGATGAACCTTTTCTGTGGAAGCGTATTGTTTTAAAAGTTGTTGTTCCTTGAATTTAAGAAGTTTGGTAGCATTAATTTCTGATTCAACCTTTTTAGACTCGAGAGTTTCGAAATCTATTTTAAGTTTCGGAAAATCATTGACAACCGACTCTTTTGCTTTTAATTCATTGGAAAGGTTAGCTTTTAATGATTCTATTTCTTTCAAGTGTTCAATCTTTTCAAAACGAAATTGGTCAAATTCAGAACATGTTATTTTCTCTGCTTGAGGGACCATTTCAAAAGTTTTGACCTTTTCTTTATGCAACGCAATCTCAGCAGTTAGGGTGGAATTCGTATCTACGGATTGTCTAAGGGCCATATGCATTTGATCAATAATATGTTTAGGCACCAGGACCAAATCATGTTGAGCATAAGATTCCATACCCGTCGTAGCATTTGGTTGAGGTTCACTCAAATGTGTAGGATTGGGTACCACATCATTTGAGTTACTAGTTCCCGAATGCTATTCGAGGTTGTCATTTTCATGCCCAACTTGATGTTGGTTAGCATCAATATTATTAGATGTGGTTGGTACCTCACTGACGACATCAGAACCGTAGTGAGAGAGATTAGCAACGAGAGCAGCTTGGACAGAGTGAATGTCATCACAATCCGAATAATATGCGTCAAGATCATCAGCTTGATAAGCTGCATTAGAAGTGGAAACGACTGCAATGCCTTCAGTATCTGCTGCCCCTGGGTCTGCAAGAAATGCTAACTCCTCTGAATCCAAAATCTTCCCCTTAGACTGAGCATCAACCAAATACATCTTCTCACGAAACCATGCATCATCCCTTCTCCTTTTCGGCTGAGTGCATTCCCTAGCCATATGACCTTGTCCTCGGCAATTGTAGCAAGTCACAACCTTTTTAGGACCAATGGGGCTTCCATTTCCATTAGCTGGAGAATTCACAGCTTGAGCATTCACAGTCCTTGTAGGAGGTCCATATGAATTTTGCCTTCCCTGAGTAGGTTGCACTGTTACTTGACCATCTTGAACAGTAGCTTGTAGTCGAGGATTTGAAGAGGTATGGAGCTGATTGTTTGTTGGTGGAAATCCTCTAGTTGCAACAAGTTTCGACAAGTAGGCAGTGAGATGGTTTAGAACATCAGCTGGCGTATCATTTGGAGTAAAGACCGGTGCTTGGATTGGTGGAAGTTCATTAGAGTAGAAAGTTTGTGCTAGTTGTGCTTCTATTTGAAAATATCCTTGTTGAGGGGTATAGCTCATTGGAGAAGTGTTGGCTTGTGATGGTGATGTTTGATATGGTGGTTGCGGTGAAAAAGATTGTTGATGAACACTTTGTAGAAATGCTTGCTGTGGCATCATTAGTGGTGGATAAGATGGTTGCTGATAGTTATGTGGTGGTGGCTGCTGCAAGTATGATGGTTGCTGATAAGTATAAGCCATGTTTTGTTGAGAAGCATACATTGCAAGTGGATCATGAACTTGAGGTGTAGACAACCGAGCCTCGATCACATGGCATTCGTGTTGTTGAAGAAAGGCTTGAAGTTGATCCACATTGGTGTTATGCAAGTCCTTAGCCAATTTAACATCCGTCACGTATTTTTTCCATTCTGGAGGAAGAGTGTTCAAATACTTGGTGTTCAATTGAAAGGTAGGAATTGCCATGTCATAGATATTAAGCTCATTCAACAATAGGGTAAATCTCAGATAGTAATCATTGAGAGTCTCCCCTGGCACATAGGCAAACTTATCAAAAGTATCATAAAGCTTACACTCTCGTTCTTGTTTATTTAACGAGGTGCCTTGCACTAGAACACGAATTCTATCCCATAACTCTTTGGAAACTTTATGTTTGCTAACGAGTTTGTAGACATCTGGAGGAAGGGCTTGGAGAATGATGTTTGTAGCATACTTATCACATTTATCTTGAATCTTCATATCTCCAGTCAATTCACCCGTTGTGCGAGGACGAGTAGTTGTACCTTCCGTCACTGTACCATAATCTAATGGTCCATTGAGCACCGATGCCCAAATAAGATGTCCGTTCTCCTTATTCAACATATAAAGTTCCATTCGGGAAGTCCAATCCTCGTACATAGACTTCTCCAACATTGGTGGATGATTATCCGTACCCGAGAGGATGGACTTATCCGTAAGAGATGTGTACTCCATTTCGATAAGTTAACATTTACAAACTTGATCGGTCAATGAAAGAAAGTAAATGTGTTTGTTGTAGTGTGTTAAAACCGAGAAATAATGTTAAAATCCCCTAAATTATGTCCTCGATAAACCAAAAAATCCAAGTCAAAATGTTGTGATCGCACTCCCTATGATCGCACTCAAATCGGACTCCCAGATCGTACCCAACGATCGTATCCTGATCGCACTCCCTTATCGCAACAAGTGATCGCGGTGAGTGATCGTACTATGGATCGCAACAAGTGATCGGACTATGGATCGCAACGAGTGATCGTACTATGGATCGCAACGAGTGATCGTACTCTACAATCATGGTGATGGATCGTACTCTGAGCTAAGTGAGCTATCACACTGAGCACTCTTACCTTGATCATAGTGAGCTATCGTACTGATGGATCGTACTAGGGATCGTAGTGAGCTAACGAAGTCAAGATCGTAACTTGGATCGTGACTATGGATCGCAAGTAGAAACCCCCAGGGTTTATGCAAACACAAAGTCAGATCGAACTGGATACCAACTTACCTTATTTCTCGTACAGTGAATAACACAATCAAATCAAGATTCAAAGCCAAAATATGAATCAAACAACCAAAAATTTTGTGTTTTTAACCCAAATAACAATACCAAATCACTATAACAAGTAACAAGATGAAGTATATCAAGATTAACCCATAAAAACACAAAAAAAAAAAATTGGTTCGTGTGAAAATGGATCAAAAATGGCGAGAGAATCAAGAACACAAACACAAGAACTAAACAATCATCCCATGGCTCTTGATACCATTTGTAGGATATGTAAATCTATGCTTATGTTTTAGAGAGAGAAAGAGATAGAAAGATGGTGGATTACACACAATTCTAGAGAGAGAAACTTAATAAGAACTATGTGAAAAATGATTAACCACGCACCCTCTCCATCAAAGGAGAGGGTTTATATACCCAAGCCTTGTAATGGGCTTGGGCTTACATGTTTGGGCCAGCCTACACATGTTGTAGGCTAGGCTTGGACTTGTTTGTTAAATAACGATGTCTAGACTACGAGCTACTACTTAGTATATTGTCGGAGTGACCAAATCTTCCTAAATACGTAAAAACGTATTTCCAACAACTAGTTTTGTTTAAGAGTGACTATTGTTTATAAGTTTGTCACATGAATATACAATATGTGTGACATTTACTATGTTATTAGTGTATTTTGTGTGACTATATGCATCAAATAATCACATGAAGGGTATGTTTGTGTGACCTTTTATGACATGTAGGTCACACAAATTATGCTAATGGCTATGAGTTTGTCACATACAATTAACCAAAGAGTTACCAATAGTAGTAATAAGTGTGAATGTATGCTTTGTCAAGTCAAGCAAATTGTATTTTGTGTGACTATATGCATCAAACAGTCACATAAATTGTATGTGTGTGTGACCTTTTATGAAATGTAGTCAAACAAATCATGATAATGGCTCTGAGTTTGTCACATACAATTAACCAAAGAGTTACCAATAGTAGTAATAAGTGTGACTGTACGCTTTGTCAAGTCAAGCAAATTGTATTTTGTGTGACTATATGCATCAAATAGTCACATGAAGGGTATGTTTGTGTGACCTTTTATGACATGTAGTCACACAAATTATGCTAATGGCTCTGAGTTTGTCACATACAATTAACCAAAGAGTTACCAATAATAGTAATAAGTGTGACTATATGCTTTGTCAAGTCAAGTAAATTGTATTTTGTGTGACTATATGCATCTAATAGTCACACGAATTGTATGTTTGTGTGACCTTTTATGACATGTAGTCACACAAATCATGCTAATGGTACTAAGTTTGTCACATACAATTAACCAAAGAGTTACCAATAGTAGAAATAAGTGTGAATGTATGCTTTGTCAAGTCAAGCAAATTGTATTTTGTGTGACTATATGCATCTAATAGTCACATGAATTGTATGTTTGTGTGACCTTTAATGACATGTAGTCACACAAATCATGCTAATGGCTCTGAGTTTTTCACATACAATTAAGATTTACCAATAGTAGTAATAAGTGTGACTGTATGCTTTGTCAAGTCAAGCAAATTGTATTTTGTGTGACTATATGCATCCAATAGTCAGATGAATCGTATATTTGTGTGACCTTTTATGACATGTAGTCACATAAATCATGCTAATGGCTCTGAGTTTGTCACATACAATTAACCAAAGAGTTACCAATAGTTGTAATAAGTGTGACTGTATGCTTTGTCAAGTCCAGCAAATTGTATTTTGTGTGACTATATGCATCCAATAGTCACATGAATTGTATGTTTGTGTGACCTTTTATGACATGTAGTCACACAAATCATGCTAATTGTACTGAGTTTGTCACATACAATTAACCAAAGAGTTACCAATAGTAGTAATAAGTGTGACTGTATGCTTTGTCAAGTCAAGCCAATTGTATTTTTTGTGACTATATGCATCCAATAGTCACATGAATTGTATGATTGTGTGGCTTTTTATGATATGTAGTCACACATTGGAATGTGACTAACAATGATAATAAGTGTGACTATGTTTCATCTTCTAGTAACCTTTTAGAATTCAATAAAAACAAAAAACAAAATTCTGGAAATCAAACTTCAATTGCATTAATATATAAAATTGAATGTACATAAGCAAATTAACAACTGTAATGTCGTATTATTCTCAAGTAACATACTTTTCACAAAGAATCACACTTGTAAAGACTTCGAATCACTGTATTGTAAAGTCTTTTGAGCCTTGTTATTCCTAGCTTGTTTTTGCATATGAGGAATAGCCGTAAACATACTGCCTGCTGGAACGTTCATCGAGCGCTTAGATCCTATCTTTGGTGCACTTTTAACAATAGCTTTTATGGTATTTGGTGGTGTTGTTTCATGTAGGGAAACAAAATCCATGTATTAAACATTGATCTAAATATGAAAAGCTATGTATATGTAAGATGATAAATCAAGTGTATGTACCTGTTGATAAAAGATAACCTTTTCCTTTGGCCATGCCACAAAACTACCTTTTACATCCTTAACAGTTTTTAAACCATTATTTCCGTCATCAGGTATGAATGCTGCATCCACTAGGGATTCATCAACTGAAACTTTGTAGCAATTTTTTGGTAGTGGTTGGTTATGAATCATTAAATTGTCTCCATCCTCAGACTTGTATACCTTACTGATACCAATGATAATTGTCCTAGAGATGTTCCACAGTTTGCACTTAAATGTCTGAAGAAAATATGTTTACATGTGTTAATGAGAAATAAATTAAACAAGTAATTATATGAATAATGATGAAATACTTACATCTGGTAGTGATGGTGGAGACTGATTTACTTTCGATTTAGAAGGTGTACGCTTCTTTTGTAATACAGAAATAGGTACGTCTTGTTGTGTCGAGGGAGACAGATTTTGTTGTGATCCGGAAGCTGGAGAAATATCTTCATGAGATTGGGAATTTTGAAGTGGAGACTTCTTTTCTAACGGTCTAGTCTTATTTTTTGCTCCCCTAGTTCTAACAGGTCCCTGCATATATACCTAACACAGTAAATAAGTCATGTATAGTACAATTTAGAAATCAAACATGGTTTTTTATAACTTATCTTGTTTGCAGTTTCAGTGTCCAAATCCTTGTTCGAAGTTGTAGTTGACTTAGCCATTGGAAATAACACACCCTTCTAAAGTCCACCACCACTGATCGACGTCCTTTGCTCTTCACTAGGTATTGTATTTAATGTATTATGTTCTAGTTGTAATACATGCAATTTATAAGTATGTTAACTGCTATTGGTATTACAGACTGAAAATCATCAAATCAAAATTAGAAAACTAGTCTTACATTTGACTGACTTGGCGTTAACTCTTCTATATTAACCCCATGTGCAGACATAAGTTTCAATATTTTATTACGAGTTTCCTGTGTTTGTGACATCTGGGTGGTTAATTGAGTGACTGTAATCTCTTTATGTTTACGCGTCTGTCTCTCCTTATCAAGTTCAGTTTCAAGCATCGCAATCCTTACATCAGTTCCTTGTTTCCTAAAATCATCCCACTCAGTAGTTCATGATATTTTTCGTGCTTAGGATCCCTGCGTCGACAGTAATTTAGCCCGACCTGATAAGTTCGTCATCGCCCTTCAGAAATGGTACCCAAATCTTCACCCTGAGATGGAATTCAGGTGCTTTGGACGAAACCGTAATCTAATCAGAATATCCCAACGCGAAGTTACCGGATTTTAATCGGTTTTGATTGAGGAGAAAGCTAATCTGGAATAGGAAATTAGAGAGTTTTATACGGATTAAGTGAGTATTGAATTCGATTCAGAAAGCTACACCTTTAATGTTTATGTTTAAAAGGATGGGAAAGTTAAGGTTCTTGACTTTAACCCGTGGTGCGAGGTTACTTTACCATTGATGTTTACATGGGAGGAACTAGAGTCCCAGGAGCTGATGCAGGACCCCGAGTTTAGAATTGTGGATAGTCAGTTGGGAGTGAGGTCGGGTTTGAAAGCTGTGGTTCCTTGTGATTATCTGGATACAAGTGAGGGTAAATTGAAGGTAGAAGGGTATTTTAGTCATTTATAAGGGTATTTTAGTCATTTCATTGTCATGTTGGTCATAACATAGTCAAATTTGAATGTATATTGGGCAAATGAGTACAAAAAATAGTATGTTCTTCACAATGGAACAAAATGAAGAGTACGTAGCTATTCTATAGCTTTTACCCTTTTAAGAATCGACAATTTAGTCCAATATTACTTGTTTTTAAAGATTATTTAGATATTTTAAATTTATAAACAAATGTGTTTTGTCTTTGTATGTAACACAAATATAATATAGACTATAAAGTATAAATATAATTTTAACATGATTTTAACATGGTCAAATATAAATGAGGCTTAAAAAACAATTCAGTTTTTTATGAGTTAAATGTAAAGGTGTTTTAACTTGTTAAAAAAAACTATTGTAAGTATTTAGTATGAGATTAATCATTGTAACGAGTAAATTACATCGTTCATTTTTATAGTTTAGGTTGACCAACATACTTCTTTTGACCAAAGATACATCATTTAGTTTTAAAGCGAAAAACGTTATGCGCTATTGGTCCTTTTCTTAACATCCTTCATTAACTGTGGTTAAGTCATCTATTATATTATAAGATTGAGTCCCATTATTAAATGGCCAATCTTAATGATGGGGATACAGAATTCCTTGCAAATGAATGGTTCCTGAAATTATTACTAAAGACTCATGGGATATAAGATTGAGTTGCAAGGATAGTAATTGTGAGTCTTAATGACACATAACTTATACATTGGGCAAACTTCTCACGGTAAGAATACATTGATGTAGAGTATTAAACAAAAAAACTTTATTCCGGTAATAAAATTAGGCAAACCAAAAGTTATAGTCATGAGTTAATGTCTTTGGTTATAAGAAAATGAAAAGTCTAATGGCTTTTCATGTCTCCTTATTATCACTATATAAATTCCACCAACAAATAGGGATATGCAAATTACGATTTGTTCACTTGGCCAGAAGGCTCACATATCTATTACAAACCATCAACAAATTATAAACACAAATCCATGATATCAAATGTGATCCCACTGTTAAAAAAAAGTATGATCCCATCATCACAAATTATATAGCTCCTCAAACAAGATATGAAACATAAAAAAAACATAGATCTCAGTGTAGTGTTTGTTGGTAGCTTACAAGATACTAGAAGACCTTAAAAAGATATCGAAAATCCGAAACGAATCTTCGTATACCCACATGAAGCATTCTTCTTTTCAATATTCAAAAATTAAAAGGAAAGAAATAGAAGAAAATTGATTCTCGCCTTATCCTCGATCGTGTTGAAAGGTATAGCTTTTTTTTATTATTCGAATGGGAAGAAGAACATAAACACGAATGCTTGGTTTTGCTTAGTCATCACTGATCATGGCACACAAAGCGGAAGATAAGATGAACCTACCCGAGACCTTAATTATAAGATCTTGAAGTCGAACGTTACACCCTATTCATTCGAAACTTTCAATGGTCAATATAATGGTGCGGTTAAGATCTTCATTCAAAAAATGCATCATCTTCACTCGAAACCGTTGATCTTTGCTTTGTTTTGTAGGCGATGATTGATTATCATAGATGCGTATATGATATATGTTTGAAAATGGTAAGAACTTTTGCTTTGAATCTGCTTATTTTGAATACATAAGTTTTAGAGAGATGGAGGCGTGTGAATATGTTGTGAATTAAATTAGGGTTAGATGTTAAGGATTAGTAATTTTTGTCTGTGTTTGGATCGGATTGGACCGTGTATTACTAATTATGGGCCAAATATAACATAGCTCATGGTTGCCTATTTTTATGCTTACATTGTACAACAAATCAAATAAGTGAGTTATGGTTCTAATATATTCTAAATTTGATATAAGAAGTTTTGAAAAAACATGTATGTGTCTAACAAGAATCCAAAATATAATTATAAGATAATAAATGTGGATAACTATACTTAAAACAATGTGTTATTGTGAAGTGCTATTTTCTTTTCTTTTTTTTTTGCAAAACAACATACTTTTTGATTTTGATGATAAATAGTTTATATGTTAAATATATGAAACATTTATTATTTTTACATACAAATTCTGTTAATCATTGAAAATATTTTTTTTAATTATCGATTTTAAAACCTGTTTTCAAAACCTTGGTAAAAACTTATACATGACTACTTTCTTTTACATTTGAAAGCAAAGTTATTGGAACTAACACGAGCCAAGAACAATATAACACAACACAGAAACGTGTAAAAAGCTTAGCCAAATATACCTATAAGTAAATTACTGACACAATATAATGCACACAACAACTAAATCAAACCGTTGTGCAACGCACGGGTCTGCACGACTCGTAGAAATTAAAATTAAAGGTATGATAGTAATTTTGGATCATGTCTTTTTGTCTTTATCCCTAATTTTACCATTCAATTAAATTAAAAAAACAACAATAAACCAACCAATCCAACTGATTAGCAATGTTTTAAAACCCGGTTTTTTAATTGACATGATCGAGCCATCGGGTCACGATTCAACTGGTTTAACTAGTGGTTCAACCGGATTTTCGGTCAAAACCAACATCCAATCACAAATACTACTGAGTGGTAATTAATAAATACTACTAGTTTTAATACCCGCGCACACACCAGACTTGTATATAAAAATTTGATGAATTATTAATTTCGTTGTAAAGCTCGTGTATGTATGGGTTTTTTTTATTTTATAAAGATATATATATGTATAAGTAAAACATACTTGCAAATACCACAACATTTGCACACCTAAAATTCAAATTCAAATTTGAATAACCAAGTTTTTCAATCTGTAAAGATCACTCGTGTATTTCATTAGTACACAATTATAGCTCATTTCCTACCTAAATTTATAGCAAATCCACGTACAAATAATCAAGTATGCTAATTTGGAAATTTTCTATTTTGTAGACTCAATACTTGCTTATGTTTGTAAGTTTGATAATAATTTCAATAAAGTTTTTTTTGGAACGATGATTGAATAAAAAACACTCTAGCAAAAAGCTAGAAAAAGAATACAAAATATTACAAAGGATTGTTTAACCAAGTATTCCAACATAAATCTTTATGACCTCCATACTTAAACCAAGAAAAATAGATCATCCGAACAAAATCGAATAAGTCTCTTTTAAGCATACGATGAGCATTAAAAACGACACTATTCCGATATCGTCATATAGACCATAAAACTGCCGAAGAAATACAATACACCCGATCTTTTGATATCCTAAATGCTCTCCAATTCTCAAACCATTGCAGCCAATCAAAGCATGAACAGAAAGAAGGCATATCAACATCAATCCAAACACATAATATGCCTCCATAAGTTAATAGTTGTATCACACCCGAAGAATAAGTGACCACTCGATTCCACACCCAGGTTGCAAGAAGGACAAGAAATAGAAGAAATCTCTAAACCTCGAGCAGATGAATTTAAACGGATCGGAAGTCTATATGTTATAAGACGCCAAATAAATATATTTACCTTACGGGGGAGAAATTTTAGCCACCTTGTACTTGAAGAACGCGAAGGAAGAATAATGTTATCCACATGAATACGAGAATCATGCACGGAAAAAACCCCATCAGCAGCAATGCTCCATTCCCATGAATCTGGCGAGTTGTTCACAGAAACATGGCCAACTTCTGAAAGCAAATTTTGTAAACATTCTTCGTTCCCGCTTCCTAACATTTCCCGAGACCAATTCCATGACCATATACAATTCGAGAGACGATCACAAAGAAGGCAGTTAGCATCAACATCCAAGTGAAAGAAACGATTATGTTTAGAGCTCAAAGGCCCATCACCGATCTAATTTTCCTTCCAAAAGCGAATAGAAGAACCATTACCCACTTTATGACGTAACGTGTGCAACAGAATGATATCTTTCGTATGTAAGATAGAGTAAGATTTCATTATGTTAGCCCATGTAACACTAAACTTACACGCTTTCTGATCAATCCTGTTTCATCTCCATGAATAGCTTTTACCACTTGAACCCAAAGCGAATCCGAATTTGTCACAAGACGCCATCTCCATTTTTGAAAGAGAGCGAGATTAAACGCTTTCAAACTCCCGATATTCAAACCACCTTTTCATAGGAAGCCAATATGTTGTCCAATTTAATCCATGCCATCTTCTTTTGGTCACCACTAATGCCCCAGAAATAAGAGGCCCGGAGAGATTCAAGCCTTTTAAGGACGGATTCTGGGCATTTAAAGATTGACAAATAATATATGCCAAGGCTTCCTAAAACAGCTTTTATCAAGGTTAGTCGCCCATGAATTGATAACAGGTTCGCTTTCCAAGAAGATAATCTCTTATTACATCGATCTATTAAAGGCTGCCAATTCGTAATTAAATTCATATTTGACCCTATCGACAAACCAAGATATGAGAATGGAACCAAACCTGGAGCACAACCAGTAGCACGTGTCATGCCTTCAACCTCTTCCGACGAAACTCCTACCCCGTACACGTTTGATTTTGCTATATTAATCTTAAGACCAGAAGTAAAGTAGAATACATGAAACACGCAAATTATGTTGTCCATATCAAGTGGATTCCATTTCACAACATCATCAGCGTAAAAAAATGAGATATATTTAAACATGAATCTCTCACCTTAGTCCCACGAATCAAACCAGAATCAACCGCATCTTGTAAAGCAATATGAAGACCTTCCATAACAATAATAAATAAGAACGGGCTTAAAGGATCACCTTGACGTAAATCACGTTTTAACGGGAATTCAGAAGTCGGGCTACCATTTACGAGAACAACAGATCTAGAAGAATGTAAACAAAATTGGATCCAACTCCTCCACTTAGTTCCAAAACCAATAACCGACATCATGTGATCATCGAACTTCTAACTTACGGTATCAAAAGCCTTTTCGAAATCGACTTTAAACACCATAAGTTTTTGGTTCCTTTTTTTGTACCACGCCATAATCTCGCTAAGCATAAGGGGACCATCAAGAATTTGCCGACCCGAAATAAACGCCGATTGCTCGGACTAACGACTTTATCAATGACTTTTGCTAACCGATCGGCTAAGATCTTCGCTATTATTTTGTATTGCATACCGATTAAGGATATAGGACGGTAATCCTTAATATGAATCGGATTAGGAACCTTCGGAATAAGAGTAATGAACGAAGAGTTTGTACCTTTAGGCATCATAGATGAATCAAAAAAATTCCTCACACAAGCCTCTACATCAGATTTAAATCAATCCCAATACGACTTGAGGAAAAGAAAAGAAAAACCATCCGGACCTGGCGTTTTTGGCTACCACAATCCCAGACTGTTGCCTTAATCTCGTCATCAGTGACTAAAGCTTCTAATTCGATCAAAACATTTATGTCTAGCATCACTCGCGGTGTAATAGATCCTAAAACAATATTACTGTCGTGATCATCAAATTTATTATTGTAGAACTTAAAGAGCCATTTTTACCCGATGAGGATCCGTTATCCACTCCCGTCAATCATTATCCCTTTCACCATTTGTTGATGTCGCTTCTGTTTTAAAATCCCGTGAATTTTTTTTGAGTTTTCATCACCTTCGACATCCTACTTGATTCTCGCCTTTTGAACAATATCCATGTCATCCAGGTTGGAGAGATCATCACATTCTTTTTGCAAATTTAATCGTTGAATTTTCTCTTCATCAGAAGCGCTACAATTGTCAATCTTTTCCTCAATTTCGATCAACTTTAACATTACCTCCTGCTTTCGAGATAAGTTATTGTTTCTTCTCAATTTCAATGAAGAACATCTTTTACTTTAGCCAAACAGTAATTAAACAACCTGTAAACATTCAACAAACATTATAGGCATATGAGAAACGGATCTCAAATCATGTCATGCCCCTGTCTACTTCATGTAATAATATCATAAAATTATAGTAAGAGAGCTAGGTATGGTGAACCACCAAATGCTCCTCACTTTGGCCCTATGGGGTGCCACGTTATTTGACACTAAAAACCCATGTTACCATGACATATTACCCCTCCTCACTTTGACCCCACCACTACCTATTTTATTTAGTTTTCCTTTATTTTTAACCAAAATAAATTTATTTCATAAAATAAAAAACTACAAACAAATACATAAACTAAATAAAAATTACGAAAAAAATACGAAAAAGAATTACAAAATAACAATTACATAATAATATTTATTATTTTTGACCTGTTAAAAACACACTTTTCAACAAAATTTAGATTTAAACCAAAATTGAAAATAATAAAACTATAAGGGGAATAAATGAAAATTTACTTTTTATAAAACACTAAAATTTTTTTATTTTCAACCCATCTTTCCTACAGCATCCCTATACCAACCAACACAGCTACACAACACACTTTTTGTCGTTTACTTCCTCACTTGGGTGGCGAAGGACCTGTGGCGAGGCTTTGGCGAGCATAGGCGGTGTAGTGGCGAGGTGCCACCTAGAAGTGGCGAGCCTCCCTCGCCACGACACCCAGCCCTCTTAAGAAACTTTCTCATGGGGTATTTTGTTTATTTTCAAAATTCAAAAGTTACTAAAAAAATATTGAAAAATTATAAGTTTAAATTTAAGTCTTTCTAATTTATTTAAAATTCGACCAATAAAGTTTTATTAATCCCTTTTCTTTTTTTAAGTTTTTATTTTTATAAATTTGACACATATATTTTTGTATGTTTTCACTAAAATTCTCAAATACCCTAATTTTTTTATTATATAAAAGATATACTATCATCTTGTTGTCAAATTTATTTACATTTTCAGTTTACAATTTGTTACATAAGTTAATAATCAAAATCTGGGATTTAAACTATAAACAATAAGTGTTTGATAAGGAGATGTTATCACTTTTTTTTTATTGTTGCAGGTTAAGTGTTTGATAAAATGCCTCATTCACCATTGTTTTAATTATTCGGCTACAACTTGTATAAATTTGATAACGTGTTCACTACTTACTTATGTGAGCTCGAGTAAGGTTTTGTGACATTAAGTTATGTTTATTTTTACGATTCGCCGCAAGGTTTTTACGCGATGTATGTTTAAATTTCAGAAAGATGAGGTATAAACGTTGGAGTGTTAAAATTATATTTATTCATGAGCACACGCGTAGTTTTCAGTAATAAGATATGCAGCAACAAGCATTCAACTACAAACATGCTTTTTATAACGCATGTTATGAATTGGGTACTTGCGCATAAAGATTTGTGCAACTATCTCGTTGTTAACACTATTGTCACATAAATATAGTTTGTTTCATAGATTTGTGCAGACATTGAATTTGTGCAGGTAGATATTCTAGTATAAATAGATAAGAAGTAGATGTAGCCATATAGCTTACATTGTTCTATGCAAATGAGGACGGTGACCTTCTCAACCACATATCAAATGAAGATTGTTCGTTGGTTGATTGGGTTTTGGTGGATAGTGCAAAAGGGGGCAGGTACTTCTTCTTGTTTTATTTTGAATCCATTTACTTAATTATTGAGTTCTAATGGACAAAATGGGTTAATTCAAAATTTTAACCCAAGAGGAACCCGGTTAAATGGGTCAAGTGGGTCGAAAGTCATCCAAAATGTATTTGATTGCCTAAACTTCGTAAATGGCTTTATTATAAATATATCGTTTTTGCATTCATAATTAACACGTTAATTTTATTTAGAATGGATAAAATTAGAACCGCACCAAAATATCCAAAACCTACTTTGACCCATTATCCATTTCATTGGACTTTACCCATGTGGCCACCTTTAACTTAGAGTTACATCAAAGGAAACTAGTTGCTCATTATGTTAAGTTGGTAAAGCACTTAACTATTAAGTTGTAGGTCAACTGTTCGGCTTTACCTCTTATAGTACTTTATTTGTAACCCAAAACAAAAATCAGAGGAAACTAGATATTGGCAGGTGATACACACTGTCTTTTACGGCTATATGTGATCCTAGACTTGTAAATGTAGACTGCAGATATAGAATATAGATGCATAAGACATGGCTTTTGTATCATCAGACTGTTTGAGAGAGTTACTTTAACAGAACCATCATAATGTAAATGCATATTTGTGAATGAGTAACCATCTTCTCTAGCAAATTATACTTATTTCGATCTCATTTACCAATTCATCACGAAAGAATCTAGTGCCGGTCTCGCGTCCTCCTCCTTTCTACTCGCTGTAGGAATCAGATAGAAAATCAAGATATTAAATTAACTAACAACGATAAACTTCTTTTTATTATTAAAGATAAAAAATCACATAGAAGGTTAAGTTCCTCTTAAATCGAAATTGTCGGTTGCTGTTTTGCTGTCTTAGTCTTTGGCCTTGAGATTATCATCTATGCCAAATTAGTCTTGGGTCTCATAAGATTCTTTCCTGCATAGTAATCTCACATACTGGCGGCATACTTCTGTGTAGAGGTGGCATAGTTGGCGGACAAATTGGGTAGTTTCTAAGTACTGGCAATGTTGGGTCGAGTGGTGTTGTCCTGCAAACCCTTTTTGTCCATTTTATCATGATCTGAATCAACAGATTAGAAGGTTGTGTGAACTAATGTTATCCACAGATTAATTATGGTTTAAAAAACTATATTCCACTTTGGGCTGATTTTTGACCTTCTAGTCCTTTTCTTGTTAAGCTTAACGTTTTGACTCTACCAATTTTCTTTTAAGATAAGCATAACCCAAACCAACCCATTCATAAACAAACGAATTAAAACTGGAACCTGTACTTGTGTTAACCTAATTTGTGGTTTAGTATACATTGTCAGTGGTAAAGGATTTAACTTGTCCCAATTTAAGTTACCACCAATCTGGAGAAAGTACGGGTGGCTGTTGGTTGGTGGTGGGATGAAACCCAAGAATTTAAGTGAAGCTTTGTCTATACTAAAACCAGATGGAGTTGATGTCATAGTGGTATCTGTTCTTCAGATGGCATTCAGAAAGATAAGTTATGCATTTCATCTTTCCTGAACGCTGTAAATTCCGTTCAGTTCTAAATACTAATCATAGTCAATCAGGAAACATAATTATCCTCTTTGTTCTGTAACTTTTTTATCCTTTACTGCTTTAGTTCCCTGTTAGGCAATTGATATAATATACTACGTTTGACGTTAGCGAGCTGTATGATAAAAATGACCGAGCATCTTTTTTTCATCATATATCCTTTTACTCAAAATGTTGCAGAAAACATGGCTCAAATTTTTTGTTAGTAACTTGTAATGGGGTTTTGGGTCCCCTTAACATCTGTATGAGAGATTAGACCATTTATAATGGTTCCCTGAGATAGAAATATGAGGAAACCAATAATTGTACTTGTTTCTTTGCCTCTATGAAAGAGACTTATAGCTATCTAGGTAACAGTATTGACATAGTTAATCGCCCTCTCCAAATTTGTGGAAAGATAAACAATAATGTTATATTATGTGGCCTAAAAGACGCTATAATATTCGATATGTTTGGGCCGTTTTTCATTGCTAATTTGGTAATCTTGTTTATTGAAAGGTTTAAAGAACACAACATTGCATACGTTGCCCTCAAGCTATCTGGAAAAGAAATCAATAACTTGTGTAATAAACCAACCAGCTGAAGTGTCTCGTGTTAATAAGAGGGATGGAGACGATAGAGCCTTGCTTAAGATGTGGGGAATAACATAAGCAAAAGATGATGCAAATGAGGACAGTGACCTTCTGAACCATATATCAGATGAAGACTGTTCTTTGGTTCATAAGGTTTTGGTGGATAGTGCAAAAGGAGGCAGGTAATAAAAAACCTTATTGTTTCTCCACATAGCTTCTGGTTTTATTTTGAACCAATTTACCTATAGTTGGGTTGATTTGGGTTATGCGTGATCTCTAATGGACAAAATGGATTAATTCAAAATTTTAACCAAAGAGGAACTGGGTTAAATGGGTCAAAAGTCATCCAAAATGTACTTAATTGCCTAAACTTCGTAAATGACTTTATTATAATACTATTTATTTTGGAATTTATGAGTAACGCGTTAACTATTTTTTAGAATGGATAAAATATGTGTTTTTGGGTCACCCTAACCCGCACCAAAATTACCAAAACCTGTGGCCACCGCACCGCTAAATGGTAAATGAGATCGAGCATGTGACCACCTCTATTTAGAGTTACATCAGAGTAAACTAGTTGCTCATTTAGTTAAGTTGGTAAAGCATCCAACTATAAAGTTGCAGGTCAATTGTTCAAGCCTTGCCTCTTACTTCATTTGTAACCCCAAAGCAAAAATCAGAGGAAACTAAAAATTGGCAGGTGACACGCACTGTCTTTTACAGCTATATGTCATGCTAGACTGGTAAATGAAGACTGCTCATATGGTATATAGATGCATAAGAGAAGGTTTATATATCCATTTACCAATCTGGGACATTTCTTAGCATGAACTGTCACATTATCACTGTTTTTGCATATATTAGAATTTACTTCGATCTCTTTTTCCAATTCATAGCGAAAGAAGCTGGTGCCGTTTTTGCATTCTCCTCCTTTCTAGATTTCCTTCGGCGTTGAAATCGAATAGAAACTCAAGATATATGTAAATAACTAACAAAGAAAAACTTCTTAAATTAATAAAAGATGGAAATCATATAGAAGGTTTAGTTCCTCATGAATCGAAATTATTTGTTGTTGTCTAAGTCTTTGGATTTTAGAGATTATCATATATGCCAAATTAGTTTTCGTCTCATAAAATTGTTTCCTGCATAGTTATTCCACATACTGGCATACTTCTGTTTAAGAGTGGCATAGTCGGCGGACTGGGTAAGTAGACAAAATGGTTAGTTTTTAAGGACTTGCAATGTTAGGTGCAAACCCTTTTTGGCCATTTTATCATGATCTGTAGACGTTTAGTTTTTAAAAATATGGTCTAAAAAATATATAAAATTTCTGAATCAGCAGATTAAAAGGTTGTGTGAACTGACGTTATCAACAGATTAAATATGGTTTAAGAAAGTATGTTACAATTTGGGCATATTTTGGACCTTCTATTCCATTTCTTGTTCAGCTTAATGTTTTGATTTCACCAATTTCTTTTAAGATGAGCATAACCCAAACCAACCCATTTATAAACAAACATGTCGAAACTGGCACCTTTACTTGTGTTAACCTAATTTGTGGCTTGGTGTATATTGTCAGTGGCAACGGATTTAACTGGTCCCGATTTAAGTTAACGCCAATCAGGAGAAAGTATGGATGGCTGTTGGCTGTGGGATGAAACCTGAGAATGTAATTTGTCTATACTAAAACCAGATCGGAGTTGATGTCAGTAGTGGTATCTGCTCTTCAGATGGTTTTCAGCAATATAAGTTTCGCATTTCATCTTTCATGAACGCCATATATTCCATTCAGTACTAATCATAGCCAATCAGGAAACATAATTATCGTCTTTGTTCTGTAACCTTTTTTATCGTGGTACTACTTTAAGTTCATGTTAGAGAATTGATATAGTGTACTAGGTTTGACGTTAGCGAATTGTACGATAAAAATGGCCGAGCATCTTTTCTAATCATATATTCTTTTATTCCAAATGTTAGAGAAACATGGCTCAAGTTGTTTTGTTATTAAGTTTTAATGGATCTATGAGAGATTAGACCATATATTCTTTACGGCCCACTATTTTGAACCACCCTCCAGCTACGGGTCTGTTTGATAGTATACAACGTACCCTTCATCACTCACGTAATGATCATCCTTTTTCATGCTACTTGCAAGAAGTCCAAGCAAGTGGAATGGAAGATGCAAAGATTTCTTTGGCTCCCTGTAATATTTTCCGAGTACTGGCTTAGCGACTTCAGTCTACATCATTAGTGTCTGTTTAGAATGCCTTACATAGTTTTGGGTATTAAAATAATCATGCTTAGTGAAATATTAAAATGAAAAATATTTACCGCCTCTATTAAGTTATAGTGTGGGATTTGAGGGAAAAGATGATGAACATGGGATCCTACGTCATGAAGAATGGTGTATCAATATCATAACTCAAGGGGCCATTCACATATATAGCTACTAGGGATTTAATTTAATTAGGAGCTTATTTTGGGCCTACAAGCTTATGTGATTTCGGATTATGCTTCATAAGCCCATTTTTTCAGCTTATTTAAATCCTCTCAAGTCTTCTAGCATTCTGTATATACCAGTCTAGTCTACCAGAGATATGGTTTAGTTTTTAAATATAATATGCACACGACACAGTTAAGATCGGAGTTCTAAGCTAACGAGCTTCAACCCTAGGTAAAAAATGTGGCTTAATCAGTTTAGTCTCGACGTATTATTTTCTGTAAAATTGGGTCCCGAAAAATAGTGGAGGCCCTTGACACCATCACCGCCTGAGCTTTATACCATCTCTAGTAGTAAGCCATAGTTTATAACATCTGAATCAGCAGCTATGGTGACAATGTGAGATAGTCAGACATTTTATATAACATGTATGCTGCTAGTTATAGAACCAGTGTGTGAATTCTTTTCCATTAATAAAAAAACATTGATAGTGCAGGCAAGGCATGGAACACGTGCTCTTACTAAGAAAAGGATTCGAGACTTGGATACTTTGTCTAGCAGATTAAAAGAGCTTCTGCAAAATGCAAAAGAAAGAGGGTCGTCTTTTGAGAAAGTTCCTTCCTGGTTACCAAAATGGAGTTCTCATTGGAAGGGGAAAATACAATGATCTGCGTCTTCGTGACTCGTAGCTATTTCATCTGAATAAGGATCCACTCAGATGGTCTGGATTCGGAACATCATTAGTTTATTGTGTTTTAGTATCATTGTTTATGTAAGAATATGAAGTACGACTCTGAGAGCTCTTTGTTGTTTGTTTATCGCAAAGAATGGACTCTCTGCTACTTATCGTCATTGGAACGATGAAAATTAAGTACTTCAGGATCAAATTAGCTTGTAGCAGATGTGACGGGAGTCCACTCTCAGTTGTCAACTATCTTAGTAATAGTGTACGCAAAATAGATAATCCTAAAGCTACATATCTATACTTTCTGATAGTTTTTTTTTGGTTCCAAAAAGAACCAGATAAGCATTTAGGATTTGCCAAACGTAACAAAAACATATATAATACAGTACTTGATTAAAAAAAACATAAGTCGAAAAGCTATAAGCGTATGTCATACAGTAATTCATTAAAAAAAAGTCTACATAAACACGATTACATGTCAAAAAACACCCTCAGCATCTTAGGGTCTTTAGTCAATTCACTTTACACATAACTCACTTTTCTTCGTTTATCTACATAAGTCGCGGTTCAATAGGATCGATACAAAATTCCTCGAGTCTGAAGTTGTAGTCTTGTTCCAATCCGAAGTCACAATCAATATCAAAGTGATCATCCGGTTTGTTCTCAAACCAAGCATCGTACGCAGGTTGAACAGATGACCCTGCCTCGTCATCACCAAAAAGCTCACGATACATGTCTGGTTCACTTTCACAATGGTTAACACCGAGAAGCTCGTCGAACGTAGTATCTGGTGGATTATTCACGACTTCACTTGCAAATACATTCTGATGATCGTTAAGCTCGTACCTAGGTTGAACAGATGACCCTGCCTCGTCATCACCAAAAAGCTCACGATACATGTCTGGTTGATCATTCACGTCTTCGCTTTCACAATCCTTAAAAAGGTCTTCGAGATCTAGCAGGTCATCAAAACCATCGTCATTAGAGATACCCGTAACATGATGATCAACTTGTTCTTCACTTGCATGTGCAATCTTTGGCTTTTTTGAACTGCACTCAGAAGTAACAGTGGAGTCGCAAGATGCATCATAGTTTGGTAAATTTATGCGTGCAAGTGAGCCGTACAACTTGAAAGCAGCTTGATCATAAGCCCTAGCAGCTTCGACGGCAGTAGGGAAAGTCCCAAGCCACAACCTTTCACCCTTTGGTATTCGTATCTCAGCAACCCACTTACCCCATGTTCGTTGCCTCACGCCTCGGAAAGTGCACTTTGTATTCTCGGGTCCACCTTTACCTTTCATGCAGCCCTTGGTAGAACCCTTAGCAGGAGGTTTACGGGTTTTAGTTTTAGGATCACTGTTAGTTAGTTCCCACTTGGCAAGTGTTTCTGCAAGGAACTTGGGAGCCTCGGATCTTTTTCGTTTTTGCTTCTTGCAGGTATCCATATTATTGTTGCGACAACTTGTTCACTGATCGAATAAAAGGAAGGAATGTTAGTGTTACGTTTTTGGAGAGATCGACCCGATGCGATTAAAGAGAATGGTTGTTTGAGTATGCAATTCAGTCGGCTTTCTTTTTGTATATATAAGCCCGTTAACCGACTTCCTCGTCAAATATAAGGAAACTTTTTCTTGGGCTTATTAGTGACGAGCATGTATGGGCTTATAAGCCGTTAACCGACTTCTCTCGTCAAATTAATATAAGCAAACTTTTTCTTTCCTTTTTCTTGGGGCTTATAACCCGTTAACCGACTTCCCTCGTCAAGGAAACCTTTTCTTTCCTTTTGCTTTCTCATCATTAGTAGTAAAAGGAAATACTTGCTAAATATTATAGCATGCATGGTTTGTCTTTCTTTACAATTTCTTATGTTTCTTACCGAGTAACTGGGTTTGTTACCAGCTTCACCAAATCAGAAAAAAAAGGCATGATCTTGAAAACCAAGTTTTTTTTATGTATCCGTCAGTTTTTACATTTTTTGTGTGTCTTTTATACGATTTTTTTCCCTTTTTCACGCTTTTGTTAAAAAAAATTTCACGTTTGTCTTTTTTACGGTTCCGGCTTTCTTCTATGTTCTTGTCCGTTTTTCACGTTTTTCGTCTGTTTTTCAGGATTTCGTCTGTTTTTCACGTTCTCGCCAGTTTTTACGTTTTTGTCTGTTTTTCTTCGATTTTGTTCTGTTTTTCTACGTTTTCATCATTTTTTGTCTTATTTTCGTCTTTTAACGTTTTTCTAGTTTTGTTTGCGTTTTGTCTCTTTTTTAGGTTTTCGTCAATTTTTCACGTTCTTGTTTGTTTTTTACGTCTTCGCCAGTTGTTACGTTTTTGTTTGGTTCCTCACGTTTCCTCTGTTTTTCAAGTTTTTGTCAGTTTATTCACGTTTTTGTAGTCGTTTTTGTCAGTTTTTTTACGTAAAAGATGAAAACGTAATAAGCGAACAAAAATGTAAAACAACGGACGAAACCACACATATTTGTTTTTTATCGTGTTATAGCATTTTTTGTTTATGAAAGTGTTTTACAATTATCTTTTTATTGTTGCATAAATTCAACCACGCATATTTGTTTTTTTGAAAGGCAACAATACTAACTATGAGCGAATTATTACAACAATATGGCATCCCAACTCCTTAATCAAGCGGATTAACGGAGAAGAGACCTAATAAAAGAAAACAACGCATATATGTTCTTAAGACTGTCGACAATGGCTCGCTCGCCATGTGATCATCACTCGGTCGAAGGCAGTCGGTATCAGTTGTTGGGGGTACGCATATTTGTTTTTTTTCGTGTTATAGCATTCTTAGTTTATGAAAGTGTTTTACAATTAGCTTTCTATTGTTGCATAAATTCAACCACGCATATTTGTTTTTTTTTAAAGGCAACAATACTAACTATGAGCGAATTATTACAACAATATGACATCCCAACTCCTTAATCAAGCGGATTAACAGAGAAGAAACCTAATAAAAGAAAACCACGCATATAGGTTCTCAAGACTGTCGACAATGGCTCGCTCGCCATGTGATCATCACTCGGTCGAAGGAGGTCGCTGTGGGTATCAGTTGTTGGTGGTAATTGGTCGAGAAAAAGTAGAGAAATCAAAATCGAGTACTCGACCGATCGTTTTCATACACAAAAGTCCAAAAATTTGTACCGTTTCATATTTAATAAAAAAAAATTAATTTAACCTCTTTTAACACTACATATAGTAATATGTCATTCATTTTACCATTTTATACATACTTTATGTACACTATTAATCTATAAAAAAAAACTCAATGGCGTGATCGATTTCACATGTCGTTGATGAAACCAAAGATATGGTACAAAAACAAATCGAGCAGGATAAAGTCCGTCAACTTGCGATTAGGAACTTCGCCGTTGAATATAATAATGCAAGCGCAACTAAAGATAATTTGTGCAAAGCATACGATGAATGCAATGCAAGAGAGACATATGATACTTTGTTGAAAGAAAAATCTGATAAATATTACAATTCGAAAGAATGCAAAGTCCAAACAACAAGTCGATAATAAATTTGTTTGGATACATTTAACAAACAAATGAGCCAACCATTGCGTTTTACTTTTCGTATTGTTTGTTTAATTCTCTTTTTTTTAACTGCAGCTTTTTATTACCAAAATACAAAAAAAAAAAAAGATCCATCTATAAGATATAGAAGAGGACCTTCACAACAAGAACCACAAACACAAAACAAAAACCTTGACTGAACTTACAATTACATACCCTGTGAAACTATAAGGAACCCCAACAGAGAGCAAACTTGATACTAGGTGTGATCTTCGGATGTCCGTGTTGGAAGAGTCAAGCCATTGACCCACTCCTCCCATTTCATATTACATTTTTTCATCCTTGCAGCGATCTACTCGAACGTCCTTCTTTGAACTTCCTTGAACAAATATGGAATTTGAGACCTATTCGCTTTAAACACCACTTGATTTCTAATCGTCCAAATAAAGTACAACAATAACCATACAATTCCTTTCCATATCTCTCTCTTAAGCCCTGTACAAACATTAGCTTGAGTGAGATTAAGCGCATATTCTACTGAGAAAATATTATGTGTATCTACATCCCACCAATTGACACACCCTATCCCAAATCGGCTTAACTTTCGGGCATAAGACAAAGCAATGATCCAACGATTCAACCGACTCCTCACAACCAGGGCATAAAACTGAATGCAAATCAATACCCATGTTGTCAAGAACTATTCTAACTGGGATTCTCCCGTGATACAAATTGCCAAACTAATATGCACACTTTTTTTGGAATGAACTTGCACCACGAAGTCTCTATAATCCCTAAAGCATGAAGAGTCTTAGCATCGACCATGTCCCGGAGCCCCTTAACCGTAAAACTACCTCCATCATTGAGACGCCACTTGCATTTATCCTTAGTCTCCTTTTTGAGCTTAAAATTCTGCACAAAATTAGATAAGTTATGCACAACATTATTTTCCCTACCTAGAAGAACAGACCTCCAAACCCAATTCCATACCCATTCGTCCTCACGCCAAAATCCCTTATTGCATAAAAGTGAATCTTTATCATCCAAATGATATAACCTTAGAAACAAGTCACATAATCTACTCACACCCATCCAGTTGTCCTCCCAAAACATAACTGCATCACCACTACCGACTTCCCACTCAAAAGATGAGGACTGATGTATCCCGATCTTGTCTAGATCCTTACAAACAAGAAATCTCAAGGTTTTGGTTGGCTTGCTAGTATTGAGCAAGGGATGCTTGAACCGGTTAAGGTCAAGTGTATATTCTTGGGATACCGTAAAGGTATGAATGTTGATCAACTTTGGAGGTTAGATGACGTTACTTCAAAGGGAGTACTTTACAGGAATATGGGTTTCAATGAAAGTGGGCAATACAAGAAAACTTTCATTGGTTCTGGTGTATGTACAAGTTCAGTGCACGTGTTGCAAGGAGTTGAGTTTGAGGTGGAATATTGGGAGGATCATGCATTTGAGGTGGAACCTCAGGAGAAAGTTGATCATGTAGACGTTTCAAAGAAAGTACAAACTCAAGATTTGATATACTATCATCTAGCACGTGATAGGGAGCAACACTTAGCACGGGAACTATTCAAATATAGAGAAGACATTAATGATGCTGCAGTCGAGAAGATATTTACACACGAGTCATTGACTTTCAATGATATAGTTGCTTGTGAGGTTCTTTCTAAATGGATGGCTGGATTGAAGGAAGAAATGGATTCTCGGTTACATGTGCATGTGCTCAGCAACGGTTGCAGGAAAAGCAGTGACGACAGATACTGTTATTACTGGGATGATACACTAGGTATGTTCATACATCTATTTCTCTATATAGATTGTATGGTATTTTCTTGCGGATGCAAGGCTGAGATCTCGGTTACCAAGGGTTTGCTGGTTAAAGCAAAGGAAATTATACTTGGTATTATGATCATCAGGAGTCAGAGTGGTAATACTCTGAGGGTGTCACGGTCCATGTTGACAACAAAAAGTTGGTACAAACTTCGTTGAAGGGACACTTCATACTGTCGTTGGAGTTAGTCTATCAGGGGGCTGTGATGTGGAAAAGAATGGTAAGTGGTCATATATATATGCGGTTGGAAGCCAGGAGTATCAAACGGTCTGTACGAGACCTGACATGACATCGGCAGGTGTGGTATGTTGGATAGGTTTGATCGTGGATTACAGACTTACGTACATGTTTTTGTGGATTTTGACTACACCATGGGTAGATCGATCATTGTCATGGGTAGATCAATCACAAGGTACGGGTTCATGATACATGGATGTGCAGGAAGCTGAAAAGCTAAGATGTTGCACATAATGGCTTTGTCAACAACTGAAGCGGCATATATGACACTTACGGAGGCTGCTAAGGAGGCTGTTTGACTAAAGAGACTCTTGATAGAGTCAGGTACTAAACTAAGATTAGTAGCGGTTGTTGCTACTGGTGCCTTGACGAAGGCGATCCCGGGCCGAGGTTCCAGCACACTGGTTGAAGTTGCTGCATATCGGAGAAGGCTAATATGATACTAAGGTGGAATTTGTTAATATTAGTATGCATATTAGTCGATAGTTTAGGGGTCTAATTGTTACCTTAGTTTATGTAATAGTCAAATAAGGAATGTATATGTCGGTGCATAGATCTATATATATACCATAGGGTTGGGTCTCTTAAACTAAGCCTAGGATAGGAGTCGACTGTGGTATCTCTTTGTAGCAGGTTTCAACTCTTACACGAGTTGGTTTTCTCCCCCTCATCTCTACAATAAAGAGATGAGGGGAGGGTCATTGTAAACGCATTCTTTATCAATAAACTAATCAGGAATATTAGGGACATACTTTGTGGGTGTACTTTTCTATCGATACTTCTAAGATCGTAGTTATTCGCATCTAGTTAACCAGGTTGTAGTCGAATTACTACAAGTGGTATCAGAGCTTTGGTCTCGATGTCACTGGTTACTAGGAATCGATCGAAGGGTTTTGGTGTTTAGGTTATCGAGAACATCAAGGAAGCAGCAGGTATCGACATAAAAGGGTTTTTCCTTCTTCAGATCTCCAAGGTGCCAAAGGATCGGTGTTAATTTTTTGCATCGATTTTGATTTGGTGGTTGTTGGTTTTTCGGTCAATGAAGATCAACAGAGATTTGACCATTGTTTTTTTTTGTATCTGGTGTTATCAAGGGAAGAAGAAGAGAAGAAAGTCAAATACGGGGAGTAATATATTGGGCCAAAAATCCAAAATATAAAGGTTGTTTTTATTCTTGGATTAAAGAAACATATTGGGCCTAGTTTTGTTTTTTTTTAAAAAATAAAAAGATAATATTATTACTTCGAGTATTTTAAACACAAGGGGACTTCGTAATTCGTGATTGTGAGGTTTAAAATATCACAAGGTTTAGCGAATTATCGAACGGGACTTTGTTAGTTTGTGATTGTGGGGTTTTTCACAAGGTTTAGCAAACTAATAAAGGGGCTTTGTCGGTTTGTGATTGTGAGGTTTTTCACAAGGTTTAGCAAATCAACAAAGGGATAAAGAAGCGTTCAAGACTTGTCGAGGTTGCAAGATTTCTTAGGTTATTAGAGATCGGTTTGCAAAATTAAAAGTACGACAAGGGTTACTTCAAAAGGCATCGGGTACTTTCTTGATTCAAGGATTGTCGATTTGTTGGATAGGTTAATTTTCAAGGTTAAATCGATATTTGAGTAAGAAAGTGTTTTCTTTTGAAGGGTTACTTGGTTTGATCGATTGCTGAGATTTTATCTTAGGGTTATATCGATAAATCAAGGGGTGTTTTATACACGGGATACTTTGTTAGATCGTGGTTTTGTATAGGTAAATTCATAAAAGGTTAAACGGTTAGCAAAGGGTTAAAATAAGATGACGCTGAGCAATTTGACATCGAGAAATTCGACGGGAAGAATGACATTGGGTTGTGGTAGGTAAGGATGAAGGCTTTGCTGGAACATCTCGAATCAGATGCAGCATTGGAGGAATTACCCGCCACCACAATAGTGGCTTACGATAACGTCATTCAGAAAAAGGCTTACAGCGCATTGATCTTGTGTTTGGATGATCGGGTCCTACGGGAGATCACCAAGGAGACGACTGCATCGGGGATTTGGAAAAAGTTAGAGACTTTATACATGACAAAGTCTTTAGCTAATCGTTTTTACTTGAAGAAAAAGTTATATACTTTTCAAATGCATCAAGGTAAGAGTCAGTCTGAACATATTGATGAGTTTCACAAGCTCGTAGGTGACTTAGCGGCTATAGATACTGTTATATCGGATGAGGATCAGGCATTATTATTACTCACATCTTTCCCATCATCTTACGATAATATCGTGGAGACTTTGCTATATGGTCGGGATATTTTGAAGCTAGAAGACGTGGTCGCGACACTTATTTCTAGGGAACTTCAGAAGATGACGGAAGCAAAGGGGGGTGGTGGTGAAGGGTTGTATATGAGGGAGAGATCTGGTCATATGGAGCAGGGTGCAAATAGTTCGTGGTCAAGGTCACAAGGAAGGAACGACAAACTCAGGTGTTATATATGTCAGTCTGAGGATCATTTAAAGATTGTGGGGTTTTTCATAAGGTTTAGCAAACTAATAAAGGGGCTTTGTCGGTTTGTGATTGTGAGGTTTTTCACAAGGTTTAGCAAATCAACAAAGGGATAAAGAAGCGTTCAAGACTTGTCGAGGTTGCAAGATTTCTTAGGTTATTAGAGATCGGTTTGCAAAATTAAAAGTACGACAAGGGTTACTTCAAAAGGCGTCGGGTACTTTATTGATTCAAGGGTTGTCGATTTGTTGGATAGGTTAATTTTCAAGGTTAAATCGATAATTGAGTAAGAAAGTGTTTTCTTTTGAAGGGTTACTTGGTTTGATCGATTGCTGAGATTTTATCTTAGGGTTATATCGATAAATCAAGGGGTGTTTTATACACGGGATACTTTGCTAGATCGTGGTTTTGTGTAGGTAAATTCACAAAAGGTTAAACAGTTAGCAAATGGTTAAAATAAGATGACGCTGAGCAATTTGACATCGAGAAATTCGATGGGAAGACTGACTTTGGGTTGTGGCAGGTAAGGATGAAGGCTTTGCTGGAACATCTCGAATCAGATGCAGCATTGGAGGAATTACCCGTCACCACAATAGTGGCTTACGATAACGTCATTCAGAAAAAGGCTTACAGCGCATTGATCTTGTGTTTGGATGATCGGGTCCTACGGGAGATCACCAAGGAGACGACTGCAGCGGGGATTTGGAAAAAGTTAGAGACTTTATACATGACAAAGTCTTTAGCTAATCGTTTGTACTTGAAGAAAAAGTTATATAATTTTCAAATGCATCAAGGTAAGAGTCAGTCTGAACATATTGATGAGTTTCACAAGCTCGTAGGTGACTTAGCGGCTATAGATACTACTATATCGGATGAGGATCAGGCATTATTATTACTTACATCTTTCGCATCATCTTACGATAATATCGTGGAAACTTTGCTATATGGTCGGGATATTTTGAAGCTAGAAGACGTGGTCGCGACACTTAATTCTAGGGAACTTCAGAAGATGACGGAAGCAAAGGGGGGTGGTGGTGAAGGGTTGTATGTGAGGGAGAGATCTGGTCATATGGAGCAGGGTGCAAATAGTTCGTGGTCAAGGTCACAAGGAAGGAACGACAAACTCAGGTGTTATATATGTCAGTCTGAGGATCATTTGAAGATTGTGGGGTTTTTCACAAGGTTTAGCAAACTAATAAAGGGGCTTTATCGGTTTGTGATTGTGAGGTTTTTCACAAGGTTTAGCAAATCAACAAAGGGATAAAGAAGCGTTCAAGACTTGTCGAGGTTGCAAGATTTCTTAGGTTATTAGAGATCGGTTTGCAAAATTAAAAGTACGACAAGGGTTACTTCAAAAGGCGTCGGGTACTTTCTTGATTCAAGGGTTGTCGATTTGTTGGATAGGTTAATTTTCAAGGTTAAATCGATATTTGAGTAAGAAAGTGTTTTCTTTTGAAGGGTTACTTGGTTTGATCGATTGCTGAGATTTTATCTTAGGGTAATATCGATAAATCAAGGGGTGTTTTATACACGGGATACTTTGCTAGATCGTGGTTTTGTGTAGGTAAATTCACAAAAGGTTAAACGGTTAGCAAAGGGTTAAAATAAGATGACGCTGAGCAATTTGACATCGAGAAATTCGATGGGAAGAATGACTTTGGGTTGTGGCAGGTAAGGATGAAGGCTTTGCTGGAACATCTCGAATCAGATGCAGCATTGGAGGAATTACACGCCACCACAATAGTGGCTTACGATAACGTCATTCAGAAAAAGGCTTACAGCGCACTGATCTTGTGTTTGGATGATCGGGTCCTACGGGAGATCACCAAGGAGACGACTGCAGCGGGGATTTGGAAAAAGTTAGAGACTTTATACATGACAAAGTCTTTAGCTAATCGTTTGTACTTGAAGAAAAAGTTATATACTTTTCAAATGCATCAAGGTAAGAGTCAGTCTGAACATATTGATGAGTTTCACAAGCTCGTAGGTGACTTAGCGGCTATAGATACTGCTATATCGAATAAGGATCAGGCATTATTATTACTCACATCTTTCCCATCATCTTACGATAATATCGTGGAGACTTTGCTATATGGTCGGGATATTTTGAAGCTAGAAGACGTGGTCGCGACACTTAATTCTAGGGAACTTCAGAAGATGACAGAAGTAAAGGGTTCATTAGTGGTACTATCAGGAACCAGAAGGGCTAATTGCGTATATACCCTGAACGGTCAGGCTATGACCGTGAAGAGAATGAAGGGTAGGAAGCAGTTAGAAAAATTTCAGACTGGGTGGAAGATCAAGACAAGTGATGTTCTTGATTCTTGTAATCAGAAGTCTACACAACAATGTATGAAGAGTAGGGTCGCCAAATATTTGGATGTTGCAGGGTTACAGCAGCAGAATGGGTTGGTTGAGGAGACGAAAGTGACACTCTTAGATAAGGTACGTTGTTTTCTGATTCAGTCTGGTCTGTCCAAGAGTTTTTGGACAGAGGATACAACCACGTCTACATATCTAGATAATAGGTCACCATCAGCAGCGATTGGATTCAAGAAGACTATAGATATGTTAGGGTTTTTTGGTTGGCTTGCTAGTATTGATCAAGGGATGCTTGAACCGGTTAAGGTCAAGTGCATATTCCTGGGATACCGTAAAGGTATGAATGCTGATCAACTTTGGAGGTGAGATGACGTTACTTCAAAGGGAGTGCTTTACAGGAATATAGGTTTCAATGAAAGTGGGCAATACAAGAAAACTTTCATTGGTTCTGGTGTATGTACAAGTTCAGTGCAGGTGTTGCAAGGAGTTGAGTTTGAGGTGGAATATTGGGAGGATCATGCATTTGAGGTGGAACCTCAGGAGAATGTTGATCATGTAGATGTTTCAAAGAGAGTACAAACTCAAGATTTGATATACTATCATCTAGCATGTCATAGGAAGCAACACTTAGCACGGGAACTATTCGAATATAGAGAAGACAGTAATGATGCTGCTTTTGCAGTTGCTGCCGTGGAGAAGATATTTGCACAGGAGTCATTGACTTTCAATGATATAGTTGCTTGTGAGGTTCTTTCTAAGTGGATGGCTGGATTGAAGGAAGAAATGGATACTCGGTTACATGTGCATGTGCTCAGCCACGGTTGCAGGAAAAGCAGTGACGACAGAGATGGTTATTACTGGGAGGATACACCAGGTATGTTCATACGTCTATTTCTCTATATAGATTGTATGGTATTTTCTTGCGGATGTAAGGCTGAGATCTCAGTTACCAAGGGTTTGCTGGTTAAAGCAAAGGAAATTATACTTGGTATTATGATCATCAGGAGTCAGAGTGGTAATACTCTGAGGGTGTCACGGTCCATGTTTACAATGAAAAGTTGGTACAAACTTCGTTGAAGAGACACCTCATACTGTCGTTGGAGTTAGTCTATCAGGGGGCTGTGATGTGGAAAAGAATGGTAAGTGGTCATATATATATATATATATATATATATATATATATATATATATATATATATATATATATATATATATGCGGTTGGAAGCCAGGAGTATCAAATGGTCTGCACGAGAACTGACATGACATCGACAAGTGTGGTATGTTGGATAGGTTTGATCGTGGATTACAGACTTACGTACAGGTTTTTGTGGATTTTGACTACACCATGGGTAGATCGATCACTGTCATGGGTAGATCAATCACAAGGTACGGGTTCATGATACATGGATGTGCAGGAAGCTGAAAAGCTAAGATGTTGCACATCATGGCTTTGTCAACAACTGAAGCGGCGTATATGACACTTACGGAGGCTGCTAAGGAGGCTGTTTGACTAAAGAGACTCTCGATAGAGTCAGGTACTAAACTAAGATTAGTAGCGGTTGTTGCTACTGGTGCCTTGACGAAGACGATCCTGGTCCGAGGTTCCAGCACACTGGTTGAAGTTGCTGCATATCAGAGAAGGCTAATATGATACTAAGGTGGAAATTGTTAATATTAGTATGCATATTAGTCGATAGTTTAGGGGTCTAATTGTTACCTTAGTTTATGTAATAGTCAAATAATGAATGTATATGTCGGTGCATAGATCTATATATATATATCATAGGGCCGGGTCTCTTAAACTAAGCCTAGGATAGGAGTCGACTGTGGAATCTCTTTGTAGCAGGTTTCAACTCTTACACGAGTTGGTTTTATCCCCCTCATCTCTACAATAAAGAGATGAGGGGGAGGGTCATTGTAAACGCATTCTTTCAATAAACTAATCGGGAAACGATTAGGGATATTACCTTGTATGGGCGTCAATTACTTTTTTGTCGATTCTGCTGGTGTGTTTGTTATGTTTAGTCATGATATTCGCCTAAGTCGTGTCTAGGGATAGTGTCGGATAGCCTAGTTTCCTAATAGCTATGAATAAAGGTCGATTGTCAATGTCTAAGCCCAACCCAACCCGTAGGACTTGTTATAGTCGGTTCCCCCTCATCTCTATAAAAGGAGGTGAGGGGGAACAAACCAAGTACGCATTCTTTCAATAAACTAATCGGGAAACGATTAGGGATATTACCTTGTGTGGGCGTCGATTACTTTTCTGTCAATTCTGTTGGTGTGTTCTTCGATCATATTATTCCGCATCTAGTTAACTAGGATTGTAGGGATTAAACCCTACAAGTGGTATCAGAGCTTTGGTTCTTCGATTAACTAGTTCCTAGGATCGTTCGGAGAACGTTTTGGTGTTTCTGCTTCGAGAACATCAAAGAGCAGCATCGATCGACTAGAAAAGTTTTTGGTTTTCGAGTTATCGAAGATCAAAGGATTTATCTGTGTTTTTTTTCTTGGACGCCATTGTTATTCACCAAAGAAGGTGGTGTTTATTGTGTGTCGGCGTTGACAAAGAAGAAGAAAGTAAAAAACAATACTATTTTACCTAAAGAAAATACCACGAATCAAAAGATTTGTTATTGGGCCAGGTTTTTTCTCTTCGGAAGAATATTGGGCCAACACTTATATTGTTTGCTTATTGTTTTGTTTTTAATAAAACAAAAGAAAAAAGGTATTTTGTGGTATACATAGTATTTTACACAAGGGGACTTCGTAATTCGTGATTGTGAGGTTTAACGTATCACGAGGTTTAGCGAATTATCGAAGGGACTTTGTTATTTTGTGATTGTGAGGTTTTATCACAAGGTTTAGCAAATTAACAAAGGGACAAAGAATGACGGGAGCCAAGTTTGACATCGAGAAATTCGATGGAACTAGTGATTTCGGGTTATGGAGAATCAAGATGCATGCTTTATTAATCCAGAACAGATGCGAAGCAGCTCTGGAGGTTTTACCCGCGACTATGGAAGCTGAAGAGAAATCTAAGCTTGACAAGAAAGCTCACAGTGCCATGATTTTGTGTTTAGGTAACAAGGTCCTGAGACAGGTTACCGGGGAGACGACTGCAGCAGGGGTTTGGTCAAAGCTCGAGTCTTTGTACATGACAAAGTCATTGGCCAACAAGTTGTACCTGAAGAAGAAGTTGTATACATTCTACATGCCGACTGGACGAAAGATTTCCGAGCATATAGATGAGTTCAACAAAATCGTTCTTGATTTAGCAAATATTGAGGTAAATTTTGAAGATGAAGATCTTGCTTTATTGTTACTCACGTCTTTACCAGCATCATACGAACACTTTATGGATACCTTGCTTTATGGACGGGAAGATTTGACTTTGGAGAACGTGATGGCCACACTAAATTCAAAGGAAATCAAATAAAGGTTCAAGGCGAAGGGGGATGATGGTGAAGGGTTATATGTGAGGGGAAGAACTGATCGCAGGAATTTGCATCAAACAAAGGGAAAGTCAAGATCGAAGTCTCGAGGTGGAAGACTCAAATGCTTTATTTGCCAATCTGAGGAGCACTTGAGAAGAGACTGTCCGAAGAACAATCGTAAGAAGTCAAAAGGTTACGTCAAAAAAGATGATCAACCAAGCTCCATTGGTTCGATTTACGATGATTCTGAGGTGATGATGGTGATGAGTGCAGAAAGACTGCAAGACTGGATCATGGATTCAGGAGGTTCATATCACATGTCACCCAGGTTAGATGTAATTTTTGATTTTTTGGAATGCGCTGGGGGCATCGTACTGTTGGGCGACAACAGGGAGTGCAAGATCAGGGGTATTGGCAAGGTAAAGGTACAACTAAAAGATGGGTCAAGTTTTTTGTTCCACAATGTCAAGTACATTCCTGAACTGAAAAGAAACTTGATATCGCTGGGAACTCTTGAAAAAGAGGGATATACCGTAAAATTGCAGTCGGGCAAAATTAAGGTGATTAATGGTTCTAGGGTTATTATATCTGGAACCAGAAGGGAGAACTGCGTGTACTCTTTGGATGGCCATGCATTGGCCGGTGAGCTTAATGCTAGTGTTGAAGAAAAAAGACAGTCTTGTGCAGGTTTAGCATAAAAGACTGGGACATATCAGTGAGGCGGGACTACACGTGCTGGAAAAGCAGGGTTTGTTTGGCAAGAAGAGTCTAGGTAAGCTCGATTTTTGTGAGAATTATGTTATGGGAAAGTCACATCGAGTCCGTTTCGGTGTAGGAAGGCACACTACTCAGGGAGTGATAGACTAAGTTCATTCAGACTTATGGGGTCCATCTTAGGAGGAATCATTAGGAGGTAAGAGGTATTTCTTATCTATAGTTGATGATTATTCCAGGAGGGTATGGGTTTATGTTCTCAGGTTCAAACACGAAGCATTTGGGAAGTTCAAAGAGTGGAAGCAGTTAGTAGAAAATTAGACTAGGAGGACGGTTAAGAAGCTTAGGACGGATAATGGTCTTGAGTTTTGTAACCAGGAGTTTAATCAGCTATGCACCGAGAGTGGGATTGCTAGATATTTGACAGTTGCCAGGACGCCGCAGCAGAATGGGTTAGTAGAACGGATGAATAGAACTCTCATGGACAAGGTACGCTGTTTATTAATACAGTCTGGATTGCCCAAGACCTTCTGGGCGGAAGCGACATGTACGGCCGCATATCTTATAAATAGGTCACCATCGATAGCGATTGAGAAGAAGACACCTATAGAGATGTGGTCGGGACATCCTAGTGATTATGGGATGTTGAGAGTTTTTGGTTGTGTCGCGTATTCACACGTTAAACAAGGTAAGCTCGAGCCGAGAGCTGTAAAATGTGTTCTTTTGGGGTATCCTGAAGGTGTGAAGGGGTACAGACTATATAGGCTTGATAAAGAATCGCCTAAAATAGTCACAAGCAGGAACGTAGTCTTCAATGAAAGTGTCATGTACAAAGACACGTTGAAGGATACTGGTGCAGGTAAAGATAAGTCTGTTGAGGAATTACAGGTTGAGGTGGAACTGCATAGGTTAAATAATCATACGCCTGAGGAAGACCAGACAGGTCAGGAAGATCAAACAGGTCAGGAAGATCTGTCAGATCAGGAAGACCATACAGATCAGGAAGATGGCTATGATGAAGATGCAGGGGTTCAAGAAATTGCTCAACCACCGGATCTCACAGATTATCAATTGGTTCGAGATAGAGAGCCAAGGACAAGAACGAAACCGGCGAGGTTTCGGGATGAGAGTAATATGGTTGCTTACGCGTTTGCTGCAGCAGAGGAAGAAGATACTCATGAACCATTGACATACCAGGAAGCAGTTGCTTGTGAAGAAAATTCTAAGTGGAAAGCTGCTATGAAAGATGAGATGGATTCTCTGAGGAAGAACAAGACCTGGGTGTTAGAAGATCATCCAGTTGGGCAAAAGCTGGTGAGCTACAAATGGTTGTACAAAATAAAGGAAGGGATTGAAGGTGTTCAAAAGCCTAGGTACAAGGCAAGTTTGGTGGCTCGTGGATTCACACAAAGGGCAGGTATTGATTACAATGAAGTATTTTCACCGGTAGTTTGACACACATCTATTCGGGTTATACTTGCATTGACTGCGTGTAAAGATTATGAGCTGGAGCAGCTTGATGTAAAGACGGCGTTTTTACATGGAAATCTTGAAGAGGTGATCTACATGAGGAAACCAACGGGATTTGAACAAGGTAACAAGGTATGTTTGTTAAAGAAATCTCTTTATGGTTTGAAGCAGTCACCTAGGTAATGGTACAAGAGGTTCGATGAGTATATGCTGAGCAACGGGTTTAAGCGTAGCAGTTACGACAACTGCGTATATTACAGGTTTTATGCACCAGGGGAGTATATCTATCTATTGTTATATGTAGACAATATGCTGAGTGCTTGTAAAAGCAAGGCTGAGATCGCGGCTACCAAGTCTTTGCTTAAAAGGGAGTTCGACATGAAAGAGCTCGGGGAAGCAAAGAAGATTCTTGGTATGGAGATCTTCAGGGATCGGAGTCGCAAGATTCTGAGGGTGTCACAATCCGGGTACGTTTCTAAAGTTTTAAGCAGGTTTAGAATGGACAATGGGAAGTCGGTTCAGACATCATTGGGTGGGCACTTCAAGCTGTCGTTGAAGGATTGCCCGGTTAGGGATTGTGATGTTGAAAGAATGAATAGGGTGCCGTATGCAAATGCGGTTGGGAGCTTATTGTACTTGATGGTGTGCACGAGGCCAGACATAGCGTATGCAGTAAGTGTAGTTAGCAGATATTTGGCGAATCCCGGTAAACTCCATTGGAAAGCAGTGAAGTGGATTATGAAATATTTGCAGGGCACTGTAAACGTGGGTTTGGTGTATGGGACAAATCGTGGAAACCATGTGGACGTAACAGGTTTTGTTGATTCAGACTACGCTAAGGATCCGGAAAAAGGTAGGTCTCTCACTGGTTATGCATTTTTAGTACAAGGATGTGTTGTAAGCTGGAAGGCAACGCTACAACACGTGGTGGCTCTTTCAACTACAGAGGCAGAGTATGTGGCCCTTACGGAGGCTGTGAAGGAAGCTATTTGGCTAAGGAGACTCTTGGAAGAGTTGGGCGTGAAGCTCAACACTGTTGCAGTTAATTGTGATTATCAGGGCGCGATTCACTTATCGCGGAATCATGTTTTTCATGAAAGGACTAAGCACATTAATGTGCGTTATCACTTTATCAGAGAAGTCTTGGAAGCAAAGACGGTTAAAGTTCTGAAGGTGGGTATTGAAACACAATGCTGCGGATGCCTTGACGAAGGTGGTACCTGGACGCAAGTTACAACACTGCCTGAAATTGCTGAGTGTTGGGATAGGCTAATATATGCCTAAGGTAGAAATTGTTATGTTTAGTCATGATATTCGTCTAAGTCGTGTCTAGGGATAGTGTCGAATAGCCTAGTTTCCGAATAGCTATGAATAAATGTCGGTTGGCAATATCTAAGCCCAGCCCGACCCGTAGGACTTGTTATAGTCGGTTCCCCCTCATCTCTATAAAAGGAGGTGGGGGAAACAAACCAAGTACGCATTCTTTCAATAAACTAATCGGGAAACGATTAGGGATACTACCTTGTGTGGGCGTCGATTACTTTTCTGTCGATTCTGCTGGTGTGTTCTTCGATTATTTTATTCCGCATCTAGTTAACCAGGATTGTAGGGATTAAACCCTACACTTACAAACTTTTATAATGTTACACCATACACTATATTGGTTACCACTTAAATTTTTCCCCGTCGTTCCACCCCTACCCCTTATAGACTCTTTATGACTTTAACCCAAATCGCATCTCTCTCAGACCGGAATCTCCACCACCATTTTGCCATAAGTGCCCAGTTAGTTGCCTTGAGAGTGCCTATATTTAGACCCCCACCCCGTGACTAGATAATACCTTTTCCCATTTAATCCAAGCAACTCTTTTGGATTCCCCATTTCCCCCGCCACAAAAGAAATCTCTCATCACACTCTCTAATATATTTAACACACTCATCGGGGCACGAAACAACGAGAAAAAGTACAATGATAAACTACCAAGGACATATTTTACCAAAGTCAATCTACCATCAAACAAAATAACCCTCGCTTTCCAACTCGCCAATTTATTCTTAAACTTTTGCACTAAAATATTCTAGTTTTCTACTCTTCCCATATTGTATCCCACTGGCAGCCCGAGATAATAGAATGGAAGAGAACCAGGACGACACCTGAGACTTGTTGCCCACCCATCAACTTCTTCCATCTCCACATCAATCCCATACAGAATACTTTTGTTTAGATTAACTTTTAGTCCAGAAGCCATCTGAACACATTTAAGTAGCTTCATTAAACTAATAGCATTCCTTCTATTCCAATCCCCCAACAAAAATCTTATCATCCGCGTATTGCAAATGTGATATCTCAATATCATTAGAACCTACTTTAACACCCTCAAAAAGACCATCTCAAGCAGCCTCTTGCATTGCAACATTAAGACTTTCGGCTACAATAAGAAACAAAAAACGGCCACAAAGGATCTCCTTGTCTAAACCCCGTTTCCAACACAAACTCTTTCGTCGGCGAGCCATTGACAAGAACCGAAGACGTTGCTGATTCCAAGCAGGCCCGAATCCAACCACACCGTTTCCTACCGAACCCTATTTGTTGCATTGTATCATCCAAAAACTCCTAGTTAACGCAATCATATGCTTTCTCGAAGTCTACTTTAAAAATCAGACATCTTTTCTTTGATTTCTTAATAAACTCCACTACTTCATTAATGACCAAAACGCCATCGAGAATGAAGCGATCTTTAATGAAAGCGCTTTGAACCTCCCCAATTAAATTGTTCTTTACTTTTTTTAACCATTCTGCTAAAGTCTTAGCGATGATCTTATAATAACTACTAATAAGACTGATAGGACGGAACTCGCCAAGACAAATAGGATCCACCACCTTAGGTATAAGAGCTATAAAAGAAGTGTTACACCCCTGCTAATCTTTCCTTCGTCCCAAAACCACTTCAATTCCGTAAGTAGCTTTTCCTTTATTATCTCCCAGCAATGCTTAAAAAAACAAAATTGAAACCATCCGGGTCGGGGGCTTTGGAACGACCACAAGCTTTAACCGTGGTCGGGGCTTCTAACATACTTTCCTCATCTTGAGATAACCTTTTGAAGTGGTCGCTTACAAAACGTGGGCGATTAGTATTTGTTACCTTGAACATTCCTTGAATGTAATTGAAAACAGTTTGCTTTATGTCCTCTGGATTTATGTTACATACTACATCTACCATAAGGCCCGTAAAACCATTTTTTCGATATCGTTTCCACACCATTGAATGAAAAAATTTAGAGTTCTCATCACCCTCTTCATACCGTTTTACCTTTGCTTTCTGTCTTAACATCTTTGCTTTAATCCCGTCTTTTTCGATCCAGTTCAGACGGGCTCTCTTCCATGTTTCTATATCTTCCATCTCAAGCGATCTCTGTAAGTTTATGGACTTATATTTAATAGTCATGTGATAGGATCGAACTCGAGATTACGGGATTGCACACAATACGTAAAGAGTTAATTTAATTAATAAATATATTTATTGTATTTATTAATTTTTTTAATAAATATATATTTATGTATTTATTAAATTAAACCGCGACATAACTTTAACGATCGTTAATTAATTAATAGTTAAGTTTTAACGAGTGTTAAATAACTATATAGTAAGTAAATATAAAGAAAGAAGTTTAGAAGATTCTAGAACACCCCTAAAGGGGGTTTGGTCGGTCGGTTATAGAGGAAAAAGGAAGGGGAAAAACTTCCTTTTATTTGTTTTTGGATACAAGCTTATCCCTATATAAACAATCCTTCTCCTCATAATTCAAGACACAATAAATCTTTCCCCTCTCTTCTCTTTTGGTCGATCGCAATATTAAACCACAAAGGGGGTTTGGTTGGTTTTCTTGGTTGATTGTTTTACTTACAATCTAGTCCTAGCCCCTATCTAGGGTTGTTGGGTAGATTATATACAAGCGTTGTAGCTCGGTTTTCATGTGCTAGAATCATGGTTAGCTCGTTGTATTACGTGTGTGCAAGATCGTAATATAGTCTTACTTTAGACTATATCTTGGTGATATACGGTATAAGCCCGAATTGGTGATCCGTTCTTCGTCTTGTGGATTTGCTTTAGCATAAAGGTATGTAACCCTAATTCGATTAATTATAATTGTGTTATTATTATGATCTTGTTAAATCGCTTCCGTTATATGTGCTTTGGTCTCGTTTAGGGTTTTATATAATTGTTATGATGTTAATAAACCTTCAGTGGTATCAAAGAGTCGTTTTAACATGTTATAATTATTGAAAATCTAAAGTTTTTTTACTAACAATGTTTTGAGTTAAAACTACATGTTTTTTAGGTTTTTCTTAAAATTAGGGTTTTGTTTTTTAAAATTAGGGTTATTTTTGGCCGAATTTTATATATATAAAAAAAGAATTGTTTTGAACCCTAAATTACATGAGAGATAATTTTAGATTAAATTGCATGATTAATTGTTATGTCATGTATGGTTACGATCCATAGAGATTTAATTGTTAAGATTTGTGGGGAATCCATGATAACGTGCATGTTTTCATGGATCGTAAAATTATATGTTTATATGATTTTATGTGCTACGTGATTATTTGATTCAATAAATCTAGAATTAGGGAAGACTTTTATATTAATATAAAGACCTAGATTTGATGATTAATGAATAAATCGTATGCATGTGGCTATTTGATTTATTTGTTGCACATATAAATTATTATTATGTGTTTATGATTTAGTTTTTTTCTTGTTTATATAAAAAAAATTGTTGAATTGTTGTGAACAAGGTTTTTTAGAAAAAAATTAATATGGACTAAATCATATTAAAATAATGATTTGTTAGAGATTTAAATTACATAAGATTACGTTGATTGGTGAATTGCAATAATAATCTTACGGCCTACTCCTTTTGAAAAACTATAAAGTGGGTATAACGCATCGCTGGTCATGTACCCGGTTAAGGAAGGAGGTGTTATGCCATTAGTCGCTGACCAAATTCCCGGCTCCCCTGTGCGTCAAATTGAAATTACCTACTATTATTAATTGAATTATACCTTAAGGGTGATTTATCACAAATTCACATATGAAACACAATGAATAAGGGTATTGCTTTGTGCGTAGCCGAGTTCTAGCAAAAGTACGTTGTGAATAGTTGTGGGTAAATTGTTTAATTGGTTTAACCAATACCGTAAAATAATTTATGAAGAAATTTAATCTCGTGAAAATTTTTACTAAATATTTTATTAAGCTTATGCTATGGAGTTGTATGCATGCTTCTCCATACATTGATTTTGACATCGGAAATGTATACCCTTAAAATTTAAGTCGAATGCTCCTAATTGACGAACACTATAAATTACTTCGTCATCAAATGAGATTTTTGGGTGATGTTGTGATGGAGAGAAAACTTTTCGTAGAATGAGAATTCGTATGATGGTTTTACGTTACTCATATTATACGACTTTATTAAGTTACTCATTAAGATCTGGAAACTTAAGGCATTCAGAAGGGATGAAACATGTTTACAATGCAAAACGTTCTTTTGGCAATGTAAAACCCTTAAATATCTAGAAATTGCAAATTGTTTGTCAATTATTCTTCGACAAGTTACTATGTTGAATACATTCATTACTAGCAAATCAACTGATGTAATGGGTTTATGTCAATATGGATTCTAGTTTCAAGAAAAAATTTATGGTTATTATTACCGGGGTAATTTTATTTTCTTGAAAGTTTTTGTTATCAAAAATACTAAAATTGAATTTTGTAAATTCTTTTACAATGTATTAATGTAACGTTGCACCGTAAACGTGGTTTAGTCATTCATTTATTGATCTACAAACCATATGGTTGAGGCTAGAGTCAATTTACAATGAAAAGATAAACCTAAACTCTTTTCCATGAGTGAAGAAGGAGTAATAAGAATTTTAGAAATGTCTAATTCTATACATAACTCATAGCAAAACTTTAATGGTTAAGAAAATACATATTTTGAGTTATTACATTTTAAGAATGGTTAACGCTAATGGGTAAAAGAAAAACTAGCATATTTTATCTAGTAGTTGTGCTTTGACTGTTTATAGGCACTACATACCATTGTGGGGTCGGTAGACCTATTAAGGAAGAAATTGCATGTCAAGTTTTTCAAGTTAAAAGCAATTGATGGATAAGTCATCATTTACAAAGTAGAGTACACTCTTAAACACTACATGTAAATTGTTACGAATGTGTAAGTAATTGTTACGAATGTGTTTTTCAAAAGTGTAAGAAAGTAAACACAACACTAATTATTTTCACCGATTATGAAACATTTTTAGTGTTATCAAATTTAGTGCGAGAATTGTGTTGTATTACTGAACTCAAGGTCATTTAAACATTCTCTAATTCAGTGGGAGTTACAAGCTTTGTTGTCTTGGTAATTGTTAGGCCAATGAAAGTTTTAACTATGGCCCAGACTAGATTTGTTTAAATTAGACTAAGTGTTACTGATCGTTGAGAGGATCAGCAACAGAGACCAGACCAGCGGAAGGAAAAGCCTCAGTTGGTACACCAGGAACATTCAAGTCAAAGACAACGTCAGAGAAGTCGAAGACAATCTGAAGTCATACTTACCAGCAATTATGAATAGCTGGGATGTAGAAGGAATGTGCTGGTGTTCAAGGATCTCTGAGTTGACAATACTCAGAGATCACTTAAGAACCCTAGAAGTTTGATACAAGCAAAGCTTGTCCAATCCTTTATAGTTTAGGCGGGAGAATCTACCAAGTGTTTTGAGCGGGACAAAACAAGAGATTCAAGATAAAGCCTAGTACGACCTAGTGGGACAAAAGGTGAACAATTGGCAGACCTGTTCATGTAAAGTTGTTTAAAGGTATGTCACGATTTGGACATGCATTTAATATGTTGTACTCTTCCATTTAGAAGATGACACGTATCAACTACTCCCACTAAGGAAGCAACCTCGTACCACTATAAATAGGAGTGAGAAAGAAGAGTTAAGGCAACCCTTGTGCCTGGATAAATTATCTAAGTTCTTTCTCTCTTTGGAACCACTGAGCCCTCAGCTGTCTACCAGCGTCTCATAGGTTCCCTTGTAAACTTGAGTCTCGAATCAAGTTTACTTGTTCTAGGGTTCAATTCTTATTGTCATTCAACGGGTGTATTCATAGCACTTTGTAATACTTTGTTTATAATAGTTAATAAAGCATTACGCGTTTGAAAAGTATTTCGTTGTGTTTTAGTGTTTATACGAGTTATAGTTTCAACAATTGTTATATTAAGGGACTTACAATTGGTATCAGAGCGGTTTGATTTATAAAACCTTTTATAAACCGTTCTTGTTTTTAAAATAAAGATCCTAATATAACTTAAACTATGCCTCCTATACCACCACCCTTTGGTCAAACCAGTCAAGGTACCACTTCGACCAACGCACCGGCCACCACATCTACTACCATGCCTACACCGGTTGTAAGCACTGGTAATAATGATGATGACCTTCCCCAACTTCTTGATGTTCGTGGGGGGTCACATGTGTCCAATGTTCCAGCGTTTGATGAAGAAGATTTTTCAAGTTGGAAAAGTGAATTTCTTATATATTTAGATGGCTTAGAACCTTTCTTGATAGAAATCTTAGAAAATGGTCTCTATGTACCACTGCTCGTTTCCTCTACCCCTGAGAGACCCATCAAGAAGCCTGTTAAGCAATGGTCTCTAGCGGATAGACGTCTGGCTAACCAGGACAAGATACACACTGTCTTTTACGGCTATATGTGATCCTAGACTGCAGATATAGAATATAGATGCATAAGACATGGCTTTTGTATCATCAGACTGTTTGAGGGAGTTACTTTAACAGAACCATCATAATGTAAATGCATATTTAGTGAATGAGTAACCATCTTCTCTAGCAAACTATACTTATTCCAGCACTGCGTCCGATCATATATTAGAATTTATTTCGATCTCATTTACCAATTCATCACGAAAGAATCTAGTGCCGGTCTTGCTTCCTCCTCCTTTCTACTCGCTGTAGGAATCAGATAGAAACTCAAGATATTAAATTAACTAACAACGATAAACTTCTTTTAATTATTAAAGATAAAAATCACATAGAAGGTTAAGTTCCTCTTAAATCGAAATTTTCGGTTGCTGTTTTGCTGTCTTAGTCTTTGGCCTTGAGATTATCATATATGCCAAATTAGTCTTGGTCTCATAAGATTCTTTCCTGCATAGTAATCTCACATACTGGCGGCATACTTCTGTGTAGAGGTGGCATAGTTGGCGGACAAATTGGGTAGTTTCTAAGTACTGGCAATGTTGGGTCGAGTGGTGTTGTCCTGCAAACCCTTTTTGTCCATTTTATCATGATCTGAATCAACAGATTAGAAGGTTGTGTGAACTAATGTTATCCACAGATTAATTATGGTTTAAAAAACTATATTCCACTTTGGGCTGATTTTTGACCTTCTAGTCCTTTTCTTGTTAAGCTTAACGTTTTGACTCTACCAATTTTCTTTTAAGATAAGCATAACCCAAACCAACCCATTCATAAACAAACGAATTAAAACTGGAACCTGTACTTGTGTTAACCTAATTTGTGGTTTAGTATACATTGTCAGTGGTAAAGGATTTAACTTGTCCCAATTTAAGTTACCACCAATCTGGAGAAAGTACGGGTGGCTGTTGGTTGGTGGGATGAAACCCAAGAATGTAAGTGAAGCTTTGTCTATACTAAAACCAGATGGAGTTGATGTCATAGTGGTATCTGTTCTTCAGATGGCATTCAGAAAGATAAGTTATGCATTTCATCTTTCCTGAACACTGTAAATTCCGTTCAGTTCTAAATACTAATCGTAGTCAATCAGGAAACATAATTATCCTCTTTGTTCTGTAACTTTTTTTATCATTTTACTACTTTAGTTCCCTGTTAGGCAATTGATATAATATACTAAATTTGACGTTAGCGAGCTGTATGATAAAAATGACTGAGCATCTTTCTTTCATCATATACCCGTTTACTCAAAATGTTGCAGAAAACATGGCTCAAATTTTTTTGTTAGTAACTTGTAATGGGGTTTTGGGTCCCCTTAACATCTGTATGAGAGATTAGACCATTTATAATGGTTCCCTGAGATAGAAATATGAGGAAACCAATAATTGTACTTGTTTCTTTGCCTCTATGAAAAAGACTTATAGCTATCTAGGTAACAGTATGATAAAAACTATTGACATAGTTAATCACCCTCTCCAAATTTGTGGAAAGATAAACAATAATGTTATATTATGTGGCCTAAAACACGCTATAATATTCGATATGTTTGGGCCGTTTTTCATTGCTAATTTGGTAATCTTGTTTATTGAAAGGTTTAAAGAACACAACATTGCATACGTTGCCCTGAAGCTAACTCGCACCAAAATTACCAAAACCTGTGGCCACCGCACCGCTAAATGGTAAATGAGATCGAGCATGTGACCACCTCTATTTAGAGTTACATCAGAGTAAACTAGTTGCTCATTTAGTTAAGTTGGTAAAGCATCCAACTATAAAGTTGCAGGTCAATTGTTCAAGCCTTGCCTCTTACTTCATTTGTAACCCCAAAGCAAAAATCAGAGGAAACAAAAAATTGGCAGGTGACACGCACTGTCTTTTACAGCTATATGTCATCCTAGACTGGTAAATGAAGACTGCTCATATGGTATATAGATGCATAAGAGAAGGTTTATATATCCATTTACCAATCTGGGACATTTCTTAGCATGAACTGTCACATTATCACTGTTTTTGCATATATTAGAATTTACTTCGATCTCTTTTTCCAATTCATAGCGAAAGAAGCTGGTGCCGTTTTTGCATTCTCCTCCTTTCTAGATTTCCTTCGGCGTTGAAATCGAATAGAAACTCAAGATATATGTAAATAACTAACAAAGAAAAACTTCTTAAATTAATAAAAGATGGAAATCATATAGAAGGTTTAGTTCCTCATGAATCGAAATTATTTGTTGTTGTCTAAGTCTTTTGATTTTAGAGATTATCATATATGCCAAATTAGTTTTCATCTCATAAAATTGTTTCCTGCAATAGTTATTCCACATACTGGCATACTTCTGTTTAAGAGCGGCATAGGCATAGTCGGCGGACTGGGTAAGTAGACAAAATGGGTAGTTTTTAAGTACTTGCAATGTTAGGTGCAAACCCTTTTTGGCCATTTTATCATGATCTGTAGACGTTTAGTTTTTAAAAATATGGTCTAAAAAAATATAAAATTTCTGAATCAGCAGATTAAAAGGTTGTGTGAACTGACGTTATCAACAGATTAAATATGGTTTAAAAAAGTATGTTACAATTTGGGCATATTTTGGACCTTCTATTCCATTTCTTGTTCAGCTTAATGTTTTGATTTCACCAATTTCTTTTAAGATGAGCATAACCCAAACCAACCCATTTATAAACAAACATGTCGAAACTGGCACCTTTACTTGTGTTAACCTAATTTGTGGCTTGGTGTATATTGTCAGTGGCAACGGATTTAACTGGTCCCGATTTAAGTTACCACCAATCAGGAGAAAGTATGGATGGCTGTTGGCTGTGGGATGAAACCTGAGAATGTAATTTGGCTATACTAAAACCAGATCGGAGTTGATGTCAGTAGTGGTATCTGCTCTTCAGATGGCTTTCAGAAAGATAAGTTTCGCATTTCATCTTTCATGAACGCCATATATTCCATTCAGTACTAATCATAGCCAATCAGGAAACATAATTATCGTCTTTGTTCTGTAACCTTTTTTATCGTGGTACTACTTTAAGTCCATGTTAGAGAATTGATATAGTGTACTAGGTTTGACGTTAGCGAATTGTATGATAAAAATGGCCGAGCATCTTTTCTAATCATATATTCTTTTATTCCAAATGTTAGAGAAACATGGCTCAAGTTGTTTTGTTATTAAGTTTTAATGGATCTATGAGAGATTAGACCATATATTCTTTACGGCCCACTATTTTGAACCACCCTCCAGCTACGGGTCTGTTTGATAGTATACAACGTACCCTTCATCACTCACGTAATGATCATCCTTTTTCATGCTACTTGCAAGAAGTCCAAGCAAGTGGAATGGAAGATGCAAAGATTTCTTTGGCTCCCTGTAATATTTTCCGAGTACTGGCTTAGCGACTTCAGTCTACATCATTAGTGTCTGTTTAGAATGCCTTACATAGTTTTGGGTATTAAAATAATCATGCTTAGTGAAATATTAAAATGAAAAATATTTACCGCCTCTATTAAGTTATAGTGTGGGATTTGAGGGAAAAGATGATGAACATGGGATCCTACGTCATGAAGAATGGTGTATCAATATCATAACTCAAGGGGCCATTCACATATTTAGCTACTAGGGATTTAATTTAATTAGGAGCTTATTTTGGGCCTACAAGCTTATGTGATTTCGGATTATGCTTCATAAGCCCATTTTTTCAGCTTATTTAAATCCTCTCAAGTCTTCTAGCATTCTGTATATACCAGTCTAGTCTACCAGAGATATGGTTTAGTTTTTAAATATAATATGCACACGACACAGTTAAGATCGGAGTTCTAAGCTAACGAGCTTCAACCCTAGGTAAAAAATGTGGCTTAATCAGTTTAGTCTCGACGTATTATTTTCTGTAAAATTGGGTCCCGAAAAATAGTGGAGGCCCTTGACACCATCACCGCCTGAGCTTTATACCATCTCTAGTAGTAAGCCATAGTTTATAACATCTGAATCAGCAGCTATGGTGACAATGTGAGATAGTCAGACATTTTATATAACATGTATGCTGCTAGTTATAGAACCAGTGTGTGAATTCTTTTCCATTAATAAAAAAACATTGATAGTGCAGGCAAGGCATGGAACACGTGCTCTTACTAAGAAAAGGATTCGAGACTTGGATACTTTGTCTAGCAGATTAAAAGAGCTTCTGCAAAATGCAAAAGAAAGAGGGTCGTCTTTTGAGAAAGTTCCTTCCTGGTTACCAAAATGGAGTTCTCATTGGAAGGGGAAAATACAATGATCTGCGTCTTCGTGACTCGTAGCTATTTCATCTGAATAAGGATCCACTCAGATGGTCTGGATTCGGAACATCATTAGTTTATTGTGTTTTAGTATCATTGTTTATGTAAGAATATGAAGTACGACTCTGAGAGCTCTTTGTTGTTTGTTTATCGCAAAGAATGGACTCTCTGCTACTTATCGTCATTGGAACGATGAAAATTAAGTACTTCAGGATCAAATTAGCTTGTAGCAGATGTAACGGCTGAGTCCACTCTTAGTTGTCAACTATCTTAGTAATAGTGTACGCAAAATAGATAATCCTAAAGCTACATATCTATACTTTCTGATAGATTTTTTTTGGTTCCAAAAAGAACCAGATAAGCATTTAGGATTTGCCAAACGTAACAAAAACATAATACAGTACTTGATTAAAAAAAACATAAGTCGAAAAGCTATAAGCGTATGTCATACAGTAATTCATTAAAAAAAAGTCTACATAAACACGATTACATGTCAAAAAACACCCTCAGCATCTTAGGGTCTTTAGTCAATTCACTTTACACATAACTCACTTTTCTTCGTTTATCTACATAAGTCGTTTTGGACAGGTCTGAATCATATCTTTCTCCAGGATCGGATAACGACCAAACTAATCATGAACGATCATATAAATAAGACAGGAATTTAATATAGGAAGAACAAAGAATTTGGGGTGAACCCATCCTGATAAACACAGGATCTATATATATATCATGATATTGAAAATAAGGGTTGATTACAAATGATTACAGAAAACCTATATATATAGAATGAATCGGTGTGTTTAAATGGTTGTGATGTTTCACACAAACCAAACGACACATCTGTTTATGTATAACCGCTGTCACAAAACTAGGTTTCAGGTTGGGCCTTAATTCGGGCTTATGTTGGAAAGATTAATGGATTATATTCCCAACATTCCCCCCTAATCTATTAATCTTGATGTTCTTCTTGTTCCCTGATATCATCTTGAAGTTTGAATCTTCATTGGCAGTATCGATGTAGATGGTCTAATCCCTTGATTTTAAAAATCTCGAATTCTCTTTCCATAGTACGCCTTTGTTATATCTTGCAGTCTCCTTCATCTTTCTGAGATGATTCCAAAGCCTTGTCTTTCCTTCTTTTCATGTGCAGCAATCCTTGCACAAATCTTACCAAAAATCTGTTGGTAATCGCCAAGACCTTTTGAGGCTTCTTCCTCCCTGGCTAAAGTGCATACAAAAATATATCTTCTGATATATCTTCTTCAGAATAACCATCTTTTCATATTTCTTAAATCTTTTGAATCTGCCTTCTGATTTCTTGAATCTTGAGTGATGATCGAAACATGACGGTTGATTCTCAGGCTCTTGATACCACTTTTGGACAGGTCTGAATCATATCTTTCTCCAGGATCGGATAACGACCAAACTAATCATGAACGATCATATAAATAAGACAGGAATTTAATATAGGAAGAACAAAGAATTTGGGGTGAACCCATCCTGATAAACACAGGATCTATATATATATCATGATATTGAAAATAAGGGTTGATTACAAATGATTACAGAAAACCTATATATATAGAATGAATCGGTGTGTTTAAATGGTTGTGATGTTTCACACAAACCAACCGACACATCTGTTTATGTATAACCGCTGTCACAAAACTAGGTTTCGGGTTGGGCCTTAATTCGGGCTTATGTTGGAAAGATTAATGGATTATATTCCCAACAAGTCGCGGTTCAATAGGATCGATACCAAATTCCCCGAGTCTGAAGTTGTAGTCTTGTTCCAATCCGAAGTCAAAATCAAAATCAAAGTGATCATCCGGTTTGTTCTCAAACCAAGCATCGTACGCAGGTTGAACAGATGACACTGCCTCGTCATCACCAAAAAGCTCACGATACATGATGGCACTAGTATCCAAAGAGTAAGGAGATGGAAAAGTAAAGAGACAAACTTGGAGCAATTTTCTGTATATTCCTAATGCTAAAACAAACTTCCAATTTAAACATGCAGAGAATATGGGTTACACCCATGTTCCTTATTTCATGCCACTACTCTAATAATGTGGTAACCATCCTAAAATGCAGGAAACTTAAACAAAGAAACAATGCAGTAAACAAAACGTGGGATCCTATGACTTGTGAGTCAATCCTGATATCTTATGGGCTTCTTGACTTCTCTTAGGGGTCTGGTATGAATTGGGCTAGGCAGCTGGTCATGTTGGGCCGCATCATCCTCCTCTCCTTCAGAGCTTACATTGTCCCCAATGTAATCAAGTTCTGGAAATTGTTGCCTGAGTGAAGTCAGATTTTCCCAAGTAGCTTCTTAGGGACGATGCTTTTCCCACTGAACTAAAACTTCAGGATCACCATTGGAGTCGGTACGTGAGCTGATGATGGTGTTAGGTAGAAATGCTAAGTCATCCTTTGGATTGAAGGAAGCTAGGTTGCCTCTAGGGTCGGTGATAGGGCCATAGGCTGGCTTCAGTAGGGACACATGAAATACAGGGTGGATTTTCGACCCGGCAGGTAAGGCTAGTCTGTAAGCAACTTCCCCTATCCGCTCCATGACCTGGTAGGGGCCATAAAAAAGTCTTGAAAGCTTGTGGTTGGTGCGGTTATGGACTGAGGTTTGCCTGTACTTATGTAAGCGAAGATAAACAAAGTCACCGACCGCAAAGTGCTTGTCTAGTCGATGTTTGTTGGCTTGTGTGACCATCTTCTGTTTGGACACCTCTATGGAATGCTTCAAGGAGCTCATAATGCGCTGATGTTCAAGTAGTGAATTCTCGATGGACCCTGTTGCGGTTGACCCTGGTAGGTAGTGATGGATTGACGTGACATCACGTCCATATAATGCTTTGAAAGGAGACATGTTGATGGATGAATGATGACTCGTGTTGTAGCAAAACTCAGCCAAATATAACAATTTTGCCCATGTGCGTGGCTCATCATAGACAAAGGCACGTAAATACATTTCAAGGCAGCGGTTAACAACTTCAGTTTGGCCGTCCGTTTGTGGGTGGTACGCGCTGGAGTGCAGGAGTTTAGTGCCCATAAGTTTAAACAACTCTTTCCAAAATCGACTGAGGAATAACAGGTCTCTGTCCGAGACAATGGTCTTGGGGAGGCCATGTAAGCGATAAATCTCATGCATAAAAAGTGAAGCTAAGGTAACCGCAGTGTAATTAGGAGATAAGGGCAGAAAGTGTGCATACTTGGAAAGTCGGTCTATGATGACCCAAATGCAAACCTTTCCTTTGGATGGCGGTAACTGTGTGATGAAGTCCATTGAGATGTCATTCCATGGTTGTGAAGGTGTTGGAAGCGGCTGGAGGAGACCATATGGTTTATGATTTGGATGCTTGATAGTTTGGCAAACGGTACAGCTTTTGACAAAGTGTGCAACATCCTTTTTTAACCCAAGCCAGGTGAAGGTACTAGAAAGCCTCTTGACCGTTGCGTTGATGCCTGCGTGACCACCAATAAAGGATGAATGAAATTCTGTAAGAAGTTCTTCACGAATGTTGGAGATCGGTGGAATAAACAGTTTCCCCTTAATGAACATTAACCCGTCGCGGAACACATGGTTTGGAAAGGCGGTCGGGTCGGCTGTGATACTAGTTGCGAATTCTTTCCCTTTTGGATCGGTGGCATAGTATGCGCGGAGATCTTCAAGCCATGTTGCTGTTGGATAGGATATGGCGAGCATGGAGGGAACATTGACCCGGCTAAGCGCGTCAGCCACGGTGTTTTCTCTGCCCGGTTTGTATATGACTTCGAAATCATACCCCAAAAGTTTGGTAACCCACTTCTGTTGTTCGGGTGTTTGGATTGTTTGTGTGAGGATATGTTTCAAGCTATGATGGTCCGTGTATATGCGAAACCGACGGCCCAATAAATATTGGCGCCATTTCTTTACAGCCTCCGTGATGGCATAAAATTCCTTGGTATATGTCGACTGACCCTACATGGTTTGACATAACTTTTTGCTAAAGAATGCAATTGGTTTGTTGTCTTGCGATAAAACCGCCCCAATAGCCATACCTGAAGCATCAGTTGTAACATCAAAGGGTTTTGTAAAGTTCGGAAGTGCAAGAGTGACGAGTTGCTGCATGTTGGATTTTAACTCTTTGAAGGCGGCATCAGCAGCATCTGTCCATTGGAAGTCCTTCATTTTCAGAATATCGGTGAGCGGGGCTGCGATGTGTGCATAATGTGGAACAAACCGTCGGTAGTATCCCGTAAGGCCCAGGAATGCCCTGATCGTTGTGAATGAAGACGGTTGTGGCCATTGTTGGATGGCTGCTATCTTCTCGGCTTCCGGTGATACACCTTTGCCCGAAATTCGATGACCAAGAAACGAGATATCCATTACCCCAAAAACACATTTGGAAGTCTTTGCATGAAAGTGATGTTCCTGTAGTTTCTGGAATACATAACGGAGGTGCGTGTAATGTTCTTCGCGGTTGCTGCTGTAGATGAGTATGTCATCAAAAAAAACGAGCACAAAGTGACGAAGCACTGGCCGAAATAAGTCGTTCATGGCAGATTGAAATGTGGAGGGTGCGTTTGTGAGACCAAACGGCATTACTAGGAACTCGTAATGGCCATCTGTCGTACGAAAAGCGGTTTTGTGGACATCTGCTTGAGCTACTCGAATTTGATGATATCCCGAGCGTAAGTCTATCTTGGAAAATACTGTTGCACCATGTAGTTCGTCCAGGAGTTCGTCTATTGTTGGGATGGGAAATCTATCTTTAACCGTTACCGTGTTCAAAGCACGGTAGTCCACACAAAAACGCCAAGAACCATCTTTCTTTTTTACTAGTAAAACAGGGGATGAAAAGGGGCTTTGGCTAGGGCGAATGATACCATCTTGTAGCATTTCGGTGATGAGTTGCGTCATAATCTGTTTTTGGAAGTGGGGGTATCGGTATGGTCGAACATTGACGGGTTCGTTGGTGAGTAATGGGATATGGTGGTCATGGGGCCGGGTTGGTGGTAGAGTGTGTGGTGTCTCGAAAACAGTTTGGAATAGGTCCAATAGTGCTGTAATGTTTGGGTCAACATTAGTGTCGGTTGGAGACGGTGTTGGTGGGTTTGGTTCCATGGTGAGTGTATGAATGGACGCGACAAAGTCATGCTTGAGCATAGTGGATAACGAGCTCAAGGAAACATGTTGGGTTCGTGGTTCACCGCGTAGGGTACATTGGTGTCCGTCCTGGATGAACGAGAGTTGTGGTATTGAAAAATCAGCCGTGATGGTACCGAGTGTACTTAACCATGAGATACCCAAGACGACGTCTGCGCCTTCGACTGGGAGCACAAAAAAAGGAATCGTGAATTTCGCTTTCTGTAATTGGAGAGTGACATCCGAGCAGAATTCTGAGCAATGAATAAATTGGCCGTTGCCCACCATAACTTTGAACGGTTCCAACGGATTGGTAGAGAGGTTTAAGTGTTTTGCGATGCGTGGTTGCATAATATTGTGGGTGCTACCACAGTCGATTAACACCGTGAGTGGGTATGTGTTGATGAAGCCCGTTATCCATAATGTTTGGGAAGATGACATACCAAAGTACGCGGCTGCGGATAAGGACCACAATTGCGGTGTTGGTGATTCTGCCTGTAGAGCGGGTTCGATTGAATCGGTTAGAGGTTGTTGGTCGTCGTTATCCACAATGATTAGGAACTGTGGTGGGGAACATTTGTGCCCAGGGACAAATTTTTCCGGGCAACGAAAGCAAAGGCCTTCTTTCCGGCGTTGTTGGAGGGCTTCGGGTGAGAGCTTTGTAAATGGTAACGGTTTTGGTGGGGTATGAAGTGGGATTGGTGCAGGTGTGGAATAGGGTTTGTGGGTGACGGCTGGTGGAGGTGTACTTGTAGGTGAGGATGACGTGTTGGAGGTGGATAATAGTTTGGGGACGTATGGGCTTTTATGTTTTGGTTGGTGGGTCAGTTTGTCCTCCACTAGTTGGGCCAAGCTGCAAGCTTCATGCAATGTGATGGGTTTAAGGATCGCTAGTTCTGATTGGATTTCTGGTTTAAGGCCTGAGATAAAGCAATTCTTTAGGGTTTGAGGGGATAAGCCGGTGACTCGGTTACTCAGTTGTTCGAATTCCCGTTGATATTCGCGAACTGTTGTGGTTTGGTGTAGTTTCAGGAGGGTTGCCTCGTGGTTTTCGTATGATGAAGGACCGAAACGTTTTTCAAGGTGTCCTTTAAAGGTGTCCCAGGATCCGAGGAGACGATTGCTGTCTAAGTGTTGGTACCAAGCTAGAGCGTCGCCTGTAACATAGAATGCGGTGAGGGCTATGCGTTCTTCCTGCGGAATCTGGTAATATGAAAAGTAGCTTTCCGCCTGAAAAATCCAGCCAAGGGGGTTCGTGCCATCGAACGATGGAAGCAGTATTTTGGGTGGTCTTGGGTTGTTTGAGTATGACGGGGAGGGGGAGTCTTTGGGTTTTGGAAAGTTTATGGTTGGAGATTTGCCGGTGTCTTGGGTGAGGTTGTCCGAAAGGTTGGTTATGTGGGTAACTAAGTTGGCGGTGGTTGCTGTTTGGGAATCGATTTTGGTAGTTAAGGATCTGGTGGCTTCAATTAATGCGGTGAGTTGGGTTGTGTTGCGGTCAGCCGCAGTGTTGGTGGCTGAGATGAGTTGGTTAAGGAGATCGGTGAGTGGGGGTGTGTTATCATCACCGGTGGTATCCCGGCGGGGGGGCATGGCGGCAGGTGAGTTGAGAATGAAAGCACCAAATGATGGCACTAGTATCCAAAGAGTAAGGAGATGGAAAAGTAAAGAGACAAACTTGGAGCAATTTTCTGTATATTCCCAATGCTAAAACAAACTTCCAATTTAAACATGCAGAGAATATGGGTTACACCCATGTTCCTTATTTCATGCCACTACTCTAATAATGTGGTAACCATCCTAAAATGCAGGAAACTTAAACAAAGAAACAATGCAGTAAACAAAACGTGGGATCCTGTGACTTGTGAGTCAATCCTGATATCTTATGGGCTTCTTGACTTCTCTTAGGGGTCTGGTATGAATTGGGCTAGGCAGCTGGTCATGTTGGGCCGCATCAATACATGTCTGGTTGATCATTCACGACTTCACTTTCACAATCGTTAACACCGAGAAGCTCGTCGAACGTAGTATCTGGTGGATTATTCACGACTTCACTTGCAAATACATTCTGATGATCGTTAAGCTCGTACCTAGGTTGAACAGATGACCCTGCCTCGTCATCACCAAAAAGCTCACGATACATGTCTGGTTCACTTTCACAATCGTTAACACCGAGAAGCTCGTCGAACGTAGTATCTGGTGGATTATTCACGACTTCACTTGCAAATACATTCTGATGATCGTTAAGCTCGTACCTAGGTTGAACAGATGACCCTGCCTCGTCATCACCAAAAAGCTCACGATACATGTCTGGTTGATCATTCACGTCTTCGCTTTCACAATCCTTAAAAAGGTCTTCGAGATCTAGCAGGTCATCAAAACCATCGTCATTAGAGATACCCGTAACATGATGATCAACTTGTTCTTCACTTGCATGTGCACTCTTTGGCTTTTTTGAACTGCACTCAGAAGTAACAGTGGAGTCGCAAGATGCATCATAGTTTGGTAAATTTATGCGTGCAAGTGAGCCGTACAACTTGAAAGCAGCTTGATCATAAGCCCTAGCAGCTTCGACGGCAGTAGGGAAAGTCCCAAGCCACAACCTTTCACCCTTTGGTATTCGTATCTCAGCAACCCACTTACCCCATGTTCGTTGCCTCACGCCTCGGAAAGTGCACTTTGTATTCTCGGGTCCACCTTTACCTTTCATGCAGCCCTTGGTAGAACCCTTAGCAGGAGGTTTACGGGTTTTAGTTTTAGGATCACTGTTAGTTAGTTCCCACTTGGCAAGTGTTTCTGCAAGGAACTTGGGAGCCTCGGATCTTTTTCGTTTTTGCTTCTTGCAGGTATCCATATTATTGTTGCGACAACTTGTTCACTGATCGAATAAAAGGAAGGAATGTTAGTGTTACGTTTTTGGAGAGATCGACCCGATGCGATTAAAGAGAATGGTTGTTTGAGTATGCAATTCAGTCGGCTTTCTTTTTGTATATATAAGCCCGTTAACCGACTTCCTCGTCAAATATAAGGAAACTTTTTCTTGGGCTTATTAGTGACGAGCATGTATGGGCTTATAAGCCGTTAACCGACTTCTCTCGTCAAATTAATATAAGCAAACTTTTTCTTTCCTTTTTCTTGGGGCTTATAACCCGTTAACCGACTTCCCTCGTCAAATTCATTTAAGGAAACTTTTTCTTTCCTTTTGCTTTCTCATCATTAGTAGTAAAAGGAAATACTGGCTAAATATTATAGCATGCATGGTTTGTCTTTCTTTACAATTTCTTATGTTTCTTACCGAGTAACTGGGTTTGTTACCAGCTTCACCAAATCAGAAAAAAAAGGCATGATCTTGAAAACCAAGTTTTTTTTATGTATCCGTCAGTTTTTACATTTTTTGTGTGTCTTTTATACGATTTTTTTCCTTTTTCACGCTTTTGTTAAAAAAATTTCACGTTTGTCTTTTTTACGGTTCCGGCTTTCTTCTATGTTCTTGTCCGTTTTTCACGTTTTTCGTCTGTTTTTCAGGATTTCGTCTGTTTTTCACGTTCTCGCCAGTTTTTACGTTTTTGTCTGTTTTTCTTCGATTTTGTTCTGTTTTTCTACGTTTTCATCATTTTTTGTCTTATTTTCGTCTTTTAACGTTTTTCTAGTTTTGTTTGCGTTTTGTCTCTTTTTTAGGTTTTCGTCAATTTTTCACGTTCTTGTTTGTTTTTTACGTCTTCGCCAGTTGTTACGTTTTTGTTTGGTTCCTCACGTTTCCTCTGTTTTTCAAGTTTTTGTCAGTTTATTCACGTTTTTGTAGTCGTTTTTGTCAGTTTTTTTACGTAAAAGATGAAAACGTAATAAGCGAACAAAAATGTAAAACAACGGACGAAACCACACATATTTGTTTTTTATCGTGTTATAGCATTTTTTGTTTATGAAAGTGTTTTACAATTATCTTTTTATTGTTGCATAAATTCAACCACGCATATTTGTTTTTTTGAAAGGCAACAATACTAACTATGAGCGAATTATTACAACAATATGGCATCCCAACTCCTTAATCAAGCGGATTAACGGAGAAGAGACCTAATAAAAGAAAACAACGCATATATGTTCTTAAGACTGTCGACAATGGCTCGCTCGCCATGTGATCATCACTCGGTCGAAGGCAGTCGGTATCAGTTGTTGGGGGTACGCATATTTGTTTTTTTTTGTGTTATAGCATTCTTAGTTTATGAAAGTGTTTTACAATTAGCTTTCTATTGTTGCATAAATTCAACCACGCATATTTGTTTTTTTTTAAAGGCAACAATACTAACTATGAGCGAATTATTACAACAATATGACATCCCAACTCCTTAATCAAGCGGATTAACAGAGAAGAAACCTAATAAAAGAAAACCACGCATATAGGTTCTCAAGACTGTCGACAATGGCTCGCTCGCCATGTGATCATCACTCGGTCGAAGGAGGTCGCTGTGGGTATCAGTTGTTGGGGGTAATTGGTCGAGAAAAAGTAGAGAAATCAAAATCGAGTACTCGACCGATCGTTTTCATACACAAAAGTCCAAAAATTTGTACCGTTTCATATTTAATAAAAAAAAATTAATTTAACCTCTTTTAACACTACATATAGTAATATGTCATTCATTTTACCATTTTATACATACTTTATGTACACTATTAATCTATAAAAAAAAACTCAATGGCGTGATCGATTTCACATGTCGTTGATGAAACCAAAGATATGGTACAAAAACAAATCGAGCAGGATAAAGTCCGTCAACTTGCGATTAGGAACTTCGCCGTTGAATATAATAATGCAAGCGCAATAAAGATAATTTGTGCAAAGCATACGATGAATGCAATGCAAGAGAGACATATGATACTTTGTTGAAAGAAAAATCTGATAAATATTACAATTCGAAAGAATGCAAAGTCCAAACAACAAGTCGATAATAAATTTGTTTGGATACATTTAACAAACAAATGAGCCAACCATTGCGTTTTACTTTTCGTATTGTTTGTTTAATTCTCTTTTTTTTAACTGCAGCTTTTTATTACCAAAATACAAAAAAAAAAAAAAGATCCATCTATAAGATATAGAAGAGGACCTTCACAACAAGAACCACAAACACAAAACAAAAACCTTGACTGAACTTACAATTACATACCCTGTGAAACTATAAGGAACCCCAACAGAGAGCAAACTTGATACTAGGTGTGATCTTCGGATGTCCGTGTTGGAAGAGTCAAGCCATTGACCCACTCCTCCCACTTCATATTACATTTTTTCATCCTTGCAGCGATCTACTCGAACGTCCTTCTTTGAACTTCCTTGAACAAATATGGAATTTGAGACCTATTCGCTTTAAACACCACTTGATTTCTAATCGTCCAAATAAAGTACAACAATAACCATACAATTCCTTTCCATATCTCTCTCTTAAGCCCTGTACAAACATTAGCTTGAGTGAGATTAAGCGCATATTCTACTAAGAAAATATTATGTGTATCTACATCCCACCAATTGACACACCCTATCCCAAATCGGCTTAACTTTCGGGCATAAGACAAAGCAATGATCCAACGATTCAACCGACTCCTCACAACCAGGGCATAAAACTGAATGCAAATCAATACCCATGTTGTCAAGAACTATTCTAACTGGGATTCTCCCGTGATACAAATTGCCAAACTAATATGCACACTTTTTTTGGAATGAACTTGCACCACGAAGTCTCTATAATCCCTAAAGCATGAAGAGTCTTAGCATCGACCATGTCCCGGAGCCCCTTAACCGTAAAACTACCTCCATCATTGAGACGCCACTTGCATTTATCCTTAGTCTCCTTTTTGAGCTTAAAATTCTGCACAAAATTAGATAAGTTATGCACAACATTATTTTCCCTACCTAGAAGAACAGACCTCCAAACCCAATTCCATACCCATTCGTCCTCACGCCAAAATCCCTTATTGCATAAAAGTGAATCTTTATCATCCAAATGATATAACCTTAGAAACAAGTCACATAATCTACTCACACCCATCCAGTTGTCCTCCCAAAACATAACTGCATCACCACTACCGACTTCCCACTCAAAAGATGAGGACTGATGTATCCCGATCTTGTCTAGATCCTTACAAACAAGAAATCTCAAGGTTTTGGTTGGCTTGCTAGTATTGAGCAAGGGATGCTTGAACCGGTTAAGGTCAAGTGTATATTCTTGGGATACCGTAAAGGTATGAATGTTGATCAACTTTGGAGGTTAGATGACGTTACTTCAAAGGGAGTACTTTACAGGAATATGGGTTTCAATGAAAGTGGGCAATACAAGAAAACTTTCATTGGTTCTGGTGTATGTACAAGTTCAGTGCAGGTGTTGCAAGGAGTTGAGTTTGAGGTGGAATATTGGGAGGATCATGCATTTGAGGTGGAACCTCAGGAGAAAGTTGATCATGTAGACGTTTCAAAGAAAGTACAAACTCAAGATTTGATATACTATCATCTAGCACGTGATAGGGAGCAACACTTAGCACGGGAACTATTCAAATATAGAGAAGACATTAATGATGCTGCAGTCGAGAAGATATTTGCACACGAGTCATTGACTTTCAATGATATAGTTGCTTGTGAGGTTCTTTCTAAATGGATGGCTGGATTGAAGGAAGAAATGGATTCTCGGTTACATGTGCATGTGCTCAGCAACGGTTGCAGGAAAAGCAGTGACGACAGATACGGTTATTACTGGGAGGATACACTAGGTATGTTCATACATCTATTTCTCTATATAGATTGTATGGTATTTTCTTGCGGATGCAAGGCTGAGATCTCGGTTACCAAGGGTTTGCTGGTTAAAGCAAAGGAAATTATACTTGGTATTATGATCATCAGGAGTCAGAGTGGTAATACTCTGAGGGTGTCACGGTCCATGTTGACAACAAAAAGTTGGTACAAACTTCGTTGAAGGGACACTTCATACTGTCGTTGGAGTTAGTCTATCAGGGGGCTGTGATGTGGAAAAGAATGGTAAGTGGTCATATATATATGCGGTTGGAAGCCAGGAGTATCAAACGGTCTGTACGAGACCTGACATGACATCGGCAGGTGTGGTATGTTGGATAGGTTTGATCGTGGATTACAGACTTACGTACATGTTTTTGTGGATTTTGACTACACCATGGGTAGATCGATCATTGTCATGGGTAGATCAATCACAAGGTACGGGTTCATGATACATGGATGTGCAGGAAGCTGAAAAGCTAAGATGTTGCACATAATGGCTTTGTCAACAACTGAAGCGGCATATATGACACTTACGGAGGCTGCTAAGGAGGCTGTTTGACTAAAGAGACTCTTGATAGAGTCAGGTACTAAACTAAGATTAGTAGCGGTTGTTGCTACTGGTGCCTTGACGAAGGCGATCCCGGGCCGAGGTTCCAGCACACTGGTTGAAGTTGCTGCATATCGGAGAAGGCTAATATGATACTAAGGTGGAATTTGTTAATATTAGTATGCATATTAGTCGATAGTTTAGGGGTCTAATTGTTACCTTAGTTTATGTAATAGTCAAATAAGGAATGTATATGTCGGTGCATAGATCTATATATATACCATAGGGTCGGGTCTCTTAAACTAAGCCTAGGATAGGAGTCGACTGTGGTATCTCTTTGTAGCTGGTTTCAACTCTTACACGAGTTGGTTTTCTCCCCCTCATCTCTACAATAAAGAGATGAGGGGAGGGTCATTGTAAACGCATTCTTTATCAATAAACTAATCGGGAATATTAGGGACATACTTTGTGGGTGTACTTTTCTATCGATACTTCTAAGATCGTAGTTATTCGCATCTAGTTAACCAGGTTGTAGTCGAATTACTACAAGTGGTATCAGAGCTTTGGTCTCGATGTCACTGGTTACTAGGAATCGATCGAAGGGTTTTGGTGTTTAGGTTATCGAGAACATCAAGGAAGCAGCAGGTATCGACATAAAAGGGTTTTTCCTTCTTCAGATCTCCAAGGTGCCAAAGGATCGGTGTTAATTTTTTGCATCGATTTTGATTTGGTGGTTGTTGGTTTTTCGGTCAATGAAGATCAACAGAGATTCGACCATTGTTTTTTTTTGTATCTGGTGTTATCAAGGGAAGAAGAAGAGAAGAAAGTCAAATACGGGGAGTAATATATTGGGCCAAAAATCCAAAATATAAAGGTTGTTTTTATTCTTGGATTAAAGAAACATATTGGGCCTAGTTTTGTTTTTTTTTTTAAAAATAAAAAGATAATATTATTACTTCGAGTATTTTAAACACAAGGGGACTTCGTAATTCGTGATTGTGAGGTTTAAAATATCACAAGGTTTAGCGAATTATCGAACGGGACTTTGTTAGTTTGTGATTGTGGGGTTTTTCACAAGGTTTAGCAAACTAATAAAGGGGCTTTGTCGGTTTGTGATTGTGAGGTTTTTCACAAGGTTTAGCAAATCAACAAAGGGATAAAGAAGCGTTCAAGACTTGTCGAGGTTGCAAGATTTCTTAGGTTATTAGAGATCGGTTTGCAAAATTAAAAGTACGACAAGGGTTACTTCAAAAGGCATCGGGTACTTTCTTGATTCAAGGATTGTCGATTTGTTGGATAGGTTAATTTTCAAGGTTAAATCGATATTTGAGTAAGAAAGTGTTTTCTTTTGAAGGGTTACTTGGTTTGATCGATTGCTGAGATTTTATCTTAGGGTTATATCGATAAATCAAGGGGTGTTTTATACACGGGATACTTTGTTAGATCGTGGTTTTGTATAGGTAAATTCATAAAAGGTTAAACGGTTAGCAAAGGGTTAAAATAAGATGACGCTGAGCAATTTGACATCGAGAAATTCGACGGGAAGAATGACATTGGGTTGTGGCAGGTAAGGATGAAGGCTTTGCTGGAACATCTCGAATCAGATGCAGCATTGGAGGAATTACCCGCCACCACAATAGTGGCTTACGATAACGTCATTCAGAAAAAGGCTTACAGCGCATTGATCTTGTGTTTGGATGATCGGGTCCTACGGGAGATCACCAAGGAGACGACTGCATCGGGGATTTGGAAAAAGTTAGAGACTTTATACATGACAAAGTCTTTAGCTAATCGTTTTTACTTGAAGAAAAAGTTATATACTTTTCAAATGCATCAAGGTAAGAGTCAGTCTGAACATATTGATGAGTTTCACAAGCTCGTAGGTGACTTAGCGGCTATAGATACTGTTATATCGGATGAGGATCAGGCATTATTATTACTCACATCTTTCCCATCATCTTACGATAATATCGTGGAGACTTTGCTATATGGTCGGGATATTTTGAAGCTAGAAGACGTGGTCGCGACACTTATTTCTAGGGAACTTCAGAAGATGACGGAAGCAAAGGGGGTGGTGGTGAAGGGTTGTATATGAGGGAGAGATCTGGTCATATGGAGCAGGGTGCAAATAGTTCGTGGTCAAGGTCACAAGGAAGGAACGACAAACTCAGGTGTTATATATGTCAGTCTGAGGATCATTTAAAGATTGTGGGGTTTTTCATAAGGTTTAGCAAACTAATAAAGGGGCTTTGTCGGTTTGTGATTGTGAGGTTTTTCACAAGGTTTAGCAAATCAACAAAGGGATAAAGAAGCGTTCAAGACTTGTCGAGGTTGCAAGATTTCTTAGGTTATTAGAGATCGGTTTGCAAAATTAAAAGTACGACAAGGGTTACTTCAAAAGGCGTCGGGTACTTTATTGATTCAAGGGTTGTCGATTTGTTGGATAGGTTAATTTTCAAGGTTAAATCGATAATTGAGTAAGAAAGTGTTTTCTTTTGAAGGGTTACTTGGTTTGATCGATTGCTGAGATTTTATCTTAGGGTTATATCGATAAATCAAGGGGTGTTTTATACACGGGATACTTTGCTAGATCGTGGTTTTGTGTAGGTAAATTCACAAAAGGTTAAACAGTTAGCAAATGGTTAAAATAAGATGACGCTGAGCAATTTGACATCGAGAAATTCGATGGGAAGACTGACTTTGGGTTGTGGCAGGTAAGGATGAAGGCTTTGCTGGAACATCTCGAATCAGATGCAGCATTGGAGGAATTACCCGTCACCACAATAGTGGCTTACGATAACGTCATTCAGAAAAAGGCTTACAGCGCATTGATCTTGTGTTTGGATGATCGGGTCCTACGGGAGATCACCAAGGAGACGACTGCAGCGGGGATTTGGAAAAAGTTAGAGACTTTATACATGACAAAGTCTTTAGCTAATCGTTTGTACTTGAAGAAAAAGTTATATACTTTTCAAATGCATCAAGGTAAGAGTCAGTCTGAACATATTGATGAGTTTCACAAGCTCGTAGGTGACTTAGCGGCTATAGATACTACTATATCGGATGAGGATCAGGCATTATTATTACTTACATCTTTCGCATCATCTTACGATAATATCGTGGAAACTTTGCTATATGGTCGGGATATTTTGAAGCTAGAAGACGTGGTCGCGACACTTAATTCTAGGGAACTTCAGAAGATGACGGAAGCAAAGGGGGGTGGTGGTGAAGGGTTGTATGTGAGGGAGAGATCTGGTCATATGGAGCAGGGTGCAAATAGTTCGTGGTCAAGGTCACAAGGAAGGAACGACAAACTCAGGTGTTATATATGTCAGTCTGAGGATCATTTGAAGATTGTGGGGTTTTTCACAAGGTTTAGCAAACTAATAAAGGGGCTTTATCGGTTTGTGATTGTGAGGTTTTTCACAAGGTTTAGCAAATCAACAAAGGGATAAAGAAGCGTTCAAGACTTGTCGAGGTTGCAAGATTTCTTAGGTTATTAGAGATCGGTTTGCAAAATTAAAAGTACGACAAGGGTTACTTCAAAAGGCGTCGGGTACTTTCTTGATTCAAGGGTTGTCGATTTGTTGGATAGGTTAATTTTCAAGGTTAAATCGATATTTGAGTAAGAAAGTGTTTTCTTTTGAAGGGTTACTTGGTTTGATCGATTGCTGAGATTTTATCTTAGGGTAATATCGATAAATCAAGGGGTGTTTTATACACGGGATACTTTGCTAGATCGTGGTTTTGTGTAGGTAAATTCACAAAAGGTTAAACGGTTAGCAAAGGGTTAAAATAAGATGACGCTGAGCAATTTGACATCGAGAAATTCGATGGGAAGAATGACTTTGGGTTGTGGCAGGTAAGGATGAAGGCTTTGCTGGAACATCTCGAATCAGATGCAGCATTGGAGGAATTACACGCCACCACAATAGTGGCTTACGATAACGTCATTCAGAAAAAGGCTTACAGCGCACTGATCTTGTGTTTGGATGATCGGGTCCTACGGGAGATCACCAAGGAGACGACTGCAGCGGGGATTTGGAAAAAGTTAGAGACTTTATACATGACAAAGTCTTTAGCTAATCGTTTGTACTTGAAGAAAAAGTTATATACTTTTCAAATGCATCAAGGTAAGAGTCAGTCTGAACATATTGATGAGTTTCACAAGCTCGTAGGTGACTTAGCGGCTATAGATACTGCTATATCGAATAAGGATCAGGCATTATTATTACTCACATCTTTCCCATCATCTTACGATAATATCGTGGAGACTTTGCTATATGGTCGGGATATTTTGAAGCTAGAAGACGTGGTCGCGACACTTAATTCTAGGGAACTTCAGAAGATGACAGAAGTAAAGGGTTCATTAGTGGTACTATCAGGAACCAGAAGGGCTAATTGCGTATATACCCTGAACGGTCAGGCTATGACCGTGAAGAGAATGAAGGGTAGGAAGCAGTTAGAAAAATTTCAGACTGGGTGGAAGATCAAGACAAGTGATGTTCTTGATTCTTGTAATCAGAAGTCTACACAACAATGTATGAAGAGTAGGGTCGCCAAATATTTGGATGTTGCAGGGTTACAGCAGCAGAATGGGTTGGTTGAGGAGACGAAAGTGACACTCTTAGATAAGGTACGTTGTTTTCTGATTCAGTCTGGTCTGTCCAAGAGTTTTTGGACAGAGGATACAACCACGTCTACATATCTAGATAATAGGTCACCATCAGCAGCGATTGGATTCAAGAAGACTATAGATATGTTAGGGTTTTTTGGTTGGCTTGCTAGTATTGAGCAAGGGATGCTTGAACCGGTTAAGGTCAAGTGCATATTCCTGGGATACCGTAAAGGTATGAATGCTGATCAACTTTGGAGGTGAGATGACGTTACTTCAAAGGGAGTGCTTTACAGGAATATAGGTTTCAATGAAAGTGGGCAATACAAGAAAACTTTCATTGGTTCTGGTGTATGTACAAGTTCAGTGCAGGTGTTGCAAGGAGTTGAGTTTGAGGTGGAATATTGGGAGGATCATGCATTTGAGGTGGAACCTCAGGAGAATGTTGATCATGTAGATGTTTCAAAGAGAGTACAAACTCAAGATTTGATATACTATCATCTAGCATGTCATAGGAAGCAACACTTAGCACGGGAACTATTCAAATATAGAGAAGACATTAATGATGCTGCAGTCGAGAAGATATTTGCACACGAGTCATTGACTTTCAATGATATAGTTGCTTGTGAGGTTCTTTCTAAATGGATGGCTGGATTGAAGGAAGAAATGGATTCTCGGTTACATGTGCATGTGCTCAGCAACGGTTGCAGGAAAAGCAGGTGACGACAGATACGGTTATTACTGGGAGGATACACTAGGTATGTTCATACATCTATTTCTCTATATAGATTGTATGGTATTTTCTTGCGGATGCAAGGCTGAGATCTCGGTTACCAAGGGTTTGCTGGTTAAAGCAAAGGAAATTATACTTGGTATTATGATCATCAGGAGTCAGAGTGGTAATACTCTGAGGGTGTCACGGTCCATGTTGACAACAAAAAGTTGGTACAAACTTCGTTGAAGGGACACTTCATACTGTCGTTGGAGTTAGTCTATCAGGGGGCTGTGATGTGGAAAAGAATGGTAAGTGGTCATATATATATGCGGTTGGAAGCCAGGAGTATCAAACGGTCTGTACGAGACCTGACATGACATCGGCAGGTGTGGTATGTTGGATAGGTTTGATCGTGGATTACAGACTTACGTACATGTTTTTGTGGATTTTGACTACACCATGGGTAGATCGATCATTGTCATGGGTAGATCAATCACAAGGTACGGGTTCATGATACATGGATGTGCAGGAAGCTGAAAAGCTAAGATGTTGCACATAATGGCTTTGTCAACAACTGAAGCGGCATATATGACACTTACGGAGGCTGCTAAGGAGGCTGTTTGACTAAAGAGACTCTTGATAGAGTCAGGTACTAAACTAAGATTAGTAGCGGTTGTTGCTACTGGTGCCTTGACGAAGGCGATCCCGGGCCGAGGTTCCAGCACACTGGTTGAAGTTGCTGCATATCGGAGAAGGCTAATATGATACTAAGGTGGAATTTGTTAATATTAGTATGCATATTAGTCGATAGTTTAGGGGTCTAATTGTTACCTTAGTTTATGTAATAGTCAAATAAGGAATGTATATGTCGGTGCATAGATCTATATATATACCATAGGGTCGGGTCTCTTAAACTAAGCCTAGGATAGGAGTCGACTGTGGTATCTCTTTGTAGCTGGTTTCAACTCTTACACGAGTTGGTTTTCTCCCCCTCATCTCTACAATAAAGAGATGAGGGGAGGGTCATTGTAAACGCATTCTTTATCAATAAACTAATCGGGAATATTAGGGACATACTTTGTGGGTGTACTTTTCTATCGATACTTCTAAGATCGTAGTTATTCGCATCTAGTTAACCAGGTTGTAGTCGAATTACTACAAGTGGTATCAGAGCTTTGGTCTCGATGTCACTGGTTACTAGGAATCGATCGAAGGGTTTTGGTGTTTAGGTTATCGAGAACATCAAGGAAGCAGCAGGTATCGACATAAAAGGGTTTTTCCTTCTTCAGATCTCCAAGGTGCCAAAGGATCGGTGTTAATTTTTTGCATCGATTTTGATTTGGTGGTTGTTGGTTTTTCGGTCAATGAAGATCAACAGAGATTCGACCATTGTTTTTTTTTGTATCTGGTGTTATCAAGGGAAGAAGAAGAGAAGAAAGTCAAATACGGGGAGTAATATATTGGGCCAAAAATCCAAAATATAAAGGTTGTTTTTATTCTTGGATTAAAGAAACATATTGGGCCTATTTTTGTTTTTTTTTTAAAAATAAAAAGATAATATTATTACTTCGAGTATTTTAAACACAAGGGGACTTCGTAATTCGTGATTGTGAGGTTTAAAATATCACAAGGTTTAGCGAATTATCGAACGGGACTTTGTTAGTTTGTGATTGTGGGGTTTTTCACAAGGTTTAGCAAACTAATAAAGGGGCTTTGTCGGTTTGTGATTGTGAGGTTTTTCACAAGGTTTAGCAAATCAACAAAGGGATAAAGAAGCGTTCAAGACTTGTCGAGGTTGCAAGATTTCTTAGGTTATTAGAGATCGGTTTGCAAAATTAAAAGTACGACAAGGGTTACTTCAAAAGGCATCGGGTACTTTCTTGATTCAAGGATTGTCGATTTGTTGGATAGGTTAATTTTCAAGGTTAAATCGATATTTGAGTAAGAAAGTGTTTTCTTTTGAAGGGTTACTTGGTTTGATCGATTGCTGAGATTTTATCTTAGGGTTATATCGATAAATCAAGGGGTGTTTTATACACGGGATACTTTGTTAGATCGTGGTTTTGTATAGGTAAATTCATAAAAGGTTAAACGGTTAGCAAAGGGTTAAAATAAGATGACGCTGAGCAATTTGACATCGAGAAATTCGACGGGAAGAATGACATTGGGTTGTGGCAGGTAAGGATGAAGGCTTTGCTGGAACATCTCGAATCAGATGCAGCATTGGAGGAATTACCCGCCACCACAATAGTGGCTTACGATAACGTCATTCAGAAAAAGGCTTACAGCGCATTGATCTTGTGTTTGGATGATCGGGTCCTACGGGAGATCACCAAGGAGACGACTGCATCGGGGATTTGGAAAAAGTTAGAGACTTTATACATGACAAAGTCTTTAGCTAATCGTTTTTACTTGAAGAAAAAGTTATATACTTTTCAAATGCATCAAGGTAAGAGTCAGTCTGAACATATTGATGAGTTTCACAAGCTCGTAGGTGACTTAGCGGCTATAGATACTGTTATATCGGATGAGGATCAGGCATTATTATTACTCACATCTTTCCCATCATCTTACGATAATATCGTGGAGACTTTGCTATATGGTCGGGATATTTTGAAGCTAGAAGACGTGGTCGCGACACTTATTTCTAGGGAACTTCAGAAGATGACGGAAGCAAAGGGGGGTGGTGGTGAAGGGTTGTATATGAGGGAGAGATCTGGTCATATGGAGCAGGGTGCAAATAGTTCGTGGTCAAGGTCACAAGGAAGGAACGACAAACTCAGGTGTTATATATGTCAGTCTGAGGATCATTTAAAGATTGTGGGGTTTTTCATAAGGTTTAGCAAACTAATAAAGGGGCTTTGTCGGTTTGTGATTGTGAGGTTTTTCACAAGGTTTAGCAAATCAACAAAGGGATAAAGAAGCATTCAAGACTTGTCGAGGTTGCAAGATTTCTTAGGTTATTAGAGATCGGTTTGCAAAATTAAAAGTACGACAAGGGTTACTTTAAAAGGCGTCGGGTACTTTCTTGATTCAAGGGTTGTCGATTTGTTGGATAGGTTAATTTTCAAGGTTAAATCGATAATTGAGTAAGAAAGTGTTTTCTTTTGAAGGGTTACTTGGTTTGATCGATTGCTGAGATTTTATCTTAGGGTTATATCGATAAATCAAGGGGTGTTTTATACACGGGATACTTTGCTAGATCGTGGTTTTGTGTAGGTAAATTCACAAAAGGTTAAACAGTTAGCAAATGGTTAAAATAAGATGACGCTGAGCAATTTGACATCGAGAAATTCGATGGGAAGACTGACTTTGGGTTGTGGCAGGTAAGGATGAAGGCTTTGCTGGAACATCTCGAATCAGATGCAGCATTGGAGGAATTACCCGTCACCACAATAGTGGCTTACGATAACGTCATTCAGAAAAAGGCTTACAGCGCATTGATCTTGTGTTTGGATGATCGGGTCCTACGGGAGATCACCAAGGAGACGACTGCAGCGGGGATTTGGAAAAAGTTAGAGACTTTATACATGACAAAGTCTTTAGCTAATCGTTTGTACTTGAAGAAAAAGTTATATACTTTTCAAATGCATCAAGGTAAGAGTCAGTCTGAACATATTGATGAGTTTCACAAGCTCGTAGGTGACTTAGCGGCTATAGATACTACTATATCGGATGAGGATCAGGCATTATTATTACTTACATCTTTCGCATCATCTTACGATAATATCGTGGAAACTTTGCTATATGGTCGGGATATTTTGAAGCTAGAAGACGTGGTCGCGACACTTAATTCTAGGGAACTTCAGAAGATGACGGAAGCAAAGGGGGGTGGTGGTGAAGGGTTGTATGTGAGGGAGAGATCTGGTCATATGGAGCAGGGTGCAAATAGTTCGTGGTCAAGGTCACAAGGAAGGAACGACAAACTCAGGTGTTATATATGTCAGTCTGAGGATCATTTGAAGATTGTGGGGTTTTTCACAAGGTTTAGCAAACTAATAAAGGGGCTTTGTCGGTTTGTGATTGTGAGGTTTTTCACAAGGTTTAGCAAATCAACAAAGGGATAAAGAAGCGTTCAAGACTTGTCGAGGTTGCAAGATTTCTTAGGTTATTAGAGATCGGTTTGCAAAATTAAAAGTACGACAAGGGTTACTTCAAAAGGCGTCGGGTACTTTCTTGATTCAAGGGTTGTCGATTTGTTGGATAGGTTAATTTTCAAGGTTAAATCGATATTTGAGTAAGAAAGTGTTTTCTTTTGAAGGGTTACTTGGTTTGATCGATTGCTGAGATTTTATCTTAGGGTAATATCAATAAATCAAGGGGTGTTTTATACACGGGATACTTTGCTAGATCGTGGTTTTGTGTAGGTAAATTCACAAAAGGTTAAACGGTTAGCAAAGGGTTAAAATAAGATGACGCTGAGCAATTTGACATCGAGAAATTCGATGGGAAGAATGACTTTGGGTTGTGGCAGGTAAGGATGAAGGCTTTGCTGGAACATCACGAATCAGATGCAGCATTGGAGGAATTACACGCCACCACAATAGTGGCTTACGATAACGTCATTCAGAAAAAGGCTTACAGCGCACTGATCTTGTGTTTGGATGATCGGGTCCTACGGGAGATCACCAAGGAGACGACTGCAGCGGGGATTTGGAAAAAGTTAGAGACTTTATACATGACAAAGTCTTTAGCTAATCGTTTGTACTTGAAGAAAAAGTTATATACTTTTCAAATGCATCAAGGTAAGAGTCAGTCTGAACATATTGATGAGTTTCACAAGCTCGTAGGTGACTTAGCGGCTATAGATACTGCTATATCGGATAAGGATCAGGCATTATTATTACTCACATCTTTCCCATCATCTTACGATAATATCGTGGAGACTTTGCTATATGGTCGGGATATTTTGAAGCTAGAAGACGTGGTCGCGACACTTAATTCTAGGGAACTTCAGAAGATGACAGAAGTAAAGGGTTCATTAGTGGTACTATCAGGAACCAGAAGGGCTAATTGCGTATATACCCTGAACGGTCAGGCTATGACCGTGAAGAGAATGAAGGGTAGGAAGCAGTTAGAAAAATTTCAGACTGGGTGGAAGATCAAGACAAGTGATGTTCTTGATTCTTGTAATCAGAAGTCTACACAACAATGTATGAAGAGTAGGGTCGCCAAATATTTGGATGTTGCAGGGTTACAGCAGCAGAATGGGTTGGTTGAGGAGACGAAAGTGACACTCTTAGATAAGGTACGTTGTTTTATGATTCAGTCTGGTCTGTCCAAGAGTTTTTGGACAGAGGATACAACCACGTCTACATATCTAGATAATAGGTCACCATCAGCAGCGATTGGATTCAAGAAGACTATAGATATGTTAGGGTTTTTTGGTTGGCTTGCTAGTATTGAGAAAGGGATGCTTGAACCGGTTAAGGTCAAGTGCATATTCCTGGGATACCGTAAAGGTATGAATGCTGATCAACTTTGGAGGTGAGATGACGTTACTTCAAAGGGAGTGCTTTACAGGAATATAGGTTTCAATGAAAGTGGGCAATACAAGAAAACTTTCATTGGTTCTGGTGTATGTACAAGTTCAGTGCATGTGTTGCAAGGAGTTGAGTTTGAGGTGGAATATTGGGAGGATCATGCATTTGAGGTGGAACCTCAGGAGAATGTTGATCATGTAGATGTTTCAAAGAGAGTACAAACTCAAGATTTGATATACTATCATCTAGCATGTCATAGGAAGCAACACTTAGCACGGGAACTATTCGAATATAGATAAGACAGTAATGATGCTGCTTTTGCAGTTGCTGCCGTGGAGAAGATATTTGCACACGAGTCATTGACTTTCAATGATATAGTTGCTTGTGAGGTTCTTTCTAAGTGGATGGCTGGATTGAAGGAAGAAATGGATACTCGGTTACATGTGCATGTGCTCAGCCACGGTTGCAGGAAAAGCAGTGACGACAGAGATGGTTATTACTGGGAGGATACACCAGGTATGTTCATACGTCTATTTCTCTATATAGATTGTATGGTATTTTCTTGCGGATGTAAGGCTGAGATCTCAGTTACCAAGGGTTTGCTGGTTAAAGCAAAGGAAATTATACTTGGTATTATGATCATCAGGAGTCAGAGTGGTAATACTCTGAGGGTGTCACGGTCCATGTTTACAATGAAAAGTTGGTACAAACTTCGTTGAAGAGACACCTCATACTGTCGTTGGAGTTAGTCTATCAGGTGGCTGTGATGTGGAAAAGAATGGTAAGTGGTCATATATATATATATATATATATATATATATATATATATATATATATATATATGCGGTTGGAAGCCAGGAGTATCAAATGGTCTGCACGAGAACTGACATGACATCGACAAGTGTGGTATGTTGGATAGGTTTGATCGTGGATTACAGACTTACGTACAGGTTTTTGTGGATTTTGACTACACCATGGGTAGATCGATCACTGTCATGGGTAGATCAATCACAAGGTACGAGTTCATGATACATGGATGTGCAGGAAGCTGAAAAGCTAAGATGTTGCACATCATGGCTTTGTCAACAACTGAAGCGGCGTATATGACACTTACGGAGGCTGCTAAGGAGGCTGTTTGACTAAAGAGACTCTCGATAGAGTCAGGTACTAAACTAAGATTAGTAGCGGTTGTTGCTACTGGTGCCTTGACGAAGACGATCCTGGTCCGAGGTTCCAGCACACTGGTTGAAGTTGCTGCATATCAGAGAAGGCTAATATGATACTAAGGTGGAAATTGTTAATATTAGTATGCATATTAGTCGATAGTTTAGGGGTCTAATTGTTACCTTAGTTTATGTAATAGTCAAATAATGAATGTATATGTCGGTGCATAGATCTATATATATATATCATAGGGTCGGGTCTCTTAAACTAAGCCTAGGATAGGAGTCGACTGTGGAATCTCTTTGTAGCAGGTTTCAACTCTTACACGAGTTGGTTTTATCCCCCTCATCTCTACAATAAAGAGATGAGGGGGAGGGTCATTGTAAACGCATTCTTTCAATAAACTAATCAGGAAACGATTAGGGATATTACCTTGTATGGGCGTCAATTACTTTTTTGTTGATTCTGCTGGTGTGTTTGTTATGTTTAGTCATGATATTCGCCTAAGTCGTGTCTAGGGATAGTGTCGGATAGCCTAGTTTCCTAATAGCTATGAATAAAGGTCGATTGGCAATGTCTAAGCCCAACCCAACCCGTAGGACTTGTTATAGTCGGTTCCCCCTCATCTCTATAAAAGGAGGTGAGGGGGAACAAACCAAGTACGCATTCTTTCAATAAACTAATCGGGAAACGATTAGGGATATTACCTTGTGTGGGCGTCGATTACTTTTCTGTCAATTCTGTTGGTGTGTTCTTCGATCATATTATTCCGCATCTAGTTAACTAGGATTGTAGGGATTAAACCCTACAAGTGGTATCAGAGCTTTGGTTCTTCGATTAACTAGTTCCTAGGATCGTTCGGAGAACGTTTTGGTGTTTCTGCTTCGAGAACATCAAAGAGCAGCATCGATCGACTAGAAAAGTTTTTGGTTTTCGAGTTATCGAAGATCAAAGGATTTATCTGTGTTTTTTTTCTTGGACGCCATTGTTATTCACCAAAGAAGGTGGTGTTTATTGTGTGTCGGCGTTGACAAAGAAGAAGAAAGTAAAAAACAATACTATTTTACCTAAAGAAAATACCACGAATCAAAAGATTTGTTATTGGGCCAGGTTTTTTCTCTTCGGAAGAATATTGGGCCAACACTTATATTGTTTGCTTATTGTTTTGTTTTTAATAAAACAAAAGAAAAAAGGTATTTTGTGGTATACATAGTATTTTACACAAGGGGACTTCGTAATTCGTGATTGTGAGGTTTAACGTATCACGAGGTTTAGCGAATTATCGAAGGGACTTTGTTATTTTGTGATTGTGAGGTTTTATCACAAGGTTTAGCAAATTAACAAAGGGACAAAGAATGACGGGAGCCAAGTTTGACATCGAGAAATTCGATGGAACTAGTGATTTCGGGTTATGGAGAATCAAGATGCATGCTTTATTAATCCAGAACAGATGCGAAGCAGCTCTGGAGGTTTTACCCGCGACTATGGAAGCTGAAGAGAAATCTAAGCTTGACAAGAAAGCTCACAGTGCCATGATTTTGTGTTTAGGTAACAAGGTCCTGAGACAGGTTACCGGGGAGACGACTGCAGCAGGGGTTTGGTCAAAGCTCGAGTCTTTGTACATGACAAAGTCATTGGCCAACAAGTTGTACCTGAAGAAGAAGTTGTATACATTCTACATGCCGACTGGACGAAAGATTTCTGAGCATATAGATGAGTTCAACAAAATCGTTCTTGATTTAGCAAATATTGAGGTAAATTTTGAAGATGAAGATCTTGCTTTATTGTTACTCACGTCTTTACCAGCATCATACGAACACTTTATGGATACCTTGCTTTATGGACGGGAAGATTTGACTTTGGAGAACGTGATGGCCACACTAAATTCAAAGGAAATCAAATAAAGGTTCAAGGCGAAGGGGGATGATGGTGAAGGGTTATATGTGAGGGGAAGAACTGATCGCAGGAATTTGCATCAAACAAAGGGAAAGTCAAGATCGAAGTCTCGAGGTGGAAGACTCAAATTCTTTATTTGCCAATCTGAGGAGCACTTGAGAAGAGACTGTCCGAAGAACAATCGTAAGAAGTCAAAAGGTTACGTCAAAAAAGATGATCAACCAAGCTCCATTGGTTCGATTTACGATGATTCTGAGGTGATGATGGTGATGAGTGCAGAAAGACTGCAAGACTGGATCATGGATTCGGGAGGTTCATATCACATGTCACCCAGGTTAGATGTAATTTTTGATTTTTTGGAATGCGCTGGGGGCATCGTACTGTTGGGCGACAACAGGGAGTGCAAGATCAAGGGTATTGGCAAGGTAAAGGTACAACTAAAAGATGGGTCAAGTTTTGTGTTCCACAATGTCAAGTACATTCCTGAACTGAAAAGAAACTTGATATCGCTGGGAACTCTTGAAAAAGAGGGATATACCGTAAAATTGCAGTCGGGCAAAATTAAGGTGATTAATGGTTCTAGGGTTATTATATCTGGAACCAGAAGGGAGAACTGCGTGTACTCTTTGGATGGCCATGCATTGGCCGGTGAGCTTAATGCTAGTGTTGAAGAAAAAAGACAGTCTTGTGCAGGTTTAGCATAAAAGACTGGGACATATCAGTGAGGCGGGACTACACGTGCTGGAAAAGCAGGGTTTGTTTGGCAAGAAGAGTCTAGGTAAGCTCGATTTTTGTGAGAATTATGTTATGGGAAAGTCACATCGAGTCCGTTTCGGTGTAGGAAGGCACACTACTCAGGGAGTGATAGACTAAGTTCATTCAGACTTATGGGGTCCATCTTAGGAGGAATCATTAGGAGGTAAGAGGTATTTCTTATCTATAGTTGATGATTATTCCAGGAGGGTATGGGTTTATGTTCTCAGGTTCAAACACGAAGCATTTGGGAAGTTCAAAGAGTGGAAGCAGTTAGTAGAAAATTAGACTAGGAGGACGGTTAAGAAGCTTAGGACGGATAATGGTCTTGAGTTTTGTAACCAGGAGTTTAATCAGCTATGCACCGAGAGTGGGATTGCTAGATATTTGACAGTTGCCAGGACGCCGCAGCAGAATGGGTTAGTAGAACGGATGAATAGAACTCTCATGGACAAGGTACGCTGGTTATTAATACAGTCTGGATTGCCCAAGACCTTCTGGGCGGAAGCGACATGTACGGCCGCATATCTTATAAATAGGTCACCATCGATAGCGATTGAGAAGAAGACACCTATAGAGATGTGGTCGGGACATCTTAGTGATTATGGGATGTTGAGAGTTTTCGGTTGTGTCACGTATTCACACGTTAAACAAGGTAAGCTCGAGCCGAGAGCTGTAAAATGTGTTCTTTTGGGGTATCCTGAAGGTATGAAGGGGTACAGACTATATAGGCTTGATAAAGAATCGCCTAAAATAGTCACAAGCAGGAACGTAGTCTTCAATGAAAGTGTCATGTACAAAGACACGTTGAAGGATACTGGTGCAGGTAAAGATAAGTCTGTTGAGGAATTACAGGTTGAGGTGGAACTGCATAGGTTAAATAATCATACGCCTGAGGAAGACCAGACAGGTCAGGAAGATCAAACAGGTCAGGAAGATCTGTCAGATCAGGAAGACCATACAAATCAGGAAGATGGCTATGATGAAGATGCAGGGGTTCAAGAAATTGCTCAACCACCGGATCTCACAGATTATCAATTGGTTCGAGATAGAGTGCCAAGGACAAGAACGAAACCGGCGAGGTTTCGGGATGAGAGTAATATGGTTGCTTACGCGTTTGCTGCAGCAGAGGAAGAAGATACTCATGAACCATTGACATACCAGGAAGCAGTTGCTTGTGAAGAAAATTCTAAGTGGAAAGCTGCTATGAAAGATGAGATGGATTCTCTGAGGAAGAACAAGACCTGGGTGTTAGAAGATCATCCAGTTGGGCAAAAGCTGGTGAGCTACAAATGGTTGTACAAAATAAAGGAAGGGATTGAAGGTGTTCAAAAGCCTAGGTACAAGGCAAGTTTGGTGGCTCGTGGATTCACACAAAGGGCAGGTATTGATTACAATGAAGTATTTTCACCGGTAGTTTGACACACATCTATTCGGGTTATACTTGCATTGACTGCGTGTAAAGATTATGAGCTGGAGCAGCTTGATGTAAAGACGGCGTTTTTACATGGAAATCTTGAAGAGGTGATCTACATGAGGAAACCAACGGGATTTGAACAAGGTAACAAGGTATGTTTGTTAAAGAAATCTCTTTATGGTTTGAAGCAGTCACCTAGGTAATGGTACAAGAGGTTCGATGAGTATATGCTGAGCAACGGGTTTAAGCGTAGCAGTTACGACAACTGCGTATATTACAGGTTTTATGCACCAGGGGAGTATATCTATCTATTGTTATATGTAGACAATATGCTGATTGCTTGTAAAAGCAAGGCTGAGATCGCGGCTACCAAGTCTTTGCTTAAAAGGGAGTTCGACATGAAAGAGCTCGGGGAAGCAAAGAAGATTCTTGGTATGGAGATCTTCAGGGATCGGAGTCGCAAGATTCTGAGGGTGTCACAATCCGGGTACGTTTCTAAAGTTTTAAGCAGGTTTAGAATGGACAATGGGAAGTCGGTTCAGACACCATTGGGTGGGCACTTCAAGCTGTCGTTGAAGGATTGCCCGGTTAGGGATTGTGATGTTGAAAGAATGAATAGGGTGCCGTATGCAAATGCGGTTGGGAGCTTATTGTACTTGATGGTGTGCACGAGGCCAGACATAGCGTATGCAGTAAGTGTAGTTAGCAGATATTTGGCGAATCCCGGTAAACTCCATTGGAAAGCAGTGAAGTGGATTATGAAATATTTGCAGGGCACTGTAAACGTGGGTTTGGTGTATGGGACAAATCGTGGAAACCATGTGGACGTAACAGGTTTTGTTGATTCATACTACGCTAAGGATCCGGAAAAAGGTAGGTCTCTCACTGGTTATGCATTTTTAGTACAAGGATGTGTTGTAAGCTGGAAGGCAACGCTACAACACGTGGTGGCTCTTTCAACTACAGAGGCAGAGTATGTGGCCCTTACGGAGGCTGTGAAGGAAGCTATTTGGCTAAGGAGACTCTTGGAAGAGTTGGGCGTGAAGCTCAACACTGTTGCAGTTAATTGTGATTATCAGGGCGCGATTCACTTATCGCGGAATCATGTTTTTCATGAAAGGACTAAGCACATTAATGTGCGTTATCACTTTATCAGAGAAGTCTTGGAAGCAAAGACGGTTAAAGTTCTGAAGGTGGGTATTGAAACACAATGCTGCGGATGCCTTGACGAAGGTGGTACCTGGACGCAAGTTACAACACTGCCTGAAATTGCTGAGTGTTGGGATAGGCTAATATATGCCTAAGGTAGAAATTGTTATGTTTAGTCATGATATTCGTCTAAGTCGTGTCTAGGGATAGTGTCGAATAGCCTAGTTTCCGAATAGCTATGAATAAATGTCGGTTGGCAATGTCTAAGCCCAGCCCGACCCGTAGGACTTGTTATAGTCGGTTCCCCCTCATCTCTATAAAAGGAGGTGGGGGAAACAAACCAAGTACGCATTCTTTCAATAAACTAATCGGGAAACGATTAGGGATACTACCTTGTGTGGGCGTCGATTACTTTTCTGTCGATTCTGCTGGTGTGTTCTTCGATTATTTTATTCCGCATCTAGTTAACCAGGATTGTAGGGATTAAACCCTACACTTACAAACTTTTATAATGTTACACCATACACTATATTGGTTACCACTTAAATTTTTCCCCGTCGTTCCACCCCTACCCCTTATAGACTCTTTATGACTTTAACCCAAATCGCATCTCTCTCAGACCGGAATCTCCACCACCATTTTGCCATAAGTGCCCAGTTAGTTGCCTTGAGAGTGCCTATATTTAGACCCCCACCCCGTGACTAGATAATACCTTTTCCCATTTAATCCAAGCAACTCTTTTGGATTCCCCATTTCCCCCGCCACAAAAGAAATCTCTCATCACACTCTCTAATATATTTAACACACTCATCGGGGCACGAAACAACGAGAAAAAGTACAATGATAAACTACCAAGGACATATTTTACCAAAGTCAATCTACCATCAAACAAAATAACCCTCGCTTTCCAACTCGCCAATTTATTCTTAAACTTTTGCACTAAAATATTCTAGTTTTCTACTCTTCCCATATTGTATCCCACTGGCAGCCCGAGATAATAGAATGGAAGAGAACCAGGACGACACCTGAGACTTGTTGCCCACCCATCAACTTCTTCCATCTCCACATCAATCCCATACAGAATACTTTTGTTTAGATTAACTTTTAGTCCAGAAGCCATCTGAACACATTTAAGTAGCTTCATTAAACTAATAGCATTCCTTCTATTCCAATCCCCCAACAAAAATCTTATCATCCGCGTATTGCAAATGTGATATCTCAATATCATTAGAACCTACTTTAACACCCTCAAAAAGACCATCTCAAGCAGCCTCTTGCATTGCAACATTAAGACTTTCGGCTACAATAAGAAACAAAAAACGGCCACAAAGGATCTCCTTGTCTAAACCCCGTTTCCAACACAAACTCTTTCGTCGGCGAGCCATTGACAAGAACCGAAGACGTTGCTGATTCCAAGCAGGCCCGAATCCAACCACACCGTTTCCTACCGAACCCTATTTGTTGCATTGTATCATCCAAAAACTCCTAGTTAACGCAATCATATGCTTTCTCGAAGTCTACTTTAAAAATCAGACATCTTTTCTTTGATTTCTTAATAAACTCCACTACTTCATTAATGACCAAAACGCCATCGAGAATGAAGCGATCTTTAATGAAAGCGCTTTGAACCTCCCCAATTAAATTGTTCTTTACTTTTTTTAACCATTCTGCTAAAGTCTTAGCGATGATCTTATAATAACTACTAATAAGACTGATAGGACGGAACTCGCCAAGACAAATAGGATCCACCACCTTAGGTATAAGAGCTATAAAAGAAGTGTTACACCCCTGCTAATCTTTCCTTCGTCCCAAAACCACTTCAATTCCGTAAGTAGCTTTTCCTTTATTATCTCCCAGCAATGCTTAAAAAAACAAAATTGAAACCATCCGGGTCGGGGGCTTTGGAACGACCACAAGCTTTAACCGTGGTCGGGGCTTCTAACATACTTTCCTCATATTGAGATAACCTTTTGAAGTGGTCGCTTACAAAACGTGGGCGATTAGTATTTGTTACCTTGAACATTCCTTGAATGTAATTGAAAACAGTTTGCTTTATGTCCTCTGGATTTATGTTACATACTACATCTACCATAAGGCCCGTAAAACCATTTTTTCGATATCGTTTCCACACCATTGAATGAAAAAATTTAGAGTTCTCATCACCCTCTTCATACCGTTTTACCTTTGCTTTCTGTCTTAACATCTTTGCTTTAATCCCGTCTTTTTCGATCCAGTTCAGACGGGCTCTCTTCCATGTTTCTATATCTTCCATCTCAAGCGATCTCTGTAAGTTTATGGACTTATATTTAATAGTCATGTGATAGGATCGAACTCGAGATTACGGGATTGCACACAATACGTAAAGAGTTAATTTAATTAATAAATATATTTATTGTATTTATTAATTTTTTTAATAAATATATATTTATGTATTTATTAAATTAAACCGCGACATAACTTTAACGATCGTTAATTAATTAATAGTTAAGTTTTAACGAGTGTTAAATAACTATATAGTAAGTAAATATAAAGAAAGAAGTTTAGAAGATTCTAGAACACCCCTAAAGGGGGTTTGGTCGGTCGGTTATAGAGGAAAAAGGAAGGGGAAAAACTTCCTTTTATTTGTTTTTGGATACAAGCTTATCCCTATATAAACAATCCTTCTCCTCATAATTCAAGACACAATAAATCTTTCCCCTCTCTTCTCTTTTGGTCGATCGCAATATTAAACCACAAAGGGGGTTTGGTTGGTTTTCTTGGTTGATTGTTTTACTTACAATCTAGTCCTAGCCCCTATCTAGGGTTGTTGGGTAGATTATATACAAGCGTTGTAGCTCGGTTTTCATGTGCTAGAATCATGGTTAGCTCGTTGTATTACGTGTGTGCAAGATCGTAATATAGTCTTACTTTAGACTATATCTTGGTGATATACGGTATAAGCCCGAATTGGTGATCCGTTCTTCGTCTTGTGGATTTGCTTTAACATAAAGGTATGTAACCCTAATTCGATTAATTATAATTGTGTTATTATTATGATCTTGTTAAATCGCTTCCGTTATATGTGCTTTGGTCTCGTTTAGGGTTTTATATAATTGTTATGATGTTAATAAACCTTCAGTGGTATCAAAGAGTCGTTTTAACATGTTATAATTATTGAAAATCTAAAGTTTTTTTACTAACAATGTTTTGAGTTAAAACTACATGTTTTTTAGGTTTTTCTTAAAATTAGGGTTTTGTTTTTTAAAATTAGGGTTATTTTTGGCCGAATTTTATATATATAAAAAAAGAATTGTTTTGAACCCTAAATTACATGAGAGATAATTTTAGATTAAATTGCATGATTAATTGTTATGTCATGTATGGTTACGATCCATAGAGATTTAATTGTTAAGATTTGTGGGGAATCCATGATAACGTGCATGTTTTCATGGATCGTAAAATTATATGTTTATATGATTTTATGTGCTACGTGATTATTTGATTCAATAAATCTAGAATTAGGGAAGACTTTTATATTAATATAAAGACCTAGATTTGATGATTAATGAATAAATCGTATGCATGTGGCTATTTGATTTATTTGTTGCACATATAAATTATTATTATGTGTTTATGATTTAGTTTTTTTCTTGTTTATATAAAAAAAATTGTTGAATTGTTGTGAACAAGGTTTTTTAGAAAAAAATTAATATGGACTAAATCATATTAAAATAATGATTTGTTAGAGATTTAAATTACATAAGATTACGTTGATTGGTGAATTGCAATAATAATCTTACGGCCTACTCCTTTTGAAAAACTATAAAGTGGGTATAACGCATCGCTGGTCATGTACCCGGTTAAGGAAGGAGGTGTTATGCCATTAGTCGCTGACCAAATTCCCGGCTCCCCTGTGCGTCAAATTGAAATTACCTACTATTATTAATTGAATTATACCTTAAGGGTGATTTATCACAAATTCACATATGAAACACAATGAATAAGGGTATTGCTTTGTGCGTAGCCGAGTTCTAGCAAAAGTACGTTGTGAATAGTTGTGGGTAAATTGTTTAATTGGTTTAACCAATACCGTAAAATAATTTATGAAGAAATTTAATCTCGTGAAAATTTTTACTAAATATTTTATTAAGCTTATGCTATGGAGTTGTATGCATGCTTCTCCATACATTGATTTTGACATCGGAAATGTATACCCTTAAAATTTAAGTCGAATGCTCCTAATTGACGAACACTATAAATTACTTCGTCATCAAATGAGATTTTTGGGTGATGTTGTGATGGAGAGAAAACTTTTCGTAGAATGAGAATTCGTATGATGGTTTTACGTTACTCATATTATACGACTTTATTAAGTTACTCATTAAGATCTGGAAACTTAAGGCATTCAGAAGGGATGAAACATGTTTACAATGCAAAACGTTCTTTTGGCAATGTAAAACCCTTAAATATCTAGAAATTGCAAATTGTTTGTCAATTATTCTTCGACAAGTTACTATGTTGAATACATTCATTACTAGCAAATCAACTGATGTAATGGGTTTATGTCAATATGGATTCTAGTTTCAAGAAAAAATTTATGGTTATTATTACCGGGGTAATTTTATTTTCTTGAAAGTTTTTGTTATCAAAAATACTAAAATTGAATTTTGTAAATTCTTTTACAATGTATTAATGTAACGTTGCACCGTAAACGTGGTTTAGTCATTCATTTATTGATCTACAAACCATATGGTTGAGGCTAGAGTCAATTTACAATGAAAAGATAAACCTAAACTCTTTTCCATGAGTGAAGAAGGAGTAATAAGAATTTTAGAAATGTCTAATTCTATACATAACTCATAGCAAAACTTTAATGGTTAAGAAAATACATATTTTGAGTTATTACATTTTAAGAATGGTTAACGCTAATGGGTAAAAGAAAAACTAGCATATTTTATCTAGTAGTTGTGCTTTGACTGTTTATAGGCACTACATACCATTGTGGGGTCGGTAGACCTATTAAGGAAGAAATTGCATGTCAAGTTTTTCAAGTTAAAAGCAATTGATGGATAAGTCATCATTTACAAAGTAGAGTACACTCTTAAACACTACATGTAAATTGTTACGAATGTGTAAGTAATTGTTACGAATGTGTTTTTCAAAAGTGTAAGAAAGTAAACACAACACTAATTATTTTCACCGATTATGAAACATTTTTAGTGTTATCAAATTTAGTGCGAGAATTGTGTTGTATTACTGAACTCAAGGTCATTTAAACATTCTCTAATTCAGTGGGAGTTACAAGCTTTGTTGTCTTGGTAATTGTTAGGCCAATGAAAGTTTTAACTATGGCCCAGACTAGATTTGTTTAAATTAGACTAAGTGTTACTGATCGTTGAGAGGATCAGCAACAGAGACCAGACCAGCGGAAGGAAAAGCCTCAGTTGGTACACCAGGAACATTCAAGTCAAAGACAACGTCAGAGAAGTCGAAGACAATCTGAAGTCATACTTACCAGCAATTATGAATAGCTGGGATGTAGAAGGAATATGCTGGTGTTCAAGGATCTCTGAGTTGACAATACTCAGAGATCACTTAAGAACCCTAGAAGTTTGATACAAGCAAAGCTTGTCCAATCCTTTATAGTTTAGGCGGGAGAATCTACCAAGTGTTTTGAGCGGGACAAAACAAGAGATTCAAGATAAAGCCTAGTACGACCTAGTGGGACAAAAGGTGAACAATTGGCAGACCTGTTCACGTAAAGTTGTTTAAAGGTATGTCACGATTTGGACATGCATTTAATATGTTGTACTCTTCCATTTAGAAGATGACACGTATCAACTACTCCCACTAAGGAAGCAACCTCGTACCACTATAAATAGGAGTGAGAAAGAAGAGTTAAGGCAACCCTTGTGCCTGGATAAATTATCTAAGTTCTTTCTCTCTTTGGAACCACTGAGCCCTCAGCTGTCTACCAGCGTCTCATAGGTTCCCTTGTAAACTTGAGTCTCGAATCAAGTTTACTTGTTCTAGGGTTCAATTCTTATTGTCATTCAACGGGTGTATTCATAGCACTTTGTAATACTTTGTTTATAATAGTTAATAAAGCATTACGCGTTTGAAAAGTATTTCGTTGTGTTTTAGTGTTTATACGAGTTATAGTTTCGACAATTGTTATATTAAGGGACTTACAATTGGTATCAGAGCGGTTTGATTTATAAAACCTTTTATAAACCGTTCTTGTTTTTAAAATAAAGATCCTAATATAACTTAAACTATGCCTCCTATACCACCACCCTTTGGTCAAACCAGTCAAGGTACCACTTCGACCAACGCACCGGCCACCACATCTACTACCATGCCTACACCGGTTGTAAGCACTGGTAATAATGATGATGACCTTCCCCAACTTCTTGATGTTCGTGGGGGGTCACATGTGTCCAATGTTCCAGCGTTTGATGAAGAAGATTTTTCAAGTTGGAAAAGTGAATTTCTTATATATTTAGATGGCTTAGAACCTTTCTTGATAGAAATCTTAGAAAATGGTCTCTATGTACCACTGCTCGTTTCCTCTACCCCTGAGAGACCCATCAAGAAGCCTGTTAAGCAATGGTCTCTAGCGGATAGACGTCTGGCTAACCAGGACAAGAGACTTAAAAGTATCATAGTCTCTTGCCTACCCAAGAACATTATGAAGTCCATTATTAGATGCAGCTCTGCTAAGGATATGTGGACCGAGTTAGTTCTAGGGTATGAAGGTCCAGAGGAAACAAAAGAAACCAAAATCCAAGCCCTTAGACTTAAGTTTAATGCTTTTAAAGCTTTGGAAACAGAAACTGTCGCTCAAACTTATACTAGGCTTAAGATTTTGTTGAATGATTTAGGAAATAATGGAGTTGTTATACCTAAGGCTGAGGTTAATGCTACTTTTGTCAATAGTTTACCTAGAAAATAGCTTAGCCTAAACCAGACCTTAAGAGCAAATAATGCTATCAAAATGATACCTTGGCCCAACTTTTTGGTAGATACAACTATGAAGAAGGCCTAATTGACTCCATTTACAAACCAGAGACTGATTGGTTTACCACCAATATCACTGGTTCAAAAGCTCTTGTTGCTAACCATTCTTTTCAGGATAGCAACTCTGACATAGAAGAGGATACCAGATGCAGTCAAGAATTTCTTGATGAATTGCACGCTGAGTTCCATGACAGAGCTCTCCTAGCTGACCAAAAGAGGTACTACAAGAGATCGGGTAGATTTGGAGCTGCTAAGGTTGATAAATCCAAGGTGTCATACTACACTTGTGGAAAGATTGGTCAATTTCACAAAGATTGTTGGTCAAACAAAACCTCCTCTCCAAGCTTTCCATCATCCAGCAACAACCACAGCAGCAAGAAGAAGTTTTCTACCTCACCTTTCAAGCAGACTTCCCACTCTGACTCAGAGGGAAAGAAGGACTACAAAGTTAAGTATAAAGCCTTGAAAGCTGAGCTGATGAAACTCAACCAAAAGGCTGAAGATGCAGCTAAGAAAAAGGATGTTAAGAAGACTGAAAAGGTCTGATTTCTGCTTCATTTGATTGGGATGATGAACCTCTTACATCTGAGGATGAAGGAACCACTACTGTCAGATCTTTTATGGCAGTCGCTGATGAAGAACCTGCTATGGGAAAGAGTGAAGCAAGATCTGGTCAATGGGTGGACATCACCATGAAAAAGGTACAAAGATTGCTTTCTATGCCTAAAGGTCTTGATCGAGACCATGTCAGTGACTATACCTTAGTTGACCTCCACTTTTTGGAAGAGCAAAGAAAAAACCTTTTAAACATGTTTCATAGTCTTAAAACAGAGTTAAATTTTTGTCAATCTGAGTTGACAAATCTCAAACCTTTTGTGAATCTTGCAAATCAACTTCAAAATGAAGTAATCAAATTGTCCATTGAAAATGAGTCTTTAACTAATGAAAACACTGAACTCAGAAGAAGCATTGAAAAATGGAATTTGGCTTAATCTACAGTGGAAGAAATTGTTAATGCAAGTGATGCCTAAAAACATTATTAGTGTTAACTAATCTTTCTTAGTTTTGATCACAACAAACTATACAACACATTTAGTGTAAAACACAAAATGAATTATTTAACTAACACTATCATCAAGGTAATAATCATATCACTAACCTTTCTTAATCATACTTAGTGATCATCAAAATGATTATTCTTAAAACTCACTTTTGTTAATATGACAAAAGACTTTTTAATAAACTTTCTTTTTTAGAAAATGTTTTATTAAAATGGAAAATGAAAATTTGAAAATAGCATATTCCAAATGCTGTTAGAATATCCTTTGAAGGCTTCAAATACCTCAGATATTCCTTGTAACACTCTAATTTTTCGTAGCGGAAGGGTCTTTCAGAGTGTTACGGGATAGCACAATAACTCCAATCATAGACAACACATAAAAATGGTTGTACAAGGTTTAGCAAACATTCATTCGATAAAAAGGTTTAAAAGCGTACAACAGGTCCCAAATTATACAGGTCATTTATTTTACAAAACACAGATCGAATGAACATTTTTAATATTAAGTGTGGGCCATCAGAGTCGATCTCCATCCGGATTACCTTCAAGCACCTGAGATAAAAACATGCAAAAATCATATCAGCGAATGCCAAGTGAATTCATAGAGTTTAATGAAAACCGTTATATAAAAACAATCATTTACATTCATTTAAAATCAGAACACAAGTATAATATCGGAAGTAAGTCCACATATTGCTAGTCAGACAATATATAAATCAAGCATACATCTGAAACCGTCCATGAGACCGTAGTCTCTATATTACCATGATAGGTAATATATTCATCGTAATAGCGTCGTTGTCGTTTTGTTATTTATGTCTTATATTGTATTAGGATACATGGTATCTGAATTATATATGTTTCATCTGAATTATATAGGTTGTAGGATTATTATTAGCTGCATGACATTGTTACCTTACTGTGAAACAGCGGGCCGCGAACCCGACAAACAATTTGCCCATCTAAGTTAGCGTGTCGTCACAAAAATCACGCTATGGAATCTTCTCATACATAAATTCGCTTACCAATCAATGTGGTACGACGGGGATCAACCGTCAAGGCGCGAACTGGGGTGATCGTCCCCAAATAGTACTATCAAATGCATAAGCGTCTACCAAATCCCGGTAGTTCACAATTCATGCTAATGGGACTTTAAGTGACATAACCTAACTACTAATAATCCTTTTAGTCTCGAATATAGGGTCATAGCATCATTCGGGTCCATATCATTAAGCATACAATCGGGACTACTTGTGTTCTATTTTTATAAAAATCTAGCATGTTATCTCCCTCGCGGGTTTACAAATCATTTTATAAAACATTTAAAAGAGTGCGAGGCTATGAACTCACGTTGTTAATGAAAGGCGGATTATCGGCTACGGGCGTGCTTCGGTCACGGAAACCTATATAAACAATAATCGGTCTTAGACTCGGTCCAATGACTTTTATCAAAATAACAATATACATATGATGATTTTGTACATATGATGATGATCAAGTGGGTTTATACATCCTTGTTTACTCATTTTAGCGTTTACGTTTTGGTAACGTCTTACTAGTTCACTAGTTTTACCGATTTTACCTATTTTAAGTCCATTAAGTCTTTTATAAGTTCTTTAACTTGTTTTTATCCATTTTATACCTATATTATCAGTATATATATACTTTTCATGTTGGGCCCAAATGGGTTAAGCCCAATAAGCTCTTTTTACAAGTTTTTATCTTATTAAGTCCAATTATTAGTCCAATATGTTTAGTTAGCTCGTAAATGTCCGTAATTCTTATAGTTCGGGTTTTATCGGTTTTTACTTGTATTAGTTACTTATACATCAGTATATTACTTTTATAAACTTTACATTAGATGGGTTTGGTCGTCTAAGTTTTATTTGGCGAAAAACGTTAATTTTATGGCAATAGCCGAAAAAGTCGTAAAAATCAAGTTTCTAGTTTTTATTACTTATAAGTATTATTTTTACCACCATTTATATAATTTACCCATTTAATTAACCTTTTATACATTTATATAAATAAGTTTTATAAGTTAGTGGGTTTATATTTTTACATTTTATACATTATAATGTGAGTGCTTATATAATAATAATAAACATTATTTCCAAAATCTGATTTTTAACTTCATGTTCACCATTTTTACCATATCTAGAGTTCTATAATGACTTAGAAGCTCATTTTTGGATGGCATGTTCTTCATGATATGTGCTACATATAACTTAGTTATAGCTACTGCCCATTTTGTGTTTAAGTTGCCTTAACAGTCCCTACAAAACTTCTTATTCAGATTACACCACCTAACTTGTTTTGATCATATCTCATTCATTATTTTGATTCCATTGCATGTCCAACTCTCACATGTGTATAACATCATCTACTTACTGTAAATGGATCAAACCATGCAATTTTATCAGTTCATCTTTTAGTTATCTACTGTTTTTATACAGCCAACTAAATAGTCAAGATTTTAGCTTCATTTCTTATAGTTATCATCATTTTTAAGCATATTTATCAACACTTGATCCCCACACAACATTTTTATCATCATATATACATCATATACATATACAAAATGAAAGAAAATACATTTGTTCTTTACAAAATAACAAGAGAAAAATGTAGAGGATGATCTTCTTTACCAATCCAAGTGGATTTCTTGTTTTAGGAAGACAAGAACTTGATGAACACAACAAGTATCTCCAAGACCATCAAATATCAAGAACATAGGTTGGAAAATCAGACCTAGGACACAAGCAAATCACCTCCAAAGATGTTAATATGGCCACCAAATGATCAAGGCTTCAAGAGAACACCTTAATAGGACTAGTAAACATGTGGTTTGTGGCTAGAAAAGATCAAAGATGGTGTTTGTTGGCTTATTTGGGACGGCACAAGGGAGGAGTTTGAGAGAGTTTTGGTGTTGAGTTGCATGTAGGAAATGGTGTAAATGAAACAAGTAGCTAGTTTTGACTAGTTAGTGGTAAAGGTTAAGCTTAAAGTGTAAGCTAGCTTACACTTGGTGTAAGTTAGCTAAACTTGATGCCACCTAAGGGTTGTGGTGTCAAGTTAGCCGTCCCATATTGCTAGTGGGGTGGGACAAAGTGTTTTGTCCCATCTCACTAGTTTACGGGTATTTCTCGATTCTAGTTTTCTCGATTTGCGTGCCCTCGGGTCGTTTTACGAAAAACGTTTTTATAAATTATGAATCACCGTCACAAAACGAATCCAATAAAAATTGTCTCATCAAAAACGGAGTTCAAAAACGTAAATACGTAATCCTAAGGTTTCCGGTTTAGTCGTAAAAGACGCCAAATTATGCACGTAAGCCCAAATTTAAATCCGTAAATTGTGAGTTCGTCAACCAACACAAAAATAAGTTTCAAAATATTATACGAGAAAATATTTCACTACCTGAAAATGTTAGATTGTCACAGCTTTTCCTCCTAAAAGGGATCAACGTCCTCGTGATCCATTTCATTTGGATGTCCGTTTCTTATTGAAATCGAAGAGGTGCGTATATTTCTTCCACATTTCATCCTCTCGTTCCCAAGTATACTCCGGTCCATGCTTTGAATTCCATCGGATCTTGACAATAGGTATACGACTTTGTTTCAGTTGCTTTACCTCACGGTCCATAACTTCTTCGGGCTCTTCGATAAAATGCAACTTCCCATCTATTCGAACCTTACCTAACGGAATTTTCTCATCACTCACTGCTAGACATTTCTTCAGATTAGATACATGGAATGTGTTGTGAACACCATGAAGTTCTGGGGGTAACTCTAGTTTGTAAGCCACCGGACCTACTCTAGATAAAATCTTAAAGGGTCCAATATAGCGGGGATTCAATTTCCCTCGCTTTCTAAATCTGATAACGCCTTTCCATGGCGATACTTTCAACATTACTCGGTCACCCACTTCAAACTCCATTGGCTTCCGCCGCACATCCGCGTAACTTTTCTGTCTACTACGGGCAGTCAACAACCTCTTCTTAATCTGAACTATCATCTCCGTAGTCTCCCGGATCAATTCCGGTCCCGTGAGCTGGGTATCCCCAACTTCACTCCAATATACAGGAGATCTACACTTCCTACCATACAAAGCTTCAAACGGTGCAACCTTAATACTAGAATGGTAACTATTGTTATACGAAAACTCTGCTAACAACAAATGTTTATCCCAATTCTTACCAAAGTCTAACACACAAGCTCTCAACATATCTTCCAGTGTTTGTATCGTCCTTTCACTCTACCCATCAGTTTGGGGGTGATAAGCAGTGCTCATATCGAGATTCGTTCCCAAAGATCATTGGAGAGATTTCCAAAAATTCGATGCGAATCTAGGATCTCGATCTGAAATGATCGATACAGGCACTCCATGCTTGCATACAACATTATCAAGGTATATTCGAGTCAGCTTCTCCAGTGAGAACTGCTCCTTAACCGGAATGAAGTGTGCTGATTTGGTCAGTCTATCGACAATAACCTAAATCGAATTGTTTCCAGATGATGTTCTTGGAAGCTTGGTGATAAATTCCATTGTAATTCGCTCCCACTTCCATTCAGGAATCTTTGGTTGTTGAAGTAGTCCTGATGGCTTTTGATGTTCCGCTTTGACTCTAGCACAAGTCAAGCATTAAAGAACATACATAGCTATGTCAGCTTTCATATTCGGCCACCAGTACAACTTCTTCAAATCATGGTACATCTTATCAGATCCCGGATGAATGGAATACTTAGATTTATGGGATTCTAACATAATCAAATCTCTTAAGCCTCCAAACTTAGGTATCCACATACGACCTCTTAAGCATTTCACTCTATCAGCTCTAACCTCTAAAGGATCTCCTTCTCCTCGGAACCCTTCATTAACAAAATTCTCCTTCTTACAAGCTTCTATTTGCGCATTTCTAATTTGCTCAGGCAAATTATTGTGCACGGTCAAGACTAGAGAACGCACCCTGATAGGCTCTCTATCTTTCCTACTCAACGCATCAGCAACAACATTGGCTTTTCCTGGGTGATATTTTATATCACAATCATAGTCACTTAACAACTCTATCCATCTTCGTTGCCTCATGTTCAATTCCTTCTGGTCGAGAATATACTGTAGGCTTTTGTGATCGGTGAATACCGTACACTTGGTGCCATACAGATAATGTCTCCACAACCTAAGAGCAAAGACTACAGCTCCTAACTCATGATCATGAGTAGTATAATTCTCCTCATTCTTCCTCAATTGCCTAGAAGCATAAGCTATCACTTTCTCTCTCTGCATCAAAACAGCTCCATAACCTCTAAGAGATGCATCACAATACACTACAAAATCTTCACTCCCGTCGGGTAATGATAAGATTGGCGCACTACATAATTTTTGCTTCAATGTCTGAAATGCTCCATCTTCATCACTTCCCCAAATGAAAGGTTTATTCTTCTGAGTAAGCTTAGTCAAGGGTTTAGCTATCAAAGAAAATTATTTAATGAATCGCCTATAATAGCCAGCCAATCCTAAGAACTGTCGCACTTCCGTTGGCGTTGTCGGTGCAGACCAATTCTTAATAGCTTCAACCTTTGCAGGATCAACATGAATTCCATCTCTGTTAATCACATGACCAAGAAATTGTACAGAACCTAACCAGAAATCACACTTCGAAAACTTAGCATACAACCTTTCATCCTTCAACAAATTCAAAACAATCCTTAAATGTTCTCTATGCTCATCTTCATTCTTAGAATAGATTAGATATCGTCAATAAACACAATCACAAATTTATCCAAGTAGGGCTTGCACACTCGATTCATTAAATCCATGAAAACCGCAGGTGCGTTAGTTAACCCAAATGGCATTACTTGAAATTCATAGTGTCCATAACGAGTTCTAAATGCAGTTATAGGAATATCTTCACGGACGCGAAGTTGGTGATATCCTGACCGCAAATCTATCTTAGAATACACACTAGATCCTTGCAGTTGATCAAACAAATCATCAATCCTAGGTAAAGGATATCGATTTTTAATTGTCAACTTATTCAGTTCCCTATAATCAATGCACATACGAAAAGATCCATCCTTCTTCTTAACGAACAAGACTGGAGCTCCCCAAGGCGACGAGCTCGGTCGAATAAAACCTTTATCAGACAACTCCTTAAGTTGCTCAGATAACTCCTTTAATTCAGAAGGGGCTAATCGGTAAGGCGCACGTGCCACCGGTGCAGCACCAGGAATTAAATCGATTCGAAACTCTACTTGCCTTATCGGTGGAAGTCCGGGTAAATATTTAGGAAATACCTCAGGAAATTCACAAATAATAGGTACATCTTCCAATCGTTTCTCCCTAGACTCATTCCCGGTCACTTGAGCTAAGAATAACTCACAACCGTTCCTGATGTACTTTTGGACTTTAATACATGAAACGATTTTCAAACAGGATTCACCTCGACTACCATCAATTACTAACGTCTTATTCCTAAGAGGAATCTTAACCTTATTTTCTCCACATAAAATAGTAGCATTATTCAACGACAACCAATCCATACCAATAATAATATCAAAACTACCTAATTCTATCAACATCAAATCAATCGGAAAGGAATGGTTCAAGAGATTTAGAGAGCATCCTTCTAATAGCTTACTAGTCTTCACTAATTTACCATCAGCCAATTCCACCTCGTAACTGGTACTTACCTCAACAGGTTCAATATCAATAAGGGCACTAAATTTAGTGGATACAAAGCTCCTATCGGCACCCGAATCGAATAAATCAACAGCATAATGATTGTTGAGTAAAAATGTACCGGTAACGACATTCGGATCCTCTTTCTTCACCTCAATTGTTCCAAGTTGGTAGATACCACCCTGGGGGTTTCTTCCAGGTACAATCGCTTTCAACTTGGGGCATTCTGATTTCCTATGACCTTCTTCATTACAGTTGAAGCAAATGGTTCCCTTCTTACACCTTTCAACCTTGTGTCCAAGCTTTCTGCAATTTCGGCACTTCCAGCAGTCGCCAGCATGCCTCTTGTTGCCACACTTAGGACATCTATCATCGTTGCGCGGTGTATTGTTGGTAAGAGCATTTGCATTCCCCTTTCTCTTGTTCTGACGTCGATTGCAATTCTTCCTATTATCACCTCTATCTACACGCTCATCGTCTCCCTTTCTTTTCTCACCAACACGGGCTTCATCTTCCTTATCCTGAATTATCTGTCCAATGAGTTGGTAAGCCATTCGAACAGCATCATCAATGGTCAGTGGTTTCGATGATGTCACGTCCCCCCGGATATTCCTGGTCAACCCTTTAACATATTGCTCAATTCGGATCTCTTCGGGTTCAACCAATCGAGGACATAGCAAGGCCAACTCATGGAATTGATTCGTGTAACTATCGATGTCCACACCTTTCATTCTCAAATGAATCAACTCTTGTTTTAACCTAATAATCACACTACGTGGACAAAACTCCAAAGTCATCCACTTCTTAATTTCAGCCCAAGGAGTAGCATTAGCAGCATCAAGACCCATGAAAGCAATTCTCCCGTTCCACCAAGTCAACGCACGACCTTTAAGAGTAGCCATAGCAAAAGTCACCTTATCTTCCTCCTTACACTTACTAATCCTAAACACCGATTCAATCTTCTCAATCCACTGGCTTAGTCCTACAACACCTTCAGTTCCATTAAAAGGTAGAGGTTCACACTTCATGAACGTCACATAAGTACAGCGACCAACTTCAGGGGCATTAGTTCCAAGTCCTCCTACATTTCCTCCAGCATTAGCATTCACATTATTAGCATTCACATTCACATTACTACCGCCAATTCCACTACCGCCAGCTCCACTACCGCCAGCTCCACTACCGCCAGCTCCACTACCACCAGCTCCACTACCGCCAGCTTCATTTCTAGCATTTGCCATAAATTCAGTCATAGATGCGGTAACTTGCTCCGTAATAATCCTACGTACATCATCCTCAGTCACAGCCTTCTTGGGCGGCATAGTTCTATAATTTCACAATTTCAAAGTATTTAGCATTCATCCAACAAAGGATTCATATAATATGGATCGAATTCATAATCAAGATACAAATAAGGCACAATATGGAATTCAAGACAAGATACATATTTCATTCGATCTGAAACAAAAGTATTGTCTTAGTTACATCCATATCAAAGTTCTAACACCATATACACTCAAAATTCATGCCAAGTCTATTACTAACAAGTCGGTTCAGTCAAAGCTACAAGCACAAAAGATATAAAGGTCACTACTAAATACAGACTGGTCTACTGAGAACCGCCAGATGGTCCATCATCCATCGTCTTCTGGATCTTCGCCGGACGATCACTAGACACATCTTCAGCTGGGCGCTTACGGATTACTCCTCTTTCAACCATGTCAGCATAAAATCTACTGTTCCATCCCACGGATATATTCAACTCCTTTTCGGCTTTCTCACGCATCGCACGAGCCACACTCAACTGAATCTCCATAGTATTCACCTCTCTCTTCATAGCAGCATACTCACCGCTTTCCAACATTGATAACCTCCTAAAAGCCTCATTCAAACCACGTTCTACATCACTCAAATCCAAACTAAGCAATTCCCGCTCTTTCTCGCCAACCTTTGTCTTCGACTCCAAATAAGCAACTTAAGTCTGAACAACACCTAATCCAACTTCTGTCACACAACTCTTAACACGGGAAGCATCTAGATCACGTCTCAAGGCCCATGGTGCAAGACCATCAATATGAGTAGCCTCTCGAGTACTAGACGACTCTCCTATCTCACGTCTACGAGTAGCAATACCATCAGTACCGTCAGGTGCATCGTCATCTTCATCCTCCTCTGATTCAGAATCAGATTCAGATGATTCAGACATTTCATCCCTAGGTAACTCATCCTCAGAATCAGACAAATCAACTGGTGGGGGCAAAGGCTCGCCCTCTGGAACATCATACGGATAAATAAGCTCAGCTTCCACATCGTCATCAACCTTAACGTCTATACCTACATCCTCCTCGAAATCCTCGTCGTCAATCTCGTCATCTAACTCATCTAACCCAATCTCATCATCGTTCTCAATATCAACATTCTCAATATCCACATTCTCAATCTCATTCTCTACTAAGTCAACCTGAGGGGCAATCTGATCTCCTAGTCCTAACTCGGGCTCGGGATCCTCAAATGGTTCCTCCTTATCATTGATATCATAATCTACTAAGTCTAAATAAGGATCATCTTCTATATTAGGTTCGGGAATAGCATGGTTTTCTACAAGAATATTAGGGTCAGCCATGACAATCTGCATTTATATATATCTCGTATTAGGATAACATACTAGTTAAACAATTACATAATGAAATCACGATATATACATATATATAAATTATATTATATATATCAAAATATATATCTTCTCAATAGGGCTTGTTGGTAACATCGGAGATCTCTGGCACCGTTATAGTCAAAAGATTTTTCAAAGATTTTCTCAAATGTTCATTGTCAAAAGATTTTGAAAAGTTTTGTTCAAAACCTTGGTTTTTTTTTTAAATCTTTTGTTCTCTATAACGAGAGCTCTGGTACCAAACTGTAACACTCTCATTTTTCGTATCGGTACAGCGGAAGGGTCTTTCAGAGTGTTACAGGATAGCACAATAACTCCAATCATAGACAACACATAAAAATGGTTGTACAAGGTTTAGCAAACATTCATTCGATAAAAAGGTATAAAAGCGTACAACAGGTCCCAAATTATACAGGTCATTTAGTTTACAAAACACAGATCGAATGAACATTTTTAATATTAAGTGTGGGCCATCAGAGTCGATCTCCATCCGGATTACCTTCAAGCACCTGAGATAAAAACATGCAAAAATCATATCAGCGAATGCCGAGTGAATTCATAGAGTTTAATGAAAACCGTTATATAAAAACAATCATTTACATTCATTTAAAATCAGAACACAAGTATAATATCGGAAGTAAGTCCACATATTGCTAGTCAGGCAATATATAAATCAAGCATACATCTGAAACCGTCCATGAGACCGTAGTCTCTATATTACCATGATAGGTAATATATTCATCGTAATAGCGTCGTTATCGTTTTGTTATTTATGTCTTATATTGTATTAGGATACATGGTATCTGAATTATATATGTTTCATCTGAATTATATAGGTTGTAGGATTATTATTAGCCGCATGACATTGTTACCTTACTGTGAAACAGCGGGCCGCGAACCCGACAAACAATTTGCCCATCTAAGTTAGCGTGTCGTCACAAAAATCACGCTATGGAATCTTCTCATACATAAATTTGCTTACCAATCAATGTGGTACGACGGGGATCAACCGTCAAGGCGCGAACTGGGGTGATCGTCCCCAAATAGTACTATCAAATGCATAAGCGTCTACCAAATCCCGGTAGTTCACAATTCATGCAAATGGGACTTTAAGTGACATAACCTAACTACTAATAATCCTTTTAGTCTCGAATATAGGGTCATAGCATCATTCGGGTCCATATCATTAAGCATACAATCGGGACTACTTGTGTTATATTTTTATAAAAATCTAGCATGTTATCTCCCTCGCGGGTTTACAAATCATTTTATAAAACATTTAAAAGAGTGCGAGGCTATGAACTCACGTTGTTAATGAAAGGCGGATTATCGGCTACGGGCGTGCTTCAGTCACGGAAACCTATATAAACAATAATCGGTCTTAGACTCGGTCCAATGACTTTTATCAAAATAACAATATACATATGATGATTTTGTACATATGATGATGATCAAGTGGGTTTATACATCCTTGTTTACTCATTTTAGCGTTTACGTTTTGGTAACGTCTTACTAGTTCACTAGTTTTACCGATTTTACCTATTTTAAGTCCATTAAGTCTTTTATAAGTTCTTTAACTTCTTTTTATCCATTTTATACCTATATTATCAGTATATATATACTTTTCATGTTGGGCCCAAATGGGTTAAGCCCAATAAGCTCTTTTTACAAGTTTTTATCTTATTAAGTCCAATTATTAGTCCAATATGTTTAGTTAGCTCGTAAATGTCCGTAATTCTTATAGTTCGGGTTTTATTGGTTTTTACTTGTATTAGTTACTTATACATCAGTATATTACTTTTATAAACTTTACATTAGATGGGTTTGGTCGTCTAAGTTTTATTTGGCGAAAAACGTTAATTTTACGGCAATAGCCGAAAAAGTCGTAAAAATCAAGTTTCTAGTTTTTATTACTTATAAATATTATTTTTACCACCATTTATATAATTTACCCATTTAATTAACCTTTTATACATTTATATAAATAAGTTTTATAAGTTATTGGGTTTATATTTTTACATTTTATACATTATAATGTGAGTGCTTATATAATAATAATAAACATTATTTCCAAAATCTGATTTTTAACTTCATGTTCACCATTTTTACCATATCTAGAGTTCTATAATGACTTAGAAGCTCATTTTTGGATGACATGTTCTTCATGATATGTGCTACATATAACTTAGTTATAGCTACTGCCCATTTTGTGTTTAAGTTGCCTTAACAGTCCCTACAAAACTGCTTATTCAGATTACACCACCTAACTTGTTTTGATCATATCTCACTCATTATTTTGATTCCATTGCATGGCCAACTCTCACATGTGTATAACATCATCTACTTACTGTAAATAGATCAAACCATGCAATTTTATCAGTTCATCTTTTAGTTATCTACTGTTTTTATACAGCCAACTAAATAGTCAAGATTTTAGCTTCATTTCTTATAGTTATCATCATTTTTAAGCATATTTATCAACACTTGATCCCCACACAACATTTTTATCATCATATATACATCATATACATATACAAAATGAAAGAAAATACATTTGTTCTTTACAAAATAACAAGAGAAAAATGTAGAGGATGATCTTCTTTACCAATCCAAGTGGATTTCTTGTTTTAGGAAGACAAGAACTTGATGAACACAACAAGTATCTCTAATACCATCAAGTATCAAGAACATAGGTTGGAAAATCAGCCCTAGGACACAAGCAAATCCCCTCCAAAGATGTTAATATGACCACCAAATGATCAAGGCTTCAAGAGAACACCTTAATAGGACTAGTAAACATGTGGTTTGTGGCTAGAAAAGATCAAAGATGGTGTTTGTTGGCTTATTTGGGACGGCACAAGGGAGGAGTTTGAGAGAGTTTTGGTGTTGAGATGCATGTAGGAAATGGTGTAAATGAAACAAGTAGCTAGTTTTGACTAGTTAGTGGTAAAGGTTAAGCTTAAAGTGTAAGCTAGCTTACACTTGGTGTAAGTTAGCTAAACTTGATGCCACCTAAGGGTTGTGGTGTCAAGTTAGCCGTCCCATATTGCTAGTGGGGTGGGACAAAGTGTTTTGTCCCATCTCACTAGTTTACGGGTATTTCTCGATTCTAGTTTTCTTGATTTGCGTGCCCTCGGGTCGTTTTACGAAAAACGTTTTTATAAATTATGAATCACCGTCACAAAACGAATCCAATAAAAATTGTCTCATCAAAAACGGAGTTCAAAAACGTAAATACGTAATCCTAAGGTTTCCGGTTTAGTCGTAAAAGACGCCAAATTATGCACGTAAGCCCAAATTTAAATCCGTAAATTGTGAGTTCGTCAACCAACACAAAAATAAGTTTCAAAATATTATACGAGAAAATATTTCACTACCTGAAAATGTTAGATTGTCACATTCCTACCCCACTAAAAGACAAAAGCCGGAGCGTACTCTAGTGGTGGTACCTTAAGTAGCTACGCGGATCCTTAGCGATATGGAACCGCCGGGCTAGATAAGGTACCGCGCCCAGATAGCCGTTATATATCCGTTATACTTTGTCTCCTTTAAATAGTGGGTCAAATCTCATTTTCCAACAAGCCTCTTGGACGTTTTTCTCAGCCCCCTTTCTAATTTCTATAGCATAATCATTAGTAAATGATCACTTAAAGTGTTAAGGATGTTTACATATGATTATCCTCTTGATCCCCTCCTTTACCTTGTCCAATGAGAAGATCACTCACTCACTAGTGTTGTGATAAAGATGAATCTATGAGCTAGTCATATTCATCATGATACCCTTTTTGTTTTAGGTCAATCCATTGTATTTATGAATACTTGGACTAGTTGTGTTCATCCAAGTTATTGGTGGATACTTGGATTTGTTGTGTACATCCATTGAATATGTGTTTGCTTGGATTTGTGTTGTGTAAATCCAAGCTACATGTGTGTACTTGGATAACTCTAGTTAAGTTGTAATAGATTTGATTAGTAGTTCTCACTAAACTATAAAGTGATGTGGTTGTGTCTTGTGAGTTCTCACTAAACTTGAAAGTGATTAGTAGTTGTGTTGTGTGAAGTTCTCACTTAGCTTCAAAGTGAAGAGTCGTGAAGATTGGTTCTAGCTTTGGATTAGAACTCGACATCTAGCCTTATGTCGTAAAATGGTAAAGTAGGCAACGTCGTGAAGATTGGTTCTACCTTAAGATTAGAACTTGCCATTTAGCCTTGTGTCGTTAAATTGTGAAGTAGGCAACATTGTGTAGATTGGTCCTAGCTAAATATTAGGTCTCGACATTTAGCTTAGTGTCGTAAAATAATGTAAGCGACGATGTAAGGTTTTCTCCGCCAAGAAGGGAGCTTGTGGATATAGTGGAAATCTCGAGTAGGTGTACTCGAGGAGTAGAGTAGAAACGAGGATAGAGCCTCGTTGTCGAACCACTATAAATCTTGGTGTCTTCCCACTAGGTTGTCTCCTTCCTTACTCTTTACTTATTTCATTATCATTACACTTACCTATTATCTTTGATAGTGCATTTGAATTGAACCTAATCATTATGCAACTTAGCTTCAAGCAAAAGATAGTTTTGATACAAACCAAATTGAAAGTAATTTTAATTTGGTCACCAATCGAAAAGAAACTATTCAACCCCCCCTTCTAGTTTCTACAATTGGTATCAGAGCGATGGTCACTCAAGATCTTTGAAGTATATTGTACTTTGAAACTTGGATCGATCCATTGTCTCCTCAAATTAGAAGGTCAAGTTGTACTAAAGTTTCTCTTTGGTCAAAACTATTTTGTTTTTGAAAAATAGGTCCTTTAATTGATAATATTGCATCCCACTTAAGATTAGTAGCCTTTATGCATTTTAGATATACTCTTGAAATGTATCTACTAGTTTGCATCTTGCTTTGTGTAGGTACTCATGAAGATCAATCACTTCATTGATTGTGGATTGAGTTACTTGCACTTGTAGAAGACTCATCTTCATTGATCTTTAACATCTTTGAATGATGATACCAAGATGATTGGGAACGATACTAGTCCTTGAAGACTTAGTACTCATCATAGTCATTGTTGGGCATAGCATTGATTCCTTAATGGATTGCTCTTTGTGGCCAAGGTATGCTTTCGTTCTTCCACACGCCCTTTGATCATTCTTTTGATCATTACTTGACTATGTGCTTGTTCTTGGCATCCTTGCCTTGACATTTGTTTGTGGTTTGTGATTCTTTCATTTTATCCTCTCAAACCTTCATTGCTTGGATACTTGAGTCACTATGGTGATGTAGAGTGAGTTAGTAGTAGCTTAAAGTATCAAGCATGATTTCCATGGTTTACACCCATACGGTTAGTAGGCCCTTTGTGGGAGAGAAAGTGAATTAATACCTTGTTCACATTTTGTTTTAGACTAAGACTACTATTGAAAGTGATCTTAGGCTATACTTGAATAATTGCTTTGTGTTTATTCATTACCAAAGTCGTTTAACGTTTCGCCGGAAAGGCATGTCTTAAACCACTATATATGACACAAGCTCTTCATTACCACTACTTGAAGATTGTCATTAATCCCTTGAGCATTGGTCCTAGTCTTGATTCACTTCCCTTGACTTCTCTCCACTTTGCCGTTTTGCTACGAGTAGTCGTTTGTCCGTTTCGGTTCTTTTCAATCTCGATTTAACTCGTAATCCTTCATTAAGGCATATTGCTTAGTGTTATGATGATCCAATGATATTCTAAAAGTCTCATGATATAATTTTAAGTATCTTAGAAAAACTTGGTTTTTAAAATTTGGCGTTTTTCATTGATAAAAACCTGCCTCTGTAGGCGGTTCTTTATCTCGGCGGCTCAAACCCGCTGTTTCTTATCGATAAGGTACCGCGGGCAGTAAAGTGTGTCAGAGCGCCAGTTTGATTATTTTATTCCTTTTCAAACCACTATCTCTCTCTCCCAAAAACATACAGGCGACGTTTTTCTTGTTTTCCACCATTGTTGAAGCTTCCAAAACCTTCAATCACTCAAATTAATTGATTCCAAGTTGTGGGTTTCACTCATCCTTCATCTAACATCAATTAATTGTAAGAATTTTCTTTCAATTTAATCTATTTTGTTCTAGGGTTCATCCTTTCATAATTGGGGATTTTTAAAATTGAAATTGAATTAAAACCTTAATAGGAATGTGGGTTGACATGGTTATTTTACTATGATTCCTTAGGTACATATTCATTAAGATTTCACTAAAACCCACTTGTAGAACAAATCCGAATTTAGGCTAAATGATTTTGGTTAAAAGATGGATTTGAGATGAACCCATGAACAAGTAGGTAATGACATTGTTAATGCTTACCTAAAAACCTTGTTTTGAAAAACCAATGTTCTAATCCATTATTGATCTAACATAGATCATGTGTTCTTGGTTAATGATGGAATAGACACATTGTGAACATGAGAATGATATGGATTCAATCCTATGTTTGTCAAGAAATTGATATAACACATTCTCATATTCTTTGTTTGTTGATTTTAATTTTCATATGAGTGATTGGAAAGATATTTTCGTGTTTAGGTACTTGTCATGTCTTCAAGATATCAAAAAGATCATGAACGAACACGAGCATACTTTCCCTCTTCTCCTTACCCTCATTTGATTCACTCTCACAAAAACTTGTCTAAGTCTCTTGAACATCGTTGTTTCCATGAAGGACGCATCGTTTGTTCCAATTTCGCAAATGAGTTTATTCGCTTCTTGTTTAAGTCTATAGGGTTTGATTGTCTTCTTGATATTGATGAGCCAATATTTCCTTCGTTTCTTATGGAGTTCTTTAGCTCATTCACATTGATAGGCATCAATAATGGTTTATCTATACGATTTTCCATTATGGGGAAAATCATTATTTACACTCTTGAAGAATTCGGTGATATTCTTAGAGTGCCATCTAATGGTCAATGTCGATTCACCGATGCTTGGAGTATTGACTCTTTAGAGTCGGCTCCTATTGATGCTCATTATGTGACTGTGCTTCCATCATCTTCGGACATCATTCATGTCATTTCTAAACCTCGTGAACATCCTATTCTTGGTGAATTTCAAGGAGTTGTTCGAACTCTCTCTCCTTGGGAATTACTTACTAGCGATCTTAATGGTTTCATGATTCCTTGGGCCGAAATCATTAGGGAAAATGCAATGTGTCTAGATGGGAATCGGGACTTAGTACCCGCTTGTCTTGCACATATGTTGTATTGTGTTGCCACTACAACTTCTTACAATCTCGCATTTTTCATAGCTAGAAGAATTAGATTTGTTCTTCTTGAGTCTAAGTCAAGTCTTCCCTACGGAATGCTTCTCTCTCGTCTTCTTAGAAGAGTCCTTATTAGCTTTCCATCTCTTCTCTCTTCACCTTATCACTCGTTTGATCGAGTCATGTTTCCTATTCAATAGAACATTTTACCCGAGATCAATGTGAACTCGTGTCAAGTCGAAAATACTTCTCAAGAAGAGTCTTCTAGCAACCCTCCCTCCAATTTCAATAACTTCATGTCCTCTTCAATCTCCATTTTGTCCTCCCATGAAGTTGATTCCGACTATCAATTTTATCTCAATCATCTTCTTCGAGAACGTCTCAGAAGTGAATCAAGGAATTAGATGTTATGCTCATGGTTACTTGCAACACTCATCTAGGTTGATTTCCTGACTTTCTTTCCTTCATTTGGTTGTGTATTGACTTATGCTACATGTTTGGATTGTTATTTAGTTTGATCCTAAATGTTGCTTATGCAATGATGTTTGTGATTTGCATAGCTTTGTGCATCTTTGTGATAGTTACCTTATTAGATTATGATCTGTAGTTAACTTTGGCTTGTGAATCTTTTGGTAAAAATCTGGGTTTATCAAAAACTAGGATGAAAATTTTTTGAAAGACCTCTGGTCGCGGTTCCATATCGACCCACGAATCCTTATCAATAAGGAACCGCCGGTCCTAGATAAGGAACCGCCGGCCACTGTGCACGACAGCATCTTTTGCTTTACACTGTTTTCTTAATTCTGTGTAAAACTACATGATTTTCTGTAATAAACTGAACATTTCCTAAACTAGCTTATCTAAATTCATTATTCACCTAAAATGATTTTAACCCATTACTAATTTGGATCATCCCCTCACCCATTTAAACCCACCTTGTTTGTCATGTTCTTCATACATCAAACATACTTCCCAAATCCTTAAACAACCATGGTTTGTACCAAAACCTCAAACACTTCTAAGACCTCCGCCCTAAGGAAAACACTCAAAATAAGGATTAAGGTAGCCAAGCCTAACTCCTCACCCTTCCACACACCTAAGAATGAGATGGTTCCTATCCTCATTTCTTCATCACCTTCACCACCCATTGCACCATGCAAGACAACATCCACCCATGGTACTAACCACTCCATTGGTTCTACCTCCTCTTCATTCAACTCAAGAATGAATGAGATCTCTTCACCCTTCACTCCAAGTGCACCCTTGGATGTGACCACACAACCCCAACCAATACAAAGCATTCCTCTTGTGAATGACTTTGATGACACCTTGGTGACTTCACCATTTACCCCTCCAAATTCACCCATTTCACCAACCTTGGAGAACATACCTCCACACTTACCAATTTTCCCTTTAGGGAACATGCCTCCACTCTCACCCACACCACCCTTGGAGAACATGCCTCCTCCACCTCCACCCAACTCAAACATTCCAATCTTGGGTGTTCCAGTTTCCCTCCTTTTAGGTGATCTATACTATGGGTTTCAAGAAACACATGGTCCTAGTTGCCCATGTTGTATTTACAAACACTACATCATCCATAACCCTAGGATGAAGATGTTTGGACTACATAGGAGGTTGCAAGAGTTCTTGCTTACCTTGTTATCCATGCCTCCTCCTAGGAGATGAATGATGAGTTTTCTTAATAAGTGTTTTCAAAAAACCAAGCCAAAGAAGACTACTCATCTAGATTTAATGATAAGCTAGCTTTGTATTAGTTAGTTTTTTTCATTTGTCATTGTATTTGACTCCCTCATGAGTGTTTCATGATGATGTTCTATGGATTTACCTTTATGTGTTTCTATCCTTATGTGAACATTAAATAACTTTAATTTGAAATTAAAATTGAACCTAAATCTATCACAACCTCTAAAAACTTGACAAAAATTGGTTCAAAATGATATCTAAATTATTTTGTCACCCTTTGTCAAGACATTCTTTGTGAATGTGTTGCTTTATGCAACCCTAGCATAATTTTGTGCTAATAGAGGTAAAATTCCAAGATTTGCATCTTTTTGAAAAAGTCTTAGTTTTTCACAAAACCCTGGAAAAACTTGGTTTCAAGTCCACTAGACGCGGATCCTTAAAGTCCCGCGGTTCCTTAAGTGGTAAGGAACCGCCGGTCCCTATAAGGTACCGCGGACAGTAAATGACTTTTGACGATTTTTTGGTCAAAACTTTTAAAACCCTATACCCTGTCAAGATTCCTTGTTTACTCAAATTGACTAAACATTCCTTGACACTCCACTTTTTGTATTCAAATTCTTACCTTGATTACATTTTACTTATACCCCAACCTTGAGATTTCATTCTCACACCTTCCCAACCTTGAGAATTCATTCTCACACAACCTTGAGATTTCATTCTCACACCTTCCCAACCTTGAGAATTCATTCTCACACAACCTTGAGATTTCATTCTCACACGCTCACAATGCCTAACTCCTACATTCCTAACCTTGACATTTCTTTGTCACAACCCCACTCACCCAAAGCTTCCTCATCCAAGCTTTCAAAGAAACCGAAAATCTCGGTTCGACCTATTTGGGTTAAGAAAAATGAACCATCTTCCTCCAAACCTCCCAAAAACCCTACCTTCTCTCCAATAAATTATTGGAATGATACTTATACCATTAACCCCATCACTGGAGCTAAAGAAAATGTTCTGTTGGGTCCACTAGATGTGGATCTTGCAGCCTGTCAGGAACGGTGAACGACTTCTGTAATCACAAGTCTATTCACAGAGAGACTATATACACAATATAAGTGCGGAATACAAATACTATAAAGAAGAACATAATAACTATAATGACTTGATCCTTTTCTAAGGATTTCTAATATTAATGATAACTAGAATTACGCTTGATGAAGGTGTGTCTAAACCTTCTACCTAAGGTTCCTTTTATACTACAAGGAAACCCTAATACCTCATTAAAGAAAACGTGTAAAACTGATATGCATATCCTTTCCTAACATATCTCATGCATATCCTAACAGAATAATAACTAAATAATAAAGCTTAACTTTAACTAAGACCAGGAGCACGACTTGCTCCTACTACTACAATGACCAGGAGGAACTACATACCTCCTAGTCTACCTATTACAAATAACTATTCCAATGGTCCTAACAATCCTCCCCTAAACTTGAATTTGACCTGTTGAGTTCAAGTTTCCTGGTAAAACGTGCAATAAAGCTCGAGGATTGGAACAGCAAAAGAAACAGCAGCATCAGCAAGATACGAAACATAAGAACCGCTGCAACAAGGAACACCAGAAGCTTCTCCAAAGCTTGAAACAAATCAGCATCGTGTTGAATCTTTACAGCAACATGAGCAGATTTGATGAGCCTTTACCAAGTAGCTGCTCGCTCTTGGGCTAGCCAGTCTTTCTGGTGGAATAAGCATCACCCTGGGAGACCAGAACCTAGCCCAACTCTTAGAACGTGAATCAATGGTGAGTGAGGGTACCCTGATGATTTTAGGCAAACCATCACAACCGTCAACGGATTTGATATGTCTTTACCAGAAGCCGTACCCTTCTGGACTCGCCAACTCTTAGCAGTGAAGCATCGGTGAGTTGAAAACCCTATAGCTTTAAGCAAGCTATTACAGCTATCAACGGATTTGATAAAATCTTTACCAAGAGCCGTACCCCCTTGGATTAGCCACTTTTCAGTCTAGGACCATGGCAAGTGAAAACCATCCAGTTTTGGGTAACCTGGCAACCATCAACGGATTTGAGAATCACACCAGGAGCCATACCCTCAAGGTGAATCAACTCTTTCTTCTCGGTGAGACATGGTGAGTTGAGGACCATTTGTTGTGTGGACCAAGTCCAACACCAGATGAAACATCCAACCAGCACAAGTGTGAATCAGCAACAGGAACCCAAATGTTTGAACCAGTATAAGCAGATGGTATATTATTCACAAGTGTAAAATCCATGATTTGTTTAAAGTATAAGCAGATATTATATAAAAAGTATGTTTTTTTTAACTATAACAAAGGGAAGTCACCAACCACTTTACATATTGGTGAAAAGAATTGCAGTATTAACAGATGAACACAAAACATAAAACTTACAAACCAACCCATCACAGACCAGACGCAGCCACCTTCTCAGCTTGCAGGGGAGCTTGTAACCCTTCCACCAGTATAGTTTCCATAGAAGTCTCATTCCTGGAAGGGGCATTGGAAATCTGCAAGTGACAAGCAAGCATGGCCTCCATCGAAGAAATAGTCAACGGATAGTCCAAATCCGTGAGCATGAACACCATAGCACCAAACTCCAAATCCAAGACATGCACACCACAACCAGCATATAACTTCCATCTCTTGATAACCCATGTTGGCTGGTCCTTCCAGACACCAGAAAGAGGAGCATGTGGAGGGGAATCAAGCATCATTTTCAAATCAGCCCACATTCTCAGACCAGGCCAGGAGGCCACTTCACTAGGATGAACAGGCATACCAGCATCCACAAACCCATACAATGACATAAGATCTTTACGATCCGCCCAAGACAAAATACCTTGTAAACCCGAAGCATACCGAACATAACCATCACTAATGGTAATCCTATGGCTGAAAGTACCAGGAATAGTTGTGGAAGGCTTAACCGTCCAACCAGTAAGAGACCCATTACCCATTGGCAATTCTGAGTCACTATCGGAAGCTGCATCAATAAGATTTTCGGGAGCACGCTTCTCATAGGGAACAGACTTGCCACGTCTAGCACGTCTAGCCAACTACTTGAGGATGGAACGGCGAGGAGTGGGAGCACCAGACGAGGGTTCAACCTTCACCTTCGTAGCAGGAATAGGATTAGCAGAAGTAGAATCAATACCTTGTCCAACCAAAGGATCAACAGTAGCTGCACCAGAAGAAGGAATAGGTTGAGGACCAGTCACGGGTGGTGATGGTGGTGCCATAGCAGGAGTAACAGTGGTGGTGGTAGTGGTAGCATAGGTGGTGGTGGTGCCCGAAGATGAAACAGGAGGAGCAACCGAAGGGGTAGGTGTGGTACCAGCAGTAGAAACCTCAACAACCGATGGAATACCAGCAGAACCAAGAGGAGCATCAGATGTAGAACCAGGAGCAACAGCAGGTTGAGAAGTAGTAACCACGCGTGGAGGAGGACGATAGATAAAACGCTCCAGAACAGGTGTACTCTGACGCTTGATCATTCTTTCATAGAGAGCCTTGAGCTCATCAAAAGACAATACCCGAACCCGTTCCCATGTCTAACCAACAGTAAAATGAGCAGCCAATTGATACTTGACATACCTCTGCATCAACTTTTTCTCCTCGGTTTTCGTCAAAGGCATGTTCTTACGTTTTTCACACAGTTGAGCAGCAAGCGCTAACTGTTGCTTACGCATTAACACCATAGCTCGAGGAATAAAATTATGCTCATTCACATCAGAACCCAAGAGATCAGTAAACTGTGAATAATCCGAGGTAAGAATAGTGAGCACCCGCATCCAATCTCTATCATCCCAATGCATAGCATCATGCTGCAACTGTTCACATCTCTGCTTCTGAAGAGCTTCCACCTCAGCCCGAGCAGCTTGGTCAATCTCCGCTTGCATTCTTTGGGCAGCCTCCTCACCCAACCTATCCTCCTCAAGTTGTCTGCGAGTACGCTTGCGAGGGGGTGAGGGAGCAGCAGTCATAGGGGCTTTCCCCTTTGGATCATGAAATGGTCCAGCAGTTGAACCAACAGTAGTACCAGCAACATCTTCCTTTGGTGTAGGGACAGCAGCAGGAGAATGGATGCTTGATGAAGTAGGAGGAATCGGCAGATCATCATATGACTTATCAGCAAACGCAGCCTTCGCCAACAAATCCAAGCCATCCTCCACAAGATCTTCAACCTCCTCATCAGAATCAGACTGAACCATACGCTTCTTCCTTCGCCTCTGCTGTGTCTCCAAAGCTTTAATCCGGGCAGCCAAGGGAAGAACAAATTCCCTGGTAAGCTTACGATATTGATTCAAAGCCGCCTCTAAAGAAAGAATCCTTTCATGGTACATGTGCATGAGATCAAGCAAAGAAGTAAGTGTAATAGGCTCCTCCGCTTTGCCACCAAGAGGGCTTGGGTCTGGGAAGGCTTCATTAGAACCAGAAGCAATAAAGGGGTCATCTATATGAGCACGAGAACCAGAGGGCTTATCATAAGAATGAGGGACAGGACTAGGAGGGGGAGTATCCACAAATGGAGACGAATGTGGCATGGAAGAGGGGGCAGCCTTGGAAGTGGATGGCCTTTCAACCACCACCTCCTCAACCGGCTCTCTACAACCACATTAGGTGCACCACCAGCAGGATGCTCCTCCTCCATTGGGTCATCACCTAATGGATGTTCCTCCTCGGCTTGGACAGCCGGAGGAACAACATCAGGAGGACCTTGAGCAAGGCCCAACATTGCATCAGTAAGGGGCCTCCACTCTCCTCTAAACCCATGAGCCATATTATAGTACACTTTAGCAGTAAGCTTGGGGGTCTCATACACCTCCCGATTACGAGGTAAACACACAAGTATCTGCTGTAAAAACCTAGGATACATTAAAAATTTCTTCCTAGAACCAGTACTAGACAGATTGCTAACCATCCTATCAAACAAATAGCGAGAGAAATTAAACACCCTACCCTGTGCTATACAGATCAGACCAGTAGCCAAAGGAGTGAGAAAAGCATCCCAACTCCCAAACTTGGGGCTTAAACAATGAATAAAAAAGTGCACTAGAAGCTTCCACTGGGGGGAAAACCTATTCTTTTGGAAGTTAAACTTCCCCCCATGATTATACCTAATAGCAGCCATCCCCTCCAAAACCTCGGCATTGGGGATGGAAACAACACCACCTTCATCTTGAAGATGAAGGGAACTTCAAATAGAAGCGTTAGTAACCACATAAGAACGTCCATCAATGGTAGCATGGAGTTCACGTAGACGACCAATCACAACCACAAGTGTAGCAGAATCCCAAAACTGACGAATCACACTATCATAAACAATGGGGCACACAGTAAAAGCATACCTGAGGTTAGAAGCCTTAATAAACTCCAGAATGTCTGTGAAGTCATCACGTTTAGGACCATCTCCTAGATAAGCGACCTTGTTGTGAGCGGGTTGGTAGACCAAAGCAGCCATTGATGTTGATCAGAAGGAATAGAAGATGATTTGTTAGGGTTTAAGAGAGTAGGAGCGTGTGTGTGTGTTATGATTGTGATGAATGAGTCAAGGGGGGTAACTGACCATAAATAATGGTCTAGTAACTGTTCATTGACCCCTAATAATGTGGGTTGCCCTTTCAAATTAGGCAGTTAATGCAAAGTAACCACTTGCCCCTTATAAAATTATTTGCAAATCCCATTTTACCAAAGTTAAATAAGAGGATATATACCAGAATTTTCATGCGTTGACTAAAAGTTAAAACGCATAACGGTCAACACTAAAAGCATAATGTGGTCAACAAAGTGAACAGTGTCCCAAACCAAGACTAGAAGCCAACCAGTACTTGACAAAGAAGGATTTTTATCCACTAGAAGCCAACCATGAATGACTAGAAGCTAACCATTAATGACTAGAAGCCAACCATTAATTAAGACAACCATCAGAAGTGAGCAAAATCCTCCACTAGGAGTAACACACACCACAAGAACCCATTCAATCTGTTGTTAAAATCTACCAATATGCTAATATGTGCAAGTAAATATGTACACTAAGCCTCCCCTTAGGCTTAAGCTTCCCTCAATCCTAGGTCTCAAGGATTGACCATCTCAATGTGAACCACCAAGTGGTTGAACCGAGGACCATCAAAGGCTTTAGTCAACAGATCAGCAACATTATCATCCGTATGAACCTTAAGAACCTGTATCAACTTCTTCTCATTTGCATCCCGTATAAAATGGTGCCGAATTTCAATATGTTTTGTACGTTGATGAAAAACAGGATTCTTCACAATGCAGATAGCGCTTTGGTTGTCAATGAAAATTTTGGTGTTCATAAAATTGAACCCATAATCCAGCATCTAATTTTGGATCCACAAAACTTGTCCATAACAGCTAGCAGCAGCAACGTATTCAGCTTCTGTTGAAGAAGTAGCTACGATCGTCTGTTTCTTGCATTGCCATGAAATAAGTCTTCGACCCAAAAACTGACAACCACCAGTAGTATATTTTATGTCACTATTCGCACCTACATAGTCACTATCACTATATGCTTCAAGAACAAAAGGTGATTCTCTAGGATACCACAAGCCTAGCTTGGGTTGAGCCTTGATGTACTTGAAAATCTTCTTGACTGCATTCAAGTTAGAAACCGTTGGAGCCACCTGATGTCTAGAACAAGCACTTACTGCAAACATGATATCCGGACGTGATGCAGTCAAATACATGAGTGAGCCAATCATAGACCTGTACATGTGAACATTTACCGGAGGATCTGGCTCATTCTTGAGTTTGACTTTAGTAACTTCATAAGGTGTTGCTGCTGGTCTAAGAGGATCCATATCAAACTTCTGAAGGATCTCATGAACATACTTATCTTGACTTATGAATATTCCATCCGATTGTTGCTTGACTTGAAGACCAAGGAAAAACGAAGGCTCTCCCATAGCACTCATCTGAAATTCGCCCTTCATCAGTTGTTCAAATTCATCACACCATTCCTTTTTAGTTGAACCAAAAATAATATCGTCCACATACACCTGAACAAGGATAATGTCCTTGGTATTCCTTTTAAGGAATAGTGATTTGTCAATGGTACCTCTTCTATAGCCATGTTTCAACAAGAAAGTTGAGAGACGCTCATACCAAGCTCTAGGAGCCTGATGAAGTCCATAAAGAGCTTTGACCACCTTGTAAACTTTCTTGGGATGAAGTGGATCTACAAAGCCCTTAGGTTGAGTGACATAAACTTCCTCATCAATCTTGCCATAGAGAAATGCACTCTTCACATCCATCTGAAAAACTGTAAAGCCCATATAGGAAGCAAAAGCCAAAAACAGACGAATGGCCTCAATCCTAGCAACAGGAGCAAAAACTTCAGTGTAGTCAATGCCTTCAAGTTGTGTATGACCCTGTGCAACCAACCTCTCCTTATTTCTCACCATAATACCCCGTGCATCTTTCTTGTTTTTGAGAATCCATTTTGTACCAATTGTTGTCTTTCCATCCGGCAAGTCAACTAGGATCCAAACATTCTGAAACAAGAATTGTTGCATTTCCTACTGCATAGCCTCCACCCAACTTTGATCCTCAAGAGCATAAGAGACTGATCTAGGTTCCACCTGTGAAAGAAAACAAGCAAATAAACAATGTTGAAAGTCCGTATGATTATTACGCTTTTGATCTTCAATATAGCTCACAAGCGCATGATGATCAGACGTGGCCTTCTTATGCATTCTGCGAGTCTTGACAGTAGAACCAGGATCTCCAATGATTTGAGTAGTAGGATGATCTTTATGTGACCGCAACACTGGATTGGAAGCTACTTCCACTTCTGGTGCCAAGTTAGTAAGATCCCCAACAAAGTCATTATCATATGAAGCAGAGTTGAAAATGCCATCTATTGGTTGCTTATGAATATCATCCAGCTTGGTAGAAGACTTCTTTTGATAGTTCCCCAGGTCAGAAGGACTTGAGAATCTAGTATGGGAAGTAGAATCACTAGCCGGACTACCAATAGGTGTTGAACTAGCACTAGGAGTAACAGTTGGAGTACTAGGAGCAGCTTTATCAGTAGACGTATGCAAGGGAAACTCAAAGCCACCTCGAGCAGCTGCTGTAGTAGCTTCTTGTTGTTGTTTGAGTAATGTGTCAAGAGCTGCTTGTGAATCTAATACATCCAATAGAGTTGCATCACTAGGAGGAGTAGGAGAGACTGTGGTGGAATAGGATGGAACAACAAAATATCATCCTCGTCATCTGAGTCGGAAAGACTAGAATGAGCACCTGTACTAGAAGTTGCAAACACTTGTGGACCTGCATCATGGTTAGTTTTGAAACGAAAATATCCTAATGAATCACTAAGATAATCAAGATCAAAATACTATTCAGGACCCTTGCCTTGGATGTTTGACTTCTCCTCAAAATACCTGAGATTTATAGTTTCAATTACTCGCTTGTCTTGGAGATTGTAGACACGATAAGCCCGAGAGTGAGCTGAATATCCCACAATGTATCCTTCATCTGCCTTGCCATCAAATTTCCCCAAATAGTCACTAGTATTTAGAATGGTGACAGGACACCCAAATGGCTTCAAATGAGTAATATTTGGTACTTTGGCTGTTAGTAGCTCATTGGGAGTCTTCTTGTGAAGATTTGTAATAGAAACTCTGTTCAAAACATATCTTGCAGTATTAACAGCTTCTGTCCAGAACATGGTTGGAAGCTTGGAATCGACAAGCATTGTTCTTGCTGCTTCTATTAGAGTCCTGTTCTTTCTTTCTGCCACGCCATTCTGTTGAGGAGTTCTTGCTGCACTATAATCTCTTTTGATGCCTTTAGAATTACAAAGTGCTATGAGGTCTGCATTTTTTTATTCGGTTCCATTATCACATCGAATACCTTTAACCTTCTTGGACAACTGATTCTCTGTAAGTGTAATAAAATCTTTTAGAATTGAGTAGGTCTCACTCTTGGCAGCCATGAAGAAAACCCACGTAAACCTGCTATATCCATCAGTTACCACCAGATAGAATTGTTTGTGGTCAATGCTCCTAATAGAGGTAGGACCAAATAAATCCATGTGTAGTAGCTACAATGGTTCAGTTATAAGGCTTAGAGCAGTAATGGCCTTGAAGGATGCTTTATGTTGTTTGCCTTTGCTGCATGCAAGACAATTAATATCATTTCTAAATGACTTGGGAGGTAAACCAGAGACCAGGTTCATATTTTCTAGTTTGTGAATGGTCTTGAAGTTCACATGTCCCATCCTTCTGTGCCATTGAGTGGCTTCATCTGCTGAGGCTTTAGCAACCAAACATGCTAGTTGACCAGTAGGGTTGACTTCATTCAGCTTGATACTATAGAGATTGTGTCTTCTAGGGATTCTGAGTAGAACCTGTGAGTCATCCTGAAGTTTAAAGTCTTTGGATAACACAAGTGCATCAGTATCCGTAAAGAGGACAAACTGCTTCTTGTCACAAATCTGAGAAACAGATATCAAGTTGAAGTGTTGAAGTGCTTCCACATAGTAGACCTGCTCAAAATTAAGATTGGGCGTCTGAATCGTTCCTTTGCCAGTGATCCTGCCTTCACCTCCTCCAAAATAGACCTTTCCGCCTTGAAATGGTACAAAGTTAGATAGAAGACTTTTATTTCCTGTCATGCTCCTATAGCATCCACTATCAACAATTCCTAGAGTAGGATCTTGGTATGGAGTAACCTACAACAACAAGATAATAAAGATGCAAAAGTTAGTGTTTTAAGGGGACCCAAACCTTCTCAGGTTTGAGCCTGCCTTGTGGATCTTTAGAGGATAGCCAAGAAGATTGATGAGATCCACCGTTGTTCTTTGGTTGCCTATTCATCATATTGGTGTTATTGTTTGACCAAGAACAACCTGCTGAGTGCTTAACAGCAGTTCCCAAATTTCCCAATCCAAAATACATATGGTCAAAATTATTAGCATAATTTGGATTAAAATTCTAAAAATAGTTACTGGTTGGTCTATTTGATGTTAATCCAATGTTTCTCCAATGATCAGAAGCTAATGAAGAGGTCCTTCTAGAAGAAGAAAAAGATTGAGCACTTGGGTTTAGTCTTCTAGTAGAATATGGAACAAATCCTGGTGGACCAGGAGCAGGAAATGATTGATGTACAGAAGAATGTTTGTCATAAAAATCACAATCTTTAATCAAATGAAATGCACTCCCACAAACAAAACATGTTTTAAACGACCTTTTATTAGAATGACATTGTTTCATACTGCTAACTTTATTACACACTATTCTAGGAGAACCAATCTTCCTAGGACTCGATAAACCAGGACTAGACACTGTTGAATTAAAAGCAACTCTCTCTTCACACTTCCTAGCACCAGTAGCAGCATGATCATTCGACTTGGAACTTGTAGGTCTCGACTCTTCACTTGAACCACTTGATGCAGAGTCACTGGCTTTGTCATTGAAAGTACACGAGACAAAGTCATTAGAATTAGTAGAACTTTTTGGGGACTCATGCATCTGTGATCCATCCAATTCATTATGCCTAGAAGTGGGCATGAAAGTTCCAGTAAGAGGTGGAGGGACAGCGTGCATTTCTGCTGCTGGTTTAAACCTATTGTAGCTAGGTTCTCCCTCTTCCTCTTTGTCGGGATCAAAGACACTTGAAAAAGATAAATCAAACACATCTTTTGAATCAATATATTTATCAAATCCTAACCCTCTTTTATTCCTACCAGACATGCTACTATTAATTAATTTTGAAAGATTCTTAGGTGCCTTTTGCCATTTTTCAAATCTCAAAAGTGTAGCATCTAATCTTTCTTTCATCTCTTGTTTTTCTTTGATACTGTCATCTTTTACCTTTTCTGTGTATTTAAGCATATTTGTTTTGTTTTCTAAATCAATGTTCAGACTCCTAATTTTATCCTCATACTCACATTGAGTATCTTGAAGCCACCTCTTTTGTTGTTCCAATGTTTTTAAAGAAGCCTTATAGGCTTGAACCTCTAAAAAATACTTATCATTCTGATCATTTAAGTCATTATATTGGGACAACAATTCTGAATATTTATCATGACAACCAAGAGGAAAATGTTGTACCTGAGGTGAGATGCGCATAAGAGCAAACTCTCCTGCTTCCTCTGCATCAGATAGATTCCCAACAATCATTGCAAACACGTCAGTAGAGGGCTCAGCTGTTTCTAGTGTAGTAGTCTGATGATCATTCCAGTTGACCATAGAGTCAACAGACACCAATGCCTTCTTGTCATCCTTCACCTCTTGAATCTTAAAAGCTGAATATCTGCTCTTCTCCTGGTCATTCTTGTTAGGGCATTCCCTTGCAAAATGACCTTGCTGCCGGCAGTTATAGCATCAAACCTTGCTTCCATCAAACCTTGCTGGCTCTCTTGGGTTGTAATTAAATTTTCGTCTGGCTTTCTTCTCAAACTTGTGAACCCTAAGAATGAGCATGGCCATCTGCCATTTGAGATCCATTTCATCCAGGTCAAGTTTATCAACCTGTTTGAAGTCATCAAAAGCAAGTTGATGTTGAGCATCTACGTCAGCAACAAAAGAGTGAAGAACAGCTTCTACCATGCTACCAGACTTGGTTGTTGGTTCAGGAGTAGAAGTATGCTGAAAAGTATGTTGAGAAGACATAGTATTGCTTCGGCTATTAGCATAAGACATGGGACTGGATCCCATAGAACTCACAAAGGCAGAATTAGCAGGAGTGGGAAATGAATCACTTGAATATCCCCTCACATGAGGCTCAAAAGTTTTGAGCTTATGAAATAAATCATCAAAATTAAGTTAGTCAAGCCCACCTTTTTGCTTTGAGAGAGATTACTACCTGATTCCATGAGTAGGGTAAGGCTCTAAGAAATCTTGCATTGATATCACCATCGTCAGGTTTCGACCGAAGTTGATTCAACTGGCTCAATATCTTTTGGAACATGTCATACCCTTGCTGGATACCTTCAGTTTCTGAGATCTTGAATTCTATGAATTCATCTCTCAGCATGGATCTTCGCATTTTCTTTGACTCCTCATTCCCACCAAACCTTGCTTTTATTCCATTCCAGATCTCTCTAGCATCATCCAAATGATATAAGTCACCCATGTGATCATCAGGAAGGGATTGAAGCAAAATAGTTTTTGCTTTGACCTCCTTCTGAATGGCTGTGATTTCTTCATGAGTTTTAGGGTCAAGAAGAGTAATATTACCATTCTTGTCTCTTCTAGTCAACTTCCTGCTGTTCCCATTCAGAATAATCTTCCAAAGGTCTTGATCAGTGTCGGTGATCCACCATTCCATCTTCATTGCCCAGCTATCATACTCGTCCTTTTTCAGAAGAGGAAACTTACCATTTGTGTTGGAAACTGTAGCAACGATTTGCTGAGGTTGTAGAGTTTTAGGAGTAATATCTTCTCCTATTTGAGTAGAACTTGAGGCAAACATGATTAAACAAAAATGTTAGTAATGAAAAAAATTGATTCTTCTTGTACAGAGACTCTCCCAGGCTCTAATACCACTTGTTGGGTCCACTAGATGTGGATCTTGCAGCCTGTCAGGAACGATGAACGACTTCTGTAATCACAAGTCTATTCACAGATAGACTCTATACACAATATAAGTGCGGAATACAAATACTATAAAGAATAACAGAATAACTATAATGACTTGATCCTTTTCTAAGGATTTCTAATATTAATGATAACTAGAATTACGTTTAATGAAGGTGTGTCTAAACCTTCTGCCTAAGGTTCCTTTTATACTACAAGAAAACCCTAATACCTCATTAAACAAAACGTGTAAAACTGATATGCATATCCTTTCCTAACATATCTCATGCATATCCTAACAGAATAATAACTAAATAATAAAGTTTGACTTTAACTAAGACCAGGAGCACGACTTGCTCCTACTACTACCATGACTAGGAGGAACTACATACCTCCTAGTCTACCTATTACAAATAACTATTCCAATGGTCCTAACATGTTCCTCCACCACCTCAATCCTTCAACACCCCTCAACTCAATGACCTTTCAACCTTCCCAAACCTCACAAGGCATTGTGAAAACATTTCCTACCCTATTACCCCACCACCACCAAACCCTAAGTTTGATGCCCTACCCACATCAAACGATTTTGTGTTGCATCATGGATCCTCATGTGATTGTTGCCGATTTCAACAAATTGAACTTGCTAATGTATATGAGAAGTTAAATTTCCTTGAATTCCTCCTCACTCGACCTCCTATCCAAGTTTTTGTCCCGGTGGACAAAACTTCGAATGATGCATCGTCGTCTTATTTTTCCAACTAAAAGTCCTTATCACTTTAGTTGTTTTAGAGTATTTAATTTTTGTAGCAATCTTGGAAAACTATCACTATTAGACTAGCTTATGCTTAGTGGTTTATTTTCCATATTTATTGCTTTAGATACTCATATTGTGTGTATGACTATCTACTTTGTTGTGTCTTTTCTTTTATGTAACCTTTGTGTTGTTTGTGTGTTATTTCCTTAGTTCTATTTTGAGTTGATCATGGTTAATTTTTACAATTTCTTATGGGTGATTCCATCAATTCTAAACTTTAACCCATTGACAAGCTTATCATCTTCATTGGATTAAAGCTTGATGTTGTCAATTACCTCTTTGGACATACTTAGCAAAATACTTGCTTCTAATTTGAGATTTCTTCTCTCTCTCCCTCTCAAGTTACTTAGTAGGTAGTGATCATATATACATTGATGTTTCTTTCCTTTCTGCTAACCTTTGTGTAGCATGTCACCTTAGCTCATATACTTGGTGCCCCAAGCAAGGGGGAGGAACCACCAAGGGGGAGCTACTAGCAAAGTTTGATGTTCTTCAAACACTTGTGCTAACCTTTTTGCTACGACAAAGGGGGATAAATGATAGTGATAAACTCGTTAATAATTCGATATTTTGTGTTTCTACGTAAATGAGTTTATTGTTTGTCGTAATCAAAAAGGGGGAGATTGTCAATGCAAGTGATGCCTAAAAACATTATTAGTGTTAACTAATCTTTCTTAGTTTTGATCACAATAAACTATACAACACATTTAGTGTAAAACACAAAATGAATTATTTAACTAACACTATCATCAAGGTAATAATCATATCACTAACCTTTCTTAATCATACTTAGTGATCATCAAAATGATTATTCTTAAAACTCACTTTTGTTAATATGACAAAAGACTTTTTAATAAACTTTCTTTTTTAGAAAATGTTTTATTAAAATGGAAAATGAAAATTTGAAAATAGCATATTCCAAATGCTGTTAGAATATCCTTTGAAGGCTTCAAATACCTCAGATATTCCTACCCCACTAAAAGAGAAAAAATGGAGCGTACTCTAGTGGCGGTACCTTAAGTAGCTACGCGGTTCCTTAGCGATATGGAACCGCCGGGCTAGATAAGGTACCGCGCCCAGATAGCCGTTATATATCCGTTATACTTTGTCTCCTTTAAATAGTGGGTCAAATCTCATTTTCCAACAAGCCTCTTGGACGTTTTTCTCAGCCCCCTTTCTAATTTCTATTGCATAATCATTAGTAAATGATCACTTAAAGTGTTAAGGATGTTTACATATGATTATCCTCTTGATCCCCTCCTTTACCTTGTCAAATGAGAAGATCACTCACTCACTAGTGTTGTCATAAATATGAATCTATGAGCTAGTCATATTCATCATGATACCCTTTTTGTTTTAGGTCAATCCATTGTATTTATGAATACTTGGACTAGTTGTGTTCATCCAAGTTATTTGTGGATACTTGGATTTGTTGTGTACATCCATTGCATATGTGTTTGCTTGGATTTGTGTTGTGTAAATCCAAGCTACATGTGTGTACTTGGATAAGTCTAGTTGAGTTGTAATAGATTTGATTAGTAGTTCTCACTAAACTATAAAGTGATGTGGTTGTGTCTTGTGAGTTCTTATTAAACTTGAAAGTGATTAGTAGTTGTGTTGTGTGAAGTTCTCACTTAGCTTCAAAGTGAAGAGTCGTGAAGATTGGTTCTAGCTTTGGATTAGAACTCGACATCTAGCCTTGTGTCGTAAAATGGTGAAGTAGGTAACGTCGTGAAGATTGGTTCTACCTTAAGATTAGAACTCGACATTTAGCCTTGTGTCGTTAAATTGTGAAGTAGGCAACGTTGTGTAGATTGGTCCTAGCTAAAGATTAGGTCTCGATATTTAGCTTAGTGTCGTAAAATAATGTAAGCGACGATGTAAGGTTTTCTCCGCCAAGAAGGGAGCTTGTGGATATAGTGGAAATCTCGAGTAGGTGTACTCGAGGAGTGGAGTAGAAACGAGGATAGAGCCTCGTTGTCGAACCACTATAAATCTTGGTGTCTTCCCACTAGGTTGTCTCTTTCCCTACTCTTTACTTATTTCATTATCATTACACTTACCTATTATCTTTGCTAGTGCATTTGAATTGAACCTAATCATTATGCAACTTAGCTTCAAGCAAAAGATAGTTTTGATACAAACCAAATTGAAAGTAATTTTAATTTGGTCACCAATCGAAGAGAAACTATTCAACCCCCCCCCCCCCCCCCCCCCTTCTAGTTTCTAAAGAAATAGTTGTTGAACCCATACCAGGTGATGTGGTTCAGGCTATTGGGGGGATGGGTAGATTCAAAAATCATATACATATACCCAGTGTTATATTTGTCCCTTCAGATGATTCTTCTCCATCTTCCACCTCTGTGGATGAGATAAACTCTGACAAGAAACAGAGGCACCAGCTCTACCAAGACTCGCTGGTGCTAACCCATCTGATTCCTTGCTTGGCCCAAAACCTCCAACCAAAACCCCAGGGAATTCAATTCTCAAAGTCGCTGATAAAGCGCACAAAAAGGTTTTTGTGGCCAAGTACTCCACCAAACCCACTCCTCCCCTGAAGAGCTTTCACCCACCAAGCAACTTCTCCTCACCTTGATGGAAGAAGTAAAGGGGTTGAAAGAACAGATCAACCCCAGAGTCAACAGTCCATCTGTTAACTCTCTTGGTGAAAGATCAAGTAGCTCTAAGGGGAGAGCTTTATTCAGGCCTTGCAAACATTGTGGTTTCAAAAATCATTCCTCTAAGGATTGCTCAAAGAAACCAAAAGGTATCACATGTAATTCTGTTGAACACACCTCCAGATAGCATGAGGAGACTATTGCTGTTCAAAGAACAAGAACTCAATTAAGGTCTAAAACTCCTCACATGCCCTCTAGGAGACCTGAGCCCAAACCCAGAGACAATTCTCAGGGTTACAGACCAAATCCCCCATGCAAGTACTGCGACTTCTTTGACCATCACTCTAATGAGTGTGAGCATTATCCTGGATGCGACATCTGTGGAAGTATGCGTCATGAACCCAGAGACTGCAACCAAAGAGGGGGAGAAAGGAACCAGAGAAGACCCAATGTCACTGGTTAGCGATAGCATGGACCCACTAGAATGTAGGTTCATCATCGAAAGTAATTTGGATTTGTTATATCTATGCAGGCTTACTTAAAGAAATCTGTTTGGTATCTAGATAGTGGGTGCTCCAGACATATGACAGGGGTTAAACAATATTTGCATAGATATAAGGAGTTTGGTCCAAAAGTAGTCTTTGGAGATGAATCCTCAGGGGCTACTGAGGGATATGGCTTAGTGGATTGCAACAGGATAACCTTCACAAGGGTCGCTTATGTCAATGGACTGAAGCACAACTTAATCAGCATTAGTCACCTCTATGATGCTAGTTTCAAATTTCTGTTCACCAAGACCCAAGGAACAATCTTCAATCAGAATCATGATGTTGTTCTAATTGCACCCAGAAGAAGGGATGTGTATGTCATTGACATGACATCATGTCTTGAAGGGAAGAACACCTGTCTCTTTGCCAAAACATCCGATAGTGAAAATTAGCTATGGGATAAGAGACTCTCCCACCTTAACTTCAAGAACATTAACAAACTGGCCAAGAATGATTTAGTGGCTGGGCTTCCCTCTCTGACCTTCACCAAAGATAGACCCTGCTCAGCCTACGAGAAAGGAAAGCACCACAGAGCCTCATTCAAAACAAAGCAATCATTCTTTATAAATAAGTGCCTCCATCTTCTTCACATAGACTTATTTGGGCCAGTGAAACCACAATCCCTCAATCACAACAAGTATACACTAGTCATTGTAGATGAATTCTCCAGATTTACATAGGTATTCTTTCTCAAAAGAAAGAGTGATGCAGCTAAAAGAATAATGTCCTTCATCAGAGAAATAGAGAACTTCAATGACTGCAGAGTTAAGGCTATAAGAAGTGATAATGGCACTGAATTCAAGAACCATGCCATGGAAGCCTTTTTTGATGAAAAGGGAATCTCACAAAACTTTTCAACCCCAGGCACCCCTGAACAAAACGGTGTCGCTGAAAGAAGAAACAGAACTCTCATAGAGGCTGCCAGAACCATGCTCAGCGAATCAAGACTTCCAAAACAATTTTGGGGTGAAGCTATGAATTAAAAAGTTACACACAAAACAGATCTATTATTGTGAAGAGACACGGAAAGACCGCTTATGAAGTGTATAGGAAGAGAGCCTATGATGTAAGCTACTTCCATGTCTTTGGTTGCCTTGTTTTCATTCACAACTACAAAGATCATCTGGGAAAATTTGATGAAAAGTCAGATGATGGATTCTTTGTTGGTTACTCTCCCACCTCCAGAGCCTATAGAGTATTCAACATTCATAGGCAAGAACTTGAAGAATCCATTCATGTTACCTTTAATCAAGCAGATAATGTCATTACTCACACTAACCCAGAAGAATGTGACATTGATTTCAATGAAGTCAAATCATATCCAAAGGATGATTTCTCAAATCCCAAGGAATCACCTTAGGCTTGTCACAAGGACTTTCTATATGTTCATGCATTTGATCCTTGCTCAATCTCTGACATCACTCCAGAGGTTGAAATTGTTGAACCTATCACTCTACCCATTGAAGTGAATGTTGATCTTATCAAACCAATCTCTCACTCATATGAAGAGATTATGGATGACGAAATAACATGTGAAGATCCTCCAGCATTCATTGAACCTGCTGTGTCTCCTAAACGCACAGAGTTTCCTGCTCCTCAATCCAAATGGTGTAGGAACCAAGATATTCTTCTAGTGAACCCTCTGAGGGAGTCATCACCAGAGGCAAGTTGAGATCTCTGGAAACCGCCTCAGCGAATGAATGCCTTTTCGCTGATTTTCTCTCTGAGGATGAACCTAAGAATGTGGCTGATGCACTTCTAGATGAAGGGTGGGTTGTTGCCATGCAAGATGAGTTGAATCAGATCAAGAGGAACAAGGTGTGGACTCTGGTAAAAGCTCCAGCTGGAAAACAAGTGGTTGGAACTAAGTGGGTCTATAGAAACAAGAGGGATAAAGTTGGCATGATTGTTAAAAACAAGGCTAGGCTTGTGGTGCTGGGGTACAATCAATCTGAGGGTATTGACTATGATGAAACATTTGTACCAGTATCCAGATTGGAAGCTATCAGAATCTTCCTAGCCTTTGCAGCTTATATGGGGTTTACTGTATTCCAGATGGATGTGAAGAGTGCTTTTCTAAATGGTAAGCTTGCAGAGGAAGTATATGTCTATCAACCCCCTGGGTTTGAAAGCAGTGAGTATCCTGATCACGTCTATAGACTTCACAAAGCACTCTATGGGCTGAAACAAGCGCCTAAAGCTTGGTATGAAACCCTATCAAAATTCTTACTTGAAAATAAATTTGTCGGAGGTACCATTGATCAAACCATGTTCACTTATAGGTCGAAGGGTGATGTCATTTTAGTACAGATTTATGTGGATGATATAATTTTTGGTTCAACCAATATTACCTAGAGCAAACAGTTTGCCAAACTTATGACCAAAAAGTATGAAATGAGCATAATGAGGAATTAACTTTTTTCTTGGGTTTTCAATCAAACAAAATTCAAAAGGAATTTTTATTTCTCAAGAAAAATATGTCAAGGATTTTCTCAAGAAGTAAGATTTGTCTGATTGTGCATCAGTGGAATGCCCCATGCTTCCTCCTAACAACTTGGGAGCTAATGACTCAGGGGTCTCTGTTAATGAGACCTTATACAGAGGCATGATTGGGTCATTGATGTACCTCACAACAAGCAGACCAGACATACAGTTTGCCACATGTCTCTGTGCTAGGTACCAAGCTAACCCCAAGGAATCCCACCTTGTAGCTGTCAAAAGAATTTTCAGGTACTTAAAAGGATCTCCCACACTGGGTCTCTGGTATCCAAATGGATCAGACTTCGACCTCAAAGCCTACTCTAACTCTGACTATGCTGGGTGCTGTCTTGATAGAAAGAGCACCTCTAGGAGTTGTCAAATCCTTGGAGGAAAGTTGGTATGCTAGAGTGCTAAGAAACAAAACTCAGTGGCCACGTCATCAACTAAAGCTGAATACGTTGCTGCCGCTGGTTGCTATGCTCAAGTTCTCTGGATGAAAAGTCAGTTGGCTAACTATGGGATCATTTATGAAAAGGTTCCCATATTCTGTGACAACACAAGTGCTATAGCCATCTCCAATAATCCGGTACTTCATTCTAGAACTAAGCATATTGACATCAGGTATCACTTTATCAGAGACCATATTTTAAAAGGAGATATTGAGCTTCATTTTATCCCCACTAAATACCAGCTCACTGATATTTTCACCAAGCCTCTGGCTGAGCCAAGTTTTACTAGGCTGGTTGCTGAGCTGGGTATGCTCAATATTGGTAAACAAATCTGATAAATGATCTCTGTCTCTAGGCATTTAAGGGAATTGAATGTAACGAGGTAGTTACATTCCAATGGGAGTTAATATATTGTCATATTAAATTCAAATGATTGTCCTTCATTGTCAACAACTTTCCCACTTTCCAAGGGGACTGAAAATCACATGAAGAGTCAAGGGGTCCCACTTTTCCTATAAGGTAAACATTTGCATTTAATGCTTTAATTGTAAAACGGCAAAAACTTTTATCAAAACCCTCGACTCATTTTTCAAATATCACTTTACTCATTATTTTCATACTGACATACTATTCATCTTCTTCAAATCCTCCATTTCTTCCTTCCATCATCAATGACGTCTTCATCAACAAACACCTCGTTCACCGTATTGGCCGCCTCGAATGTAGATTTTTGGATAAACGATGGGAAGATCGCCCTTAGCAACTATGTAGCTCTCTTGGAACATAACAATCCTCTCTACCATCCTTTGTTATCCTTCCTCAAGAACTCCACCATTTACGAAGCCATAACTAGGGAACCCTCCACATGCTACCACCAATACTTGAGGGAGTTCTGGTACAGCGCTGAAGTTGATCAAACCTCATCACACATCACCTTCAACCTTTCTACACATCTACAACCTATCACCTTTGTTTTCTAAACCTTTGACAAAGTCATTAGACTTCCTATCAATGAAGGCATGTCCGATGTGCCTGCCAGTGCCACAATGAAGAAGGCTCTGGCTACCCTTCGTCCTCATTATGATGATGACAAACCCTTTACCACCCAAGGCTTCCAAAACAAATCACTGAGCAAAGTGAATTACTTCTCACCCACTTAGAGGACGCTGATGCTGTACATAGTGAAATGTCTGAGAGGAAACCATGGGTCGCATGGTCAGCTTAATGGTGCTCAGCAAGCAATTGCTTATAGCTTGATTTAGGGGCAAGATATAGGGATCGCCCACATACTTTACACTAACCTCATTGCAAAGCTGGAAAACAAAGGGAAGAAGCATCGACTGGCCACTATCTGCTACACAAGATATCTCTCCCTCCTCATAGAGGATATGCATGGTGAAACCTACACCAATGATGAACTTCACTCCTTCTCTCCCTATCGCATCACTCCAGTCTCACTAAAGACTACCTTAGAGGATGAAGTGCCTCTCAGCAGGCATATGATGAAGGTTGTTGGGTTACTCGCTGATGATGGAGATCCCTTAATCCCTCACAATGAGGTGAATGCTGAAAGACAAACTAACAAGTCTTTGTCCAAGACCTTTGTGCAGTCTACTTCTCAGCCTAAGGCGCTCAAGGAAAAGAAGAAGAAGAGGAAAGACATCCCCGTTTCCTCTGAAACCCTTTCTATCAATCCTCCCAAGATGAAGAAGACCAAGAAGAACCCATCCAATTCTCTAGAGGATGTGGTAAAAGAGCCTGCAGCTGACAAACAACCAGAGTCTAGCGTCTCCATGTCAGCAGAGACGACTAAGAACCTTCTCCACGCTGATATCTCTCAGGTATTAGTTCGCCATTTTTTTCTTCTTGGAGGATCACATACAATCACTCTCAAAATTCTGTAGGAGAGAGCGATGAAGTTTTAGGGTTTGCCTCAACCCATAGAGTGTTTGTGTCTACACTTAGATCTCTTAGGATTATTTGTACACTCTGTCTTCACACTAGGATATGATTCACTTGTGCTCATAACGCACCCCGATGATCCTTCACCCTCTGGACTGTGCTCTTGTCCATAACAACTTGAGCATGCTATAGGTCCCGACCCAGAGTCTATGCACCTCACGTGGTCTCTGGGTCCCCTCATACGAAAAAGAGTCCCAAAGAATTTATTCTTTTGGGGGGACTGAATAATCACCCTCAGTCTTCCTAGGGGCAGCGATAAAAGGCGACCTTTACCTTCAAATATGTCACAACTAAAAGAGTCCCAAATAATTTATTCTTTTGGGGGGACTGAATAATCACCCTCAGTCTTCCTAGGGGAAGCGATAAAAGGCGACCTTTAACTTCCATTACTTCACAATTAAAAGAGTCCCAAGGAGCAATCCTTCAGGGGGAGCTGGATAATCATACCCATCTATCCTAGGGGCAGCGAACGGCGACCATTCACCACATAGTTTTCACAAATCAAAAGAGTCCCAAGGAGTAATCCTTATGGGGGAGCTGTATAATTACACCCAGCTATCCTAGGGGCAGCGAATGACGACCCTTAAACATATTTGTTTCACACTAAAAGAGTCCCAAGGAAAAATCCTTAAGGGGGGCTGGATAATCACACCCAGCTTTCCTCGGGGCAGCGAATAGCGATCTATAACTTCATATTTATTTCACACTGGTTACTAACAAATGTCATAACAGGCTCACAATCATCATGAAGAACAACAGAATGATGAGGCCTATTCCATTGATGGTGATGATAATGTTAAAGTGTCCCACATTGATCTAGATGCCATGTCAGACATTGACTCCATGCCTGAAGATGAGATCTTTATCATTGAAGATGACCTTACCATCTCCGACTATGCTGATATGGATGCTGATGATGACCAAGTCACATCTGAATTGAAGCCGATTCCCTTCCCATCTCTGGCGAATGTTCAAGAACTAGCTGCCAAGCAGCTATGGGACCAGAAGCTCTGTACACCAACCCTAGTTCCCTTCCCCACTTTGCCAAATGTCATGGAACTGGGGGATATGAAACACTTAGAACATTTGCAACACCTCAAGCCTGTCCATGTTCCTAGAATGAAAGATGTTCATGAACTAGCAGCTGAGGAACTCTGGGTTAGGAGGGGAGACATCAGTACCACCAAGCCTAAAGTCACAAATGATGTCATCCTCGATGAACTACAAACACTCACTCATGCTGCTGAAGAACTCACCATAACCCTATAGACTTCACTAACTTCATATGTGGAATCCTCTATGACTGCACTGCTTCCACAACTACTGGGAAATGCCTTGAAAACTCAACTCCCAACAGTTCTAAACCAGAGTCTTTAGCAATACATGTCATCAGTCCTCACCACAGTTGTCAAAGCCAATGTTGTTGCTATTGCCAAGGCATCTGAGCCTTCTAGGCAACTTCTTCAGGAACTATTACAAGAGAAACTTAAAGAAATATGTTTATTTATCCATCAAGAATTTGTTAAGTTCCTTAAACCTGGATCAGGCACAGCTTCTGCTGGTGCTATGCCTGAGGGGGAGAATTTAGCAACCTCTACCTCTAAAGAAGAAGAAGATACTGCTCCACCTAAGGGGGAGAAATCACTTAAACAGCCAGTACCCTCAATAGAGATCCCAACACCAAAACCTATCAGATCCTTCAACCCCATCACTAAGGTGTCACAGAACAAGCGAAAAGGTATTGCCACTGAGGTGCCTGAAAAAACCCTGCACTCCCTCCAAGAAGAAGGTGGATCCACGGCCAGACACTCTAACTTGAACAAATTTAAAAGTGCTGATGAACCACCACTAACCCCAGAGCAGGCAAAGGCTCAAATCTTGGAACAAAAGAGGTTAGCAAACATTAGAGCTGCTGAAATCAAGAGCAAAGAAGCTCTGAACAAACTACTCTCTCCAGTTGTAAAGGAAGCTCAGCTAAATAAGCTCAAAGAACTTGAAGTTAAAAGGAGCAACCTTCAAAAGGAATATGAGAATAGTGGACCAAAGAGCAGAGCCTGGTCAAATCACCAAATACACATGTTACACCGATAAAGACAAAAGAGTAGTGATGACCTTATACAAAGAAAATTAAATAACCAACTATAAAGTCTTCAGTGACTTTAAACTCAGAGATCTGGGCCTCTCTGAATTGTTAGAAATGCTGTCTCTTGCCCAAAAGAAGACTGGGCCTGGTGTTGCCCAAATGATGAAAAACATTCAAGCGAAGCTGAATTAGGTAAGAGACACTGCTAAAAAGCTGAAGGTACCCCTGCCTCCTCAACTATCACAACAATCATCTCAAGGATAGAGAAAAAGGAAAACCCAAATGAGGCCTCTGGTAGAGAAGCTGGTCACTGAGAATGGTATGGTAGATGGAATGTACAAAAACCTTGTACTTCCCAAGGAGATCACTAAGCCAGTGGGTGGCCAAGTATACTCAGAACTAGAGACAGGAATGGTCTTTATGAATGGAAATTGTAAGTATTACTTTCAGAGGATGAATGAACTTCATCTGGCCTCAATTATCTAAGTCATCAGACTCAAACAGGGCATCATAAGGAACTGCAATTAGCTGATGATTTTGAGTTTGAAGTTGAGCTGATCATTACCTCTAGGAGTGACAAAGTTGAAGCTCAGAGAATCTGTAACCAAGGCCTTGACCGCTGAAGAACCTTTTTATTTTGTTTTATTTTACACCACTGGGTGTCCTTGTAATAGACTAGGTTCTTTATGTTTAATAAAACTCTGAGGTATGTTTGTTAAATTATGTGTAAGAAGAAGCTGTGTACTCACTTACAATAATTTTAGACTTAGTATAATTTATAAACAAATAGGGGATATTGTTGGGCCAATGAAAGTTTTAACTATGGCCTAGTCTAGATTTGTTTAAATTAGACTAAGTGTTACTGGCCGCTGAGAGGACCAGCGATAGAGACCAGACCGGCGGAAGGCAAAGCCTCAGCTGGCACACCATGAACATTCAAGTCAAAGACAACGTCAAAGAAGTCGAAGACAATCTGAAGTCATACTTACCAACGATTATGAATAGCTGGGATGTAGAAGGAATGTGCTGGTGTTCAAGGATCTCTAAATTGACAATACTCAGAGATCACTTAAGAACCCTAGAAGTATGATACAAGCAAAGCTTGTCCAATCCTTTATAGTTTAGACGGGAGAATCTACCAAGTGTTTTGAGCGGGACAAAACAAGAGATTCAAGATAAAGCCTAGTACGACCTAGTGGGACAAAAGGTAAATAGTTGGCAGAACTGTTCACGTAAAGTTGTTTAAAGGTATGTCTCGATTTGGACATGCATTTAATACGTTGTACTCTTCCATTCAGAAGATGACACGTATCAACTACTCCCACTAAGGAAGCAACCTCGTACCACTATAAATAAGAGTGAGAAAGAAGAGTTAAGGCAACCCTTGTGCTTGGATAAATTATCTAAGTTCTTTCTCTCTTTGGAACCACTGAGCCCTCAGCTGTCTACCAGCGTCTCATAGGTTCCTTTGTAAACTTGAGTCTCGAATCAAGTTTACTTGTTCTAGGGTTCAGTTCTTATTGTCATTCAACGGGTGTATTCATTGATCTTTTTAATACTTTGCTTATAATAGTTCATAAAGCATTACGCGTTTGAAAAGTATTTCGTTGTGTTTTAGTGTTTATACGAGTTATAGTTTCGACAATTGTCATATTAAGGGACTTACAGTAATAACCCATGATAACTTTAGTATTTCTTAAGATAATTACTTTCGAATTGTTGACACTATTATCTTCAAAGGATAGTCATGTATTGATTCTTGTTGATTAAGTTGAAAGTTTTATGGAATTATATTTAAATAGTCGTGTGTTAGGATCGAACTCGAGATTACGGGATTTCATACAATACGTAAAGAGTTAATTTATTTAATAAATGTATTTATTATATTTATTAAATTAAATTTAGCTTTAACATTTAACCGTCATTAAGTTTAAGAGTTAAGGACTTAACGGTAAACGTTGAATAATTAACAAGAGTTAAAGAAAGATCCAAAATATCCTATGTGGGTGGGTCGACGGTGGAGAAGCAAGGAAAAGGAAGAAAAGATTTCTTGCCTTATTTGGTTTATTATGTGGGCTCCAAGATTTGCTAGCCTATATAAACACACCCCTTGTCCTCATAATTCTTCACCCCATATTCTCTCTTTTCTCTCTTTCCTACGATCAGATCAAACGCACCCCTTAAGGGTTTCGTTTGGTTTGTTTTGTTTTGTTTCTATTGCAATCAACACTAAAGGAAAAACACCTTTTTTGGGGTTCCTTTTATCCTTTGATTTTAGTTTAGCAATAATCTAGTCCTAGCCCCTCTCTAGGGTTGTTGGGTAGATTTTCCACTTGATGTTGAAGCTCTGTTTATACGTGCTAGAATCACGGTTAGCTCGTTGTATTACGTGTGTACAAGATCGTAATGTAGTCTTACTTTAGACTGTATCTTGTTAGTGTTCGTTATAAACCCTAATTCATGATTCGTTGGTGATCTTGTGGATCTTCGCTAGGATAAAGGTATGTAACCCTAATTCGATTAATTATAATTTTGTTATTAATTATGATCTTGTTAAATCGCTTCCGCTATGTGTGCTTTGATCTTATTTAGGGTTTTGTATAATTGTTATGAACTATATAAACCTTCGGTGGCATCGAGAGCCGTTTTAACATATTATAATTATCAAGATCTAAAGATAGTTTTTTTACTAATAATTGTTTTGAGTTAAAAACTACATGTTTTTTTAAAAGAAAATTTAGGGTTTTGTTTGTTTTTTTTTAATCCGATTTAAAAAAAAATTTGGTCAGTTTGTTTTTTTAGCCGATTATAAATTAAAAAAAAGTTTTTTTGAAACCCTAAAATTGCATGTTTTGATCTTTAGATAATTACATGATTAATTTTTATGTCATGTATTTAAGGTTACGATCCGTAGAGACTTAATTAGTTTGTTAAGTTATTTTGGGTAGAACTTTGATAAATTGCATGATTAATTGTTATGTTATGTAAATTAATGTTTCGATCCGTAGAGATTTAACTGTTAGGTGATTTGGGTGGATCCATGATGAACATGCATGTTTTTCCATGGATCATATGATTTTATGTGGTAATTTGTACGTGTTTTGCTACTTGTGTTATTTGATTCAATAAATCTAAAATTAGGGATGACTTTTATATGAATATAAAAACCTAGATTTGATGTTTTATTGAATAAATCGTATGCATGTGGCTATTTGATTTATTTATTGCACATATAAATTGTTATTATGTGTTTATGATTTAGTGTTTTTTGTACCTTATTGTTTTCATGCGTTTTGCTTTATTGTATGTTGTAAACAAGGGTAATTTTTTCCAAGAAAAATAATATGGACTAAATCATATCAAGATTAATGAATTGTTTTGAGATCTAAATTATATATGTTTGTGTTGATTGGAATTGCAATAATAACTTAACGGCCTACTCAATTTGACAAACTATAAAGTGGCTATAACGAGTTGCCGGTCACGAACCCGACTAAGGAAGGAGGTTATTGCTTCAGCGCTGACCGAATTCCTGGCTCGCCTGTGCATCAAATTAGAACTACCTACGGTTATTATTTGCATTATTACTTAAGGTTGATTTAACCGCATTAATTCACACCCGAATCACAATGAATAAGGTTGTTGCTTTGTGCTTTAGCCGTGTTATAGAATAAGTACGGCGTGAATTTAGTTGTAGGTAAAATCTTTAATTGGTTTAACCAATACCTCAACTTGCAATGTATATGGCGAAATTTAGTCTCACCAAAAGGTTTACTAAAAAAGGTTTTTATTAAACTAATGCTTTTGATATGAGCTAATTTACTCATATCAATTATATCAATATACGAACAATTAATGCATATAATCAATGAAAATGGCCTTGTATTCGTTTGTTTGTTGTTTAATGTGTGTAGGTACCGGAGATTGTGAAAATCGGCAAAAATCGACACGAAGTTTGAAGAAAAGATCAGAAGCCAAAATCAAGTTCGTTTTTGAAGGATTTTATCAAAAGTCAAACGACAAATCATTTTAAGACGGGATCAAGTTTTATCAAAGTTATGGGCCTTGGTGGGACCCACATTTAGCTAATGGGCCTAAAAGCCCAATATTGGATATAGTTTTGTTACTTTTGGGACAAAGCCCAATTCATGGCCCATTATCACAAATAAATCATACGGATGTAACAATTTCACTAAAAGCCCAATATTCGGTAATTTGTATTCACAATCGGATCCTAGCCCAACAAACAACAATGGGACAATGGTGTATGATATACTTGGAAGGGTCAGACTTTTTGGTCAAATAAAGAAACACAAAGAGAAATAAAGAAAGAGGAAAAAAAGATGAGAGAGAAGAATAGAAAGAGGGAAGAACTTTTCACCAGGTATGAACCCTAAAATTTAGGGGATCCCAATTAAATCAATGCTTGAAGCCACGCGCCTAATTCAGATTAAGGAGGAAGGAAAGACGCGTGATACACACGGAGATTCCAAGAACAAGGCTACACGTGGACTCTATGCACGTCACATCTCGCATCTGATTGGTCAATTCCCTGCTAATCAGTGGAAGAGCCAATTACAATCAGCCAAGTAAGCAACAAAGAAGCACACCTTGTGCCACGGTGGCAATCCGTGTGCATAAGGATGTGTCTTAGCCATTAGATTGAAACAGAAAAGAGAGAGAAGATATAAGAGAAGATCTAAGGGCTGAAAATCGAACTCCTCATCACCAACTTTCACCCCACCCCTCTCCTTCCCTATAAAACCCCCCTCAAAAATCAGTAATATCATCCCTTTTCTTTCTTTGTAGTGTTATTATGTCAGTTTAATTTTAGATTAATGTAATTTACTTTTTACAGTATTGTAATATTTGGAAGTGGTTTAATAAAATTTTATTTCAGTTTCCATCTCTAGCTTCACTCTTGTTAATTGTTTTATGTTAAAATAATTTTCACTTTAAATATTTTTGGATCTCATGTTTGATTTAATTTTGGCAGAACAAATATTACTGTCGTCTAAGATTTAAGCTGATTAAAATAATAATTAAAAAGTATTATTCGTTTAAGTTTAATCGTAACTTATATCGAATAATATCAAGATAGATAAGGGAAAATATTTGTTCTATTGAACGAATATTATCAAATCAAGTTGCTGCTCGAAGTTATTCTGGTTCGAAACATTGAAATGATGGTTCGAATGTGATGGGTTCAACTGTTATGGTAATAGTAGTGATCTGATAGTTCGATTATCTGATGTTGGTGGTTGTGGTTCAATCGAATAGTTTAAATGTTTATGAATCTGCTACTGTTTTCATTGTTTCTCACTGTTTTGAATAATATGTTTAAGTTTTGTTGAATTTGTTATGATGACTGATTAGAGGTCTAAGTATATGTTGATATTATGGTTTTTACTTGTGTTTGATAGATCTGCCATATTTGTTTAAGATGTTTGATGTGAATGATTCTGCTATTAAGAATGTTTAAATGGTTTTACTATAAGTTTAATAGCTAGCTTTGATGATTCGTTTGATATTCTAAATTTTGTCTGATGGTTCAGTATGTTAAGATTAAGGTATCCTGATATGAAGTAGTTAATTCATGCCTGAGTGATGGTTTTTCTTGTTTAATTTCTAATATGATCTGCTTTGTGCTTGTGCTATAATTTGTTTAAGCTGTATCTAGCTTGTGTAATGTTTACTGTAATAGCACACAACGCAAATGTTAGCTCCTTTAACTTGCTGTAACTGTGATCTTATTTGAAGGTGATAAGTCATTGTTATGGCTTGATTCATAAATGTGGGAGAGTTGAGTATATTTGTATAGATTGCTTCTTGATACCGCTCTGATTTCAGTATCAGCAGCTCTGAGTAGTAAGATTTAAGTCTGAATGACTTGTATAGGACTAATACTATTTGGTATTGATTCTATTGAAGTTTTAAGGTTTACTGTTTTCTTTTATTTTGATATATTCTGTTTATTGAATGATTTCCCTGTTACTGTTTAGAATTTCACTTATAATGTGTATTAAGATTGACTTTTCTTGTTGTATGTTGCTGTTACTGAATGTAATCACTTTTATTACTGAAATTGTTACATGCTTTGTTGTTAATCAGTCTACTAGTTTATTGATTTCTGATTTTTTTTTCTTATTTTTGATTTGTTACCTTAACTTTCTATACCTGCTGACTATATTTTAGTTAAACGTCTCACCCATTTACTTTTTCTGTTTCGTGTAGTCTTTTGATATTGTTTTTTTAATATATATATATAAAGAATCAGTAAGTAGTTATTACAGTTTCGAAAATAAAATAAATATCAAAAAGTGGTCACAGTGGGACTCGAACTCGAGACTTGTTGTTCATCAACCCAACGTTCTAACTAGATGTGCTAGCCATTTGTTTTGGTATAATTACAATTTTCCTAATCAATATAGTTACTTTAAATGACTGTCAGCTTTTAGTTTAATTTAAATACATAGTTTTAATAAGTTTTACAAATTTTACTTTATAAAGTTTAAATAATAAATAAATAAAAACAAAATATAAAAAAAGTTGTTTTATTAATTTTAGAAGTTTAATTAGTTATAAAAGTTAGTTTTAAATAAAATAGTTTTAGATTTTGTTTAGTTTAAAAATTAGTAGTTAATTTCTAAATAGATTAAATTAGTTTAAACAAAGTTTTTTTTAATAGTGTAAAAGTATTTTTATTAAATAGATTAAGTTTTTAACTAATTTTTAATAGTCTAAATTTTTAAATATTTTTATATTTTAGATTAATATCTGGGAACGATTCATGCGCGTAGGAAATTAATTAATTAATTTGTAGGATTTAATTTTAGTTATAAAAAAACCCGAAACCATTCAAGTCAATTGTCCAAATCAAAACAAAACGTCTCAAATTCACTCGATCTTCGTGTACAACGAACTTGGATCATCAATGTGTTTAATTGAATCCGTCTTTGGTAAATTTTAGTCTATTACTTTTTCCTAAAGGTAATTTTCTGTTTTACCCTATAACGTATCTAATTAAGACATACATCTTCACGATCACATCAGCTATGGAGTTGGATACATGCTTCTCCATACATTGATTTTGACACCAAAAAATCTATACCCTAAAATTTTAGTCTTATTCCACCTAATTGACGAACACTTGAAGTTACAAATATCGTCATATGAGATTCTGGACGATGTTGTAATGGAGAAAAAACTTCATGACTGGATGAGATTGCACATGAAGGTTTTACGTTCTTTAGATTAGTCGACTTAATTAAGTTACTCAGTGAGATCTGGAAACTTAAGGTATAAAGAAGGGATGAAACATGTTTACGATGCAAAATGACTTCTGGCAATGTAAATCCCTTAAATATCTAGAAATTGCAAATTTGTTTGTCAATATTTTGTTCGACAAGTTACCATCTTGAATACTTCCATTGCTAGCAGATCAATTGATGTGACGAAATTATGTCAATTTTGGATTCTAGTTTTCAAGGAAAATACTATGGTTATCACTACCGGGGTAATTTTATTTTCTTGAATGGTACTATCAAAAATACTAAAATTGAATTTTGTAAATTCTTTTACAAATGTATTAATGCAACATTACACCGTAAACGTGGTTTATCCATTTATTGATCTACAAACCGTATGGTTGAGGATAGAGTCAATTTACAATGAAAAGATAAACCTAAACTCTTTTCCATGAGCGGAGAAGGAGTAATAAGGATTTTAGAAATGTCAAATTCAAATCCATAACTCATAGCAAACTTTAATAGTTAAGAAAAGTGCATTTTTTGAGTTATTAAAAGTTACCGATAATTAGTTATAAGGCAAACTAACAAATTTTTCTAGTAGTTGTGCTTTGACCATTTTTAGGCACTACATACCATTGTGGGGTTGGTAGACCTATTAAGGAAGAAATTGCATGCCAAGCCTTTCAAATTAAAAGCAATTGATGGATAAGTCGTCATTTACGAAGTAGAGTACACTCTTTAACACTACAAGTAATTGTTACGAATGTATTTTTCAAAAGTGTAAGAAAGTAAACACAACACTAATTTATTTTGCTGATTAAGAAACATTTTCAATGTTGTCAAATTCAGTGGGAGAATTGTATTGTATTACTGAGTTCGAGTTTATTTAAACATTCTCTAATTCAGTGGGAGTTACAAGCTTTGTTGTCATGGTAATAACCCAAATTATATGTAGTATGTCCTAAGATAATTACTTTCGAATTGTTGATACTATTATTTCCAAGGATAGTCATGTATTGATTCTTGTTGATTAAGTGGTTCTACATCTACTTGTAAAAGCTAGTATATTTAACACAATCATATTTTATATAGACGTAATTTTTATCTAATATATGAGGTTGTTCCGTGCACAAGTGGGAGAAATGAACATTATGTGCAAGAAACAACTCATAAAGATATGATTCTCTTGTCTTCAAGATAAGAGACTAACGACCCAATGAAAGTTAGATCACGTGTCAATATGATTAAGACTACTTAAAAGTATATATATCATTCATATTAAGAAACACCTGTTGTTTTGATTTAGTCATGTGAGAGCTTGGACTAAATTGTAAACACAAGGGTAAAATATCCACATGTCATGAGATCGAGTGTGGATTATTTTGCGATTTCTTAAGATGGACAATTCCTTGAATGATATAAATACATAGAGTAATCTTATACTACTAAAGTAAAATATTTGTGTATTCTTGGAATTACATAAATAGACATAGTAGTGAATTAACTTGAAAATATTAATGAAACCTAGTGGTGTTTATAATTACTTTAGTTATACATGTTTATGATTTATTGTATAAAGTCACAAACATAAAGTCTTTAAAGACGTATAATATAAAGTAAGACGTTAATGTATTGTCTCTATTTCGATAAGACATATACATGGAGTCATTTTCAAATGACTTACAACTTATAATGTAATTATAACTTTTATGTTTTAAAGACATAGACATGAAGTGACTTTGTATTAAAAGTTCTTGAGTTAAAAGCATGCAAAATGGTTCGGAAATCTATTATACCATTAAGATGATTTAGTTGGTATATAGGTAAATCGTAAAGATATATTTATCTCTAGTATTGTTAGATTGACTTACAATATTAACCCTAAATGAAATACAACATCGTTATGTTCATTAGGAGAATCACAATGATGATTGATTCAAGATAACTATATTTTCCTTTCTTCCAAAAGATATCAAGGTTGAAAGTTGAATATGACTTGAGCTGAGAAGATTAATAAGATACCATTATATATGGAATGTGATGAATCACATTTTATCTTAAAAATGAAGTTCAGATTTTGCTAAACTACTTATGAAGTGGATTGTTTAGAAAATAAAGAGTATGGAACTGCCATTGTGTTTTGTAATGTCCCATATAGATAACATTGTAGTGTTGATCTATGTATTTAAAAGATTAACTTTAAGTTACTAAAAGCAAGTGGGAGTTTTGATCTTAAAAGATAAAATTACAAGATGCATAATCTTCTGAAATACACTAGTAATTATCATGAGGTAGGCATGTAAATGCTAAACACTCAAGATGAAGGAATTTAAGTCATAAGTCCGCAAGGATATCTTGGATATGTGAGTAATATGCTGATAATTATGAGTTACAAATAATTGTTATGATTTGTTACCAAACACTGATTTGGGTAAATTACTCATACTATGATTGTTATACATGTTGTCCAAATAAGATAATAAATTTTAGATTTGTTTTATCTTAATAGTTTGACTAGAAATCGAAGATGAGTTTCATCAAAGGAAGGAAAACGCCCAATATGGTGGTTTAAACCTTGTGCTGAAATTATATGGACGAGATTGTGCACATATTTAATGTATGTATTATGAATAGATTATTAATCACATTGAAGTAATTAATTGTGATTGAATATTCTTTCATGAACACATTAAATATATAAAGATTTTGGTGGTCATATTTTAATTGACAAAATTGAATATGTATGAACTATTTCTTGAATGACTGCTTGGGCAAGGACTTAAGTAATCGAAAGGAGTTTATTAATTCAAAATAAATTTTTGAAGAGTACAAAGTCAATCATCCATGAATGGGTAAAAGCATGCATCTAGGAGATTATTCTTATGTTTAAAAACAAGATTGGATTTAAATTTAGAAATAAGATAATTTTTAAGTATTCCTAAAAGCTAGCGGGAGTATTATGATTATTTTCCTAAATTATATGTGTCAAATAGACATGTAAGAAAATAAGTTTTTATTCAAATTAAATGTTGTTTTGGTTTAAATTTAAAGTGAAACTTTGCTTTATGGATTTAGAAAATAAAATATACATAACCTTGGAACAAATAAATTTATTTATTTATGTGGTGGAAATACAACATAATATGCCATGTAGTAAGTTTATATGGATATTTAGAACATGAAGAAATCTAAATCTGGTTTGAGATCATGTGTATCAAGTTGTATTATATTATGCTTAAAATGCAAGATGATTTGAATATATCTATTTAAAAGTTATTAAATAACTTGTGACATGAATATTTTGTAGGAATATGTTTTATATAGAATAACATCTTAAATCTTGGATCAGCTTCCATATTCTATGGATGAGTAATTTGTCAATAGTTGTGAAAATTATCATAGTCAACAAACTTGGAAGTTTGGATGGAATCAAACATTAAAAATAGATAATATAAGTAACGTATTTATATCTTTAAAATGACAAGTTATCAAACTTGAAAAGATATGATTAAGGTAACACTCTATATTAGTCAATGTATCCTTAGAGATGACATATTGATTAAAGTTGCATTACACATTAAAGAATTAGAATATTTTGAACTTCAAATGTGTTTTGGAAGTTTAGTAAATTGGTGATCAAGGATGTTTCACAATTTTGATACTATGTGGCAATATCAAACTATTTGTATGCACATGTAACAAGAGTTTCAATGAATTGAATTCTTGAAGAAAGTATTCTCAAAATTCTAATAGGTCAAGATTGGTTATTTTATGCTTTGCCAAACAAGTGTGAGTGTCATTGTTAGAGGCATAATGCATCGACCATGTTTTCATGCATTGATCTATTTAGTATTTGGATAAAGGATGTTTAAGACAGTATTGAATTGATGAATTAAAGATTGAGTTTCGTTTATTTTCTGTTATTTGATTTTGTATCCTATTTTACATGCTTTAATCCGTGAATAATTTTTATGTTCTAAATGTCCGGGGTCGATTGATAATATGGGAATACTATTGAACTAAGACAATTCAAAATAGTGACAGAGTATACTTGAATGTATATTGGTCAATTTTGGATGATATTTGATGAATCAAATATTGGACTTATCCCAACTATATGAATTTACTTTATGGATCTTTGTCATCAAGTAAATCATAAATAGTTATCCTTAGACCTGAGATACAAGGAAACTGTCGTGGTTCTAGTGCATTTCTGTGAAATAATCTAACGCTAAACGTAACTGGTGGCTATAAGGGTTATTTTCAGAAGTGTTGCAAAGTTCATAAGTTTTGCTTGTAGTCAAAATGGGATTTGTTTCCTTTAAATTATTTTGAAGTATAATACAGCTGGGCCCCTCGGGGGAGTAGTAATATATTTATTTGGCCGCATCCAAATTTGTTTTGGTGATCTTGCTATATCCGTAAACGAGAAACAAAATGGTTAATGTAAGCAATGACTGAGATCCATATCCTATTAACGTTGTATTTGAAATGAAAGGGTAATAATAATGATATTAAAACATTAAAAGGTTTTATCCAAGAGACCTTACTCGAGACTGGACTAGGGCATTAGCGTGTAACTAGACGCTAACCAATGTGATCACGATATTTTGAAATATGTCCAAGTGGGAGCTGAAGGTTTTATGGACTTATATTTAAATAGTCGTGTGTTAGGATCGAACTCGAGATTACGGGATTGCACACAATAAGTAAAGAGTTGATTTATTTAATAAATGTGTTTATTATATTTATTAAATTAAATCGAGCTTTAACATTTAATCGTCATTAAGTTTAAGAGTTAAGGACTTAACGGTTAACATGGAATAATTAACAAGAGTTAAAGAAATATCTGGAATATCCTATGTGGGTGGGCTGGCGGTGGAAAAGCAAGGAAAAGGAAGAAAATATTTCTTGCCTTATTTGGTTTAATACTTGGGCTCCAAGATTTGCTAGCCTATATAAACACACCCCTTGTCCTCATAATTCTTCACCCCATATTCTCTCTTTTCCCTCTTTCCTACGATCGGATCAAACGTACCCTTTTAGGGTTTAGTTTGGTTTGTTTAGTTTGGTTTCTATTGCAATCAACACTAAAGTAAAAACACCTTTTTTAAGGTTCCTTTTATCCTTTGGTTTTGGTTTAGCAATAATCTATTCCTAGCCTCTCTCTAGGTTTGTTGGGTAGATTTTCCACTTGATGTTGAATCTCGGTTTACATGTGCTAGAATCACAGTTAGCTCGTTGTATTACGTGTGTACAAGATCGTAATGTAGTCTTACTTTAGACTATATCTTGGTAGTGTTCGTTATAAACCCTAATTGGTGATTCGTTGGTGATCTTGTAGATCTTCGCTAGGATAAAGGTATGTAACCCTAATTCGATTAATTATAATTCTGTTATTAATTATGATCTTGTTAAATCGCTTCCGCTATGTGTGCTTTGATCTTATTTAGGGTTTTGTATAATTTTTATGAACTATATAAACCTTCATAAGTGGTCACATCTACTTGTAAAACGATAGTATAAAGCTAGTATATATGACACAATCATATCTTGTATAGACAAACGTTAGACATGATGTTTATCTATTATATGAGGTTGTTCCATACACAAGTGGGAGAATTAAATATTGTGTGCAAGAAACAACTCATAAAGATATGATTCTCTTGACTTCAAAACAAGAGACTAACGATCTAATTAATAATTAGATGAAAGTTAGATCATGTGTCAATATGATTATTAAAGAATACTTAAAAGTATATATATCATTCACATTAAGAAACACTTGTTGTTTTGTTTTAGTCATGTGAGAGCTTGGACTAAATTGTAAACACAAGGGTTAAATATCCACATGTCGTGAGATCGGGCGTGGATTATTTTGGGGTTTCTTAAAATGGATAATTCTTGGAATGACATTAATAAGTGTGAAGACACTTATCCTTTCACTACTTAAAACAAGTAAAAACGAGACCAAAACGTGTATTTAATGTCGTAAAAGTCGGAATTATGCGTGGTTTGTGTTTTTATTGTGTTTTAGGACAAAAATATGAAAAAGGAAGAAAACACAGGCTTTCATGGGCTTTTATCGAAGAAAACGACAAAAGACGAAGTCAAAAGATCAAAAGTGCAAGAAGAATGGAAGTCAAAGGCCTATTCTGAAGATTTATCGAAGAAAAAGTCTAAAGATGGAAGTTTAACGAAGTTGAAGAACCAAGTTTACTAAAAGAATAAAAGTAGAAGACGAGTTCATTTTATCATTCGACAAATCCCGAGACAAATTCGAGAAAGTCGAGTTATTCAAAATATTACGAACCAAGGAATTTCAAAATATTCCGAATCGGTTTTATTATTCCGCATGAGTTGATATTCCGGATCAAGGAACTTTATTCCGGATGAACCACATTATTCCGGATCAGCCTAATATTCCGAGTGAGCAGTTTATTCCGAATGAGCCTGTTTGTTTTGATTATTCTGGATGAAGCAAGTAATCCGAACGAGCACAAATTATTCCGAATGAAGGTTTCTGTTTAATTTATTCCGAATAAAGGTTATATTCCGGATCAAGCATTACATTCCGAATCAAGCATTTTTCAGTAAGGGGTATTTTACTGTTTCTGTTTTATTGTTTAATTGTTTAATTTTAATTCAATTCAAGCTTTATTTTATTAACTGTTTTTGGTTTAAACTTTTATCATTTCACGCATTTAATCCTTTTTAGTAGATTAGAAAACCAATCCTCTTTTTAGTAACCAAGAACAACTATTCCACTTTGAACCGTGATCAAATCGAGAAGATACCGAGAACTTAAGTGTAGGGGAGACTTTTCTCACATGCTTAAACATTGAGGACAATGTTTATATTAAGTGTAGGGGAGACTTCTATCGAAGTTTTAAGTGGACTTTTCCATTAAAATGCCTTCATTTAACCGGAAAATCATGTTTTTCAGCATTTTTCAAATTTTTAATTAACTTTGGCCATATAGTCGTAATTTTTAAATTTTTATCGTTGCTTTCATATGTATATATCCCATAATAAAGTCAAATATTAATAAAGTGGTGTAGCTAGTTTAGAAGTCTTTGACATATTAGGCCCGTTGCGATTATTTTGACTCAACCCGAATAGACTTATCCAAGTTTATTCTAGCAAGTACCCTTAACCATGTAGACCTTAATTGGTTTATTAGGCTAAGCATCCACGAGTCTCATTATTTGAGAGTTTAAATTGTGGAGAACGAGAAATGATAGAGTCAATTATAAGTGGTATTCTTGCACAAGCACACTTGGTGTAATTATAAGCTTTTCCTCCCATCGCCTTAAATGAATAAATGCAATAAGTAAGGTCGTACGATTTTATTGAATAACTTAGCTTCTAGCCCAAGATCGTTTAAAAGTTGCTCGGTAATGATAAGAGTTCATAGCCAAGGCATAACTAATGAAGCGGGGCGCGAAGATTGGCGAGTCTGAAAAGGCCCTAACAAGGCATGAAATTCCATTTTATTGCTAAAGATCCAAGGTGATGTGAAAAGCATTATTCCCAAAATCAATATGAAGGATCAAGACGCACGACGAAAAGCAATCAACTCCCATAAAGATCATGGAGAAGTCTGTCCGAAAAGACCCTAACAAGGTATGTGGATAAATAGATCCAAGTCCGAAAATGAGGTGGATCGTTGTATCTCAAAATCCTAATTAACGATTGAATAAATAATGATGAAGTCGTGGTCAACAAAGTTGGAGTATCCCTCAAAAGTCTCCAAGTGAAGAAACTCTATTAACGAAGAGAAGACCATTATCTCAAGAACGTCTCTCAAGATATGAAGTATGAAGTACATGCCAAATATCGGCCCGAGAAAGATCTCAAATCGTGAAGCGAGTTATGCCAAGATATGAACTTTTTGAGGTCCCGAGAAGCAGTTTTAAGAGATTTTGTCCTTTAGCTAACTATTAATCAAATCGTCCTACTTTGCTTTCAGCCTAAATAAACTATCGCAATAAGTCCAAAAATGAATCTTCATGATCATTCTAAGACAAAAATAAAATATAAGAGATACACCTAGGAATAAGGGAGTTTAAGCATATAATTAAGCCATGTGTGTAAGTGTTTGTTTTGCTAACTTATAATAACAATGATCTCGTTTTTAAGCTTAGTTTGGGGAACGTGAAACTTGAGGGTGATAAATCTTCACAGCACCGAAACCCTAATGTAAGTCTTAGATCTCTTTGCAAGTTATGTCCATGAAGCTATTTTCAAGTGAAAATGGTTTTCTATCCCTTTTATTTCCTTTAAAGCTTTTATCTCTTCATAGTAGTTTAAATTTTTGTTTCATTAGTATATTAATAAGGCCAAGGTTGATTGATTATGAGAAAAGTGTAAATTTGCTTTGTCACTAAGCATTGCATGAGGGCATGGCAATGGCTAAGTGTAGGGGATTTGATAGGTGTGAAAACACCCATCCTTTTACCACTTATTTCTTGCTAAAACAAGACCAAAACGCGTATTTAATGTCATTTGTTTGGAATTATGTGTGGTTTGTGTGTTTGTTGTGTTTTCAGAGCCAACTGGATAAATATTAAAGAAAACATGGGATTGCACTGGTTTTATCAAAGAAAAAGACGAAAAGACGAAGTGTATAGTCCAAGAGATGCAAAAGATTTGAAGTCAATGGGCCTATTTGAAGATTTATCAAAGAAAATGACCAAAGATGGAAGATTTATATATGTCGAAGAACTCAAGTCCATTAAACGAAGAAGTTAAAAGACGAGCTGAATTTATTTTTCGACAAATCCCGAATCGAAATCGAAAACGTCAACTTTTCTGAAAAGACGAGAAGACAAGAAGAAAGAGAGAAAGCCCACTCACCAACCAACTTGAAGGCCTGTAAATAGGAGTCCCTTCACAACATTAGAAAAGTTTTTCATTTTTCCAGTTTCTTTCTTTTTTCGTAGGAAACCAACACCATTAAGGTGTTGGTGATTTTTTATTTTTGTTGAATCAAAGATCTTGTAAGTTTTTAATCTTTCCTTTTGTTTACTTAACCTTAATCAATCAATATCATCTTTCATTTAATCTTCATCTTTTTCTTTTTGATTCAAAGTCTTAAGTTTTTATTTGGTTGATTTTAATCTTCAAAAGTAAGTGGGTTTTGTGTTTTTATTGTCTAGATTTGATGTTTATCATTGGTAAGTGATTAGTGGTTAAATTGGTTTAAGTTTTGGTTAAAAACTTGGTTGATTTTGGCTAAAAATCGTGTTATTTTATTTCCCTGTTCTTCGCGTCTTCAACATTCCCCAGATTCGAATGAGTTCCACACATTCCAGATGAAGCTTCTGTTTTAATTATTCCGAGTCAGTGCATGTTCTTCCGTACAAAGATTTTTCACATTTTATTCCGGATCAGCATTATTCCAAACCAAGGAATTTTAAAATATTCCGAATCGGTTTTATTATTCCGCATGAGTTGATATTCCGGATCAAGGAACTTTATTCCGGATGAACCACATTATTCTGGATCAGCCTAATATTCCGAGTGAGCAGTTTATTCCGAATGAGCCTGTTTGTTTTGATTATTCCGGATGAAGCAAGTATTCCGAACGAGCACAAATTATTCCGAATGAAGGTTTCTGTTTAATTTATTCCGAATAAAGGTTATATTCCGGATCAAGCATTACATTCCGAATCAAGCATTTTTCAGTAAGGGGTATTTTACTGTTTCTGTTTTATTGTTTAATTGTTTAATTTTAATTCAATTCAAGCTTTATTTTATTAATTGTTTTTGGGTTAAACTTTTATCATTTCACGCATTTAATCCTTTTTAGTAGATTAGAAAACCAATCCCCTTTTTAGTAACCAAGAACAACTATTCCACTTTGAACCGTGATCAATTCGAGAAGATACCGAGAACTTAATTGAACCCCAAGCAAAATCTTAGTATCAATGATGCCAACAAAAACACCTCGATAAATTCATAACCGTCACTGAAAGCATGAAATTGCCCGGTGTTACCATGAATTTTCTACGTCTTCAACTTTTTCCACACACTTTATCCCACCACACTGAAAAATGGTTTGATCATCTTCCTAAAAACTCAATTCATACATGGGACGAGATGACTCAACGATTTTTGTCGCGCTTCTTTCCACCATCCATGGTAACTAGTCTTAGGAATCAAATCAGTGGTTTCACTCAAGAACCTGATGAGTCTCTTTTTGATGTTTGGGAACGTTATAATGTCTTGATCGATCGTTGTCCTAACCATAATATGCTCCCCGTCACTCTAATTGATACTTTCTACAACGGTTTAACTTTTCGTAATCGTGATATGATTAATGCCGCCGCCGGTGGTACATTTATGAAAAGAAGACCCGAGGAGTGTAGAGAGCTAATCGAGAACATGACCACTCATCACAAAAATTAGGATTCATCCACATCCTCAAGAAATAATCCGAGGGTCAATGTTTCTTCTACTTCATCAAACCCCGAGTTAACCGAACTCACCCGCCAAATAGACGAGATGAACAAATTTTCTAACCATGGCTACGAAGCAATATCAACAAGTTAAAGTTGTAGCACTTTCTTGTGAGACTTGCGACGGTCCTCACTCATACACCGATTGTCTTTCTACTCAAGACAATCCTTGTGAGAACGTGTACGCGGCTAACGGTAACTTTTCTACGGGAGGCTATCAAGCACGTCCTCAAGGTGACCGTAATTTGCTAAGTTATCGTTCAAACAATTTTCTTTCACCACCCGGTTTTCCTCCTCAAAACCAAAACAACCTCAATCGCAACAATCAAAGCCAACCTCGAGCTCCTAATCAATATCAAACCCAAAGAAATCCATATCCACCTAAAGGAAATAATCAAGTTTACCAACCACCCACCTATCAACCACCCGCTTACCAAGCTCCACCTATTAGCCAATCCACGACATTTAATCAAGAGGTCAAAACCTACATGAGGACTAATGACGTGTTGGTTAAAGATCTTCAAAGCCAAATTATTAACTTGAAGGGAGATTTGACTAAACAAGGGAATGATCTTTGAACCGAGCTTAGAAATGACATGAGAAATTCTTTAAGCAATCAAACGAATGACTTAAGGGATATGATGGCTAGTTTCTTCCCAAGTAATCAACCCTCTGCTTCGGGTTCTCTTCCGAGTAACACCATTGCAAATCCAAAAGGGGAGATGAAAGCAATCACTACCCGCAGTGGAAAAGGCTATAAGGAACCCGAGATTCCTAAACCTACTCCGGTGATTGTGACAAAGGATAACGAGCAACCTTCACCAATTCCTTCACCTTCCAACCCCACCCCTCCACCACCAAAGGATGTGAGTGACCAATCTATTCCAAGCCTTCCTCTCAACCCGACATACCTTATCCTTCAAGGTTGAGGAAAGAGAATTGAAGAACAAGGATGATATTCAAGTTTCAAACTTTCTTAAAATGATTAAACAATTGAATTTCAACATCTCCTTTGCCGAGGCGCTTGCTCACATGCCTTAATATGCTAAAATGTTTAAAGATCTTTTAAGTGACAAGGAAAACTTCTTGATATTGCTAAAACCCAACTTAATAAGAATTGCTCCGCGGTTCTTTTAAGGAAATTACCAACCAATCTTGGTGATCCGGGTCGCTTTCTCATTCCTTGCAACTTTCTCGGGGTAGAGAATTGTATGGCCCTAGCCGATCTAGGTGCTAGTATCAACTTAATGCCATTAAGCGTTTGGAAACAATTATTTCTACCCGAGCTTGTCCCCACGCGAATGACATTAGATTTAGCTAACCGTACGGTTGCTTATCCGGTGGGGATAGCCGAAGATGTCTTTGTCGGTGTCGACAAATTCACCTTTCCGACGGATTTTGTTGTCGTTGACTAAGAGATGGATCCCTGTGTTCCATTAATCGTTGGACGTCCATTCTTGAGGACCGGTTGCACTCTTATTGATGTAGCCGCGGGCGAATTAATCATGAGAGTTGGTGACGACAAAATCGTCTTTAACACGGGTGAACTTTCTGAGCAACCTTATGAACACGAGAATGTTAATTTCATTGACGTACTTGATGAGGCTTGTGAAGAACATTTCATAGACGCTTGTAATAGTGATCTTTCTCTTTTACCTCATGTTGAGAACGTAGCTTCTATTACTCCATCATTGACTCCATTTGGAGAAAGTGGCTTTCTTTTAAAAGAATTTGAAGCAAGTTTAGGGGATGGGGACTTAAAATATGATGATTCTCCCTCCGATTGGGAAGAAAACATTGGTACCATTGAGAAACTTCTCAATGAGGACCATATTTCTCCACCTTCTCCTATGGAAGTTACAAACGATGATCCTAATTTGACTAAGTCTTCCATTGACAATCCTCTAGATTTAGAGCTTAAGGAGTTACCGTCTCATCTTGAATACGTTTTCCTAGAAGACAATAAGAAGTTACCCGTCATCATTGCAAAGGACTTACAAGAGGATGAAAAATCTCGACTTATCGATGTGTTCAAAAATCATAAGAAAGCAATTGCTTGGAAAATTTCCGACATCCGCGGAATTGATCCTAACTTTTGCACTCATAAAATTCTCATGGAAGATGACTTTAAACCCGCAATCCAAATCCAAAGAAGGGTTAATCCAAAAATTCATGACGTCATCAAGACAGAAGTTATCAAACTTCTAGATGCCGGAATGATTTACCCTACTTCGGATTCGCCATGGGTTAGTCTCGTCCATTGTGTGCCTAAGAAAGGCGGAATAACCGTTGTTCCCAATGAAAACAACGAGTTGATTCCTACTCGACTTGTCACGGGTTAGCGAGTTTGCACAGACTATCGTAAGCTCAATTTTGCCACTCGTAAGGATCATTTTCCTCTTCCTTTCATGGATCAAATGCTCGAGCGTTTAGCGGGTAATGACTACTATTGCTTCTTACACTGTTTCTCTGGGTATTTTCAAATTCCTATCGATCCAAAAGACCAAGAGAAAACCACATTCACTTGTCCTTATGGAACATTTACTTACAAATGAATGCATTTCAGGTTAGGCAATGCTCCTGGGACTTTCCAAAGGTGTATGATGGCTATATTCCATGACATGGTTGAAGAAACTATGGAAGTCTTTATGGACGATTTCTCGGTCTATGGTGATTCTTTCTCATCTTGCCTTGCCAATTTAGAACGTATGCTTAAACGGTGTGAAGACACTCGTCTCGTTCTTAATTGGGAAAAATGTCATTTCATGGTAAAAGAAGGCATTGTCCTTGGTCATAAAATTTCCAAAGCCGGTATCAAAGTCGACCGTGCTAAAGTTGACATCATTGCTAAGTTGCCTCCACCTACCACCGTCAAAGGAGATGGGAGTTTTTTAGGTCATGTAAGATTTTATCGTCGTTTCATCTAAGATTTCTCTAAGATAGCTCGTCCTATGACTCACCTCTTAGAAAAGGATGCTCCTTTCATATTTTCTCAAGAATGTCTCGACTCTTTCGAACTTATTAAAGGTAAATTAACTAAGGCACCGGTCTTGGTCTCTGCAAATTGGGAGTTACCTTTCGAGCTCATGTGTGATGCTAGTGATTTCGCGGTAGGAGCGGTTTTAGGTCAACGAGTGAACAAACACTTCCAACCAATCCATTATGCTAGCAAGACAATGACGGGGGCTCAATTGCATTATACTACTACCGAAAAAGAGCTTTTGGTCGTAGTGTATGCTTTTGAGAAATTTCTCCCCTATCTTGTGCTTTCCACCACCATCGTTTACACCGACCATTCCGCCTTAAAATACTTGTTGACCAAGAAAGATGCTAAACTGAGACTCCTTCGTGGGGTTTTGCTCCTACAATAATTTAAAATCGAAATTCATGATAAAAAGAGAGCGGAAAACCTCGCCGCGGATCATCTTAGTAGACTCAAGGATCCTTATCAAGGGGAACTTCCTAATCAAGAGATTAACGAATAATTTCCCCATGAGGCCTTAATGTCTATTAACTCCAATCTTGACGATACCCCATGGTTTGCGGACATTGCAAACTATTTAGCGGGTGGTGTTCTTATGGAAGGGTTAATGTCCCAACAAAAGAAAAAATTATTTAAGGATATTAAACACTATTATTGGGACGACCCTTACCTTTTCAAGCAATGTGTGGATCTTGTCATTCGTCGGTGTGTTGATGGACCGACAGCTTTACTAATCCTAGAAGCTTGCCACAAAGGACCCACCGGTGGTCACTTTGGTCCTAACTATACCGCAAAGAAAGTTTTCGACTCCGGATTTTATTGGCCCACCATTTATCATGACACTCATGAAATGGTTAAGCATTGTGATGCTTGCCAAAGACAAGGCAAGATCACACATAAAGATGAGATGCCTCAAAATTTCATCCAAGAATGTGAAATCTTTGACGTATGGGGCATCGACTTTATAGGGCCATTTCCATCATCTAAAGGGAACAAGTACATCCTCGTAGCCGTTGACTAGGTATCCAAATGGGTTGAAGCAAAGGCTTTACCTGCTAATGATGCGAGGGTAGTTGTGAACTTTTTGAAACAGTTGTTTGCTCGATTCGATGTTCCTCGTGTTATCATTAGTAATCGCGGGACTCGTTTTTGCAATGATTAATTTGCACGAGTCATGGCTAATGGTCAAGCCAAGATCTCCAATCGTGGACTTAAGCGCATCTTAGAGTGTACTGTGGGAGAGCATCGTGCCTCATTGGCCGATAAGTTAGATGATGCTTTGTGGGTATTGCTTATAAGACACCCATCGGGTGTACTCCTTATCGCCTCGTGTACGGGAAGGCATGCCACCTCCCCATTGAGTTGGAGCATAAGGCTTATTGGGCTTTGAAATAGGTTAATTTTGATATCAACAAAGCCGGTGATCTTAGGAAAATCCAACTCAATAAACTCAATGAATTAAGGAATGAGGCTTATGAAAATTCTTTGATCTATAAGGAAAAAACTAAGCTCATTCATGATTCCAAGATTAAGAACCGAGAGTTTCACATAGGTGATCAAGTTTTACTCTTTAACTCTCAGTTGAAAATCTTTTCAGGAAAGCTTAAGAGTCGTTGGTCCGGCCCATTCACCGTTGCTAAAATTTTCCCATATGGTACTCTTGAGCTTTCTCAACCAAATGGGCCAAACTTTAAGGTGAATGGCCAACATGTTAAGTTGTACTTTAGTGAGGACATCTCTCACAAGATGATTCCATCCCTCACCACGTTTCCCTTGAATTAGTTTGGGGTCGAGTCAGGCTCGTGACTCGGATAACAAAAACAATCGCTTCTCGGGAGGCAACCCGATGATCTATCCTTTTTACGTGTTTTCATAATAAGTGTAGGGGGAGACACGTAGGTGTTTGTTGTTTTGTTTCTTATGATGTGCAGGGATTAAAGCTTTCAAAGATCTACTTTTGATGATATTTGACGACTCATGATCCTGTGTTCCCGTCTTTCTGGTTCTATCCTAAACTTTTGTGATTCAATATTTCATATCTTATATGTTGACATTGAAATCACTATAGTCGTCTCATCCTTATCAAGATTTAAACAAAGTGCACAATGTCTTAAGTGTAGGGGAGTTTACTCCCGCATGCTTAAATATTGAGGACAATGTTTATATCAAGTGTAGGGGGACTTCTATCGAAGTTAAGTGGGCTTTTCCATGAATATGTCCTCATTTTAACCGGAAAATTTGATTTTTTGACGTTTTTCAAAAATTTTTGATCTATTTTGGCCTAGTAGTATTTTTCAATTATTTTCTTTTATTTTCTTGCATCGTATGTATATATTTCATATCAAGAATAAAGTCAAAAGAGAAAAATAAATTAATAAAATGGTTTTAACAAGTTTAGATGTCTTTGATATATTAGGCCCGTCATGAATTTTTTGACTCAACCCGAATTTACTTATACAAGTTTACTCTAGCTAGTATCCTTAACGTGTTTAAATCAAGTTTTGCTAGGCTTTTATATAGAAAACTTTAAAACGTGAAAGTCCTAACTCAAAAGAGGTAAGAATAAGAACTTTTCGCAAGTTCCTATATTTAATCCTAGAAATTCGTTTATCAAGGGAACTTTAAAATGAAAATTCTAAACTTGAAAAAGTCAAAGAAGTTGCAAGATCCTATAGATGACTTGAAAACTCAAAACTTTGATTTAATAGGCTAAGAATCCACGAGTCTCATTCCTTAAGATTTTAAATTATGGAGAACGAGAGATGATAGAGTCAATTATAAGTTTGGTATTCTTTCATGAATTTACGTGAGTTAATTATAAGCTTTTTCTCCCATCGCTTGTTAATAAATATAATTGCAATAAGTAAGGTCGTACCATTTGAAGAGTTACTTAGCTTCTAGCATAAGATCGTTTAAAAGTTGCTCGGTATTAATTAGAGTTCATAGCCAAGGCATAACTTATTAAAGCGAGATGCGAAGATTGGCGAGTCCGAAAAGGCCCTAACAAGTCATGAGGGCTACATTTTGTTGCTAAAGATCCAAAGTGATGTGAAGAATCATTTATCAAAAATCAATATGAAGGATCAAGACACACGGTGAAAAGCAAATACTCCCCTAAAGATCATGGAGAAGTCTACCCGAAAAGACCCTAGCAAGGTATGAGGATAAATAGATCCAAGTCCTAAAAGGAGGCGGATTGTTGTATGTCAAAATCCCAAATAAAGATTGGAGAAAAATGAAGAAGTCGTGGTCCAAGTTTGAAGAATCTCTCAAAAACTTCAAGTGAAGAAATTCCTATTATGAAGAGAAGACCATTATTTCAAGATCATTTCTCAAGATTTGAAGTATGAAGTCAATGCCAAATATCGATGCGAGAAAGGTCTCAAATCGTGAAACGAGTTATGCCAAGATATAAACTTTATGAGGTTTCGAGAAGCAGTTTTAAAAGATTTTGTCCTTTAGCTAACTATTGATTAAATCATCCTACTTTATTTTTGGCCTAAATAAACTATCGAAATAAGTCAACAATGCATCCTCATGATCATTCAAGCCAACAACAAAATATAAGAGATACACCTAGGAATAAGGGAGTCTAAGCGAATAATTGAGCCACATGAGTGATTGTTAGCTTACTAACTTATAATAAATTTGATCTTGTTTTTAAGCTTAGTGTGGGGAACGTGAAACTTGAGGGTGATAAACATTCATGACAACCACAGCCCTAATGTAAGTCTTAGATTTCTTTACTTGTTCTTCCTTCAAGCATTTTGTAATTTTCTGTCTTTTTAAGTTTCCTTCATGTCTTGTATTTAATAAAGGCCAAGGTGGGTTAATTATGATGAAAAATATTAAACTATGCTTTGAAATTATGCATTCCATGAGGGAATTGCAATGGTCAAGTGTAGGGGATTTAATAAATATGAAGACACTTATCCTTTCACCACTTAAAACAAGTAAAAACAAGACCAAAACGTGTATTTAATGTCGTAAAAGTCGGAATTATACGTGTTTGTGTTTTTATTGTGTTTTAGGACAAAAATATGAAAAAGGAAGAAAACACGGGCTTTCACGGGCTTTTATCGAAGAAAAAGACAAAAGACGAAGTCAAAAGATCAAAAGTGCAAGAAAAACAGAAGTCAAAGGCCTATTCTGAAGATTTATCGAAGAAAAAGTCTAAAGACGGAAGTTTAACGAAGTCGAAGAACCAAGTCTACTAAAAGAATAAAATTAGAAGACGAGTTCATTTTATCATTCGACAAATCCCAAGACAAAGTCAAGAAAGTCGAGTTATTTAAAAAGACGAGAAGCCAAGAAGAAAGAGAGAAGCAACATCACCACATCTCCTCCTCCTATAAATAGACCATTAAGAGTTAATTTTTGGGAGTTAGTTTATTTTTAAGGAAGGTAATTAGGAGTAGGTGTTACTTTCTCTCTCTAGAATTTTCTTTCAAGTTTACTTAATCTTTCATCTTTTAAATCTTGTAATTGAATCTTAATCATCTTCATTAATTCAAAGCTTTTTAGTTAATTATCATTCTTCCTTTCTTAATCTTGTGGTTGATTTGATTAATCATGTAGTTTGTTTAATCTTGTTAATTGTTTGATTGATTTGCTTATTTTATTAATCTTATGGTTTTGATGTGGTAGATGTTTTAGCTTATTGTGTTTATAGATTAATTAGTGTTTAGCTTATTTTTTATTAAGTGGATTTGGTAGATTTAATCTTTTAAAGGTTGCTTTTTAATATTTAGCTTATTTGGTGTTTTCATAGTTTTTAATTTGTGGCTTATTTAGTTTTTCTTAAAATCTGTTTAGCTTAAGTTTTGGTTAAGTGCTTATTTTGATTTTTGGTTCCTGATTTTTAGATATACTGTTACTGTTGTTTCCTTTTTTCTCATTTTCGAAAAAGGGTTTTAAAAACCCGAATATAGCACTTTTATTCGAATCCATTTATTCTGAATATTGTGATTTATCCGAAGTTTGTTCAGTTATTCCGAATATAGTAGCTTTATCGAAAAAATAAACTTTATTCCGAATATCAGCTGTAGGGTTTAATCCCCACAATCCTAGTTATCTAGATGTGCGGAATATCGATCGAAGAACACACACAGAATGAATCGACAGAAAAGTGCGACGCCCGCAAGGTATTATCCCTAATAGTTACTTTGATTAGTATTGAAAGAATGACGTACTTGGTTCTTTCACCCTCACCTCCTTTTATTGAGATGAGGGGGAACCGACTCTTACAATGAGTATGGGCCGGGTTGGGTTTGGACATAACCAACCGACCTTTATTCTTATCTAGTACTAGGCTACTCGACTCATAAATCCTTAGACACGACATAGGCTAAAGATAAAGACTAAACATAACAATTTCCACCTTAGACTTTATACTAGCCTATCCCAACACTCAGCAACTCCAAGCAGTGTTTTAACTTGCGTCCAGGTACCACCATCCTCAAGGCATCAGCAGCATTGTGTTCAGTACCCACCTTCAGAACTTCAACCGTCTTTGCTTCCAAGACTTTTCTGATAAAGTGATAACGCACATTGATGTGCTTTATCCTTTCATGAAAAACATGATTCCGCGATAAGTGAATTGTGCCCTGATTATAACAATTAACTGCAACAGTGTTGAGCTTCACGCCCAACTCTTCCAAGAGTCCGCTTATCCAAATAGCTTCCTTCACAGCCTCCGTAAGGGCCATATACTCCGCCTCTGTAGTTGAAAGAGCCACCACGTGTTGTAGCGTTGCCTTCCAGCTTACAACACATCCCTGTACTAAAAATGCGTAACCACTGAGAGACCTAACCTTATCCGGATTCTTAGCGTAGTCTTAATCAATAAAACCTGTTACGTCCACATGGTTGCCATGATTTTTCCCATACACCAAACCCACGTTTACAGTGCCCTGCAAATACTTCATAATCCACTTCACTGCTTCCCAATGGAGTTTACCCGGATTCGCCAAATATCTGCTAACTACACTTACTGCATACGCTATGTATGGCCTCGTGCACACCATCCATTACATCAAGCTCCCAACTGCATTTGAATATGGCACCCTACAATTTCTTTCAACATCAGAATCCCTAACCGGGCAATCTTTCAACGACAACTTGAATTTCCCATCCAATGGTGTCTGAACCGACTCCCCATAGTCCATTCTAAACCTGTTTAAAACTTTAGAAACGTACCTGGATTGTGACACCCTTAGAATCTTGTGACTCCGATCCCTGACAATCTCCATACCATGAATCTTCTTTGATTCCCCGAGCTCTTTCATGTCGAACTCCCTTTTAAGCAAAGACTTGGTAGCCGCGATCTCAGCCTTGCTTTTACAAGCAATCAGCATATCGTCTACATATAACAATAGATATACTCCCCTGGTGCATAACTCCTGTAATATACGCAGCTATCGTAACTGCTACGCTTAAACCCTTTTCTCAGCATATACTCATCGAACCTTTTGTACCATTGCCTCGGTGACTGCTTCAAACCATAAAGAGATTTCTTTAACAAACATACCTTGTTACTTTGTTCAAATCCCGGTGGCTGCCTCATGTAGATTACTTCTTCAAGATTTCCATGTAAAAACGCCGTCTTTACATCAAGTTGCTCCAGCTCATAATATTTACACGCAGTTAATGCAAGTATAACCTGAATAGATGTGTGTCGAACAACCGACAAAAATACTTCAATGTAATCAATACCTGCCCTTTGTGTGAATCCACGAGCCACCAACCTTGCCTTGTACCTAGGCTTTTGAACACCTTCAATCCCTTCCTTTATTTTGAACAGCCATTTGCAACTCACCAGCTTTTGCCCAGCTGGATGATCTACTAACACCCAGGTCTTGTTCTTCCTATGAGAATCCATCTCTTCTTTCATAGCAGCTTTCCACTTAGAACTGTCTTCACGAACAACTGCTTCCTGGTATGGCAATGGTTCGTGATTATCTTCTTCCTCTGCTGCAGCAAAAACGTAAGCAGCCATATTACTCTCATCCCGAAACCTTGTCGGTTTCGTTCTTGTCCTTGGCTCTCTATCTCGAACCAATTGATAATCTGTGAGATCCGGTGGATGATCAATATCTTGAACCCCTGCATCTTCATCATAGCCATCTTCCTGATCTGTCTGGTCTTCCTGATCATTATGATCTACCTGACCTGTTTGATCTTCCTGACATGGATGGTCTTCCTCAGGCGTATGATTATTTAACCTTTGCAGTTCCACCTCAACCTGTAATTCCTCAACAGACTTATCTTTTCCTGCACCAGAATCCTTCAACGTGTCTGTACATGACACTTTCATTAAAGACCACGTACCTGCTTGTGACTATTTTAGGCGATTCATTATCAAGCCTATATAGTTTGTACCCCTTCACATCTTCAGGATACCCAAAAAGAACGCATTTTACCGCTCTTGGCTCGAGCTTATCTTGTTTAACGTTTGAATACGCGACACAGCCGAAAACCCTCAACATCCCATAATCACTAGGATGTCCCGACCACATCTCCATATGTGTCTTCTTCTCAATCGCTGTCGATGGTGACCTATTTATAAGATATGCAGTTGTACATGTCGCTTCCGCCCAGAAGGTCTTTGGCAATCCAAAATGTATTAATAAACAGCGTACCTTGTCCATGAGAGTTCTGTTCATTCGTTCTGCTAACCCATTTTGCTGTGGCGTCCCGGCAACTGTCAAATGTCTAGCAATCCCACACCCAGTGCATAGCTGATTAAATTCCCAGTTACAAAACTCAAGACCATTATCCGTCCTAAGCTTCTTAACCGTCCTCCCAGTCTGATTTTCTACTAACTGCTTCCACTCTTTGAACTTCTTAAATACTTCGTGTTTGAACTTGAGAACATAAACCCATACCCTCCTGGAATAATCATCAACTATAGATAAGAAATACCTCTTACCTTCCAATGATTACACCTGAGACAGACCCCATAAGTCTGAATGAACATAGTCTATCACGCCCTGAGTAGTGTGCCTTCCTACACCGAAACTGCCTCAATGTGACTTTCCCAGAACACAATTCTCACAAAAATCGATCTTACCTAGACTCGTGTTGCCAAACAAACCCTGCTTTTCTAGCACGTGTAGCCCCGCCTCACTGATATGTCCTAGTCTTTTATGCCAAACCTACGCAAGACTGACTTTTTATTCAACACTAGCATTAAGCTCACCGGCCAATGCATGGCAATCCAAAGAGTACACACAGTTCTCCCTTCGGGTTCCAGATATAATAACCCTAGAACCATTAATCACCTTGATTTTGCCCGACTGCAATTTTACGGTATATCCCTCTTTTTCAAGAGTTCCCAGCGATATCAAGTTTCTTTTCAATTCAGGAATGTACCTGACATTGTGTAACACAAAACTTGACCCATCTTTCAGTTGTACCTTTACCTTACCAATACCCCTGATCTTTCACTCTTAGTTGTCTCCCAACAGTACGCTGCCCCTATCGCATTTCATAAAATCAAAAAATACATCTAACCTGGTTGACATGTGATATGAACCTCCTGAATCCATGATCCAATCTTGTAGTCTTTCTGCACTCATCACCTCAGAATCGTTGTAAATCGAACCACTGGAGCTTGGTTGATCATCTTTCTTGACGTAACCTTTTGACTATTTGTGATTGTTCTTTGGACAGTCTCTTCTCAAGTGCTCCTTTGATTGGCAAATAAAGCATTTGAGTCTTCCACCTCGAGACTTCGATCTTGACTTTCCCTTTGACTGATGTAAATTCCTACGATCAGTTCTTCCCCTCACATATAACCCTTCACCATCATCCCCCTTCGCGTTGAACCTTTCTTTGATTTCCTTTGAATTTAGTGTGGCCATCACGTTCTCCAAAGTCAAATCTTCCCGTCCATAAAGCAAGGTATCCACAAAGTGTTCGTATGATGCTGGTAAAGAAGTGAGTAACAATAAAGCAAGATCTTCATCCTCGAATTTTACCTCAATATTTTCTAAATCAAGAACGATTTTGTTGAACTCGTCTATATGCTCGGAAATCTTTCGTCCAGTCAGCATGTAGAATGTATAAAACTTCTTCTTCGGGTACAACTTGTTGGCCAAAGACTTTTTAATGTACAAATACTCGAGCTTTGACCAAACCCCCGCTGCAGTCGTCTCCCCGGTAACCTCTCTCAGGACCTTATTACCTAAACACAAAATCATGGCACTGTGAGCTTTCTTGTCAAGCTTAGATTTCTATTCAGCTTCCATATTCGCGGGTAAAACCTCGAGAGCTGCTTCACAATCTGTTCTGGATTAATAAAGCACGCATCTTGATTCTCCATAACCCGAAATCACCAGTTCCATCGAATTTCTCGATGTCAAACTTGGGTCCCGTCATTCTTTATCCCTTTATTAGTTTGCTAAACCTTGTGAAAAACCTCACAATCACAAACGAATAAAGTCCCTTTGATAATTCACTAAACCTCGTGATACGTTAAACCTCACAATCACGAATTACGAAGGCCCCTTGTATAATATCCCTTCAAAGTAATACTACCCTTTTTATCTTGTAATAAACTAAATAAAAATTAGTATTCAAATTGGTGCAGCCCCAATATACATGTATTAGACTTGGCCCAATTAAACTGACTAATTAACCCTTGGCCCAACAATAATAAATTGTTAGTCCAGAATATCTGGCCCAACCAAAACCCTTTGAAGTTTGTCGTTGACCTTTTGTATATAAAAAACAACGACCTTTTTAGTTTATCTTCTTCTTCTTGCTTAACAATGGCAACAAAACCAAACAAACACCACCTGCTACTTTGTCGATCTGAAATTGACAGATCCTTCAATGTCGATAACCTTCAACAATCGAACCCTACAAGAAGAAAACCCTTTTTCTATCGAAACCCACTTCAAACTCGATCGATCCTAGTAACCAGAAGATCTTCAAACCAAAGCTCTTGATACAAATTGTAGGGTTTAATCCCTACAATCCTGGTTATCTAGATGTGCGGAATATCGATTGAAGAACACACACAGAATGAATCGACAGAAAAGTGCGACGCCCACAAGGTATTATCCCTAATCGTTACTTTGATTAGTATTGAAAGAATGACGTACTTGGTTCTTTCCCCCTCACCTCCTTTTATAGAGATGAGGGGGAACCGACTCTTATAATGAGTATGGCCGGGTTGGGTTTAGACATAACCAACTGACCTTTATTCTTAGCTAGTACTAGGCTACTCGACTCTTAAATCCTTAGACATGACATAGGCGAAAGATAAAGACTAAACATAACATCAGCTTTATTCCGAAAATTATAGGTTTTTCCGAAAAACAGTTTTATCCGAATTGTAGTTTATCCGAAATAGGTTATAGATTCTAAAAATTCTGTCTATCCGAAATAGTTAATTATCCGAAATATCCTGCTTTTCCGAATATAGCATTTTTCTGAAAATCTCTTTTATCCGAAAATAGTAGTTATCCCGAAAAAGCTTGTTTATCCGAAGTTTCATGTTTTATCCGAATTTAAGTGTTAATCCGAAAATGGTGTCTTTTCCGGAAAATAGTTAAGTATTCTGAATATTCCTTGTTTTTCCGAAACAGTCGATTTTATCTGAAATTTCTTATTATTTCGAAAAACCCTAGGTTTTCCCGAAAATCAGCTTTATTCTGAAGATTTATGTTTTATCCGAATATTAAGCATTTATCCAAATATCCCTATTATTCCGAATATATTATTTTATCTGAATTAGTTAGTTTATCCGAAGTTAGTTCATTATTCCGGATTAGAAGTAAACTGTCATATTCCGAATAGAGTGAGAATCACACATTCCGGATTACATTTTCTTTTCCCGCCAATCAAGGTTAGATTTCTCTCTTTTATTTTTATATTTATATTTAATAATTTCAGCGTTTATTTTACAAGTAAAAATAGATAATTAAAAGCTCTCCTTTTTAGTTACCAAAAACGATAAGTCCACCCTAAATCGTGATCAATTCGAATTAAATCGAGTACGAACAACACATAAAAATATACCATATTATACATAAGATACATAGAGTAATCTTATACTACTAAACTAAAATATTTGTGTATTCTTGGAATTACAATAATAGACATAGTAGTGAATTAACTTGAAAAGATTAATGAAAACTAGTGGTGTTCATGATTACTTTAGTTATACATGTTTATGATTTATTGTATAAAGTCACAAACATAAAAGTCTTGAAAGACGTATAATATAAAGTAAGACGTTAATGTATTGCCTCTTTCCGTTAAGACATATACATGGAGTCATTTTCAAATGACTTAAAATGTATGATGGAATTATAACTTTTATGTTTTAAAGACATAAAAATGAAGTGACTTTGTATTAGAAGTACTTGAGTTATAAAGCATGCAAAATGGCTAGGAAATATATTTTACCATTAAGATGATTTAGTTGGTATATAGGTAAACCGAAAGATATAAATTTATCTTAATATTGTTAAGATTGACTTACAATATTTTCCTAAATGAAATACAACATTGTTATGGTATGTTCATTAGGAGAATCAAACTCTCAATATGATGGTGATGTTTGATTCAAGATAAATATATCTTCCTTTCTTCCAAAAGATATCAAGGTTAGAAAGTTGAGTATGACTTGAGCTAAGAAGATTAATAAGATACCATTATATATGGAGTGTGATGAATCACATTATGTCTTAAATGAAGTTTGGATTTTGTTAAACTACTTATGAAGTGGGTTGTTAGAAAATAAAGAGATAGGAATTATCATTGTGTTATGTAAAGTCCCAAAATAGATAGCGTTGAATTGTTGATCTATTTGCTATGTATTTAAAGATTAACTTTAAGTTACTAAAAGCAAGTGGGAGTTTTGATCTTGAAAGATAAAATTACAAAATACATAATCTTCTTAAATACACTAGTAATTATCATGAGGTAGGCATGTTAATGCTAACTCTCAAGATAAAGGAATTTAAGTCATAGGTCAGCAAGGATATCTCAGATATGCGAGTAATATGCTGAGAATTATGAGTTACAAATAATCTTTGTGATTTGTTACCAAATATTGACTTGGGTAAACTACTCATACTATGAATATTATAGATGTTGTCTAAACAAGATAATCAATTTTAGATTTGATTTATCTTAAATAGTTTGACTAGAATTAAAGATAAGTTTTGTCAAAGAAAGGTAGAAACGGCCATTGTGGTGGTTTAAATCCTTGTGTCGAAATTATATGGACAAGATTGTACACACATTTAATGTATGTATTATGAATAGATTATTAATCACATTTAAGTAAATTAATTGTGATCGAGTATTCTTTCCTAAATGCATTAAATATATAAATATTTTGGTGGTCATATTATAATTGACAAAATCGAATATGTATAAACTCTTTCTTGAATGACTACTTGAGCACGGACTTAAGTAATCGAAATGAGTTTATTAATTCTAATAAATCTTTAGAAAAGTACAAATTGTAATTATTCATGAATAAATGCAGGCATCTAGGAAATTATTCTTATGTTTAATTTGAAATCAAGATTGGATTTAAATTTGAATAAGATAATTTATAAGTATTCCTAAAAGCTAGTGGGAGTATTATGGTTTAAGAAAGTAAATTTCATTCAAATTAAATGTTAATTTGGTTTAGATTTGAATTGAAACTTTGCTTTGGTGATTTAGAAAATAAGATACATAACCTTAGAACAAATAAGTTTATTTATTTATGCGGTGGAAATACAACATAATATACCATCTAGTAAGTTTATATGGATATTTAGAACATGAAGAAATCTAAATCTGTTTTGAGAAATTTTCATGTGTATCACGTTGTATTTATATCATGCTTAAAATGCAAGATGATTTGAATATATTAATCTATTTGAAAGTTGTTAAATAACTTGTGTAATGAATATTCTGAAAGAATATGGTTGGATATAGAATAACATCATTGTCTTGCATCAGCTTCCATATTCTATAGATGAGTAACTTGTCAATAGTTGTGCAAATTATCATAGCCAACAAACTTGGATGTTTGGTTAGAATCAAACATTACATAATAGATATTATAGGAAACGTATTTATATCTTTAAATGACAAGTTATCAAAAACTTGAAAATGTATAATTGAGGTAACACTCAATATTAGTCATGGGATCTTTGGAGATGACATGTTAATTAAAGTTGCATTATACATTAAAAAATTAGAATACTTTGAACTTCAAACGTGTTTTTTGAAAGTTTAGTACGATAAATTGGTGATCAAGGATATTTCACAATTTTTGAACCATTTGGCAATATCAAACTATTTGAATGCACATGTGCAAGAACTTCAATAATTGAATTATTGAAGAAATTATTCTCAAAATTCTAATAGGTCAAGATTGGTTGTTTTATGCTTTGCCAAACTAGTGTGAAGGTCACTACTAGAGGAATGATGCATCAACCATGTTTTTCATGCATTGATCTATTTAGTATTTTGATAAAGGATGTTAAGACACTATTATTTAATGAAATAAAGATTGAGTTCTCGTTTATTCTTGTTATTTAATTTTGTATCCTATTTTACATGTTTTAATCCATGAATAAAATGTTATGGTAAATGTCCGTTGTCGATTAATAATATGAGAATGTTATTAAACTAAGACAATTTGGAACTGCGATATAGTATACTTGAAAGTATATTGATCGATTTTGGATGATATTCGATGAATCGAATATTGGACTTATTCCAACTATATGATTATACTTAATGGATCTTTGTCATTAAGTATATCATAAATAGTTATCCTCAGACTTGAGATACCAGGAAACTGATGTGAATCTGATGCATTTGTGTGGAATAATCTAACGCTAAACGTAACTGGTAGCTATAAGGGTTATTTTCAGAAGTGTTGCAAACTTTATAAGTTTTGCTTGTAGTCAATATGGAATTTGTTTCCTTCAAACTTATTTTGAAGTTTAATACAGCTGGGCCCCTCGTGGGATTAGTAAGATGTTTGTATGGCCGTACACAAAGTCTTTCTAAACTTAGTTTAGAAGTTTTGGTAATCTTGCTAGAATCTGATGAACGAGAAACAGAATGGTTAATGCAAGGAATGACTAAGATCCATATCCTTATTAACGTTGTATTAGAAACGAAAGGATACTAATAATAATGATGAATCATTAAAAGGTTTTCCAGGAGACCTTGCTCGAGTTGTACTAGAGACATTGTAAGTGTAACTAGACGCTAGTCAATGTAATCATGATATTCGAAATATGTCCAAGTGGGAGCTGTAAGTTTACGGACTTATATTTAATAGTCGTGTGATAGGATCGAACTCGAGATTACGGGATTGCACACAATACGTAAAGAGTTAATTTAATTAGTAAATATATTTATTGTATTTATGAATTTATTTAATTAATATATATTTATGTATTTATTAAATTAAACCGAGACATAACTTTAACGATCATTAATTAATTAATAGTTAAGTATTAATGAGTGTTAAATAAATATATAGTAAATATAAAGAAAGAAGTTTGAAAGATTCCGGAACACCCCTTAAGGGGGGTTTGATCGGTCGGTTATAGAGGAAAATGGAAGGGGGGAAACTTCCTTTTATTTGTTTTTGAATACAAGTTTATGCCTATATAAACAATCCTTCTCCTTATAATTCAACACATAATAAATCTTTCCCCTCTATTCTCTTTTAGTCGATCGCAATATTAAACCACAAAGGGGGTTTGGTTGGTTTTCTTGGTTTATCGTTTTACTTACAATCTAGTCCTAGCCCCTCTCTAGGGTTGTCACTACAACAAAATGTGGGTTTAGGGTCGAAATTTTCGACCCTAAATACAAAGGGATTTCGACCCTAATATTTAGGGTGGAAATATTCGACCCTAACTTTTTGACCCTAAAAAACTAGGGTCGAAATACCCTTTGTAATTTAGGGTCGAAAAGATGGGGCCCACCACTTTTCAGAAAACATTTTGACCAAAATTTAGGGTCGAAATACTTTGTAATTTAGGGTCGAAATTTTCGACCCTAAATAATATCCACGTGTAATTTATAAATCATTGTGAAAAGTTTTTTTTTATTATTATTTATTAAATTAGGGTCGAAATAAGATTCAAATTTAGGGTCGAAATTTTCGACCCTAATTAATATCCACGTGTACATTTTAAAAAGTTTGTGAAAACGTTTTTTTTTTTAATTTAATAAATTGGGGTCGAAAATCCATTTAAGTTTAGGGTCGAAAATTTCGACCCTAAACATTTTATATTATTTCTTTTCCCAGAAATCATGCGTGCAGGATTGGTTTAGGGTCGAAATCTAGGGTCGAAAATTTCGACCCTAAAACTTAGGGTCGAAAATTTCGACCCTAGCTATAATTTAGGGTCGAAATTTCGACCCTACCTATATGGTTAGGGTCGAAATTTCGACCCTAAATGGTTTCTGGGCAAAAAAAAACTGCATTTTGCAGGTTTTTTCCGGCATTTTTCCGGAAAAAAATCTATATTTCAACAAATCCACAATATTACAAATCACTAAACAGTACAATACTAATAATTTACAATACGTTAAATAGCCAAAACGTTAGAATACATTTCACCAAATCCTTATTTCACAATTGTAACAAGTCTAAAATTATTACACATCACAATAAATCCATGTTTCACAATTTAACAAGTCTTAAGTTATTACACAAAATAAAAAGTCTAAAACCAACAACAACTCCTAATCTGAATAGTCCCCGCCGGCCTGATCACTATCACCCGAATCATCCCCCTCATCAGCATCCGAGTTAATTAGCTCATTATCGGACATGTTGTTGGCATTCTCAAGATCTCGAGCCAACTCGTCGACGGTCCGAGTATCATTTTGATGAGGATTTAGGCTGACGGTATAGTTGGGACTTTCCCGAGAGTTAGAACTCGAGGGGCCAGTGGTGTTGACAACGGGTCGATTACAGTTGTTGAAACTGTTATTTTGGGTAATTGGAGGTTGGAGTGGGTTGAGTGGAGCATTATATGGAAATCCGGGAGGGGGAGGAATACCACGGAACTGGGGCATAACAGGGACCTGAGACATACCAGGGAACTGAGGCATACCAGGGATCTGAGACATGCCAGGCATAGAAGCGAATTGGGGTGGCGGTATAAAAGGGTTATTAGGTCTGGTATACCCTCGACCCACATGTGAAGTATAATGAGAAATCAAATGACTTAGGCGGGCGTTGTTTACCTCAGCATTTTGTTGCGCCACACTAGCATACATATGGGCCAAATTAGCCCGTTGCTGCGCCTCCTCGGTTTGCTTCCTCAGCAGCTCTTTTTCTTGCTCATGAATCCTAAGTACCTCCGAGAGTTGTTCTCGAGTCACTCCCTCACTATAAGAACTACTCCCGCATCCATATGAGGTACCACCACCCGGCAACTTCCTGCCCCTGCCGACGATATTTTGAGTGTTGCGGCTCGGATTGACTAGATCAATTATTTCTTGATCACTTTTGTACTGCTTAGCACCGCAAGAAATCGCTTCTTTTATGGCCATCATTCTCGACTGTGAAAAAGAAAGAGAAAAAAAGAAGTTAAAAACAAATAAAAATATGTTATTAAAGCATGTATAAATTAAATTACTTACATATCTGTCTGCATTTTCCTCGGACATAGTGCCATTCTTGTTTGTGCGTGCCCTCTTCCAAGTTTGTATAAGGTCCTCGTGGGACCCATGCTTGACTTTCTGTACAATATCAAATAAATTAATAACAAGATCTTTACCAAAAAAAATTAATAACAAGATACAAATAAACAATATAAAACTTTTAAATGATCACAAAAACTATAACGATTCTTACATATTCGTTCCTTCCTTGAGCGAATGATTTTTTCCCTTGATGTGTAGAAACTTTGTTTTTCGAGCGGTTAACTGCATTAACTTCACTTCTCCTCACCTGTCTCGGGTCGGACCAATACTGGCACAAATCAAGCCACTGCCTTGCTGATCTGTTGCCCCATGTAGAACTCGATGGGGGCGGTAGAAGCGCCGCTTCCTCGGCCGAATCATGGATAGAATAATAGTCACGCTTTAACTTGTTCTTATTTTTGCGCCAAAGTAGCCTCAACTTACAGTTAATTCTAGTTTTTATCCTTTCTCCCACCACATATGTTACCCCGCCATAAGTCACAGTATCACGACTATCCAACCAACCCGTCAGGTTGTAATAGGTCTACATGTAAACATATGCATTTAAATAAACAAACAATTTTCAACCAAAACAGTTAATAAGACTAGATGTAACGCAAACAATTAATACCTCAAGTGTAGGAAAGATATGGGCTTTGAGGTGCAATGGTATCTGTTCCCACTCGCAAGCAAGTGGAAGTGGTCGGACTGTTTCCCCCATCAGAGAGCTCAACATCGCAGCATTATCGCCTAACGGATGGAAGCTATTAAGATCATAAACATCAAATGTAACTGGCAAAGGTCCTCCATGCGCCCTATGCTTCCTCCTTAGGCTCGTATTAACCGTAACCATATGTGGTATCGGGTCACCTGCAAAGATTAGTTATTGAAGTTATTGATTCGTGAAAATTCAAACACACTTAATTAACAATAAGAGTTGACATAAAATAAAAATAAATCACAATTTCTTACTTTCGCAATTGCCAGGTACGGACTTTGTAGGTCGTCTAGGTGGAGTACCACCACCATCCCCACCGTGTGATCTACCACCTACACACGCCATCTGTAATATAACAAGTACATGAACACACAATTTCGTGGACCGGTTAATGCTAATACACAAATTCATAAAAATTTACACATTTAAACATATAAGAACAATTTCATTAAAAAAAATTACACATCTAAAGATTAAATCATTGTTTCATTCAAATTACAACTTAAGATCAAATTATCACAATCTTAATCATCGCTAGATAAAACTTCTTCAACAACATTATTAGGGTTCACTTCATCATCATCAGACATTTGAACATCATCATCATCAAGGGCATGTGCAACGTCATCATCTTCATTATTGATTAGATCATCATCGTCTTCATTAACCTGTATGGCGAACACTTCTTCCGATTCGTCATTCAAACTCAAATTTGTATCCTCCAAACAAGTCAAACCAACATTCAGCGTAAAATTTGATGAACTGCTACCATGTATAACATCTTGATCGGACTCTTCAACATCGCCATGATAAACATGTTCGACCACCTTCCAACCCTTTGGTTTTCTAGCAAGGTCTTCAAGGTAAAATACTTGTGATACTTGTGTCGCAAGAATGTATTGGTTATTTTTGTGAAATTCCTTATTAGTCAAAATATGATGTATGCCCTGCTCAATGTAAGAACGTCTATTGCGTTTCGTACAATTTGGGGGTTAATGGTGTCAAACCATTTACATCGAAACAACACAACCTTGCGGTTCCCGATATAAGTGAGCTCCAGAATTTCTTCGAGTTGACCATAATACATCTCTCCATCAAGCCCGGCTGTTGAAACACCGCTGCATTGAGTGGTGTGAAGTTTATCGCGTTCATGTATCACAAACCTCACACCGTTAACTACGCAAGCGGGGTATGTACATGCACTAGTATGTCCACATGCCAAAGAGAATAACTCTTCATTACAGTCGCCTGTCGTTTTTTTTTCACGAATCTACGAAAGAGATACAAACATATTTAGATATATGAGCAATAACTCCAAGGTAATATATCTAATGTATTTACCTTGTGACTAAACCAGGTGGGAAACCTCGTTTCCACGTAATCAGGCGATTCTCTGCAAAAGTTCATGATATTAGGATAAATCATCCCGAAAGAAGATTTTTTAAAATATAGATAAGGAAGAGACATACTCTTTGTAAGCCAAGATGTCTGATTCGATTTCAGGACTGTTGTTAAGTATATACCATACAACTGCCCGCGTAACATCTAAACTCATATGAATATCTTTGACTCTACCCATCAGTTTGCATGCGGACCGGAACACCTGGAATTTATCTTTTTGTTCAGGCAAACCGTCGTCATTCCTGTCAAGACGGTTAAATCTCGTCTCGACATCCTCAGCAAGATAACGCGAACAAAAAGTTAATGCTTCTTCTGCAACATAACCCTCCGCAATAGAACCTTCGGGCTTTGCTTTATTTCGGACATAATTCTTTAGCTTATTCATGTATCTTTCAAATGGATACATCCACCTGCATCGAATGAGGGCACCTAGAATAGCCTCATCGGGTAGATGTACAACCAAATGAGGCATTATGTCAAAAAAAGCAGGAGGAAAGATTTGCTCTAAATTAATCATCACACTGATCAATTGGTTTTTAGCTTTTACCATGTCCTCCTCCGTCAAAATTCTAGAACAAAGCTGCTTAAAAAACAAGCAAAGCTGGATTATAGGATCTGCAATGTTTTTGGGCAAGTATTGTTGTACTCCGTAAGGAAGTAACCGTTGCATCATTATATGACAGTCATGAGATTTCATGCCCGTTATATTGTCATAATTAGCGGTGACTTTTTGCTTAAAGTTGGATCCAAACCCATCAGGTAGTCTAACTCCTTTGATGAATTTACAAAAAAGTTCCCTGTTAGCTTTGGTGAAAGAGTACTTTGGATGAGGCTTCTCAAACTTCCCGTTTCCTTTTGGAACTAACCACAACTCGGGTCGAACTCCCAATTTTTCCAAGTCTTGCCTTGCCTTTGCCGTGTCTTTGGATTTATCGTTTTGTAACAAGATATTCAGTATTGCCTCAAGCACGTTCTTTTCGATGTGCATGACATCCAAATTGTGTTTTAGTAGAAGAAAGGGTCAATAATCAAGCTCCCAAAAGATAGAACGCTTAGTCCAATTCAATTCAACATTTCTATCAAGAGGTGGGTTGCTTTTCTTAATTTTTGGATGCTTCCCCGGCTTACGACTCAAGAGGCTATTAATTTGTAACTGGATATCCATTTCGGTAAACTTTCCTGGTTTAGGCTTCCGTTCGGCTTTACCATGGAATTGCCTAGTTTTACTCCTTAGATAATAATTTGTTTTTAACCATCTTCTATGACCAACATAAATGATTTTGTTCTTGATAGCCATCGATGGAGTGTCCTTGTTACAAGTGGGGCATGCGTAGTAGCCTTGCCCAACCCACCTAGAAAGACTACCCCGAGCTGGAAAATCATTGATGGTACATAAAAGCGCCGCTTTCATATCGAAATAAGTACCCGTAGCAGCGTCTTTCGTCCTGACTCCTTTCCATAAATCTTTGAGTTCTTTAATCAAAGGCGCCAGGAAAACATCAATATCTTTTGCAGGTGATTTAGGACCGGGAATTAACATCGTCAACATTAAAGAAGTTTCTTTCTTCATACACATCCACGGTGGTGTGTTGTATGCTGTCAATATGACCGGCCACATGCTGTAATTTTGACTCATAATGCCATAAGGATTAAAACCATCAGCAGCCAACCCTAATCGAACGTTTCTAGGGTCACTAGAGAAATCAGGTACCATCAAGTCAAAATGTTTCCGTGCTTTACCGTCACAGGGGTGATTCAACTTGCCATCCTTAGACTGTCCAGTAGCATGCCAAGTCATCCACTTTGCTATGTGTTTTGTGTTGAACATGCGTTGAAGTCTAGGTTTTAACGGAAAGTAACGCACCACCTTGTTTGCAACCAACTTCCCCTTTGTTTTCTTGGGGTCTTTATATCTACTCTCTCCGCAGACTGGACAATCATCCCTCTTTTTGTTATCCTCTGATCCCCAATATAAAAAGCAATCGTTTATACAAGCATGAATCGATTCGTATCCTAACCCGATCTTTCTGTATGTCTTCTTGATTTCATAGTATGACGATGGGAAATTGAAACCTTGACTACGGGTACAAAACTTCTGGAGACAAGCTAGAATCTAGTTAAACCCGACATCACTAATTTTATTTAAAACCTTGATGTGTGCAATCTCTGTTGTAAATTCCAAAGTAGTCAAATTGGTAAGCGTGTGCAACTTTTGGGTGGACCTACTAAGTAACTCTTCAAACTCGTTATTAGGACCCATTGTTTGATCAGGTGGAGTTTGAGTCGGAGGAGTTTGAGTCGGAGGAGTTTGAGTCGGTGTAGTTTCGACATTAGTTACAGAAATATCTTCTAAGAACGTATTCATGTCAAGGTGTTCAGGTGAATGTGATACTGGTGTAGGAAGCGGAAGAATCGGTTCACCGTGATATTTCCAAGTGGTATAATGTTTGTCCCACCCGTGTTGGGATAAGTGTACCTCAAGAGTGTGGAGGTCAACCAATCTCTCACAGTTACAACAACGTTTACATGGGCAACGGATCATTTGTGTGATGGGGTGCACAAATGTCTTACAATGCTCGAGGAAGGTGAAAAGACCATATAAAAATTCATCGGAATTACGATTGGATATAGTTGTCCAACTCTTATCAATTATCATAACTGCGTTGCAAATAAACATTATTCAAATAAATAATTTAATTAAACACATTAAAAACAAACAATCAGGAATGTTTTTTCACCTACTAGTGCACTATGGAAGGCAATCCTAACCCACTCTTTGAATATTTCGTCTCATATATGAATGCGTATAACTGATTTACTATTCGAGAATATTTCGGCAGCATTTCCCCTCTACTCCCCAAATATGTGTTTTTAAAGACATATTCGTAGGAGTAAAGGAGAAACGCTGTCGAAATCATCTCAAATAATAAACCAGTTATACGCATTCATATCCTAAATGAGACAAAACATTCAAAAAGCAGTCCCAAAAATGGGGACTTTCCGAAATTAATTTCTAATAAATTAATTTCGGACGGGTTTTCTAAGGTTGATTAATTTCGGACGGGGCTTTTCCAAAATTAATCGACTAGAATCCTAAAACAATCCTAAAATTATTTACTACAAAAGACTAACAATATATAATATAATAAACATATACATAATATTAATTACACACCTCGGTCACGGCTGAAATAAACAAAGATGGAAAGATAGAAAAAAAGGTCCGGATGAGGAACTTGTCCCGACTGTCCCGGTGCTAACCAAACACAAACATAAAATAAAAAAAATCTAAATTAGTTGGTTTCCGAGATTTTATCTAATTTGAAACAAACACTAAAACAATTTCAAAAAAAAAACATACCTTTTATACGACTGTGACTCGGGAATTCGGTTCTCATCTGTGACTTGGGTCTTGGCTACGATAAACATATAAAAAAATTAAACCCGTGCCTATATATATATAAGTCAAAATTCCTTAATAAATATTAAGCCATATATAAGCCGTATGTAATCCATTAAGCCTAAAATAATTAAGCCGAAATCAACTATATATATATATATACTAAGCGAAATCAACTAAGCCTAAATCAACTAAACCTAAATAATCCGAAATCAGCTAAGCCTAAATATAATCCGAAATCAACTAAGACTAAATATAACCCGAAATCAATTAAACCAAAATAAGCCGAAAACAAGTAAAAAAATTAGCTCATACTTTTTTAATATAAGAAAAATAAACACCCACCTTTAGTATAAAGTGGCTACTGTTGCTGATGTCGTGGTGGTGCTGCTGCCGCCGGCGGTGGTGGTTGCTATTGCTGCCGTCGGTGGTGGTGGTGGTTGCTAGCAAAAAAATTAACAATAATTTAACAATAACAAAACATTAACAATCACATTTAGCAAAAAATTAAACAAAATTAATATATTAAACAAAAAATCAATTACCTTTATATTTATTAAAAAAAACAAAGTGGTGGACTGTGGTGGTGATGGGTGACAATTTTGTGGTGGTGTGTGGTGTGGGTGATGAATGTGGTGGTGCGAAGGTTGTGGTGGTGCGGATTGGTGATGCGGATTGGTGGTGATGCGAATGGTGGTGGTGCGAATGGTGGTGGTGCGAAGGAGTGGTGGTGGTGGGAAGGATTGGTGCGAATGTGGTGGTGGTCGGATTGGTGATGAAAAAATCTTGTTCCCTTTTTTTTTTGTGATGAAGATAATGAATGAAGAGTGTTTTGGGTAAAAATGTGGATAGAATTTAGGGTCGAATATTAGGGTCGAAATTTTCGACCCTAAATATTAGGGTCGAAATTTTCGACCCTAAATATAAACCGCGAATTTTTTAATTTTTGTATAAAATTTTAAAATTTTCGTGAAATTGTTTGAAAACAAAAAGTTTTAGTGCCAAATTTAGGGTCGAAATTTCGACCCTAAATTTCGAAATTACTAAATTATTTAAAAAAAATCAATAAATAGAGTTTTTAAATTACTAAATTATTTATATAAAATATTAAAAAAATATTATGTTTATATAAAAAATTAAAAAGTATCACCAATATATTTTATTTATGTAAATTTATTTTATAAATTACAATAATTACGTTTTAAAATAGTAAATTTCGAAACGAGAATAATTTTAATTTTAAAATGTTTTAAAACATTAATAAATAGAGTTTAAAATTACTAAATTATTTATATAAAGTATTAACAAGTTATTTTGTTTATATAAAAAATTAATAAGTATCACCAATATATTTTATTTATGTAAATTTATTTTATAAATTACAATAATTACGTTTTAAAATAGTAAATTTCGAAACGAGAATAATTTTAATTTTAAAATGTTTTAAAACATTAATAAATAGAGTTTAAAATTACTAAATTATTTATATAAAATATTAACAAGTTATTTTGTTTATATAAAAAATTAATAAGTATCACCAATATATTTTATTTATGTAAATTTATTTTATAAATTACAATAATTTCGTTTTAAAATAGTAAATTTCGACACGAGAATAATTTTAATTTTAAAATGTTTTAAAACATTAATAAATAGAGTTTAAAATTACTAAATTATTTATATAAAATATTAACAAGTTATTTTGTTTATATAAAAAATTAATAAGTATCACCAATATATTTTATTTATGTAAATTTATTTTATAAATTACAATAATTACGTTTTAAAATAGTAAATTTCGAAACGAGAATAATTTTAATTTTAAAATGTTTTAAAACATTAATAAATAGAGTTTAAAATTACTAAATTATTTATATAAAATATTAACAAGTTATTTTGTTTAAAATTACTAAATTATTTATATGATATGAGCCAATATGGTATCGTATTACATGATATGAGTCAATAGGGTATCATATTACATGATATGAGCCAATAGGGTATCGTATTACATGATATGAGCCAATAGGGGTGAGCATCGGGGCGAAACCGACCCGTCCCGACCTGATCCCGACTTATCCCGAAACCGAAATCATAAAAAACTCAAACCGACTCCCGACCCGAGTTAGGCCCGAGTCCTGAACCGAACCGAGTTAAGCCCGAGTTACTCCCGATTTGTGTGGTTTTCTTTGTGCGATCCCGAATTAGTCCCGAGTCCCGACCCGACCCGAGTCCCGAAATCATGAAAAACTCATCCCGAATCCCGACCCGAATTTGGTCGGTTTGTGTCGGTCGGTTTCGGTTTCGGTCGGTTTGTGTCGGTTTTTGGTTGTCGGTCGGTTTTGCTCACCCCTATGAGCCAATATGGTATCGTATTACATGATATGAGCCAATAGGGTATCGTATTACATGATATGAGCCAGTAGGGTATCGTATTGCATTATATGAGCCAATATGGTATCGTATTACATGATATGAGTCAATAGGGTATCGTATTACATGATATGAGCCAATAGGGTATCGTATTGCATGATATGAGCCAATATGGTATCGTATTACATGATATGAGCCAATAGGGTATCGTATTACATGATATGAGCCAATAGGGTATCGTATTACATGATATGAGCCAATATGGTATCGTATTACATGATATGAGTCAATAGGGTATCGTATTACTTGATATGAGCCAATAGGGTATCGTATTGCATGATATGAGCCAATATGGTATCGTATTGCATGATATGAGTCAATAGGGTATCGTATTGCATGATATGAGCCAATAGGGTATCGTATTGCATGATATGAGCCAATATGGTATCGTATTGCATGATATGAGTCAATAGGGTATCGTATTGCATGATATGAGCCAATAGGGTATCGTATTGCATGATATGAGTCAATAGGGTATCGTATTACTTGATATGAGCCAATAGGGTATCGTATTGCATGATATGAGCCAATATGGTATCGTATTGCATGATATGAGTAATAGGGTATCGTATTGCATGATATGAGCCAATAGGGTATCGTATTGCATGATATGAGTCAATAGGGTATCGTATTACTTGATATGAGCCAATAGGGTATCGTATTGCATGATATGAGCCAATATGGTATTGTATTGCATGATATGAGCCAATATGGTATCGTATTGCATGATATGAGTCAATAGGGTATCGTATTGCATGATATGAGTCCTTATCATCACAACCACCAGCATTGGAGGGAAAACATTGGAGGGAAAACATTGGAGGGAAAACATTGGAGGGAAAATGTTAACAATTTCCCTCACTTTTTTAGCATAAAAAGAGAACCACACACACTCCCTATCATCACAACCACCAGCAGATCACACACACTTATCATCATAAACAAATTGTTATTATGTACATGTTGAAGCATGAAGCTTTTCCGTGCAGGTGTGGACATGGAGATGTAGTTCTTCAAGAATCGTGGACAACTGAAGACTTTGGTAGACTGTACTATGCTTGTCCACGTTCACGGGTTCAACCTCCAGTTTCATATGGATGCAAATTTTTTTGTGGAAAGACGAACGCGTCCAACTACTAATCAATTCTCTTGGAGGTTCAATGAGCTTTTCTCCTCCAAGCTCTTCTTCAAGACCTTCAACGAGCTTTTCGACTCCAAGCTCTTCTCCCGGACCTTCAACGATTCCAGTTTCTTCTCCAAGCTCTTCAGCGTGTGCAAACTGTGTGCGCTTGAATGGAATGATAATGGTACTTGAGCGTACGATAGAGTTGTACCGCAACTCCGATAGGCACACATTGGATTCAGCTGCACTACTTCACGACCTTTACGATGACATGGGGAACCTTAGTTTGAACTAGTTTGTGATGTGTTTTTTCCGTGTTTACGAGTCTAATATCGTTGTAATATCAATGTTTAATTAAGCGCGTGTTTAAGTGTCCGTGACGAATAAAATTATGTTTAGGAGTGTTTGGTTCTGTGATTAATTAGTATTCTAGCTTGAATCATTGTGAGAATTTAGTTTGTTTGAGTCACAAAATTTAGTTTAAGTCTGTTGTGTTAGGTTTTGCAGTCAAAATTTCAGTCAAAAGCATTTTACTTCAATCAAATTTTGCTCAAACTCATAAATAAAGGAGCCTTTTTTATTCATACAAACATACAAGTACATTTCAAACACAAAAACCATAAAAGATGCAGAAGCATCATTATACACAACAACATGTGTTAGTATGGTTCTTATTCTATATGAACAACAATTATTAATTAGATTAAAAGAGACACAGTCTTAACGAATTCCTTCATCAAACTTTGCTCAAACTCATAAATAAAGGCTCCTTCTAAGCATTTACGAATGCTTATTTATTGATCCTTCATTTTCTTAACGAATTCCTCCTTCTCAGTCATTCTTGCTGCTGTATCTTTAATTAAACCTTCCAACCGACTTGAGGTTTTCTTATCCTTCTTTTGAGTATCTTTCAATACTTTAGCGCATTTCTTAAAGATATATATATCTCCAGCACGTTCTAATTCATGGATAAACTGTTGTGTTTCTTCAACAGCTTCATCTAAAACCTCATGTAAACGTTCAAGTTTCAGACCAAAACGTTTGTCCGCTTCGGCAGATTGTTCAAAATATGCTACCATTCGATCAGTCCAATTATCTGAACCAGCAACTTCTTTTAATTCTTCTAACATTCCTAACCAGGCCATTATTGTTGTTTTTTTTAGTATTGGAAAACTGAGGTGAGTGATAATTGGAGGCAAACTACAAACCATTAAATAGCAAAACAACTACCCAAAATGGATGGCACACATACATCTATTATCATCTTCATGTTCACAATGGGTACATAATGAAAGCACTAAAACTAGTACCATCAATAGTGGGACTAATGAAAGCACTAAAACAATGGGTACAGTCATTTGTAGTCTAGTTGGTTTTTCATAGTGGTAACCAGCTTGATCTTTCTGGATTTGTGCTGTAATTGATGAACTTGTTATGTTCTTGTAGTTGCTAAGTTATTTGCACAGCTTTAGTTCTGCTTAGACTTAATTATTTTTAGCTATTACTGCATTATCTAAATATATACATATATTAATATTTTAAAAGCATTAACACTTAAAAAAAAATTAAAAATATATTTAATAATTTAGGGTCGAAATTTCGACCCTAAATATAAACCGCGAATTTTTTAAATTTTTCGTGAAAAAATTTCGTGTGAAATTTTAAATTTTTCGTGAAAAATTTTTAAAATTTTAAATTTAGGGTCGAAAATTCGACCCTAAAGTTTTAAATATTAAAAATAAATTTTTTTTAAATTATTTTTAGTTATTACAAATATAATATATAATACATAAATTAAAATTATTTTAAATTTTATATTTAGGGTCGAAATTTCGACCCTAAATTATTAAAATTAAAATTTAATTCTTTTAAAATTGTTTTTAATTATTAAAAATAAATTATATAACAAATAAATTAAAATTATTTAAAACTTTTAATTTAGGGTCGAAATTTCGACCCTAAATTTTTTGGGTCCCACCTGCTTTTTGACCAGCCTTTTTGGGCTCTTTTGGGTTGAAAATGTGTGGGCCCCCACCTTAATTTAGGGTCGAAAATTTCGACCCTAAATTTCTTCCGACCCTAAACATTGATTTTGTTGTAGTGTGTTGGGTACATTATATACAAACGTTGTAGCTCGGTTTTCACGTGATAGAATCACGGTTAGCTCGTTGTGTTACGTGTGTACAAGATCGTAATATAGTCTTTCTTTAGACTATATCTTGGTGATATACGGTATAAGCCCGAATTGGTGATTCGTTCTTCGTCTTGTGGATTTGTTTTAGCGTAAAGGTATGTAACCCTAATTCGATTAATTATAATTGTGTTATTATTATGATCTTGTTAAATCGCTTCCGCTATATGTGCTTTGATCTCGTTTAGGGTTTTATATATATGTTATGATGTTAATAAACCTTCAATCTCACCTCTGGTTCTTGTTCCTATTTATCCGCTTCTTTCTTAGATGATTCTATCTCTTGTTCAAGTCTTCCAAACTTCTTTTTGCTCCACTCCTTAAAAGCTCAAAGCATGCTTCACAAAAATCCCATACAAGATCTAAAGAAGGATCATTTGTTTCTCACAACAAACTGAAGGGTAAGTTAAGTATGCGGAAAATTAGAGATTTAGCAAGATCAAAACATTTGAGGGTCCAAAAGAGTGTAATGTGATCACTAAATCGTAAGAAAGATATGAAGTCTTATCAAGCTGGATCGAGTAAGACATCAAGAAGTTTGAAAGCTAAGTCAAAGTCATCTTGTTGTAAAATGGGTTAATATACACAAAAATTACTAAAGTTTGTCAAAAAATTCGATTTCTTTACTAATGTTTAAAAAGTTACAGATAGGTTACTCAAGTATACGAGTTTATTTTATGGGTTACTGAACGTTCAAAAAAGTTATCCTTAGGTTACTCATAGGGTGGGCAACCAGAAGATTATCGGTTTCCTTGTCCACGCCATAACTAAAGTTTAAAACATTACAAACAAGTTACTATATTTCACAAATTTATTAAATGGGTTACTAAACCATAGAAGAAACTACACTCAATAAATAATTACAAACTTTATTTTTTCGTCCGTTTTCCTTTGTTTTCGTCGGTAAATATTTCTTCATTGTATTGTGGTAACCAATTTTATATTTTTTATGAAAATAATATATATTTTTACCTATTTTATTTACATTATCTGCATTAAAAATAATTGACACTAGATATGTCTATCTACTAGTTTCATGTTTTTTTGTTTTTTATACGTGTATGTATGATGTGTCTCCATTTTTAATTTCATGCAAAGTTATTTAAAGTTTCTTAAGATTCCTTGTTTCTTTCATTATCTGCAATTTTTCTTTCACTTGTAATTTCCGTTTCCTCTAGCTTTACTTTACAAAATCTTCTTAGAACAACGATTCCCTGGTAAAAATATTATCTTCGTATTCTTTTACGTATTATGTAATATTTCATATTTTTTACTTACCCCATACAATATGTACATGAGTATACTACATTTTTATATGTCTTTGTATATTTTCGAAAAATTTATTCATTTTTGTATGTTTTGTACGTTTTCTATGTATAAAAATGTTAAACAAAGTGTAAAGATGTTTAAAAAAATGCTCAAACACGTAAAAAGCATATAAGGGTTGAAATGTATATGATATCATGTTTAAAAATTCCTTTCTAAAAAATAAAAAAATAACTTGAGTAACCCATGTGTAACATTTTAAACTTTAGTAACATAATCGAACTTTTTAAAAAACTTTGGTAACATCGTTGTCTATTAACCCTGTCACGTAGGCTGCCACGTAGATGGTTTACTAGTATCAATAGGTTATACAGACTAACCCGCGTAGCCGGTAAATCAAACTTTGATAACCTATCTGTTAGGTTTAAAAGATTAGTAACATAATCTAATTTTTTAAGAAACTTTAACCCTTGTAAAATTGGAGCAGAGGAGTTGTCTCAGATAGAAGAATTTGGGCGGCATATCGGTTTTAGGTGGGGAGATAATAAAGCTAGAGATAACACTCGTGGTGAAGTGTCAAAGACAGGTTGATGACTACATGTATGTTAGGCGTGTGGTTGTGTGGGTGGTATATTTATCAATTTTATGAAGATTATATCAGTAAATTATAGAGGCTTAGGTTCAAATGACAAGGTGGATTGGATTCAGGAGTTATATTCTAAAGAAAAAACCAGATGTTGTGGGGATTCGGGAAATGAAATTAAGAAATTTAGAGAGCGGGACAATTAACAAATTATGGGGCTATGACGGTGTAGATTTTGTTAAATTAGATGTTGTGGGGAGATCAGGGGGTATTCTAACGATGTGATATACAAGAGTTTTCAACAAAGTGCAAGTGATATCTGAGATCGGTTTTGTGGCAGTTATGGGTAAATGGGTTGGAGTGGAGAAGATGTTAAGCCTTGTAAATGTTTACGGGCCACGAAATGAAAACGATAGGGCAACGTTATGGGATAGAATTACCAGGGTTCTAGTCTCCTCGGACATTTGTTGGTGTATATTTGGAGACTTCAATGAAGTTAGAAGATTGGATGAAAGACTAAACTCAGACTTTAGTAAGAAGGGGCACTCGCTTTCAACGATTTTAACAGGAACGAACAGTTGATCGACGTCCCGCTGGGAGGTAAAAGATTTACGAGGATCAGCGACGATGGGAGAAAATTTAGTAAGTTGGATAGATTTTTAGTTACCGAAATTTTTCAAGAGATAAGGATAAATTTGGGCTCGGTTGCTTTAGATAGGAAACTGTCGGACCACTGTCTGATTGTTTTACTAGATAAGGGTTTAGATTTCGGTCCTAAACCTTTTAGGTTCTTTGACGCTGGTAGAAGATGCTGAGATGATCGAGGTTGTAAAAGAGGCTTGGGGTGTTCCTGATTCCCTCTTATGTTTATAAAATTTCTTATTGTAATTTGTATTGTCATTTAAATGAGTGAAAATTTAGTTTGTTTGATTTGCATTTTAATTTAACAAAAAACACACGAATTAAAATGAAAAAACAATACATAAAAAAATACGACATTAAAATAAAAAGCTCATTTTTGAATGATATTATCTTATATTTTTGGACACATTTTCATAACTTTTCTTCAACCCTATAATCTTGCATGGATTCGTCAAATAAGAATTTGTTGATGACAATACGTATTCTTCCCAATGCATCTTTTGCGAGGCGGGATTGGGGAACCACTAGGTTATCGCGATAATAGCTTTTTTGACGACCGGCATATCTTCATCACAATGTTTTCGGACGTATGCATTGATTTTTTCCGACGGTAAGTGAGAGAAAACAAGTCATTAAAAAATGTTACCATTTGTGTGTGTTTTGAGATTGAAAGTTGTGCAAAAGATATCGTGAGGGATATATATAGTGTAAAATAGAAGGGTTTAAAAAAAAAGACGTTGGTTAATTGACTGGGCCTAAAAGGTCGTCACATGAGAAGGAAAACTAACGTTGAAGGAAAATTACAAGCCGCTGAAGATCACGACTAGGGCTAGCCTAACAGGCGGACTAGAACAAAAGCCACTTAACTACTAGAATTAAACTTATATTGTTAGGTCAAAAGCCCATCGGTGAAAATAATGATGTTTTAAAAATGGATTTTTTAATTGGGTTAGTTGAATAATTTGTTTATGGTTTAATCGGTTTTATCGATGGTTCAATCAGTTTAACCAACAATTCAACCGGTTTTTTAACACAAAATCGAGGTTCCATCATCCAACCGAGTCATGATTCAACCAACCAGGTCAACCCTAGTTTTAAAAGACTCAAATATAGATGTATGTTTTGCTTCAATACAAGGGTAAATGGTATAATATAACAACGAACTCATAAATTCATTACAATGAAACACTTGTTTTTTATTACCGATGACACATACGTACTTTCAACTTTTTCTTTTCCAATTTGAACCAAACATTTATACTATTAGTTATAATGTGGCAACGTTAATCTATTTTTTAAACGGTCGTTTGCAACGTTATTTCTTTATATTAACGGTCGTTTTTAATTAACTATAAAGAAAAAATATTCTTATTTTCAATTTATTTTAATTTTTTCGTACTTTTTGAAATCTTAATTCTTTTTTCTATACATTTTAAATTTTTTTAAAATTTTAGTTTAAAAAAAATAATTTCTTTTCTCACGAATTTATATTTTCTAAGTTAAAATAATATATTTTTTTCCTAGAAGATTAAAGTGAAGTTTATTTAAAAATTTAAGATTTTAAAAATTACGAAATAAATTACAGAAAACTTAATTTTGCAAAAAAGACCAAAAAAATTAGGGTCAAAAAACTATTTTTTAATTGTTTAAATAATTTCTATTTTTTTCAAATACGAAAAAAAATAATTGCACTTTACTCTTTTATTTTTTTTTAAATACAAATTTTTTTCAAGTATGAAAAAAAATTAAAAATTAAAATAAAAGTAAAAAAAAAAGTTTTTTTTTTCTTTTTAGTTAGTTAAAAACTCTCGTTAATATAAAAGATTAATGATGTAAACTATCCTTGGTTAAATGAACTAACGTTGCTACATTATAACAATCAGTATAGCTCAAGTTGAAAAAAAAAATTCATTAATAGTATTGATAATAAAGAAACAATGTTAAATATCAAAAAGTTCGTTTTATTTTATATCTTTTAATCTCAATAAAGTAGGAGTGCTGTTAGTGAAAAACACTTGTATGACTCTATTAGAGTACAACCTATTAAATCTTGCAATAAAAACTCACGTAAACATTCATGATTAGCTTGTTTGTTATAATGAAATCAAGATAATCCTGATGCTCGATATCTCTCATTACTCTATTGTATATGTCAGTGCAGATGTAATAATAGATCCTGTCAAATACCATGTTAATTATAAATTTCCAATTGACGTTAAATAACATAATAAATCCGGTCTAACAGAAAGAAAAGTTCTGATATAAATAATTTAGCCAAAGCAATTATAAATCATAACACAAAGTTTATCATCCTTTGTCCCAAAATCAACATCCTCAAGTTTAGTTACCTTACAACTCCTAATTCTTCGTTTCGGGCGACTTCCTTCTCCTAATCTCATCAACTTCTTTTTGAGCTTGCAAAATCATTACTAACTTAAGAAAAGGAATATCTTTTTCAGCTTTTTCAAGCTCGCCGTTTTTGAAAGCTCCCTCCTGTTTTAAATCAGACAATAACTTATATCCAGGTTGTTTTTCGGCTTCCAAAAACTCACCATAATGATCTTGATTAGCTTCCATGCATTTTCTTAAATCAGAAGTGACTTCAAAGCATTTATCGACAATATCTCCATCTTCCTTTTTCCCTTGTTTAACACATTTATCCCATTTGATAAATGTTTCTTTACACTTACCCTCCTTCATGTAACAAGAAAAACAGTAGCCTTGGTTGTGGGATTCTTCACTACAAGGTGACGACGACCCGTCTTCAACACGAGAAGAAGATGCTCCCATTGATGAACCTTGTCAAGTTAAACAAAACAATCTAGTGAATTTTTGTTATTTTAATATGGACTTCTTTAATTTAATATGAACTTCTAGAGATTAAATATTAGATTAGTGTGACTTGAAAGAGAAGAAAGTATAAAAATATCTTCGTTTTTTTTTTTTTGTAAGGAAGTGATCTTAAAATTCTTTCCCAAGGCTGTAGAAATGTGAAGTGAACGAAATAGAGTTATAACAGGATTTGATACCCCCTAACAATAACTATTGGTCTTGGTCTTCTAATGATATGTTTAGCCCAGTTAAAGTAGAACCCATCGACCCAACCCATCAAATGTAGAATTTGAAATTGTTTTTTAGTTTAGCCGACCAGAATAGATGGGACACATGAAAAAACTCATTTGTTGAGTTGAGATCAATATAAACTTTCTTTTTAATATAGATCATATCAACCAATCACATTTATTCAAATTAACTTTCCACCTTTTTCTTAAAAATTAAATAACTCACAAACGGTAAATCGTCAAGTGACAAAAAATAGACCATTACAACGAAAATTAAATCATCTTTCTATCGAGGGGCACATGTATATACTTTCGACGAATTTTTTTTTCGACTTTTTTTCTTATGTCACGTCTGAGAGAATCATATATGATTCGTCATGAAACATATATGATTCGTCAAGAATCATATATGATTCGTCACGAAACATATATGATTCGTCACGAATCATATATGATTCGTCACGAATCATATATGATTTTCAGAAAATCATATATGATTCGTGATATGAATCATATATGATTTTCTGAAAATCATATATGTTTCGTGACGAATCATATATTTTTCGTGACGAATCATATATAATTCTCTCAGACGTGACTTAAGAAAAAAAGTCGAAAAAAAAGTTTGTCGAAAGTATATACATGTGCCCCTCGTTTGAAAGATGATTTAATTCTCGTCACGATGGTATGTTTCGTTTTGCGTAACGGATAACGGTTTGTGAGATATTGAATTTTTAAAAAATATATTTTTGTTGTTAGATGAAAAAAAATAGATGATTGTGATTGGTTGATTGAGTCTATGATAAAGAAAAGGTTTATGTAGAACTTTTTCCTTACTACAAAATTTTAGTTTTTTAGTTTAAATACATTTTGTATGTTTAAAGTATTATTTAAGTTCATTTAAATATCAAACTTTATTTGGATATGAACCTTTTATATTCATCTTAATCAAATGGATGAGATTAAATCGAAACATTACTTTTAATCTTCTTTTTCAGACATCAATAACGCTTAAACTGTTAATTGTAACGCAAAACAAAATATAGCATTACGACGAACATTTAATTATCTTTTCATAAATATGTACTATGATATATTTTCGACAATTTTTTTCTGTTTTTTTTCGTTGTCAAAACTTATCATATATGATACTAATATCATATGATGTAACACGAGTATCATATATAATATAACTTATCATATATAATACAATAATAGTATCATATGTGATTTACCATTACTAACTACTATGTGTTTTAAAACCAAGACCATATACTTTTTATAATAATTTGTGATTTAACACTAGTCTCATATATGATGAAACATTATTAGCGAGAAAAAAACAATTTTTTTTCCTTCTAAAGTATAGCATATTGCAAATCTACAGAAAGATAATTAAATGTCCGTCACGATGGTATATTTTTTTCGTTTAACATTTAACGGTTTAAAATATATTTAAATTATAAAAAATATGTGAATAAATTCATTAGATGGTATAGAGATGGATGGTGTAAATGAGTCTTCTCGTATTTAAAAAAATATGATATTCAAAATAACTCTCCTCTTAAAGTACTAGACGATTATCCGCGTGTAGCGGAAGAAATTCTTAGCGACGGATAATTAACAATATGTTATATTGTGGTACGTGTTTCGTGTGACATTCAAAATAAAATGTGTACAGATCAAGTTATTCATCTTGTGTTAAAGTAGAACAACATAAAAAATTTAAATTACCATTCATAACTCGTTGTAGAAGTAACATGTTTTGACCTACTAACCCAAATACTTTGAAAACCCAGTTTGACCCGACTGGTTCAACCAGTTGGAAAAATGGTTAAAATTAAACCTTGCCTTATAGTTTAGAAACCATGTTACACCGGGTGGACGAACCGATAACCGGGTGACTCGATCGGGTTGACCTGGTGGCCGAACCGTTGACCTATTAGTCGAACCGTTGACACGTTGGTCGAACCGGTGACCCGGCGGTCGAGATTAGGAGTAGTAAAATTATGAAAGAAGTTTGACTAATATATAATTAAATCTATTTATGAAATTTAAGTTTTCACATTTAACTATATATCGAATTTAAATTTTCACATTTCACTTTTCACTTTTCAAGAAATAAGGGTTTTCCCTTTATAGGTAATATAGATATAGATATATAAAGTCTAAAATGTATAAACTATAAAATATAAAAGATATAATGTTTATTTTTTACTGTTATTTAAAAAAATATAAAAATTTATAAGTTACGCTTAATTTTATCTAATATATTAAAAATTATACCACTAAAATTTTATTAATTACCTTATCTTTGTAAGATATTTGGCTTTCACAAATTTAATATATATAAATTTATGTCGTTTTTTCAACATCAAATTCTTCCACAATTTTTTTTAATTTTTTTTTTAAAACAATGTACTCCACCCTAACATTTGCACTTAGGTGTACCTTCTCATTTACCAAACTATTGTTTACTTTTAAGTTGTTTATAGGATTTTCATCACAGAAAACTTTAATGACATTTTACATTTAATAGATATATTTATTAGTATATAAAAAGCTTCTTTTTAAAATCTTATGCGATGCTAAACAAATCTTTTCAATAGCTTTTCATATATTTTATTTGGATAAGAATTTGTAATTAACATACATGGCTTGTTAGTTTCTTGTCAATATGTTCGCATATACAAAGTTATTGTTTAATAAATCATTGATAGATCTACTTCTCCAATGCAAAAATTTATTCAAAAAGCTTTTCATTTAATGAAAAGTCTTTTTTAAACCTCCTTGTTAGGGATGCTCTTAATTCATAAGGGTGCGTTTGGTATGCATTTTTTAATCACCATCATCATAAGAATGATAATAGGCAATAATGAAAATAATAGTATTATATACAATATTGTTGTTTAGTTGGTATTTTTTTGTTTTGATATCAACTAGACGATTACCCGCGTATAGCGGCGGAATTGCCTGGCGGTAGAAAATTAACGATACGATATATCGTGGTGAAGTAGAAGTAAATGTTATGGGATGTATTTTATGGGTATTTATTTGTACGGTGGAATTTTGTAGTATTTTGGTATGCAATATTTTTTTAAGTTTTGAATTTTGATTTGGTGTGTATAAATTTTGGTTTGGATGGTGGGTATTAGGGTTTAGAGAGAGATTAAAGTTTGTGTGTGTGTGTGAATTAATTATGTTTGTGTATTAGGGCTGGCCACAAGGAATAATCAATATTTTTCAATATTTTTCAACATTTTAGTAGGACCCACATTTTAACTTTCAACATTTCAACTTTCAACCAAAGGGATACACCATTTATAATGTAGTTAAGATTTTGTAAAGTGAGACCATTTTGATTTTAAATAAAAAAAGACAAAAAAATTATGGGTAAAGGGGATATCCTGGTAAATATATTAATCATATGAGAACAATTAAATACAATGGAATTTAGCTAGAATACCATATTAACCTCAAGCTAAGCTTGACTAACTAACATTTGAGACATGCCTCAAATGCACTACAACGAGAACCAAGAAACCAAAAATTACAATCTAATGTATATCCCAAATCTTGAGCTCCCCAAAACGAGCCATGACCACCAGAACACGTAGCAACATAATCAGCCATACACTCGAAACCCAACGGGCATATTCCACTTAGCGAGCATCTCAGTAACTCGCACTTTATTCTTGAAATGAAACGAGCATAATTTCAGGCGAACCGTGGCCATAACCATGTCCCGAATCTCATCCGCCGTCCTTCTCGTATTTTTGAACAATCTATTATTTCTTTCCATCCAAATATAGTGAGAAGTCGCCGTAACAACAAGCCTTCCAATAACACTCTTAGCAGTTCGTTTGTGAGCCATAGGTATAAGGTGTATGATAATAAGATGCATTAAGGGGACATTCTCCATACTAGCCAAAACCCGCGTGTAACCCCAAACCTTCTCAGAAAAAGGACACTCACAAAATAAGTGGCTATGCGAATCCGGCACTCTATTACACAGAGGGCAAATGATAAGAGCCAAATTCATATCACCAACATCTCACTGCCTAATCTTATCTTGCGTTCTAAGGCTCCCTCTCAAGGTTAACCATAAATGAAAGGCATGCCACTGTATACAGTGAAAGAACCAAACGGCTTGGAGACCATCGTACCTCGAATCCACGGGGCCTCAGATCATCCCATGCCTGAGAAACCGAGAACGATGCCATACTACCATTCCGACTACGCCACTGTACAATATCACTGGACAAAGAGTTTAAATTGGGAACCGGTATAGTACCTATATTTGGAGCCTTCAATAACCAAGTAACGGGCCAGTTCCAGCTCTCCTGATCCACGAACTGAGCAACACAACAGTTCACATAAAACCTCGATGTAGAAACATCTCTAGGAGTAATATGATTAGCAAGAGGACTCTCACTGCTCCAATTATCAAATAACATTGAGGCATTGATTCCATTACCCACTTTTGATTTAAATAATGGCCAAACCGTACTTCTAAGTTGCAACATCTTACGCCACCCTCAGCTCAACTCATTCCTAATAGGCACTTCCCAAAAATACGGCCCACGAAGTTTATACCGGTGGATCCAATCAACCCAAATCGACTTACGCCTAGAAACAATGCTCCAGATATGTTTAGTCATGAGGGAATGATGTAGCGAGAACAAGATAGATAATTGAATCTGTTGATTCACAAAGAATGCCAGACACAATCCTTCCCTAATGGATGTATTGGGGTAAAACCCCCTTGGTTTGAATAGGTAATTAGGTTAGGGTTTATAGGATTAAGAAAGGATGAAAGGGTGTGTTTGATGCAGTTTAGGGGGTGATTAAGTTTGAAATTGTGTTTCCCCCACTTTAATAATTAAACATGTTTAAATAAAAAAGGGTTCAAAAAGGAGTTGTGATAGGGTCGAAATAGGTTATGGACTGGTCTTTTTCTGAAAGTGGACTGGCAGGGGTTGTATAGTGGGTGGGGGTGACGTGTCTTGATGGTAGTGGTGGAAATAAGAATGCTGTCTGGCCACAAATACCCCTCCATGTTCTTTCTTCTTTTCATTTCCTTCTTTAATCAGCCAAATATGGTTTTCCCTTTATAACAAGTTTCATGTACTTGTCAAATATGGCACATGGCATCTCCAAACTTTTAACAAGGACCATTTATGCAATTTTGACCATTTCCAAGGGCTTTTCTTGTACATTCTTGATATTTTAGGGACCTATTTGTAATTTTAAGGTTTTACAAGGGTATAAAATGACAAGTCTTCAAAAGATGAGGGACCAATCTTGACAATCTTCAATTCTTCAAGGGTATTTTTGGAAATTCCAAACTTGGGCCCGGTTTCTTGTGCGGCTTCGTTTCCCGTGTTCGTTTTTGCTTGATTCTTGTAATCTTTTGGTGAATTCACGATATCCGTACCTGAAATACACAATGAACAAACACAGGCATATTTTTGGGTATTTTGATGATGTTTTAAGCGTTTTAAGCCCGATTTGGATGATGAGACTATGTATAAATACAGTCTCATCACATCATCCCCCACAACATTCCACCCTTTCTTAAAAAGAGCCGAAGTGAAACCATCTGGGCCAGGAGCCCTATCGTCACCTATATCAGACATAGCATTTTGAATCTCCTCATTAGAAACAGGTCGAACCATATCCGTGGATACCATATCAGAAACAATAGTAAGAAATAACTCCTCTATATCCAACTGATCACAAATTTTACACATGTAAAGACAAAAATAAAAGGCGAAAGGGAATAAATGAGTTGAAAAGAGCCTCCCACGCCTCCTATGAGAAAGACTATAAATTCATATTTCATTCCACTATTTGATTTCGCTTTTAATATATCAAACACAAGTAATCATTCTAATAATCATATCCCCATTTCCATTGTCTCTTACCAAATGCACCCTAACTTTCTTTGAGCCACTACACAATCATCTTTACTATTGTGAATAGGATGATAGCTAAAAACATACTACTTACTTTTCCCAAATCTTTGAAACACACAATTTACTTTATTATCTGTTAAAACACGCAATTTACTTTCAAATTTAAACAAAAACATGCAATATGACCTGTTGATTGACGAGTCAAACAGGTCATAACTATTTACAAAATTTATCCTTGTAACAAAAAGTTTGTTACAAAATTCATCATTTTCAACCAAGGTTCATCAAAAGTCATTTTAAAACATGTTGATTGCATAAAAATTTATAAATACATTAAAAAAGTTACTTTTTTCAAATAAAATAACCTTTAGCTCTCTTTCAAAAAAAAATTACAAAAAAAATTAAAAAAAACTTGTAATAAATTTATGTGTAATATGATATTTATTTAATTGTTCGTATTATAATTTTTTTTAGAAAGAATTGCATAAATCGTCCTTGAAGTTTGATCATTTTGCGGATTTTATCTCAAATATTATAAAAGTGCTGATATCGTCCTAAAATTAAACTATTTTGCAAATTTTCATCCTTAAAGTTTTGTTATCTTGCATGTTTTGTCCTAAATATTTTGGCCATTTTATGTGTTTCGTCCCAAGCAATATCCCTCATAAGGACGATACTTGCATTAAAGTTTTTAGATAGGGATGATTCTTGCACTTTCGTAACGTTTAGGACAAAATATGCAATTTGGCCATACTTTAAGGACGATTTATGCAATTTACTCTTTTTTTAAAAAAAATTATTGATTGTTCATATTAAAAAATCTATTTCTAAAAAGTTGTTTTTCTAAAAAGAGTGTATTTTTTTATATTCTTAAAAAATATAGTAAAAATATTTATTTTTTATAATTTTAAAAACTTTTACAAAAAATTACATTTTCTTAAAAAATACATTTTTTAAATACGAACAATTAATAAAATTTACAAATAAAATAAAATTATAATACGAACAATTTAAAAAAATCGTATTACATATAAATTTTTTACAAAAAAATTTAAACTTTTCTTAAAATCTTAAAAAGTAAATATTTTTAAGTGTTAGTTTTTTTTTTGAACGAGAGCTAAAGGTTATTTTATAAAAAAAGTAAAAAATTTATGCAATTTTTTAAAAACTATTATGCATTTTTAAGATTTTATGTAACAAACATGTTTTAAAATGACCTTTAACGAACCTTGGCTGAAAAGGATAAACGTTGTAACAAACTTTTCGTTACAAAGATGAATTTTGTATAGAAAAATACTTATGATCTGTTTGACTGGTCACGAACATGTCATATTACGTGGTTTTGTTTAAATTTGAAAGTAAATTGCGTGTTTCAACAGATAATAAAGTAAATTGCGTGTTTCAAAGATCTAGAAAAAGTATGTTGAATGTTTTTAGCTTTCGTCTTTGTGAATAACCTTATTTTCACGATTTTCATGACCTTCCTATAGTTTCAACTTAATTCAAACCTTAAACCAAACGCACTTCTAAGCATGTACTATATAGGCTCATATCTTAACATCAAGACCAAGTTGTTTGAACTCAACTTGTTTGCAACCTCCATGTTTTTGTACATCAAACCTAATGATCTTTTCGATGTTAGACCTAAAACTCGTACTTACCATTTTTCTTCAGAGACACGAAAGCGCAGGTAACGCCAGTTGGCGAAGCGCCCGCCGAATGCTTACTATCGAGATTGGTTCGTCGGGCTTTACTCACATTCCAAAGTTTCCGAATTAGCTTTAGAGATTGAGAAAGTGTAAAAAGTATAGAGTGATCTGGTTTGCGCGGCTTTCGGGTTATGTCTACTAGAATAACAACCCGTAGTCTAGTTGAAACCCTCTTTTACAATATTACAGACCGTCGCGCGACCATGAAGTTAGGGTGACAACCCTTTTTCACTGATCAATATCCGCCTTCTTGTACCAAAGCTGTTTCTTAGGTTCTCGCGTCCCTGTGCCCAAAAGGATGGGTGAGTTCGGCTTGAGTGTTCATCGATCGGGTAGATCTATATGCTCCAGGGTGGTGAGACGAGGTGTAGCGCAGTCTGGTCAGCGCATCTGTTTTGGGTACAGAGGGCCATAGGTTCGAATCCTGTCTCCTTGATGTGAGGCATTCCGTCAACAAATACTCAAATATGAACATCCATCGACCGTTAGTAATGCCAATAAAAAGAGAAAATGAATGACCTAAAGTAATGAGAAAATGACTTGTAACTCTGAAGCTATAAGGTATCATACCCTGAAGATTACAAAATAACAAAAAAGTAAAAGTGACCAAGATGCTAGGGAAAAACTTTTGTTTAACATTTCCGGAAAGACCCCCTATTTGTTCATTTACCAGGTTCAACACGAAATCATAAATAAGCTCTACCAAGGATTGCCAAGCATTTGGTACTAAGTTTCCTCCTCCTATTGTAGTAATAAAATGAATCAGAAGTAGGACCAAACTGAGAGTTAGGAGCATAAACAAAGAGGAATTTGTGAATGAGAAATACAAGTTTCTTATCTTCATAGGAATCAATGGGAGAATAGAAAATTGCTCAAGTGGGTTGTTGGGCGTAATCGTAAGAAACACTTTTCATTTCATCCCTGTAGTTCCGCTTCTTGCTCTAAAAATTAGGAAAGCCTTGTCGGAAATCGCCAGTTGGCTTAGTCGCTTTTCAAGCGCTTAGCTTCTACTAGAAAAAAGGCGACAAGGACATAAAGTAAGTGAAGTTGCAAGCCTAAGCAAAGAAGGTATGAATCACATCGAGAGCAGCTCCTTCGTGTTCAGGATGATCGGATGAGAGATCTTCCTCCGACTCCAAGAAATCGGGCAAGCGGGAGGCTACCCTCGACTTACCTCTCTCTATAAAAAACCCCTCCCCAGAAGAGAGCATAAGCTCCAGGATGAGTATGTCCTGGATTACTGGATTCATTCTCGTCCTGATCCACCATGAAAATTTGTTTTTTCTTATTAGCATGGGATTGGATGTTAATAATCAAATAAAAACATATATATATATATATTAGAAGATAAGGCAATCCTCGTGGAATTCCTATCGATTTCCGATGGATAACAATCCATCTTTCTCGCTTTCTCCCAATCAGTCGCGAGGGTTCCTGGCATGAGAACGCAAGTGCCGGAATCAAACAAAAGGTCTGAACGTCCGAGGACGAAAGAGAAAGGGCTTCGCGGGGAAGTCGTTTCCATCTAGGATAGAGTATTCGTTTCGGATAGACGTCGGTCATGAAATCCATCACTATACCGAGCAAATCATGGGCATTCACATCTCGGTCAAAGGGAACTGTGTGCGATTCTCTCATGAATGTTGTATCTTGTTCATTCTGAAAACACGTCTTCTTATTCCATCTTTTCTCGAATATCTTTTAACGGAAGCCTCTCGAATGACTCGGCTAGTTTACTAGACCCTCTATCCGACCCCCTATCAAGTAAGGAGAGCTAGGTTGTATGCCGGTCTTTGAAGCTATTAACTAATCTCTAGGGCAAGTAGGACTAGTCCTTATGGCCCTATTGATTTAGGAGTTGTTGCAACACTGGTTGTTGACGGTTGTTAGCGAGGTACGAGCAGAAGAGTGGCTAATGTCCCTCAGCCCTTGAAAGCCATTAACTAACCTTAAGAGCAATTAGGGTTGGTCTCTCTCTTGGGTTAGCCCGCTTCTCTCTTTTAGGAAGAGGAAGAGGACTCTGCTAAAGGGACCTCAATATTATTGAATGGAGATAAGTGAAAACTTTTGAAAATATCTTTTATTAAATACTTTGTTTCTATAAACGTTAACTTCTGAAAAAGAGGATGTTTAAAGCTTGCCCGCGCGAGAGAATTCTATGCCAGCCGAGAATAACGGCTCTGTTATGAAATCAAGCGGCAGACCGACTCATTTGGTTGGTATTCCCTAATGACTGGAGCGAGTGCGCATGTCGTGGTGAAGACTGATGGCTCCATGCGGGGATAGAAAAGATAGCTAATAGCAGAGGAGGGTTTCTTTAGTTTAAATCGTATATCGGGGTAACAACCTGCTCGATCGAAACTAGCAAAAGAGGCTTTCTTTATGCTATTAGCTATCCCCGGAGGTGGCCCCACAAGGTACATCTCGCGCCTATGGGCCGCTATAACTATCCAAGAATACACTCGAAACTGGAAGGATAAAAAAACCCACCCGGTGGACTGCCGAGCTACAGGTCCTACGAGACAGAAGCGGGATTCTCTAAAAAGCCAACACCTCCGAGGATAGCTAATAGCAGAAAGAAAGCCTCTTTTGCTAGTTTCGATCGAGCAGGTTGTTACCCCGCTATACGATTTAAACTAAAGAAACCCACCCTCTTCTGTTGGTAGCTATCTTTTCTATCCCCGTATGGATCTATGGGACAGTTAATTAAAAGTAAATTTTGTACTACAGCCCTTCATCATATAATCCTGGACCGATCTCCTTGCTATAACCATGTCATTGCTATAACCCTGTCAAGTTTATCCTTTAGAAACCTTAAAGCCTCAACGTTTTTAATAAGTCTCATAAGTTGTGTAATATAAACCCAGCTTCTTGAAACCCGTTTTACCCAATAACCCCAAAGTTACTTTATGAATCTTAGCTAACTTTAAATTACCCGAGATTAAATTATTAGTTGAAGAATATGGATTGGTGGAAATAGATAGTCTTATCGACTGTTTTTAACTTCGATGACATGTTGATGAAAAACATCATGAAACCTAAAAGTAGAGGTGGCAAATATTGTCCATTTTAATATATATGGGTATTTTTTGCCTATTTTCAAAAAAGGATGGGTACTTTTTGCTTATTCTTTATAATAAATGAGCTAAACGGGCGCATATGTATGAAACTAAATGGGCTTAACAGGCACACTTGTAAAATACAAATTAGTATACTCAACCAATATTTTTTATTAAATTTTTTATCCCGGTTTTCAAACAAGTATTTTTATTTTTTAATTGTAAGTTTTTATATGTTTTTTCCCTTTTTTAGTTTGCGCCCGTTTAGCCCGTCCATTTTGCCCGCCCGTTTCGCCCACACCCGTTTAACCCGCCGCCCGTTTAGCCCGTTGCCCATTTAGCCCGCCCGCCCGCCCGTTTTGCCACCTCTACCTAAAAGTAGCAATGATAGGTGCAAATGTGCAATTTGTTATTTAATGGGTAAAACTTATTAGTCGTAGATAAAGGAACAAACACTTTAAAGGAACAAACACTTTATTAGATTTTTGCAAATAAAATCTAGCTAGTCACGAGAGAAATTTTATGTCACACCTTAAAATGTACATTGTCTAACTCTTTCTAGGTGGTGGGTAACCTTTAATTGGTAAAACTAATATTTTTGTAATCCAACACATCACCAAAAGTGTATCGTTTACCTAAATAAATTAGTCATTACTAATAAACCTTTTTCATTTTTTATATATTTTAGTATTTTACCCTGTCATCAAACTTATTCACCTAACATTTTATTTAATGCTATTTTATCTTAGGAGATCCAGTTTTGATTGCTAGACACTGTTTTGCGTGCAAAAGCTAATTATGTAACGTTGTAATCAAGTAATCAGAGTTGAGCAGTATAAGTAGCGTATGGGTATAAGTTTAAGCCTTTATGGTTTCAGCATTGCTTTATTTTCTACGTTTTCTGTTTATCTTTTTATCTAAGCCTTAAAAAAAATTCATGTAAAGGATAAATATGAATGATTTGCAAAGAAAAGTATCATTTTTCTAACAAGTACTCTCGTATAAAACAGAAAAGATGATGCATCAAAATAAGTCATAAATCTTTTATTTAGTAAAACAAAACATTTAGTAAGGATTTTATTTGCTCAAAAAATCAATTCATCATGTATTTAGTAATATATTTTTAAATGTTATTTTTTTAAAATTCTAAAAATAATATAATCAAATTATTTTTGGCTAAAAAATAAAAAAGAATATTTGAAAAATTAGTGGAGAAATTTGATAGATAAAAAATAATATAAAAATATATGTGTCAAATTTGTGAAACAAAACCTAAAACAAGAGAATCTAGTTAATAAAATTTTAATGATTAAATTTTAAATAAATTAAATGAAGTTAAGTGAATCTTATAATTTTTTATATTTTTATAATAAATTTAAAAAATAAACGAATGCCTATTACACTTTATAACTTTAACTTTTTATAGTTTAAACATACAAAATTCATAAAATCTATTAAACGTTAATATTAATATATAGAGTAAAGTTATTTTAGATACAATATCTATCATGAATACTAAGGGACTCATCCTCACCATCCATACTCACAATATCTAATGGTTGAGATTAAAAGTATTTAATTATTTCACTTATTTTTAAAACTTAAATATCTTTTAAACCGTTAAGTGTTAAACGGAAAAAAATATATCATCGCGACGAGCATTTAATTAGCTTTCTACGGATATGCAATATGATATACTTTTGAAAAAAAAAATTCGTTTTTTTTATTAAATTTGCGTAAAATATCATATATGATAATAGTGTTTTATCATATATGATATTAGTGTTATGTTACAAATTATTACAGAATCATATATGATATTGATTTATATCATATATGATAAGTTATATCATATATGATATCAGTGTTACTATCATATATGATATTTAGTATCATATATGATAAATTACGAAAAAAAACAAAAAAAAAAATTTTGTCGAAAGTATATCATATAGCATATCTGTAGAAAGATAATTAAATGCCCATCGTAATGGTATATTTTTTTTCGTATAACGATTGATGGTTTAAAAGATATTAATGTTTGAAAAAAAAGAGGAAATTGGTTTTATGTTTAATCTTAATCTTATCAATTAGATTAAGATGAAGATAAGTAGTGAAGATTAGTCCCTTGATATTCAAATAAAGTTTAGTATCCAAATGAACTTAAATCTAATATATAATAAAACTTTTATATATAACTACATGTGTAATTATCAGTCGTATAAACATTATAATTACTATACATTAAACACGTAAAATTTATATATAACATATATATAAAACTTAGTGCATACACAAAATTTATAACTAGTTAACTCTAAAAATTTAAATACTAGAAAGAGCCGAACAAATAAAACAAATGTTATGAGTATTAAATAAAGTTTTAACTAAAAGATGTGGGAATTTATAGTTGACTTTGGAGTTCATTTTATCATGTAAGACTCATCTAGAGTACTAGTAGTATTTTGTATATTTAGTCAACTCAAATAAAGATGGATTTTTTTTATTTTAAAAAAAAAACAATTTTCAGTTTGATTGTGACCTGCAAAATGAAGGAGAATATAAAAGAAATACGTTAATTGGTATTAGCATGGTTCTAAATTTAAGAAATTGACGAGTTTAAACTTAAAGCAATATAGTTTTCTTTAAGAACGATAAATTAGTACAATATTAAGCAGGGGTGGAGCTAGGGGTTCCCGGGAACCCGATGAAATTTTGTCGCATAATGTATATATTTGATATAAATATTTATTTTTTCAAAATAAATTCAGTTTCAAAATTATGTGTTAAATAGATACTTGTATTAAAAAAATTGTACATCCGATGACCATATACTCTGACCCGCGCCTGATATTAAGTCAGGATAGTACTACGTTTTACACAATGATGTTTTGTTTTGTTTTTGGATTGAACATCATTCTTATTTGAGTTGAATTTATATGAAATTCTGTTAGACGAAAACGAATAAAATCAGTTAATGAAAATTTGGGAATCGATTTTCGTCTTATGGATATGAATGATAAAGCATTAATTGTTTGACGTCCGGTTAGGGCTATCAGTTAAAAGAGTTGTAGTATCATTCGAAACTTTGTGAATATGATATGAGATGATAGATGGTTTTCAGATGCAGACAGTACAAAAGACTAAAAGATATTTATTGTATTTGTTAAAAGTTATATTTATTAATAAGATATATAATTATTTAAATTATTAAAAAAAATTACAAAAATACATTAAATATAAAGTTGTAAAAAAATACAGATTTTTTACCTACAAATTTTTTTTATTAAAAGTTTTACTTTTTTCTTTACTAAATATCAAGTAATTTATTACTTATTTTTTTAACTTTTTTAGTAAATTGATAAAAATAATTTAAATAAAAAACAATACTTTAAATAAAAAACATTAAATTAAATAAAAAACATTATATTAAAATAAAAAATTACAAAACACAATAATACTAATTGTTAATGCAAATTAATGCTTAAAAACATTATTAGTGTTAACTAATTTTTCTTAATTTTGATCACGACATTTATCGTCAAATACAATCATAAGACGAATTATCTAATAAACACTATCATTAAGGTAATAATAATTTAAGTATTCCACTAACATTTTAATCATGATTAGTGATCATAAAAGTGATTAGTCCTAAACTTACATTTTGTCAAATGTGACAAAAGATTTTTTAATAAACTTTCTTTTTAAGAAACTGTTTTATTAAAATGAAAAAAATGTAAATTTGAATATGGTATATTCCAAATGCCATAAGAATATTCTTTGAAAGTAAAAACTTACCTCAGATGTTACTTCCCCCACTAAAAGACAAAAGGGAGCGGAGTCTACTACCACGGATCCTTAAATGCCTATGCGGTTCCTTAGTGATAAGGAACCGCATGACAATTAAGGAACTGCAGGCAGAGAGCCGTTGGCTTTTGTCTCCTGTAAATAGTGGATCAAATTTGCATTTTCCACAACCCTTTTTGGACACTGTTTCTGCTATCATTCTCCTTTCTAATTTCTAATCATTTATAAATGATCACTTAATGTGTTAAATATGTTTACTTATGATTATCCTCTTGATCTCCTTTTTTACCTTGTCTAAAGAGAAGATCACTCACACACTTGTGATGTGATTAAAGATGAAGCCTTGATGAAAATCATCATCTCCTAAAGATCTAGTCATGTTCATTATTTGTTTTATTTGAGTCTTGTGTAGATCTAATGTATTTGTGTATACTTGGATTAGTTGTGTTAATCCATTGTATTAGTGAATACTTGGATTACTCTTGTGTACATCCATTGTATATGTGTATACTTGGATTTGTGTTGTATAGATCCAAGTTACATGTGTATACTTGGATATGTATTTTTGAGTTGTAAGAGTTGCGTCTTGTTAGTTCTCACTAAACTATAAAGTGACTTTTGGTTGTGTCTTGTGAGTTCTCACTAAACTATAAAGTGATGTGTAGTTGTGTCTTGTGAGTTCTCACTTAGCTTCAAAGTGAAGAGTCGTGAAGATTGGTTATATCTTTCGATTAGAACTCGACATCTAGCCTTGTGTTAGAAAATGGTGAAGTAGGCAAAGTTGTGAAGATTGGTTCTATCTTTCGATTAGAATTCGACATCTAGCCTTGTGTCGTAAAATGATGAAGTGGGCGACGTTGTGTAGATTGTCCTAGCTAAGATTAGGTCTCGACATTTAGTTTAGTGTCGGAAAATAATGTAAGCAACGTTGTAAGGTTTTCTCCGCCAAGAAGGGAGCTTGTGGATATAGTGAAAATCTCGAGTAAGGTGTACTCGAGGATGGGAGTAGGAACGAAGATAGAGCTTCGTTGCCGAACCACTATATATCTTTGTGTCTTCCTATTAGGAAGTTTCTTTCCTTAATCTTTACTTACTCTAATTATCACATCACCCACATCTACTATTTGTCATTGTTAATGCATTAGAATTGAACCTAATCATTATGCAACTAGCTTTCAAGTAAAAGGTAATTTTGAGACAAACCTAATTGAAAGAAAATTTAATTAGGACATAAACTAAAGAGAAACTATTCAACCCCCCCCCCCCCCCTTCTAGTTTCTACAATTGGTATCAGAGCGATGGTCACTCAAGATCTTTGAAGTATATTGTACTTTAAAACTTAGATCGATACATTGTCTCCTCAAATTAGAAGGTTTCGTTGTTCTAAAGTTTCTATTTGGTCAAAACTATTTTTTCATTAAAAATAGGCCTTTTAATTGGTAATATAGCTTCTTATCTAGATTAGTAGCATTTATACATTTTAGATTTATCCTTGAAATGTATCTACTAGTTTGCATCTTGCTATGTGTAGGTACTCATGAAGATTAATCACTTAAGTGATTGTGGATTGAGTTACTTACACTTGTAGAAGATTAGGCTTCGTTGATTTCTAACATCATTGAATGATGATAACAAGATGGATGAGAATGATACTAGTCCTTGAAGACTTAGTAGTCACTTTAGTCATGTTTTGGCTTTACATTGGCTCCTTGAAGTCTTGGAATTCTCTTTGCGTCTAAGGTACGTTTTTGTCCTTCCACACGCCCTATTGATCATTCTATTGATCACTACTCGACTATGTGATTGTTCTTGGCATCCTTACCTTGACATTTGTTTGTGGTATGTGATTCTATTCATATATCCTCTCAAACCTTCATTGCTTGGATACTTGACTCACTTGGGAGATGTAGAGTGAGTTAGTAGTAGCTTAAAGTATCAAGCATGATTTCTATGGTTTGCACCCATACGGTTAGTAGGCCCTATATCATGTGTAATATGTGAAATTGAGCTCATCTCTAGGATGATTGATTAATCCCTTGAGATAACAAACTACTCCATAAGTTATAGTCAGGATATTACACATTTGGAATTGAAATATTCCAAGGATGTTGTTATTGTAAGCCCTAGCAATAATAATTGTCCGATCATGTGGGAGAGAAAGTGAATCTATACTTTTCTCACTGTTTTAAATAGCATTAAGAATACTTTTGAAAATGATCTTAATCTATTTCTACAAAATTGCTTGGTATGGTTCATTACCAAAGTCGTTTAAACTTTTGCCGGAAAGGCACGTCTTAAACCACTATAAATGACACAAGCTCTTCATTACTACTACTTGAATATTGTCACTCGCTCTTGAGCATTGACCTTGGTCTTGATTCACTCCCCTTGGGTCCTCTCTTATTTTCTTCTTTGATACGAGTAGTCGTTTCTCTGTTTCGCTCTCTTTCGGTTTCGATTCGACTCTTAATCCTTCACTAAGGCATTATCACCTAGTATTTAAGTGTCTAATGATTTCCAAAAGGCTTAAGATATGTTTTAAGTATTTTCGAAAAACTTGGTTTTGAAAATTTATTTGTTTTTCTTGGTTAAAAACCTGCCACTGTTGGCGGTTCTTTAATTGTCACGGTTCCAGCCACGGTTCCATATTTATAAGGAACCACGGCCCCACCAGGTGACTAAATTAATCAGTTTTTATTAAAGAGCACTATTTTAAAACAAACCCTCCCTTTCTTCTCCATAGAGGCGACGGGTTTCATCATTTCCACCATTGTTGAATCTTCAAAAGCTCCAATTTACTTAAGATTAATTGATTCCAAGTTGTGGGTTTCACTCATCCCTCTACCAACATCAATTAATTGTAAGTACATTCATTCAATTTCAACTATTTTGTTATAGGGTTCTTATTTTCATAATTGGGGATTTTTAAAATCAATGTTGAATTATAACCTTGCTAGGAATGTGGGTTGACATAGCTATATTGATATGATTCCTTAGGTTCGAATTCATTGAGATTTCACTAAAACCCACTTGTAGAACAATCCGAATTTTAACTAAATATTTTTGGTTAAATGATGTAATTGATAGGAACTCATGAACAAATTGGTAATTGCATTGTTAATGCTTGCCCAAAAATGTTTTTGAAAAACCTTTGTTCAAAATTCATGGTTGATTTTACATTGTTCATATGTTATTGTCAATGATGAATTTGGTTCATTGTGAACATGGGAATGATAATAACTAATCCTTCATCTGACAATCATTTAATCAAATACATTCTCATATTTTTTATTTTTGGTCATTATGTAGCATATGTGTGATCAGGGAAATATTTTTTTTGTTTATAGGTAACTAATCATGCATTCGGAGTATCAAAAAGACCACCGAAAAACTAAGTCTTGTATGCCAAACCTTTCCGACTTTTGTCCCTCACCAACCCTTGCAAATACTTTTCGTTCACTTCAAAACCGTTGCTTTCATGAGGGTAGAGTTTTCGAAAGGAACATTTCGGGTTATACATACATCCAAACAATGTTTGCTCAAATGGACTTTGATTGTTTGTTACATATCAAAGAAGCCATTTACCCCGAATTTCTTTTGGAGTTCCTTAGCGGATATTCCCTTATCTATAATGATAATTGAGTATTTGTTAGGTTTACCATTAAAGGTAAACTCATCCAATACACTCTCGAGGATTTTGGCGCGGCTCTTCGTGTGCCATTTGTTGGTACTTGTCGCTTTATTGATGCTTGGAAACATGATGCTCTAAATGAGTCTTTTGATAGTCCTCCAAATGACAACGAAGAGCTAGACCTTGACCTCATCCTTGATGTCATTACCAAAGGGTATAGTAAAACCGTTGTACGAAGTATCCACTCTACTGATCGACCCTTGAATCGCCATGAGATACTCTTAAATGACCTTAATGATTGTTGGTTCGATGGGCCGACATTCTTAGGGAAAATGTGTTTTGTATTGATGGAAACTGGGATCATATCCTGGCGTGTATGACACATATGTTATGTTGCATCTTTACCAACACCAAGTACAATCTCGCATTTTACATCGCTCGACGGATTACCTATGCTCTCTCTCGACCAACCACAAATCTCCCATATGTCATGCTCCTCACTCGTCTTTTCAAAAAGGTTGGTGAAGACTTTCTCGAACTCGATCTTTCTCGCTTTCGTCCAGTCAATCGTGTCATGATGCCTATTCGAGAGCTATAACCACGAAAGCCGATAAGTGATCGTGGTACGAGAAGGAATGACCTACAAGAGTCTGATGACGAGGACACTCCTATGTCACCAAGTGATGGTGGTGATGAAGGTACTAGTGCTCATTTCGGCTCTTCGAGTGACTCCACCCCATCCATGAACACTTTCATGGACGGGTTAGACCATCTTGTTCCTCCTCCTCACTATGCTACTAATGAAATTCCGGAAAACCTCGGACTTGAGCACGTTTATCGTTCAAACCTTCAAACGTGTGGTGAGTTACATAATTTTAGAGTGGAGCAAAGGGGAGCACTCAAGAGCATTTGGAAGATGATCAAGACTTTGGTAAGAAAAAGAAATGAAGCAATGGTAATGGTACAAGGATTAACATGTTGGTGAACATGTTTTGAAATGTTGAACAATTTCCTTTCTATAGACATTTTTATGTTTCTTGTTCTTAGAATTTAGTCTTAACTAACTAATACTTTGTGTTGGATTTCTTAGTATTTTAATCCTTAGATGTTTATGTGATCATTGTTTCAATTCACATATCTTTGTGCATTTTATGTGTTAGTTAACTTTCTAGATTTTGGTTTATAGTCTACTTTGGCTTGATATAGACTTGTGAAAATCTAGGCTCCTGAAAATTGCTGGAGGATCATTTTTCAGAGGCTACTGTCCACGGTTCCTTAAATACATGCGGTTCCTTAGTGATAAAGAACCGCAGTCCTATTTAAGGAACCGCATGCTCCAATTTCGGTAGAATATTTTCTATACACTGTTTTCTCCAAATCTTTGTAAACATTGATGAAATTTTTGCTAAAAACCATCTTTTTCCCAGATTAGCTTACCTAATTTCATTGTTCATCAAAATAATTTTTAACCCATTACTAGTTTGGATCACCTCCTTCCCTTCCTAAACCTCCCTTGGTTGATCTTCTTCTCCATCCTGTAAACCCTCTTCTAAACCTAGACACAAAACCATGGTGTCCACGAGATCATCAAATTCCTCCAAACAATCCTCATCCAAAAGAAACCTTAAGATCAAGATCAAGTTTCATAAACTTGGTTCTTCATCTTTTCATAAACCCAAGAGTGAGATTCTCCAATTCTCATCTCTTCATCACCCTCACCACCTCTTGCACCATGCAAGACAAGCTCAACTCATGGTATTAACCATTCTCATGATTCTACCTCCTCTTACTTCTAATATAGGATGAATGAGTTATCCTCACCCTTCACTCTTATTCCTCTCTTAGGTGTGAACCCTCAACCTCTCCAAAGCATTCCCATTGTGAATGACATTGTTGAGCCATTGGTTACCTCACCTTTCACCTCACCAAATTCACCTATCTCATCTTTGGACACCATGCCTCCTCCTCCTCCCTTAAACACTCCAGTTTTGGGTGTTCCTATTTCCTACTTTAGGGGTGATCCATACTTCGTTGGTTTTCTAGAAGCTCATGCTGCAAATTGTCCATGTTGCCTGCATAATAACTACATCATTCAAAACCTAAGAATGGAGATGTTTGGAATTCATAGGAGGTTACAAGACTTCTTGCTTACCTTGTTCTACATGCCTCCACCTCTTAGGAGATGAATGCTGATTTTCTAAAAATAATTACTTTTAAAATAAAATCAAGCCAAGGAACACTATCTATCAAGAACTAGTTTAGCTAACTTTGTAATAGTTAGTTGTTGTTTCTTTTCTTGTATTTCATTTCCTTCATGAGTTTTCAAGAATATGTGTTATGGATTTAGTATTTGTGTTTTTTTTAACCTATGTGCTCACACTAATCAACTTTTATTTTTTTAAAGTTGAACCTTAATCTATCGCATCCCCTAAAACTTGACTAAAATTGGATCAAAATGTTATCTAAATATTTTGTCACCCTTTTTCAAGACACTCTTTGTGAGTGTGTTGCCTTTTGTGCAACCAAAGCATAATCTAGTGCTAAAAGAGGTAAAAATCCAAGATTTTCAAATTTTTGAAAAAGCCCTTTTTTTCTCAAAACTTTTTAAAATTGCATTTTCATGTCCACTGTGTGCGGATCCTTAAATTCGCACAGTTCCTTATATATAAGGAACCACAGGTTCTTTTAAGAACCGCGGACATCAAACCAATTTTTGGCTCGTTTTGGGTCTTTATTCTTTGACAACAGTCTTTTTCAAGATTCCTTGTTTGCCATTTTTGGCTAAACATTCCTTGAAAACTTTGTTTTCATTTCAAATCTTTGCCTTGTCTATTTTCTTTAAATTCTCTTCTTTTGGGAGATCTTATTCTCATCCCTCACAATGTATAACTCTTCTAATCTTAACCTTGACATTTCTTTGTCACAACCTTCTAAACCTAAAACTTCCTCTTCTAAGTTTTCCAAGAAACCGAAAATCTCGGTTCGACCCATTTGGATCAAGAAGAACAAGGATCATCATGATTCCTCTTCTCCCAAACCTTGCAGGACTTCCTCTTTCTATCCTATTGTGTATTGGAATGAGACTTTCTCAATCGATCCAATTACCGGAGAAAGAGAAGTTCTTCCACCGTCACCTAAACCTTGCAACATACCTCCTCTCAGTGACCTATCTTCTTTTCCAAATATCACTAGGCATTGTGAAAACATTTCTTATCCATTATCTCCCTCTCCACCACCACCTTTTCCTCTTGATGGTCCTCCCCCATCTAACGACTTTGTTTTGCATCCTGGAAGCTCGTGTGCTTGTTGTCGATTTCAACAAATTGAACTTGCTCATGTGTATGACAAGCTAAATTCTCTTGATATTCTTCTCACTCGACCTCCTTTCAAAGTATTTGTTCCCGTGAACAAATCTTCAAATGATGCCTTGTCGTCTTATTTTTCCAATTAAATCACACTTTGTTTTTTAGTTGTTTGAGTCAACTTTAGCAATCTTGGAGGATTATCACTACTAGAGTAGTTTATGCTTATGCTGTTTATTTTCTTTATTTGTTGTGTTAAATATTCATATTGTGTGTATGAATATTTCTCTTGTATGTTCCTTCATATTTTTGTAATATTAATGTTATGTGTGTTACTCCCTTTCCCATCAATTCTTTTTCACACATTGTTTAGAGTAGATCATGGTTAAAACCTACAATTGTTGTTGGGTGATTCCATCAATTGTAAGTTTCTAACCCTTTGACATATTATCACTTCAATTGGTATGGATGTTTCTTCTCTACCTCTATTCCACCAATTGAACTTTGATTTTGTCAAAACACCCTCTATGGACATACTTAGCAAACACTTACTTCTAATTTGAGATTTCTTTTCTTCATCCCTCTCAAGTTACTTAGTAGGTAGTGACTATATATACATTAGTGTTTTTTTCTCTCTACTAACCTTTGTGTAGCATGTCACCTTAGCTCATTCACTTGGTACCCCAAGCAAGGGGGAGTAAACACCAAGGGGAGCTTCTAGCAAAGTCAATTCTTCTCTTCCTCAAAGACTTGTGCTAACATTTTTGCTTCGATAAGGGGGGAGAAATGATAGTGATAAACTCGTTAACAATTCGAATAATTTTGGATTTTACATAAATAAGTTTCTAGTTTGTCGTTATAAAAAAGGGGGAGATTGTTAATGCAAAGTAATGCCTAAAAATATTATTAGTGTTAACTAATCTTTCTTAGTTTTGATCATGATAAATTAAAAAGACATTTATCGTCAAATACAATCATAAGACGAATTATCTAATAAACACTATCATCAAGGTAATAATCATTTAAGGATTGCACTAACATATTTTAATCATGATTAGTGATCATAAAAGTGATTAGTCCTAAACTTACATTTTGTCAAATGTGACAAAAGATTTTTTAATAAACTTTCTTTTTAAGAAAATGTTTTATTAAAATGGAAAATGTAAATTTGAATATGGCATATTCCAAATGCCATGGGAATATCATTTGAAGGTAAAAACTTACGTTAGATATTACTTCCCCACTAAAAGACAAAAAAGAGCGGAGTCTACTACCACGGATCCTTAAATGCCTATGCGGTTACTTAGTGATAAGGAACCACAGGACAATTAAGGAACCGCAGGCAGAGAGCCGTTGACTTTTTTCTCCTATAAATAGTGGACCAAATCTGCATTTTCCACAACCCTTTTTGGACACTCTTTCTGCTATCCTTCTCCTTTCTAATTCCTAATCATTTGTAAATGATCACTTAATGTGTTAAGTATGTTTACTTATGATTATTCTCTTGATCTCCTTCTTTACCTTGTCCAAAGAGAAGATCACTTACACACTTGTGATGTGATTAAAGATGAAGCCTTGATGAAGATCATCCTCTCCTAAAGATCTAATAATGTTCATCATTTGTTTTATTTGAGTCTTGTGTAGATCCAATGTATTTCTATATACTTGGATTAGTTGTGCTAATCCATTGTATTAGTGAATACTTGGATTAGTCTTGTGTAAATCCATTGTATATGTGTATACTTGGATTTGTGTTGTGTAGATCCAAGTTACATGTGTATACTTGGATATGTATTTTTGAGTTGTAAGAGTTGTGTCTTGTTAGTTCTCACTAAACTATAAAGTGACTTGTGGTTGTGTCTTGTGAGTTCTCACTAAACTATAAAGTGATGTGTAGTTGTGTCTTGTGAGTTCTCATTTAGCTTCAAAGTAAAGAGTCGTGAAGATAGGTTCTATCTTTCGAGACATCTAGCCTTGTGTCTGAATATGGTGAAGTAGGCAACGTTGTGAAGATTGGTTCTATCTTTCGGTTAGAACTCGACATCTAGTCTTGTGTCGTAAAATGGTGAAGTGGGCGACGTTGTGTAGATTGGTCCTAGCTAAGATTAGGTCTCGACATTTAGCTTAGTGTCGGTAAATAATGTAAACGACGTTGTAAGGTTTTCTCCGCCAAGAAGGGAGCTTGTGGATATAGCAGAAATCTCGAGTAAGGTGTACTCGATGAGTGGAGTATGAACGAAGATAGAGCTTGGTTGCCGAACCACTATAAATCTTGGCGTCTTCCTATTAGGTCGTTTCTTTCCTTACTCTTTACTTACTCTTATTATCACATCACACACATCTACTATTTGTCATTGTTAATGCATTAGAATTGAACCTAATCATTATGCAAATAACTTTCAAGTAAAAGGTAGTTTTGAGACAAACCAAATTGAAAAGAATTTTAGTTAGTACATAAACCGAAGAAAAACTATTTACCCCCCACCCCCCCCCCCCTCCCGAGTTTCTACACTAATAATTACCCCTTTTATTCAATAAGGGGAATAAAAAAACTAAGAATAAAAAACTATATTTGTGTGTGAGGGGAGAAAATGGTGGCTAACATCCATCGTCCATTTTTGTATGTTTTTCTCGAACCCATCTCCACCATTGACTTTCTTTCTCTCCCATCCATCGATTCACCAAACGAAGATCTTAAACGTTCATTCATTGGAAAATGAGTTCTCATGTATGGGTTATGCATTCCCATATATGGGTTTTTTTTTCAGAAAACCCTTTTGTAATTTGGTGTCAAAAGTCTTTAGCTGCCCCACTTGTAGCCATTGCATGTGTCTATTGCATCCTTCCCATACATTTGTTCATATGCCAATTTTAGGAGATGTCATATGTCTTGCACAGATCCCTGGTGTTAGTTGGTGTAGATATATGACCAATAATTCATACCTTATTCTATATTACTTTTCCAACCGCTATTGGAAACCCTAATAGTTTCATAGATTGACACACCCTGTCAGATGCTGGTAATTTTGTGTTCCTTAGATTTGCTACTTTATTTGATTGCTTTGTTATTATTGGTACTGTTGTTGATGGTTTATTGGCCTAGCAATTATACCTTTGTTTGAAGGCACCTGAATCTTGGCAGTGCATCACTAATTTGTGTTTGCAGCCATGTCGGGTTTACTTATTACCATGATTCAAATTGAACCATAAGCTGGCAAGGCATCACTTCATTTTGTTTGCAGTCGTTGTACGTATTACTCGGTAATGGATTTTTATTACCTGAATGTATGTTACTTTATGTATTTTGCAGCACAAGTAGGTATGTGCAGTCACGACTGTTCTTGCTTTAAATTGTTGTTGATCTTTTTAAATTATAATAATAGTTCAATTCAAACTCATGATCCTCTTAATTTGTGAAAACATTTCAGTTCTTCCATGTGGTCAGCGAGCTTCACAATAAGCTTGCTGATGTATTTGACAAAACTCGAATTTGATGTATTTCATTTGGTAACTTTATGGTTGAGATACTGCAATGACCTGAACCTTGGCAAGGCATCACTCATTTGTGATGCAGCCATGTCGGGCTCGAAAACAGCATGGAGATTTTTTTGTGAAAGGCTATGATGAATATGAAAGCGTTTGAAAAAAGTGAGACCACCCGTGACTTGGTGTGGCAACCTGTTGTGTTTGCATCCATGCCGCATTTTTCTTCATTTCGATCATCATCTTATCTTAGCTTACAGTAACACATTCATTTTTTTATAATATACTGGTGGTTAAATAAGAGTATAATGTCTGTGAGAAAGACGCGTGAAGTAATGTTGTTGTCAGGGGTCGATAATAGCAAAACAACAACACACTGAGTTATATATACTATACTGCTAACTGTATGGCAACCGGAATATAAGTATATTTCTGTCGGATTTGTATTTATTCAGGCTGTGATGAGTTTAAACGGGGTGGGTAAAAGCTGGGATTACCTGGATATTGGCGTGGTAACCTGTAGGCTTGCAGCCATACCGGATGTATCCTTCTTTTCATAAACGTTTCCCTATCTGAGCCTAAACATGATAAAATACAAACGAGAAGCAGCAAAATAGATGTTACAAAAAGCTAAAAGTTGTTACAACAAAATCTTGAGTCAGCATGTATAAAAGCATAAACTACTCAAGTTGTGTAGCCCATTTTGAAATGACTCTTTGCCAGAGTTAAGTCTACGAATGCATCTGGTATTTACCGCCTTCGGTTACTAGATCGTAATGTATGTGTTGCCACATCTATGTTGCAGGTACTCTGCATAGAAATTTTTTTCATGTGCATACAGTCCAAGTATATTTATAGCTAATGGGTAATCTTAATATACAAAAGGTTAGTTCAATCTTTTTTTACTAAAATTAATGCGGTTTTGTTGCTTGGTGAGAGTGGTTGTGTCATTGAGAGATATAGAGAATCATAATTTGTTGGATCCATTGGCAAATAAGAATTTTTTTACGCTGAAATTTAGTTAAGGGGGCGTTTCGGTTAACATTATTATCTCATAATCTTGAAAAAATAAAGGGTAGTTGTCAAGGAATATGTTTAGAAATGGTGGATGTACGTTGTTTTATTATCACTTTTAAGAGGGGCATTAGGATTTACGTATACTCCTTCAACCACTCAAGATAGTTATTTTGTTTTTGTTATGAACTAAGAGGTCATCTCGTTAGAAATAAGTGAATGAATCCTTTTCATGTGTTGTTTGCACTTAAAATAGTCTGTAGTCCTAATTCAGTTATGGGGATATAGGTTTCGGGTAGTTATTTTTATATGTTAAAAGATCAAAGGGTAGTAAATTACATAAAATTAGGGTCAAAGTTAGCCCAGAAGTTTATATAGCGGGACGTGCGCAGCCGTGGTGGGATTCATCATACATGTTTCAATGCAGGCGGGCACCCCATACTAAATCAGACATAAGGTTTGTGTTATTTCTGGCGATTTGGAGTACTTTTATTCTTAATAATGGTTTTTTATGCTTCATTGAAATATCTGTTCACGATCAGGTACGGAAATTCATGGGTTCTCATCAGGTTCTTAGAGTCCAAAATGGACACTACGAGAAGACCGAACGATCTCCCAAGCTTATCCTAAATCTAATTTAATGAACATAAACACAATTGTCGCTACAACTATCAACAACATGCATCTGGCTCATATGCCTTTTAGGTTAAATTAATTTGGAAGTTTTGTTTATAGGTGTAAATCGACTAGGTGAGAATATGTGGTTGGAAAGAAAGTAGAAATTAAAGTTGGCTTATGAACATTTTCAAGTCCGGTAATATAAATACTCATAGCATTAATAAGGTTATCAAAGTGTAAACAATTATAGGCGATAGGTCAAAACATGCTTTGGGTAAATTTTACTAAAATGACTTGCCTTTTTCTCATTGTGATTGTACCATCGGTCATTGTCATTATTATTTCATAAAGATTTACTCATGAACATTTTCATGTCCAAATTATAGGAAATGGCTCATAAAGAGTATTCAGAACTGCCATAATAAAAGAGGAAAGCGGTTCTGTCTCTCAAGAGTGATGAACAATAGGTATGTATAATTAAAATTTACCAACGTGTCTACTTTTCCTTCCAAATTTTAGCAACCGTTTGAATCCTGTTGTCATCCTGACCAGGTGAATCTTTCACTAATGACGGGGAAGTCACAATAGCAAATAATTCAAAAACCAAAGTACGCTATACCTGTGAAAATGAGAGTGAGGTGTTGCAATAAAGGTTTCATTATGTTGTGTTTTAGGAGCTAAGTTTGTATGGTTGTTTATGATTAAATCAAAACTAGTGCGTATTCAAACAATTAGTTGTAGCCTATTAGATTAGGGGTTCTTGGCTCATTCATTTGCATACCATTAGCGACTTTGTTTGCCCAAAAACTTTTCAACTTACCAACTTTTTGGAACTAAAAGGTAACATGGTAACGAAAAATAGAGCAATATGTGTATAAATTATTAAAGTCCAATATATTCGTTCTTGGATTGAAACGTTGCTGAAAGATAAATGCTACAATTTGTTGATTTAGGAACAACTTTGATTTTTATCTCTTTTTTGACAGCTTTTCTTGCTTTGGTTAGATCTATTTCTTTCTCCCATGCTATATCAAGGTTTGGGTAGCATTTTGTGGTGTCGACGGCAAGCACAAGTGTGTCCACGTTTGTTCAATTGTTCACCTCATAATCAGACTATCAGTGTATTGGTATAAGCATGGCTTTTGATCTTCATGATATGTGGGAATATGGGAAAATTTGATGGTGGAATCTACACAATGTACCATATCCTATGATATGCTTTTTAAGTAGTTCAAAATAAAACCTGACATCTTCTAATAATCCTTTGTGAAAGATTTCGTAAGTATGCAAGTAATTGAATTTCTCGGTTTATATAATGTACAGGCAAGGCTGTGACCTCAAGTAGAAACATGTAAATAAGGTTCTATACTTTTACATTCAGTGAGGTTGGGATATAAAATATGGTCTTAAAAGTATGTATCAACATCAGAGTTGCAGGAAATGCTGCAAGGTAATAATTAAGGTACACGAATATCAGAACTAGAACTCTATGGCGGCTTACTTCAAGTAACATATGTATCCTCAAGTTTACTTCTGGTATAACAATGAGAATAATAATGTTTAATTTGACCACTTTGACCCAATTTTTAAAATATGTCATGCATATCTTTTGTTTTGAATGGGTCATTTAATAGGATTTATTTAAAATGGAACATGTCAAATGGGTCGAACTTATTGAACACGTTTTACCGCACATCCTATATATTACCTAATGCATATATTGCAAAATGAACAAAGAGTGTTTGCAGGTCATTTTAATAGACGACTCACATCATTTTCTTAAGGTCATGAACATGCAGGTATGTGTAGTATATGTAACGTTGGTGTTTAAGAGGACCACTTATAGGCCGTAAACTGAACTAGAAAGACTACTTCAAAGATTCACAGGCTCTCATGCTTTAGCAACTAGGTATCGTCTCTATAACATACTTATGTATTCAATAACATGTATATGTACGGGTTAGTTGGAATCATAGATGACATGTCCTCTTTAAATGTTACACTCCGGTACTGTACCACTACACTATATTCTTCGGTATTAACACGTCTCCTCTAATTCCTACTATATTAGAATCCTTTTTTTGTACAATGTTGTTCATAACAGGACTTTACCGGGAACCGTGCTACAACAACAAACAGCTACCACCATCGCAACCAACAAAAAGCCAACCAAAGCAGGTTCGAAAATGATACTTCATACCAAATTACTCATCCGTCATTTACGTAAACCCCTTGAATATAACAATTTTTTCTTAACAAAAGTGGAAAAAAAACAACAGGAAGTCCATCCCCAATAACAGAGAGCAAAGCAGATCAAGGTGCACCATCCGAAACCGGTTTACCAACAGCAAAAAACAAACTACCCACAAAGAACAAACTACCCACAAAGAAGTCATTGATCACACGGCTCCCAGATGTCCGAAGCAGCAGGGAAAAAAGGAAGGAATGATCACCAACCAAACAAGGAATGACAACAACTTTTTTAAATAATAAAAATAATCTGAAGTTTTATACTATGCTCTTAAAAACACTACATTTGCTAGATTAGAAACTTTTGAAAATATATGTTTAATGTGTAGTTACGAAAGTATGTAGCTAATAACCACTGTCATCGAAGTGCCTTTGAAGTGTGTTGTGTAGAGATAATGGTAGTCGCACCTATACCTTCTTGACGATAACAACCAGAACGTTGGCCCTCGCCTCTTATACATGTTCTATATGCAGTCGGCCTCGGGTTTGTAAAACTTACGTACCTATGTTAACTCTTTACGCATGTTCATTATATATGCCTTATTAGCTTCTACTCGTTCAAATTCTATAAACATCTCATATAAATTACCCGACGCGAAGCGCGGGCATTAATCCTCGTAATAGTTAAACTTAAAAACTTAAACTATATAATAATAAATGGGCCCTACACCCTATTTAGGTACGTTTATATTAGTATTTCATCTAAATTTTGATTTTTCTTCCCTTTCGAGGCTTATGATGTCATGTTTGACCCTATATTCAACGTGTTCTTAGGTTGGGGGAGTGGAGCAAAAACTCACTCGTGGGATATATGTGGCAAAACCTACGTGTGGGTTGCCATAAATCTTACCAAAAACTCACCTGAACCCCACGTGTGGGTTATGAATCCCAAGCAAAAAAACCCACTATAGTTGGGTTACTTATTACTCGTAAAACACCCCATGTGAGCCTTAGTGCACTTTCATTTATTTATAAATACCTCCATTTAACCCATTATAAAACACACCGAAATAAAATTTATATACATCTTCTCCATTCTTTCAAAATTTTCAACGTGGAAAACATGGATGAGTGTACGTTTATGTTCTCTGATCTAATGATCGACGATGAAGAAACTTTGGTGAATAGCCCTAGTGTTTGGTTGCTTGCAAGAGGGATGTCATTTTATCGAAATAGACGACAATCAAGAGTGCATAGAAAGCCGGTTAATCGAGATCGTTATGGTGTCCATGATCGTTTAGTTGCCGTTTTTTTTCAGTGACAACCCGGTCTACAACAAACGTGAATCATGGAAGACATTCTGAATGGCTCGTCCACTTTTTGCGGCTGTAAGAGCCAAAGGTACGGTTGGATGCTATCTCGCGACGTACCCTTTGGCGTAATGCTCGGCGCACCACACCAGACATGGCGCCATAAGGATTCGCGTCGTACTTCCCAACGCCCACATAAACTCGCGTTTTCACTTTTTTTAATTAAACTAGCCGTTGGGAGGGTTTATGTAACGACTATATTTTTCAAAAATACCCACTTTTTCAAATTTTAACCCCTTGAATCTCTATAAAAACCTCTATAACATCCCATTTTTATATATCACTTTCATTTTAGTATATCTTTCACAAATATTTTATATTTTTCGTCCAAAAAAATTATGGATCTAAACATTCTAAACACCTACGATCTTTATGATGTTTACTTCCAAGGAGATGCTGAAAGATATGTTCAGAGGTACCAAGATTACGAAAAATGAGTGGATTTATGTAACAAACAAACTGAGGGATCGGGATCGAGATCGGTATCAGATGCGGGTACGAAGCACTCGCGTAGATACGTACCTCGTCAAAGAGAAGTGGCAAGTCAACGTTTACTCGAATACTATTTTGCTGACGATGAAACGCCTCCTAAATACCCGGAAGAGAAGTTTCGACGAAGGTATCGTATGAGTTCTTATCTTAATGTGTTATATGGTTCCCCGTTATTTGATGAAGAACTTGCCGATATCGCTCCACCATGTCTGTTTGAGGTAAATGGTCACTAATACTGGAAAGGTTATTACTTAGCCAACAGTATTTATCCTGAATGGGCTACGTTTGTCAAAACCTTTTCGATTGCCAGTGATGAAGAAACATTTAGGTTTAAAAGGGTTCAAGAAGGGACTCAAAAAGATATTGAACGAGCTTTCAGTGTATTACAAGGTCGTTAGGGGCATCATACGACAACTGGCACGTGCTTATGAAATAAACTGGTTGTGACGAATCATGTATTGTTGCATAATATTGCATAACATGATATTATTTGATGAAAAATATTCACTGGATTTGAAGGATGTATTCGTTAATCCAGAAACGAACATGGTTCAAACTTGGATTGAACGATGTGAAATTCATGAGAGGAAATCTAAAGAAATACGAGATCGAGGTGTGCACAATGAGCTTCGAGATGACCTTGTGGCGCATCTAAACAACCTCTATGGTGATGCATGATTTGTAATTTTTTTAATTTGCGTGTAATGTTTTTAATAATTTCGTGTAATGTTTTTTATGAACTTTTTTTCGTATAATATTTTTATTTATAAAATGTGTTTTTAGTTAATTATATACTTAATTTAAGTTTTTTTAAAACAAAAAAAAGGTTATGGCACAACTTTTCTATGGCTCACTACTACCCCACTAAATGTGGTGACATAGCCTACGTGTCAGCTATGGCATCACTTTTTTCTACCACGCCACACCATTGCACCCGGTGCTCTAACTGTTCATGATCATTACTTTAGTGAAAATATCGATTGTACTAGAAGAAAAGGCGTTGCTCCATTTGTGAAATGCACTTCTATAATTCGTCAGTTAGCATACGACATTGTTCCAGCTTTTTTAGATGAATACCTGCAAGTGGATAAAAGAACTTTACGGAAGAGTCTTGATCATTTTTGTACTGATATAAGAGAGGTTTATGGGCCACAGTATCTGAGAAAACCCACGGCAAGTAACGTTGAATTACTATATCAACATCAAAAAGAGAAGCACGGTTTCCCTGGGATGCTAGGTTTTCTAGACTGCACGGATTGGGAGTGATTTGGTTGTCCATACACCCATAAAAGGCAATATGTTATGCGTGATCATGGACTGAATCCGTTCATTTTGTTGAAAGTTGTTGCGTCGCAAGACTTGTGGATATGGCATGCTTTCTTTGGTGTTTCTGGGTCTAACAACGACATCTATGTCTTACATCAATCCCCTTTGTTTAACAATCTGAAAATAGGACGAGCGCCAAAGATTCCTTTTACGGCTAACGGCATCACTTATCCATTTGGATACTATCTTGTTGACGGGATATGTCTCAAATTAGTTCCACTCGTTAAGACGATCCCAGAACCCTCTAACGATGAACACAATCGATTATTGTATAAGAGGAAGCAGGAATCGGCAAGGAAAGATATGGAACGCACGTTTGGTGTTCTAAAAAAAATAGGCCATAATCTTCAAGCCTGCACGTGCGATAAGAAAAGAAAGAATTACTAATATGATGTACGTATGCATCATAATGCATAATATGATTCGAAAACACAAACGATATGCGATAAGCCTGAGATGGTACCCAGGAGAAGCACATCAACCGGACGATCTCGTACGAAAACAGGAACAAATTCATGATGTTATGGGATAAATCAGATCATCTCAAGTGCATCATAACATTCGATCCGATTTAATCCAGCACTTGGCTAATAATAATGTTTAATTTTCGATTTTTTTAAGGTGTTTAATGTTTTTATTTACCCGCGTGTATCCTTTTTAAAATTTGATGGGAAAAAATTATTTATTTTATGAATAAATTAAATAAAGTGATAGTGGAAAGGTGAGGTGGATGTGAGTTTTTTTCCTTATTAACCTTGAAAAGTGAGTTTTTGGTGAGTTGGTAAGATGTGAGAGAAAGCTGATGTGGCGATATGTTTTTTTTGTGCCACTCCCCTAGCCTTAGACTGAAAAGAGTGGGGAGAAAAACCCACGGGTGGGTATGATTTGGCAAAAACCCATGCATGGGTTGCCATTAACCTCACCTAAATCCTACCAAAAACTCACGTGTGAGTTATGAATCCTATAAAACTACACGTAGGAATGTCACCACTCGGTTTACACAAAAGCATGGGCCCACTCATTTTATCCCATCCGATTTAATTCCTTTTCTCCTCTTTTTCTGACAAAATCTCCATTTTACATCTATTTTTTCACATCTTCTTTGTAGGATATTGTAAATCTAGCTTATGTTTATAAAGAGAAAGAGATAGAAAGATAGATGATTTCACACACACTTGTAGAGAGAGAAAGTGAATAACTATGTGTGAAAATGAATGGAACCACACCCTCTCCATCTAAGGAGAGGGTTTATATACCAAGCCCATGAGATGGGCTTAGGCTTACAAGTTGGGCCGTCCTACACATGTTGTAGGCTTGGCATGTCCTTAGTTGTTTAATATTAGTAAAACTAAACTATGAGCTATTACTTAGACTATTGTTGGAGTGACCGATCCTTTCTAATACGTAAAACGTATTTCCAACAATCTCCCCTTAAGGGAGGTCACTCCAAACAAGGGCGTTACCCAAGTTACAATAATAAAATAAACCTAGCATACTATGCTTGTCTTGAGCTCGTAGTCTTTGTCTTTCTTTTCTTTTTCTTTTCTGGTGAACATGCTGATGTGATCTTTGATATCAATCTTTAGCATTAATCTCTTGCCTTGATCTTGTGCATCCATCACTAGTGCTTTTGGCCTCCTCGTGACCGCATGTCCCACATACTTATACCTTCGTAATTCTTGAAAGCTTCAGAGTTCGATACAGCGGAAGACTTGACTTTTAGGCTTTCTAGAATTAGATGAAGTATTAAGTGCATAAAGTATAAGCATGCGGGGACGACTTCTTCTCGGATTCCGCAACGCCACCGTCTTCAAATGCCGCAACATAAGTAGACCCGAACGAAATGGCTTTGAACATTTTATTCTATTTCGGTAGCATTTTACCTCCGGTCGGTGAAGACCGTTGGAAGATATTAAATATCGTACTTGTGGCAGGTAGATTTAATTAAAAATCTCCTTGACAAGATTTCGCGGGTAAAACCGTTCTCTTTACCCGACCGTCCAAAGCTGACTGCGAACGTAAAGAGTGAATCATTTGGATAAAATTATCCGTATGATTGAAGTCGTCAATTCCGATTCCTGGAACAAGTTTGATTCATTAAAGAATCGCACCATCGTTGCTTTCCAGTTGTCACGAGCTTGATTCATTTAGAATCTTGTAAGTTACCTACCAAGTGCTGTTTGAGGTTAACACTAGAAGGATTTCCACTCATCACTGTGAACACTATAAAGTGTCACTTTGAGTGTTCTGGCAAGATCACTAAGATATTGCGTAGAGGCCTGGAACGTGTTTAAGTTCAGTTAAGAATTAAACCACTGTTACTTTCCAGTTATCACAAGCTTGATTCAAAAAGAATCGCACAAGTCACCTACCATGAGCTTTTTGATATTCGCTCAAGAAGGATTTCCATCTTCATTGTAAATACTTTCGTATTACTCGGATGTTCAGGCAAGATCATGAAGATTTTGCGTAGGACTCTTAAGATCTTTCTTACTTTTCATAGTGTGTGAAGAAGCAAGGAATTATGAAAGTGTGTCCTAATGAGATATTTGATGATCTCAAATGGCTCTAGACTCGATCGTGCATTTTGGATTTTAGTGATCGGAGGCTGGAGAGGAGTGCCACCTTTTCGATATCAATATATTCGGAGTGAATAAATCGATAGATAATGCGTTGTCTCCGTGTGAATAAAACAAATATCTTTGAAGATATATCTGAGTTAGCTGGGATGGGTTGTGCATTGCATCACTGGGTCCATGATGTCTATCTTCAATATCAAGCATCATTAAAAATGATCTCAATAGCTAATGAGTTGACTCGGTTTCTTCCTAAGGTTGTAAGGAGGGCTGCTTTCTTTACACCCTTTATCTTTACAATTCTTTATCATTCTTCAACCCCTTCAATGCTTACCAATACGTCATAACTAGCACCTTGTTGTGATTGTTCCAGTGCTAACTTAAGTACTTGGTCGATATTCAGCTACATTCAGAATCTTTCTCCATCTTTCCTAAGGACTACTATTTCTAGCTATGGAATGTCCTTGGGAAGATTCCTCCGGTTTTAGAAGAATCATTGGACTTAACCTATCCTACCATCCTTATGTCACCACAATCTTCATCGTCGTGAAATAAATGGGTTTAGGGTAAGTATATGTCACCAAGAAATCCATTTTGATATAGCAAATCCATTTTGCTCCCCCTTAACATATGGCACGATATTCGAAAATTTCGCATATGTCGGGATGAGCCATCACGTTAAGTCAAACCATTTGTGATAATTTCCCATATTAAATCACATTTTCTCCCCCATATTAAAAATATTAACCCAATCGATGTTTTTAATATCAATTGATTTAATGAAGTTTTAACAAAGGTTTTGGGAAGAAACATGCAAGTCCGTTTAATCTTCATGAGACCAATATGTGAGATATGATACCGATTTGTAATATGATCACATATTCACCATATAAGAATGAATTGACAAGGTTGGACCTGATTGATGAGAACATCATATGATAAGATCAAATGGTTCTTGTCGGCAAATATTGGTCGCCTCGTCACGTCTGAAGTCATCTCTTGACACCATATGTACGATTGGTATTGTTGTCTTGACACCAATTTGTGAACTTGGCACGTTCGGCATCAAAGATTTTGAATGCTTGACAATTGCTCCCCCTCAATTTTTGACCCGTGTTCTATCAAAAGAGTTGTAGTCGTCGTTTGAGTAGTCGCATCGTTGAGTATGTATATACCAATTGTAGATAACTATGGTTGTAGAGATGATAGCTTCATAAAAACAAGATTTCTCTTGTTTTAACAAATAAATGCACTAATTGGTGCATATATCCGTGTTATATTGTGTTATAACGTAAACACAATCCCTTACATGGTTATAAAGTAAACCATGCCAGAGAATATTAATTCCCGTTGTGAGCCAAAGCTTTCATAAGAAATACTTGACTTTAATATGAAAAATGGGTTGTAGTCTGAAATAACTACAAGCCATATAGGCATGTTTTATGAAATATTTACAACTTTTGTACGAACTCTATTTATGGCACCGTGTCGATATTAATCAACATTTCTAAGGCCGTAAATATTATTGTACCAAAAACATGCCTTTGAAAAATAAAGTAAAAATATTTTTGGATTTTTATGAATTTTTCAATTTTTATGGTTTTTATATGGTTTTATATTTTTGTATTTTGCTTTTGTGGATAAAAATATAAACAATATATACAGATGATCACCAAGGATACGGAGAATAGTTTACCACCACTATTCTTTCGCTTCATCTGCCAGTTCCTTTAGAGTCTCGGGCGAGAATGTTCTCAAACATAGCTTGTCGGCCAAAAATTCCATTCGAGCACGATCTAAAGCCTTCGTGAAAATATCCGCCAATTGATACTCAGATCGGACGAAGTAAAGCTCTATCACTCCATTTTCCACTAGCTCCTTGATGAAGTGGTAGCGAATGTCAATATGCTTCGACCAGGAGAATTGAAAATTGTTGCAGCATAAGGAAATTGCACTTTTGTTGTCATAGTACATCGGAATTTTGTTGAAACCTAGACCATAGTCGGTTAATTGTGATCCCATCCAAAGAATTTGAGCACAGCAACCGGACATAGCTATGTATTCTGCTTCCGCACTTGAAATTGCAGCGCTTTTCTGCCTTTTAGATGCCCAACTGATTAGTCGATCTCCTAGTAGTTGCAAAGTTCCACTTATGCTACGTCGTGTATCTTGACAACCCGCGTGATCCGCATCTGCATATGCTATTAGTGCAATCGAAGAGTCCTTCGAATACCAAAGTCCCCGACTGATGGTTCCTTTAAGATACCAAAAGATCCGTTTAACAGTTGCTAAGTGTAACTCAGTAGGCCTAGTTTGGTACCGAGCACACATACATATAGCAAACTGAAGATCAGGTCGACTAGCTATGATATACAGAAGGGTACCGATTATTCCACGATAAAGTGTCAGATCAACGGCAATCCCATGTGGATCTACATGTAGCTTAGTTCGTTCCACCATTGGAGTATCCACGGGGTCGCAAGATTCCATCTTTTATTTCTTAAGAGATTTAATGGCATACTTGGATTGATTGATAAAGATGCCTCTGGGACTCTGAGATATCTGAAGTCCTAAGAAGAATGATACCTTGCCCATCATTAACATCTTAAACTTGGAAGACATGAGTGTCCCAAACTCATCGGATAAGGTTTGGGTTGAGGCAGCAAATATAATATCATCAACATATATTTGTACCATAATCATATCTTTACCTCGTTTCAGAATGAACAGCGTGGGATCCACCTTGCCGTTAGCGAAGCCTTGTGTAATGAGGAATTGTGACAATAGATCATACCATGCGCGTGGAGCTTGCTTCAACCCATAGAGAGCATTCTTAAGCTTGTACACGTGATTAGGGTATTTAGAGTTCACAAAACCATCCGACTGTTGAACATAGACCTCTTCCTTGATTTCACCATTGAGAAATGTCGTCTTCACATCCATCTGATAGACGATCATATTCATGTGGGCTGCATAAGCAAGGAATATTCTAATAGCTTCCAAACGGGCAACATGTGCAAAGGATTCCATAAAGTCGATGCCCAATAATTTCTTATATCCACGAGCCACTAGTCGGGCTTTGTTCTTCAATATTCCGCCTAACTCGTCGAGTTTCACCATGTAAACCCATTTCAAAGTGAGTAACTGCACTTGATCCGGGCATGGGACAGGTTCCCACACATCAAGACGTATAAATTCATTAAGTTCTTCTTGCATAGCTTCTATCCAACAAGATTGGGTGAATGCTTGTTGCCACGTCTTAGGTTCAACTTCACTGAGAAAAGCATCAAAATGACAAAACATTGCACTTTCTTATAGCTGACTTTGTGTGGATACCGGACGATTAGGGTCACCAATAATAGAATATATAGGATGATCCTTTGTCCACTTGTTGTCATGATCACGAATCCGTGGATTGGAGTAAATCGTAGTAGGATCTTCTTCTGAGGTGGACGACCCAGCTTGATTAGAGTCGGGAATTGGTACACCAAAGAATGGAAGTTCACGCATTTGAGCGAATTCCAAATCGTGATCATCATCATCCTCTTCATCATCAATAGGCACGACATGGGTAGTTGATTCGGGTGTTGGTTGAGAATTACTCGTTGAAGGTATATCTTGACCAATTGATGTATCTGATTATGCTTCGGTTGCTGGAGCGACAACTTCGTTGATCGGAGCTATTTCTTCAGGTTCTGGAGCAACAATACTTGGAGGAGTAAAAAATTCATCAAAGAACGGTTGAAACAACGTATCCCATTCATTCCTAGAAGGTGGTGTAAATGATGATGAAGAAGGGTTACTTGGGACAGGACCAGAGCTAATGTTACTGGGTCCCATTTCATAAAGTGCGGGTTCAGAGCTGCTTTGCTCAGAAGCCATTGCCGTCAGCTCATCCAAATCGACATTCATAGTTTCAAGGATCTTGGGAGAATTACGATTGTAGATTCGGTATGCCTTCTTTGTGGGTGCATAACCAATGAAAATACCAATATCAGCCTTTGGTTGAAGTTTCCCAAATTGTCACCATCATTATTTAGATAGCAAAGAGAACCAGATACATAAAGATATGATAAATCTGGTACTTTTCCATATAGAAGCTCATAAGGTGTTTTACCATGGCGTTTTCGAATTAGTGACCGGTTTTGGGTGAAAACTGCTGTAGATACTGCTTCTGCCCATAAAAACAATGGAGCCTTTGCGTAAATTTACATCGTTCGAGCAGCTTCCATAAGTGTACGATTTCGCCTTTCAACGACGTTGTTTTGTTGTGGAGTACGAGCAACGGATGTTTCATGAGATATGCCAACTTCTTCATAATAATCATGCAATATTTGATTCACAAATTCGGTTCCATTATCTGTACGAATTTGTCGGACAGTAGTGTTGAGACGCACTTGAATCATCTTGAGAAATCCGATGATGAATTTAGGTGCCTCATTTTTTATTGTAAGAAATTTCACCCATGTAAACCGAGAGTAATCATCGACAATGATGAGGATGTAATTTTTACCACTAAGACTTTCAACACGCATTGGCCCACAAAGATCCATATGCAACAAATAAAGTTTCTCTTGGTTGGTGTCTTCAGTCTTGGGTTTGTATGATTTCTTAGTGCTCTTGCCCATTGTACACGCGGAACACAAATGGTCCTTGTGAAATGTAAGTTTAGGAAGACCACGAACAAGTTCGTTTTTCGCCAAATGATTAATAGCGTCAAAGTTAAGATGAGATAACCGTTGATGCCATAACCATGACTTAGTCTTCAATGCTTTGGAGAGAACACATACGGGAGAAGCGGCCATCATGCCTTGTAGAGACAAAGTATACAAATTATTCCCTCGAGTACCTTTAAATAAATCAACCCCTTCCAAATTACGAATGAAGCAGGTATGCTCTCGAAAAGCAACTTCTAGGTTTGCATCACAAAATTGTCCCACATAAAATAAGTTGTGACCAAGACCTTCCACATAATACACTCTTGAAATTATAGCATTCCCAATATGATATTCACCGTAACCCATTATCTTTGTAATATGATCATTACCAAATCGAATCGTACCAAGAAACTTGCTAACGAAATTTCTGAGCTGAGAGCGATCTCCAGTCATATGCTTGGAGCAACCAGAGTCCAAATACCAGAGAATAATTTGGACCACCTGTTTTGAACAATAACAGTAGACAATGCATTGGAAACTATTGGTTCCGGATTGTTAGCAGATACAGATATAATATTATCAGAATTGCTAACATTTGTGTGACCCTTAGATTTCCTGCGTTTTCTAGTGTGAGTTTGACCACTAACATGTTTTACTGTTCCAACTTTCTGAGGTTTTGGATTATTAGCGGGCACTACAGTGGGAGTAGACCTATTTAAAGGGCACTTGTTTCCTACCGTAGTGTTGGTGTTCCTAGTTAAAGGACACGCTTGTGTTTTGGTAGCCTTGGTACTCCTAGTTAAAGGGCATGCTTTCTTCGCTTTAGTGGGCGTGATCCTAGTTAAAGGGCACACATTTCCTACTATAGTGAAAGTTCTACCAGTGGGGCGCCACATCCAACCAACTTGGGTTAACACTTTCCCAGTTAGTTTCCATTCTAATCAATTTTTCCGGGCATTCATCTCATTCACATGGTCAATAAGGCAAGAATCATGACGACTAGAAAACATACATTCATTGCAATTCCAACATTTCAAATTAGAATTCACAGTAGGCTTAGAACGCTGCACAACCGCAGAGCCTTTAGGTTTAGCTACATGATTCTTTTTATTCAAAACAGAAATAACATTCCTTTGGGCATCTACTTTATTCTTCACTTGACTACTAGATGGGGGCAAGATCCTATCATTCTTCTTATTTCTTTTAAGCTTAGATCTTTGAGCCTTAGTAGTGGTGCTTACTCCTGTAGAAGGCAACACGGGAATATTAGAAGCTAGTTTTGATTTTGCCTTATCTTTGGTGACCAATGTTTGAGATGGTTTAGTCCTAGGGTCCTTGTTAAGTGGTGTGACGGAGATAAGGTTCTTTTTTATTGCACTAGAGGACGAAGCTGAGACAGTGGCTGTGTTATCCACAACATTCTTACCTTTTAGGGTACGAAGTGTTTCCTTTAACTCAGCCAAAGCCAAATTTTTATCACAAATTTGTTCCCTCAAATCAGATATTTCCACCGACTTTCGATTCAATTTTTCAATCAATGATTGATTCTGTGCAGTGGTATTAGCACATGCGGGCTTTACTGAATCGAAGAGTTGTGTATTTTTCTGTTTTAAGTTATCAACTTTGGACAAAATCTTGGAAATTCAATTATCTAGATCAAGTTTAAAATTCTCAGCGGCCTCAAGTACGTTCACACAGTTAATCTCCTTAGATTTCTTTATGTCTATCGGCAATGATTTAGAAACCTTGTCACTCGGCTGACGCTGTTTTGATTGTAAATTTAATAGAAAATTCTTGTGAAAATTTGAATCATCTATATTAACACCTTCGAATGACCTTTCAAAAAGCTCTTGAAGAAATTTTTGTGTACAATCAAGCGAAATACAATGTTTTTGAATTTCATCAAAACGTTTTGAAAGTGAAGTATAAGAATCTTGAAGCTTTAAAAATTCAGCGTCAGATTTGTGACAAGTACTATCTACCACATTATCCACAGATTCAACATTATGCACAATAGAATCATTATCAACACTTTTATTCACACAGACGGAAACAATATCATGAGACATCACTTGCTTCAGAAGCTGATCATTTTGGCGTGAAACTCGTTCTATTTCAAGTAAACTGTTTTCATAAGCATCATCCATTTCATTGAAAACACGTCTAACTTCTTCTATTTCCAAAAGAAAATCTTGATCAATATTACTAAGACAAGCTTTAACATTGTTTACAAATGGAACAATTTCGTCTCGGAACGCAGCTCTGGTGTGCTCAAAATTCCATTCACCTTTCGTTATGGTCGTGGCCGTCGTACGTTCCGTAATGACCTTGTCAAAATCAGCAAAGTGTTGGAGCACTGCATTTAAGCTATCTGACACCTTACTTACCGGTTGAATTAACTTAGTTAAATCCTTTTTGACAAGTGTAGGAGACATACTAGGAAGGTTTTCCATTGACAAACTTTGAGGCACAAAAACTGTTAATTAAGCTAATTCCTTTTGTAAACGAATACGGGTCTTTTTAGAAAATTGATCTTTATTGTTCTGAACATAATCAAGCTTATAGATTTTTGAAAGCATTTTAGAATGAGTTTCTTCCGCAAGTGACTGTGTCTCCTCAGTACTACAAACATAAGGTGCTTACTTCGATTTGCCAATTATGGTCACATCATATAGACAAGGAATATATTTCTGAGCTTGTTTTGCATAACCGGGATTAGGTGGTAAATCTTGAAGACGCTTAAGTTCGAGTTCTTTGAACGATTTAGTTAAAAGATGAACCTTTTCTATGGAAGCGTATTGTTTTAAAAGCTGTTGTTCCTTGAATTTAAGAAGTTTGGTAGCATTAATTTTTGATTCAAACTTTTTAGACTCGAGAGTTTCGAAATCTAATTTAAGTTTCTGAAAATCATTTACAACCGACTCTTTTTCTTTTAATTCAATGGAAAGATTAGCTTTTAATTATTCTATTTCTTTTAAGTGTTCAATCTTTTCAAAACGAAATTGGTCAAATTCAGAACACGTTATTTTCTCTGCTTAAGGACCATTTCAAATGTTTTGACCTTTTCTTTACCCAGCGCAAGCTCAGCGGTTAGGTTGGCATTCATATCTATGGTTTGCCGAACAGACACGTTCATGTTATCAATAATATGTTTAGGCACCATTACCAAATCATATTGATCATAAGATTCCATACCCGTCGTAGCATTTGGTTGAGGTTCACTCAAACGTGTTGGATTGGATACCACATCATTTGAGTTACTAGTTCCCGAATGTTGTTCAAGGTTGTCATTATCATGCTCAACATGATGTGGATTATCATGAATATTATTAGATGTGGTTGGTACCTCACTGATGACATCAGAACCGTAGTGAGAGAGATTAGCAACGAGAGCAGCTTGGGCAGAGTGAATGTCATCACAATACGAATCATATGCGTCAAGATCATCTGCTCTATATGTTGCATTAGAAGTAGAGACGACTGCAATGCTTTCATTATCTGCTGCCCCTGGGTCTTCAAGAAATGCTAACTCCTCTAAATCCAAGATCTTTCCTTTAGATTGAGCATCGACCTAATACATCTTCTCACGAAACCATGTTGCATCCCTTCTCCTTTTCGGCTGAGTGCATTCCCTAGCCATATGACCTTGTCCTCGGAAATTGTAGCAAGTCACAACCTTTTGAGGACCAATAGGGCTTCCATTTCCAGTAGCATGAGAAGTCACGGCTTGAGCGTTCACGGTCCTTGTAAGAGGTCAATATGAATTTTGCATACCCTGAATGGATTGCACCGTCACTTAACCATCTTGAATAGTGGATTGTTGTCGAGGATTTGAAGAGGTGCGGAGCTGATTGTTTGTTGGTGGAAATCCTCTAGTTGCAACAAGTTTTGACAAATAGGCAGTGAGATGGTTTAGAACATCAGTTGGCATATCATTTGGGGTAAAGATCGGTGCTTCAATTGGTGGAAGTTCATTGGAGTAAAGGGCTTGTGCTTGTGGTGCTTCAATTGGAAAGTATCCTTGTTGAGGAGTATAGCCAATTGGAGAAATGATAGCTTGTGATGGAGATGCCTGATGTGTTGGTTGTTGTGGAAAAGACTGTTGATGAACACTTTGTTGAAATGCTTGCTGTGGCATCATTAGTGGTTGATAAGATGGTTGTTGCGGTTGCTGATAGTTGTGTTGTTGTGGCTGCTGCAAGTATGATGGTTGTTGATAAGTGTAAGCCATGTTTTGTTGGGGGGTCATTTGTTGAGAAGCATACATGGTATAACACCCCCAACAAATGCTATGCGCAGCGGAACTACAACATTTGGGTGCTACGTAGTTATCATCACACATAAGCTATATTAAACGATTCAAAGAGACGTAAAAGTTTAAACATAAATTTAACATTATTAAAAACATACAAGTCTACAGTTTTCCAAATCCCAAGATAATACAAAACAGAGTTTGCGTTTTGGTCCCCATTGAATCTCAACCCAAAAGTACATTTTCGTTCACATGACATAATATAAAATATTTAAGTGCTAAAAGGGAAGAAAAACAAAGTAGACCGCCAAGCCACAACAACTTCCATCCTCGCATGCTCCGCTGCTATCAATCTTGGTTACCTAAAACACATGCTTAAAACCGTCAACACAAAGGTTGAGCGAATCTATAGGTTTATCAAATCATAAGTTGAACATAAGTATTAAAAACCAATCATGATCATTCAATAGCATTGTCGTACTCACAATCTATTATTCAAGGATATTATCTTTAGCAATAGCTAATAATTGTGTTTAAGCTCGTGACACTAGTCCGTTAACTCAATCACCCGCGTACATTTACCGGCATGATTAAGATGAAACCAGTGCCCCTTCTAAAGGCATCAGTTGCAATTATACCTTATTTCTTATCACAAGTTATCCGTCCGCAGAGGGTACTCAACGTACTAGCTCTCGTCTCGGATAGGGTCGTCAAACCCATAGTACTATCAATTGTATAAACGGCTATCTCCAACCCACACAAGGGCAAGACAATAGTTAATAGTTCACGAATTTAGGGACTTTTGCAACCAGGTACTCAACACAATTCAAGGCAACATTCGGGTCCAACAATCCATTCATGACTTATGTTTATTTTCATTTAAATTAGCTTGTATCCCCCTCGCGGGTAAAAACATTTGAAATAAGTAAAGAGCGAGGCTATAGACTCACCTTGCGTAGTAGTAGTGGTTATAGCGAAGACGTAACGAGAAATGTCACCGACGACGTGGATGCCCAGGAAAATTTAACACTTGACCTAAAAATCACGGTACGAAAACTAAATCAATACTCCGCGTACATTATTGTACTAAACACACGCATATGCAACCACACTCAATGCTTATGAAAACTCACGCCAAAATCAAACAAGTAGTTGTTACTAGACTTATACCATTTACCTACGTAATTAAAGTTGATTCCCATTTTATAGATTTGCCGGTACTTACCAAAAGTACGGGTTGTTTGCTATGACTTAAGCACCTATATAAATTTCAAGAAAATTCACAAAAATGCCTCATGATCTGTATAAAACCCATATTTAATCCCATGAAAAGTTTTCACTTTTATGACCCGTTACACATCACATTACTAAACATAAGTTTTTAGGACTGATTTTGCACTTCTAAAATGTAAGACTTGTTTGACCCATTTAAAATACACCATTGACAAATACAACACCTAAGTCCAAAAATAGACTCACAAGTGCAGGTTTGAGACCAAAAATCAACTTTCAATCATTTACCAAACTCTATCTATGGTCCCCGGGATTTGACCCAAAACCAAACACAAATTCGGATTGTGTTGATTCTCATCTCCCGGTACACGAACTTTCAAAATATCATAACTTTTGACTCGTTTGGAGTCGTAAGCTCTACCTTATACCAAAACGAAGCTAACACAAAGCTCTACAACTCTATCCTATGTTTATGACCTGCTTACCAAGTTTAACCCACGAAAAACATGCTTGAACAATCTGGTCTAAAATCACCCTTCCAAAATCACCCTAACACTTGATTCCAATCCAATCTAACATCACCTATACCAATTTTAACCACTTATGATCATTCCCAAACACCCCAAACAGCCTATAACACTAAGAACATCAAACCCTCATCAAAACCCAAATACTAAATCATACATGCAATTAGTTTATCCTATTTAAAAACATCAAAAACAACATTATGAACACAAACCCACAACACATTACATCAAACACCATGAACCCACCAAACACCCCCACATTTCGTGGGTTTTGGGGGCTGTAGAACACCAACAACATAAAAACCATCTTGTTTTATTGATGGTTTAATATTATAAACACATGAATTAAACTTGTATACCATTTAATTAGATCAAAATCCGTTTTTGAAAAATCATAATTTTTGGAAAAAAAATCAAGTTGTTGCATGTTTGATTTTAATGGATTAGAAGACTTACAATGATGAAATAGGAGGTGGTTTTTGATTAGATTTTAGCAAAACCCAAAAAAAAATGGTGGTGGCAGTGGTTGTGTGGTGTTAGGCCGGCGACCCTAGAGAGAAAAAGAGAGATGATGTTTTTTTTTGTAAAATGAAAGTATGTGTTTCCTTGTTTCCCCTTTTTGTAAAAATGGAGGGACCTAGGGGGAAATTTTTGCTATCTTTTGGCCCTAATAGTAAATCATTATATAAAGAGCGGATTTTGACTAGTAGTCAACTTTTAGAAATTTACAAGAGTCGGGTTTCGTCCCGGCTACCTCAAAATGCTTTTAAATGGTTCAAACGCACACAAAACGAATATACACATGGTTCCGACTCGACTTAACACGTAATAAAAATAAAATCTCGAAAAACTCAAATATCGATCAATCGATAATAAAAGATAAATTTTGGGCATCCGTCGGTATCGTAGTCGTCATCGGTTCTTCTTAAACAGTCAAATGTTAAAATTACGACCGTAAACGTTGGTTTCAACTTAAACCGTCAAACATATAACAAAGAAATTTCTTAAAAATTTCAAAAATATTCGTAAAATAGGATTAAATAAATGACGTTGGGCTCGGGATATCACATCCACAAGTGAGCCACAACTTAAGAGTGGTGCTCATACTGAACAGCTCTTGAGACAATAACTTAGCATCATATGGCACATTCACGGGTATTACATCCTCCCCTCCTTAAGGGAGCAACGTCTCGGCGCTCTCCGGTTCTTATACTCGCATTTCGTACTACTAGAAATATGAGGGTACTTCTTACTAAAGAGGTATTCACGTTTCAATGTGGACTTCGGTTCACGTCTCGGGTTCCATCACACCTTCACAATGAGTATTATACCTTGCTTCAATTCTCTTAACATCTCGATCCATGATCTCCACTTCAATTTCCCAAATTCTTCCTACGGTCATTAACACGTCTCTTTTCAAAGCTTCTCGCGGTTAGCAAGTGATTCTTAATCTACCCCATCTCTTCCGTAGCCTCTCGAATCATTTCAAGTCCATTCAACTGACTTTTTCCTACTTCATTCTATCCAACTGGCGGTCTACATTTTCATCAACATTTTCTTCAAATGTTGTAGCTTCATTGTTTACATGGTAAATGTCGTTGTACAAAGGTACTACCAACGGCAAGTGTCGATCTAAACAACTATCAAAATCAATCACACACATTCGGAGCATGTCTTCCAACGTTCGAATCGTCCTTTCACTTAGTTTCATCGTCTCATAAAAATAATTATTCACAAAATAAAATCGCACGGGTCGTACATAACCCTATTGAAAACGTTCATAATATACCAGACGAAGTAATTAATACTAGTCGTACAAAATAACCTTATTGCAATATTACGTACACACAACCCTAGCTCATCGAAAATGAACCCATCGATACGGAAATCATTCGACGTATACATAACTCTCTCGAAAACATCACAATCCAATCAAACACAAAAGCCATAATAAAACACATACAACCACATTACGACATGTTTGCAACATAGCCAAACCATCCCAAGTCAATCTGTTCAATCAAGTTAACCCACGCTTGCTAATCAGCCAAGCCATGATAAAATATGAATATTTGACATGATTCTCGGATGAGTCCTGTCAAAAGAAAATTGCAAGTTAAAGAAGGTTCACGAGCTTACTAGCTATGGATGCATATCCAAAAAGAAAGAAAAATACATACATATGTCATCGCAGGGTGCTCACACACGGATCCATACCCCATATATATATATATATATATATATATATATATATATATATATATATATAATACAAGAACACCATCTTACTTCCGTCCCAAACGTGTTCAGAATCTCAATATATATCATCGTTCACAGTAAAAAAAAAATATATTACATGGCATGTGTTCTCCATGATCGGACTTCATTGGACAATGTCGTCTCAAGTTCTCACAACTTACGATCACTCGACCAGATCACTTACCGCATAAATACATAAAAGGCAAGGGTTTACCACAAAAACATCAACTATGGCTATCTATCGTTTAACCATTGATGATCAAAGAAATCGAGTCAAGCAAAGAGGATTCCTTACTTTGAATAAACGAAGGGGGCAAATGGAATTGTCTTCCAACTACCAATGCACAGTTGGTAAACTTCAACAATTTATCATGTGTCGTTGTCATATCAAAAGAACAAGAAAAGAAGCAAATAAAGTACGATACATTCGATGTAGGAGAAGTCTTCTTCATTTCCCTCAGAGTTATTCGAACTCGGATTTCCTCTACTTCGGCAGTCTTCTATTTTTGTTAAAATTCCTTCTCAGTGTCGGTACGAGTCCCTTTGGTATTTCATCAACACCCTCGTGATTCCGATGAAACTCGCACGTTACACACAACACATAAAAACATTTTCCAAAATTACTCGGTCACAGTGACTTACTAAGTCAACGCCAAACAAAAAGAAAAGATTTCAAGGAACACAAGAAAATTCAAAAATTTCTTTAGGAATCAAAGAAAATACGATTACTTGCATAAGGATCCATCATTTAAAAAATGTTCTCATCCAAACATCTATCAAAAACACTACCGGTTTTAAAGATGACCAATTGATTTGAAACTACATTGCCCTTCCAAAACTATGCATAACTAGCTAGATCATGCATACTTGAGGACCAAGCAACGACAATTAACAAAACAGGACTCTTCCCGAATTATGCATAGTTAGCTAAGCTGTGCATAATTGAGGATCGAGTGACGACACAAACATTATTATTACATACCAAATATGACTACGAAAGTTTTCGACCTAATCTTCAAAATAATTAAACCATTTGAAATGGAATTTGAAATGGGAAAATATTGTTACCATCGTTTTAAGAAACACATCAAACATCTTTCGTCTACTTTGGAAACATACATTACTTTGCCTATTTATGAGAAAAATGAATAAATAATTAAGTAAATAAATCGACACCATTTGCATTTGGTTAAACGAAACATTTCACACTCATACATATTTTCAAAATAGACTACTCACCAATCAATGGTAAGGTGGTTCAGGATTAAAGATCATTGCAAGCACAAAAAGTAATAAAATCCAAAAATCAATGAGATCGAACTAGGTAAACAAGCAATATAATTGCCAACTGAAATTAACTACATTAGAAATGAAGATACTTTGAAGATATGACAAGAGTTTCAGAATAATCAACGGCAATCTACGAATACATAGAGTAAAAATTGAATATCAACTCAAGCGTCAAAAATAAAACAACGATCATAATTCCCATCGTCTCAAGTTGCACACACATTCCACCAAGGGTATACGGGGAGAGGAGAATAATCACTTGGTCGAATAGAAACAATTTCAGCAAGAAGGTCGAGTTCTTTCACCTCTACAATTTGGTAAAGCGGCTTCGCCTCCTCGCTTTTGTTCAATATAAATAAATAACCAATTTAATGAAGATTTATAGCATCATTCAAGTAAATACAGAATTTTAGGTTCCATTAACCGAGAGAAGAAAAGTCACAACGTCCATGATCAGGACAAAATATACCGGGTGACATACCCTCATCATCAAGTCCTAGCGAAATAGTAGTTTTAAAAAAAATATAATAATAATGGTTTCATATCATGGAAAATATTAAAATGAACAGTCACATGACGACTCAAGTTTAGATACAGACTCATAAAATCAAAGAAGGGATGTCGGACGATCGAACCATCGTGACTCAAAACATTATATATACATCTTAAGAAAATAATACAAATATTCGTTTGTTGGGTAATCCATTTGTATTTTCTAGTTACTGTTACCTTGTATATTGTAAAACCGAACATTTGCACATTTTTAATTTGTGTTACCCCATTAAAGATTTCAGACCTTTCATGTTTCAATCTATACAAAGTTTTTATTTCTAGAAAAATTACAATTGCAAGAAAATTCCTAACATCAGTTGATTCGGTGACTCGGTTATTATAACTGGTAAAATCATTAGGTTTGAAAATCTCCATACTTGTGTCATAATCTCATTAATGTTCATATCTTAAGTACCAAAAACGTACATAGTAAGAATTTTCCAAGTTTTACGTTTTTATTATTACAACTTATCTCATTACGTATATACAAATATCCATCATGACTCAAATTAGTCCAATTAACTCTTAAAAATCAATCTTTGACTATTTATTATACACATGTCTTCCTTAGAATTTGTATGCTATATTTTATTCACGCGACTCGATTCAGGCGTCAAAGACGTTTCGCGTAGTATTATCTCGGATAAATTACTGATTTTAGTCGAGACTTGAATCTCAAAAATAATAATAATATAATAATATAATAATTAATCAGAAATGCTTATTTCAATAATTTTAAAATGTAGAAAATTCAACTTTTAATCCTTAGCCCATTATCAAACGGTTTTTAACATTAACACATCTCACAGCGGAATAAAACAAAAGATTTTTCAAACGATTTTAAACAAGCATCATCGAATTATGCATAGTGATTCTCTATAACGACAATTAAATAAACAAATGATTTCCAATGACGTCCCATCAATGTTTAAAAATTTATTTCAAGCGTTAGAATTTCTCACTTATAGTGTATATTCCGATTTTATCCCAGTTTATTCACTACAACAAGTAACGTGTTCTAGTTTACACCAATGCATACGTAAACATAACCTTATGTTTAAAATAAAACCAATTTTACAAAGTTTTTAGCTCCAAAATACATGACCAATTCTTCTACTCATGTTTTATGTTACAAGATACGCCAAAAGTTTGCTACATTGACCCAAAAATTAATTCATACTAAATCCAAGTTACATATACTCAACAGTCATATCATAAATTTTATTATAAACTCCTTTTTCAAATTATATTAAACAAATTCTTAACAAATCCATCACTAGCTTCTAGTATCAAATTATTAATATATAAAAACAAGGATTTTACGAGTAATATAAATTACTTATTATGATATACCAACCAAGGTTAAAGGAAAAATAATTTCACTTTGTCCATTTCTTGTCTACACTTATTTTTACTTGTTACAAGACACATCATAAGTCATTTTTATCCAAAAGTTTCATCCGCCAAGTATTAAATATGTAAAACACTTTATGTTTAAACCATTCAATCAACAAAGTTTAGTGCTTACTTAACTCACACAAATGCCGGACCTCGTCATATATACTATCAAATTTAAAATAATAAGACAACAAGAACAAAAATGAAATAAACGAAGCGAGAATACGTATGTCAACTAAATGTTGTTATCGGCCTCGGATGAGTCTCGAAATCGTACTCCACAAAATTAACACAAAAACCAACCAAATTCCAAGTTATCGCGATTGATCACAACGCTAGTCTATTTTAAAACACATCTTTAAATTCAAGTAGAATAGTAAACAACGATTAAATGGCAACACGCCTCAACCCTGTTTTATAACATACACATGTGATTCGTCGCTACGATGTACGCATCGTTGATTATACTTCGTATATATTATAGTTACGCCAACTAACATATCAAACCCATAAGGAATAAAGGAAATAAAGTAATACGTAAGTAAATTACGTTTCAAAAGAAAATGTCCAAAATGACACATCACTGTGCGATAACGACAATCGAGATCAATCTAGTCAATATACAATATGTTACGAAGCGTTATTTACGTATCTAGAGTATCAAACGAGGTTCATATTCGGTTATCCGAACAATAAATTAATTATCAAGATTGATAATTTGCGGTGAGGCTGAATTCTCAACAAAACCGCATTATAACATGTACGATAATCACTCAAGGACCATTGCTTCACGTGCAATGCCTTTATATACCATAGTATATACATATTTATACATAAAATCATTCCTACATACACGTAGGATTACAACGCGGTGTTGCCATGTAATGCAATGTAGCCCGTATGTCAATTACATGCAACATGTAAGATAATCTTACAGCAATTTGCAAATTACGATGATAAGTACTAAACGTACACAACAATATATCTCAATATATATCAAAGTATTTACTTACTAAATACTAGAGAATTCATGTCAGTTCGAGGGATACATCTAAAATATAAAGCAATGCTAAAGAAATCTTACCGGAGCCATGCAGGATAGTTGTGTGCTTGGACAATTTCTTACGACACCAAAAGTTATATTTTAGGATTTTTCAAAATGACCTAGTTCTTTATAAATCATGGCTCTGATTACCAATCTATAACACCCCCAACAAATGCTATGCGCAGCGGAACTACAACATTTGGGTGCTACGTAGTTATCATTACACATAAGCTATATTAAACGATTCAAAGAGACGTAAAAGTTTAAACATAAATTTAACATTATTAAAAACATAAAAGTCTACAGTTTTCCAAATCCCAAGATAATACAAAACAGAGTTTGCGTTTTGGTCCCCATTGAATCTCAACCCAAAAGTACATTTTCGTTCACATGACATAATATAAAATATTTAAGTGCTAAAAGGGAAGAAAAACAAAGTAGACCGCCAAGCCACAACAACTTCCATCCTCGCATGCTCCGCTGCTATCAATCTTGGTTACCTGAAACACATGCTTAAAACCGTCAACATAAAGGTTGAGCGAATCTATCGGTTTATCAAATCATAAGTTGAACATAAGTATTAAAAACCAATCATGATCATTCAATAGCATTGTCGTACTCACAATCTATTATTCAAGGATATTATCTTTAGCAATAGCTAATAATTGTGTTTAAGCTCGTGACACTAATCCGTTAACTCAATCACCCGCGTACATTTACCGGCATGATTAAGATGAAACCAGTGCCCCTTCTAAAGGCATCAGTTGCAATTATACCTTATTTCTTATCACAAGTTATCCGTCCGCAGAGGGTACTCAACGTACTAGCTCTCGTCTCGGATAGGGTCGTCAACACCATAGTACTATCAATTGTATAAGCGGCTATCTCCAACCCACACAAGGGCAAGACAATAGTTAATAGTTCACGAATTTAGGGACTTTTGCAACCAGGTACTCAACACAATTCAAGGCAACATTCGGGTCCAACAATCATTCATGACTTATGTTCATTTTCATTTAAATTAGCATGTATCCCCCTCGCGGGTAAAAACATTTGAAATAAGTAAAGAGCGAGGCTATAGACTCACCTTGCGTAGTATTAGTGGTTCTAGCGAAGACGTAACGAGAAATGTCACCGACGACGTGGATGCCCGAGAAAATTTAACACTTGACCTAAAAATCACGGTACGAAAACCAAATCAATACTCCGCGTACATTATTGTACTAAACACACGCATATGCAACCACACTAAATGCTTATGAAAACTCACGCCAAAATCAAACAAGTAGTTGTTACTAGACTTATACCATTTACCTACGTAATTAAAGTTGATTCCCATTTTATAGATTTGTCGGTACTTACCAAAAGTACGGGTTGTTTGCTATGACTTAAGCACCTATATAAATTTCAAGAAAATTCACAAAAATGCCTCATGATCTGTATAAAACCCATATTTAATCCCATGAAAAGTTTTCACTTTTATGACCCGTTACACATCACATTACTAAACATAAGTTTTTAGGACTGATTTTTCACTTCTAACATGTAAGACTTGTTTGACCCATTTAAAATACACCATTGACCAATACAACACCTAAGTCCAAAAATAGACTCACAAGTGCAGGTTTGAGACCAAAAATCAACTTTCAATCATTTACCAAACTCTATCTATGGTCCCCGGGATTTGACCCAAAACCAAACACAAATTCGGATTGTGTTGATTCTCATCTCCCGGTACACGAACTTTCAAAATATCATAACTTTTGACTCGTTTGGAGTTCTAAGCTCTACCTTATACCAAAACGAAGCTAAGACAAAGCTCTACAACTCTATCCTATGTTTATGACCTGCTTACCAAGTTTAACCCACGAAAAACATGCTTGAACAATCTGGTCTAAAATCACCCTTCTAAAATCACCCTAACACTTGATTCCAATCCAATCTAACATCACCTAGACCAATTTTAACCACTTATGATCATTCCCAAACAGCCTATAACACTAAGAACATCAAACCCTCATCAAAACCCAAATCCTAAATCATACATGCAATTAGTTTATCCTATTTAAAAACATCAAAAACAACATTATGAACACAAACCCACAACACATTACATCAAACACCATGAACCCACCAAACACCCCCACATTTCGTGGGTTTTGGGGGCTGTAGAACACCAACAACATAAAACCCATCTTGTTTTATTGATGGTTTAACATTATAAACACATGAATTAAACTTGTATACCATTTAATTAGATCAGAATCCGTTTTTGAAAAATCATAATTTTTGGAAAAAAAATCAAGTTGTTGCATGTTTGAGTTTAATGGATTAGAAGACTTACAATGATGAAATAGGAGGTGGTCTTTGATTAGATTTTAGCAAAACCCAAAAAAAAATGATGGTGGTGGTGGTTGTGTGGTGTTAGGCCGGCGGCCCTAGAGAGAAAAAGAGAGATGATGTTTTTTTTTTGTAAAATGAAAGTATGTGTTTCCTTGTTTCCCCTTTTTGTAAAAATGGAGGGACCTAGGGGGAAATTTTTGCTATCTTTTGGCCCTAATAGTAAATCATTATATAAAGAGCGGGTTTTGACTAGTAGTCGACTTTTAGAAATTTACAAGAGTCGGGTTTCGTCCCGGCTACCTCAAAATGCTTTTAAATGGTTCAAACGCACACAAAACGAATATACACATGGTTCCGACCCGACTTAACACGTAATAAAAATAAAATCTCGAAAAACTCAAATATCGATCAATCGATAATAAAAGATAAATTTTGGGCATCCGTCGGTATCGTAGTCGTCATCGGTTCTTCTTAAACAGTCAAATGTTAAAATTACGACCGTAAACGTTGGTTTCAACTTAAACCGTCAAATATATAACAACGAAATTTCTTAAAAATTTCAAAAATATTCGTAAAATAGGATTAAATAAATGACGTTGGGCTCGGGATATCACATCCACAAGTGAGCCATAACTTAAGAGTGGTGCTCATACTGAACAGCTCTTGAGACAATAACTTAGCATCATATGGCACATTCACGGGTATTACACATGGCAAGTGGATCACGAACTTGTGGTGTAGACAACCGAGCCTCGATCACATGGCATTCGTGTTGTTGAAGAAAAGCTTAAAGTTGATCCACGTTAGTTTGATGCAAATCCTTAGCCAATTTAACAGCCGTCACGTACTTGCTCCATTCAGAAGGGAGAGTGTTCAAATACTTGGTGTTTAATTGAAACGTAGGAATTGCCAGACCATAGATGTTGAGCTCATTCATCAAAAGAGTGAATCTCAAATAGTAATCATTGAGAGTCTCCCCGGGAACATAGGCAAACTTATCAAACGTATCATATAGCTTACACTCTCGTTCTTGTTTAGTTAACGAGGTGCCTTGCATTAGAACACGAATTATATCCCATAACTCTTTGGAAAATTTATGTTTGCTGACGAGTTTGTAGACATCTGGAGGAAGGGCTTGGAGAATGATGTTTGTGGCATACTTATCACGTTTGTCTTGAATCTTCATATCTCCGGTCAATTCACCCGTTGTGCGAGGACGAGTAACTGCACCTTCCGTTACAGTACCATATACCAATGGTCCATTGAGCACCGATGCCCAAATGAGATGTCCGTTCTCTTTATTCAACATATAAAGTTCCATGCGAGAAGCCTAATCCTCGTACATAGTTTTCACCAACATTGGTGGACGATTATCCGTACCCGAGAGGATGGACTTATCCGTAAGAGATGTGTACTCCATTTCAATAAGTAAAGATTTACAAACGTTGATCGAACAATGAGAGAAAGTAAATGTGTTTGTTGTTATGTTTTGAAGTCGAGAAACAATGTTGAAATCCCCTAAAATATGTTCTCGATGACCAAAAAATTCCAAGACGAACAAAAACTCACGTTCAAAATTTTTTAAGGAATAATTTTGGAATCGTCGGAATATTGATCGGAATATTTGATCGGAAAACCCTGTCGGAATAATCTATCGGAAAACCCTGTCGGAATATCTATCGGAATATCCCCTGTCGGAAAACTCTGTCGGAATAATCTATCGGAATACCCCTGTAAGAATAATCTATCGGAATACCCCTGTCGGAATAATCTATCGGAATATCCCCTGTCGGAATAAGCTGTCGGAAAACTCTGTCGGAATAATCTATCGGAATACCCCTGTCGGAATATCACAATCGGAATCACTATCGGAAAAACGATCGGAATATGTAAACCCTTTTCCGATAGAAGATATCGGAATATCTAAGCCCTTTTCCGATGGATTCTGTCAGAATAGTACCCACTTTTCTCGGACAAAACTCAACCAATTCGAGAATTTAAGCCAAAAAATGATCAAAACACCCAAAAATTTTGTGTTTTTAGCCAAAGTAAATATATCAAATCTCTACTACAACTATGTAGAAGATTTGTATCAAGAAAAAACCATAAAAAACACACAAAAAAAATTTGGTTCGAATGTATTTGGATCAAAATAGGCGTATGAATCAAGAACACAAACACATAAACCAAACAATCATCCCATGGCTCTTGATACCATTTGTAAGATATTGTAAATCTTGCTTATGTTTAGAGAGAGAAAGATGTAGAAAGATAGATGATTTCACACACACTTCTAGAGAAAGAGAGAGAGAGAGTAAGAAACTATGTGAAAAATGAATGAAACCACACCCTCTCCATCTAAGGAGAGGGTTTATATACCCAAGCCCATGAGATGGGCTTGGGCTTACAAGTTGGGTCGGCCTACACATGTTGTAGGCTTGGCATGGCCTTAGTTGTTTAATATTAGTAAAACTAAACTACGAGCTATTACTTAGACTATTGTTGGAGTGACTGATCCTTTCTAATACGTAAAACGTATTTCCAACATTCTTCCTCAAACACATAAATCATCTTCTTTCACATCTCCAATGGCATCGATACTATGTACACCTGAAGAAGAAATAGCATCGTGTCGCACTTGGAACTTTGTTGACGAAAACACCGTGGCAGGTAACACAAGAGATTCTCGTAGTTTTTGGGCCGAGGTTTTGCAAATAATGAAGGGTTGATTAGATGATCCGAGGAAACGAATGTACGATAGCATACTCAGGAAATGGAAGTCCTTAATGATCACCGTGGGTAGGTTTGCTGAAAGTTACCACAACGCAAATCGTACACGCGTAACTGGAGCAACTGAAGAGGATGTAAATTATAACGCCCTTCGTGACTATGAAGCTCAACATATGTGGCGGTTTAAGGATTTTCATTGTTGGGATGTTTTGAAAACTTATCCGCGATTTTTTCGTTTTTACGTTATTCGTGTATCGTTTTTATTTATCCATGTGTTGTTTTCAATATCCTTGTAATGTTTTTACTTATCCATGTATTCTTTAAGTTTATGTTTTTAATTCATCCGTGTATCATTTTTATTTACCTGTGTGTATCGTTTTTAATTAAATTTATGAATAAATTAAATAAAAGTGATAGTGGAAAGGTGAGGTGGAGGTGAGTTTTTTTCCTTATTAACCTTGAAAGTTGAGTTTTTGATGAGTTAGTGAGAGGAGTGCGAAAGCTGAGGTGGCGGTGGGTATTTTTGGTGCCATTTCCACCAGCCTTAGATTAGGGGAAGTGGCAAAAAAACTCACTGTCACCTCAGCGCCACATCATCTTTCTCTCGCATCTTAATAACTCACCAAAAGCTCACTTTTCAAAGGTACTAAGGCTAAATGGAATGGTGGTGGGTTTCTCACTTTCACCATGACAAGTGGAGTGAGTTTCCCACTTTTTCCATCCCTACATTTAAACTCACGCGTGAGTTATACTCACCGTGGTGAAATCCTCACCTAGATGAGTTAGAATATGGTGGGCATTTTTTTTCTTTTAATTCTTTTTAGTTTATTATATTAGTTTGTGAGTGGGTTGGGTATTTAGTAGGGTATGACGCGGCGGTGAGTTTCTCAATGCCAGTAAGGTTGAAAGGTAGGTTGGCTGAGTGGAGAGAGAAAGTTGGGGTGGCGGTGGGTTTTCCACCCACAATTCCGTATAGCCCAAGGAGAAAAAACCCACCTCCACCTCACCTTTCCACTATCACGTTATTTAATTTATTCATAAAATAAAATTTTTATTTCATAAAATAGAATACGATACACGGATAAAAAAATTCTTAAACCGACGAAATTAAAAATGATACACAGTAAATAAAAAAACTAAAAATACAAATTATAACGCTCCCTGATTTTGGCCCTGAGCAACTCATGGTATGTGATGCGTGTTTACAAGTCTTAAATTTATATTAACAAGATATTACCAAACGAGGGACTAGAACACAAACACGAGCAAGTATACCCTTTCGTTTGTAGTGCAGTTTTGTAAAGGTAAGCCAAGATCATTCGCAAGGACTTAGTTTCGCTTTGACAACTAAAATAATAATCAAAGATAAACGTAATTGAGATTGAAATAATATGATAACAAATATGACTACAAATAGGATAGCTCATATAACTTCATGATGATGATAATAGTGATCGTGATATGATAAGGTAGGTAAGAGTAATAAACCTTTTTCGTCAAAATGGCGTTTTACAATCCACTTGGTTTGATACAAGACTTATGTCTTATAAGCGACTAAGCTTAAACAAGTTTACAAAAAGTTCAATGCTTTATCAAATTATCTAAGCGGATCTCTCCAATCAAAGATTCAAAAACCATAGACAAGTTCTTTAAAAACTCGTTATAACAGCTTGACCCTTTCGGACCCCAAGTTATTACAAATCTAGTTTGATAAAACAACGTGATAGAACTAAGTGGCAACGTGGTTCGACGACATTAGCTTGAAATCAATTTGTAAAAGATCATATCATAGCATCATCACTAATTGTATTACATAACCATCTAGTCACAAATAGCTTAGCCTAACATAGTAATCAAGTATAAAACATCAAATGGAAAAGAGTAAGATTGTATCGACTTTTCGCTAACCCAAGAGTATAATACTCTTATTATAAATATTTCTCAATAGTGAAAATATACAAAAAAAGTTGCTACAAAGCTAAGAGATTCGAACTAGAGAGTGAGAGAAGTGTGTGTGAAAGTTATATGGAAATGATAGGTGATGGCCTCTATTTATAGTGCCGGCTTGGGGTAAATGTGCGCCATACCATCCAAAATGTGCGTCGCATTTAACCAGTGTGCCACATTTTTGTGCGTCCAGAATGTTCTTCTCACTTTATTCTCTTTTATTGCTTATAAGGACTTTATTTTGATTTCTTTCACTTTTGGCCTTCAACATTTAACCAGCATATAAAATGCAACCTTTAAGTATCGAAAGTCTTTATTTTACATAGATAATGGGACAATAGTGACGGTTTGAATATGTACAATTTGGGTGTTATCAGTATGTATGTGCTCCCCCTTCCAAGTGATCATAGGGAGCCATATAAAATGCCATTTCTTCACGTTTTGCTCAGAGTTTTTCCATTCTTTGACGCTTGGCGTCGAGTTCCAATTGTTTGGCTTAATTTACCAACTCGAGACGACGACACTCCAACTCTTTATCCTTCAATGCCAAAAACCTAATGCATTCGTCTTTGCGTGCTAATAAGTGTGAAAACACTTATCCTTTTACCACTTAATTATAATAAAAACAAGACCAAAACGTATATTTTATGTTGTAAAAGTCGGAATTATGCGTGGTTTGTGTTTTTATTGTGTTTTAGGACAAAAATATGAAAAAGGAAGAAAACACGGGCTTTCACGGGCTTTTATCGAAGAAAAAGACAAAAGACGAAGTCAAAAGATCTAAAGTGCAAGAAGAACGGAAGTCAAAGGCTTATTCTGAAGATTTATTGAAGAAAAAGTCTAAAGACGGAAGTTTGACAAAGTCGAAGAACCAAGTCAACTAAATGAAGAAATTAGAAGACGAGTTCATATTATCATTCGACTAATCCCGAGACAAAGTCGAGAAAGACGAGTCATTTAAAAAGACGAGAAGACAAAAGGAAGAAAGAATGAAGCATCCTACCAACTCTCTTCTCCCTATCAATTTCATGCTATTCATTGTCTTAGTTTTTGTCCCTATCAATTTCATGCTATTCATTGTCTTAGTTTTTTGTGCTTTTATCTTATTTGGTGTTTAGCTTATTTGTGCTTTTATCTTAGGAGGGTGTTAGTTAATTAGATTGTCAATTTTATTTTTCTTAGTTTTTCATATCTTTAGAGAGAAGTAGGTGATTCTACTTTCTCTCTCTAGATTTCTTCCATTTTTCTTTCAAGTTTTAAGCTTTTCATTTAGTCTTGTATTGGAATCCTTAATCTACAAGTTCAAGTTCAAGCTTTTCATCATTTATCTTATTCTGCCTTTCTTGTTTTTGATTTGATTTCGACTCGGTTCGATTATGCATCTTGTTTCATCTAGATGTTTGTTTGATTAAAAAGTTTATCTTTTTGTCCCTATCAATTTCATGCTATTCATGGTCTTAGCTTTTTGTGCTTTTAGCTTATTTGGTGTTTAGCTTATTTCCTTTTAAGTATTGTTAAGAAAATTTAATCTTTCTAAAAGTTTTATTTTAAAAATCTTGATTATTTAGTGTTTTAAATGTTTTTAAATTTGTGCTTATTTAGATTTGGTTAAGTTTCGGTAAATGCTTATTTGAAAAAGTGCTTATTTGGTTTTTGATTATTGCCATTTTACATTCCATCGTAACAGTTTTAAGAGTTTAGCTATTCCGATCGAGTTGTGTGATCGCATAAACCTAAGGGTTTCTACTTGCGATCCATTACTGCGATCAAAACTAAGATCACGTACCTCGATCTAGACTACGATCCATACTAAGATCGCATACTGCGATCAAGGGTGCGATCTGTGTTGCGATCCAGGGTGAGGTCTAAGTTACGATTGTCCACCACGATCCTGGTCACAATTGCATTGTTGTGATCTGTGGTTGCGATCCGTGGGTACGATCCATCGTTGCGATCCGTGTTGCGATCGAGTGCTTCGATCGTGGACTACGGTCGCACTGAGTGCGATCCATCGTTGCGATCCAGGTCACGATTCAATCTTACGATCGTGACTGCGATCTGATTGCGATCGTGTGTTGCGATCCGCTCACAAGCTTTGATTTTTTATTTCATCTTTTTTTTAAGTTCAAATTTAATCTTTCCCGCCAATTTTATTTAGAGTCATTTTAAAATTTGTTTTGTTTTAGCTTAATTTTAAAAGTTTTCAAATTTACTTATTGTCGAGTTTAATTTTAAATTGTCTTTTCTCATTTTATTTTCAAAATTACTTTTAATTTAGTTTTTAATTACCTCTATTACCTTGTTTAATCTTAGTTTTGTTAACTTGTCATTTAATTTAAAATAGATAATCAAAAGCTCCTCCTTTTAGTGACCCAACACCAATAATTCTATCCTAAACCGTGATCAATTCGAATTGAATCGAGTACGAACAACACACACACAAAAACATTAAATCAAATGGCGCCGCTGCCGGCTCTATTCGTAAAAATTAACGGTTTTTAGTGAGAAAAAATGGATTTTGGAATCTGTTCTTTTGGGAACGTTATTTTCAAGCATAAAAATTTTCAAAAAAAATCCTAAAAAAATATAAAATTTTCAAAAATCTAAAAAAAAAAAGATTAAAAACCAAAAATATTGTATCTCATTTTTAGTGTATGCGTACTCGATCTTCGTCTTATTCTGAGCCTGAGACTCATAGAGACTTAGATATGGCCGGTGTGCATAATAATAACAATCCACCTCACCCCAATTTGAATAATGACAACAACAACAACCATGTCCCTCAACCCGACCTTCGTACGATGGAGGAGCTTTGTCAACCAACTATGAACGGACGTGGAGGACCGATAGCGCCGATGCAAATCACGGCTCCCGGATTTTCGTTGAAGCATCACATGTCCAACAAGTTCAAAATGCTTGTCCATTTCGCGGATTACCGGATGATGATGCCAACAAACACCTCGATAAATTCATAACCGTCACTCAAAGCATGAAAATGCCCGGTGTTTCCATGGATTTTCTTCGCCTTCATCTTTTTCCACACACTTTATCCCACCATGCCGAAAAATGGTTTGATCGTCTTCCCAAAAACTCAATTCATACATGGGACGAAATGACTCAAAAAAATTTGCCGCGCTACTTTCCACCATCCATGGTCACTAGTATTCGCAATCAAATCAGTGGTTTCACTCAAGAACCTGATGAGTCACTTTTTGATGCTTGGGAACGTTATAATGTCTTGATCGATCGTTGTCCTAATCATAATATGATCCCCGTCACTTTGATTGATACTTTCTACAATGGTTTAACTTTTCGTGATCGTGATACGATTAATGCAGTCGCCGGTGGTACATTTATGAAAAGAAGACCTGAGGAGTGTAGAGAGCTTATAGAGAACATGACCACTCATCACAAAAATTGGGATTCATCTGCATCTTTAAGAAATAACCCGAGAGTCAATGTTTCTTCTACTTCAACCAACCCCGAGATGACCGAAATCACCCGCCAACTAGCCGAAATGAACAAAAATATCCAACTCATGGCTACAAACCAATATCAACAAGCTAAAGCTGTAGCAATTTCTTGTGAGACTTGCGGTGGTCCTCATTCATACACCGATTGTCCTTCTATTTATGACACTCCGGAGAACGTGTATGCGGCTAACGGTAACTTTTCCACGGGAGGCTATCAAGCTCGTCCTCAAGGTGACCGCAATTTGCTAAGTTATCGTTCAAACAACTTCCTCTCACCACCTGGTTTTCCTCCTCAAAACCAAACCAACTAAAATCGCAACAATCAAAACCAACCTCGAGCTCCTAATCAATATCAAACCCAAAGAAATCCATATCCACCTCAAAGAAATAATCAAGTTTACCAACAACCCACTTATCAATCACCCGCTTACCAAGCTCCTCCTCCCAACCAACCCACGGCATTTAATCACGAGGTTGAAACTTACATGAGGACTAATGACGCGTTGGTGAAGAATCTTCAGAGCCAAATTATTAACTTGAAAGGTGACATGGCTAAACAAGGGAATGATCTTCGAGCCGAGCTTAGGAATGATATGCGAAACTCTTTAAGTAGTCAAACGAATGACTTAAAGGATATGATGGCTAGTTTCTTCCCAAGTAATCAAACCTCTGGTTCCGGTTCTTTTCCAGTAACACCTTTGCTAATCCAAGAGGGGAGATGAAAGCAATCACCACCCGAAGTGGAAAAGGTTATAAGGAACCCGAGATTCCTAAACCTACTCCGGTGATTGTGACAAAGGATAACGAGCCCCCTTCACCGATTCCTCCACCTTCTACTTATACCCCTCCACCACCCAAGGATGTGAGTGATAATTCCATTCCAAAGCCTTCATCTCAACCCGACATACCTTATCCTTCAAGGTTGAGGAAAGAGAAGTTGAAAAATAAGGATGATATTCAAGTTTTAAACTTTCTTAAAATGTTTAAACAATTGGATTTCAACATCTCCTTTGCCGAGGCTCTCGCTCACATGCCTAAATATGCTAAAATGTTCAAAGATATTCTCATTGATAAGGAAAAACTCCTTGATATTGCTCAAACCCAACTTAATGAGAATTGCTCCGCTGTTCTCTTAAGGAAATTACCAACCAAACTTGGTGATCCGGGTCGCTTTCTCATTCCTTGCAACTTTCCCGGGGTAGAGAATTGTATGGCCCTAGCCGATCTAGGTGCTAGTATTAACTTAATGCCATTAAGTGTTTGGAAACAATTATCTCTACCCGAGCTAGTCCCCACACGAATGACATTGGAGCTAGCTAACCGTACAGTTGCTTATCCGGTGGGGATAGCCGAAGACGTTTTCGTCGGTGTCGACAAATTCACCTTTCCGGTGGATTTTGTTGTCGTTTACTACGAGATGGACCCCCGTGTTCCATTAATCGTTGGATGTCCATTCTTGAGGACCGGTCGCACTCTTATTGATGTAGCCGCGGGCGAATTAATCATGAGAGTTGGTGATGTGACACCCTAGAATCGAGGTCATTAACGATACCCTAAATTACGCTAATTTTTGAAATTTTTAATAAGTTTTAATTTCTATAATTATAAGTATTTTGGTTAAAGCCGATGTTCGAGGTTATAATTTTTACGGTTGACGTTTTAAGAAGGACGATGACGATTACGATCCCGAGGGATGCCCAATTTTATATAATTTTTGACGATTTATCGATAATGTAATTTTTCGAGGTTTTTATTTACGGTTCGTGTTAAGTTGAGTCGGGTGAGTTTTATAGCCTTCCAAGTACATTTAAAGTATCCCAAAAATATTTTGGAGCGTTCGGGAAGATTTCCGACTCCCGTAAAATTTTCAAAATTGACAAATGAGTCAAACCCGCAAAGTTTTGAGGTCGTTTTCTATTTAAGGACAAAAGAAGCCAAAAATTGCATTTAGGTTCCTCCTAACCCATCAAAAGGGCCAAAATGAATAAACACACAAACACACACAAAATTTACAAGAAAAAAATCAAACACTCTCCCTCTCTTCTCTCTCTATCCGACGGACACCCCAAACCCACACCAAAATTCACCAAAAATCATTTTCCACTTGATTTTTCAAAAATCTAAGGTTAGACCACACTTAGTTTGGTCATTCCCCACATATTCATGTGCTCAAACCCAACATGCATTGATAAAAAATTTTCAAGATTTTTCCATATGATCCAAATTTGTTTTTGAGGCTAAAAGAGCTAATGCATGTTGATATTTAGTGTTATGGAAGTATAAACTGATGATCCCTATAATCGTTCGGCTCAATGGTTATGAACCATATATCTAGGTTTGATCATCGTTCATATGATAACATAGCGGAAAAGAACAATGATCATGACAAGGTGTTTAGGCACAAGACACATGAATTAAAACAAATGGGATGTTCATTATATTAATAACAAACATCCACTAGACGTGTATACATTGAATCCCACGTCTAGTGCGACACACACTTTAGGTTTACATTGTGAATGAATGATATATGATATGAAACCTACGGCCTATGTTTTCTTTATATACTAGAAAACATAGCTTACAAAGAAAGCTAAAGTAATAAAAAGACTCCAACGGCTTGTTCTTTTGCAACTTGTACTTTTTAGCCCTTGTCTTCTTATTTTGTTGTGTTTTGACTTATCAACTCAATAATTGGACCCAACAATCTTCCCCTAGTTGATGATGTCAAAACACTCTTCTTAAGCATGAATCCTTTGTATTTAGTACATGATCTCCAAGACGCTTCCCCTTAAGTATAGCACATATTCTTCCCCTTTTTGACACATCAATAGGGAATATGTGAAAGTATGCAATCTTGTAGATTCTCCAAAAGTAGCTCTATGTAATGATCCTGAAGAAAAATAAATAAAGTAGTCTTGATGCAGAAGTAGAATACCACAAACCTATGTTCCATGTCTTGTTTATCCATGTGATGAAGAACTTATACCTGAAGAAAAATATAAGTAGACCTCGATCCCTTGTCAATATTCTCATCCTTTGTGAGACACTGAGCACGATAATGTAACTCCTTCAAGTGTTTATGACAAGTCTTCGTCACCAACTATGTAAGCACGAACAAGTTACCTTTAAAGTCAGTGGCTGGAAGTGCATGACTTTAAGATATGATAGAACACAAACTCACGAAAATCTTCTTCAATCACCAAACTTCCCATAAGAATTCTTCCCCTTAAGCTAACACTTCTTCATGATGAATTTGAATGAAATAACATTGTCATACCATATGTAAAAGCTACTGATGGATAACTCTTTCGCAAGGCTATCCCGATTACATAGTTTAAAATATCCATCAAATCCCACAAATAATTGCTAACTCGCTTTAAAATCATTAATCCATTTAAAAATATCCGAGCCATAAATATCATAATGATATTCTGAATTAAACGGAGATTCCATGTACCTTTTGTGTGTATTTTCCTCCTTTTTGTGTGCTCAAAACGTACTAGTTTTCTCAAACAGCAGCAATCAGTGTGTTACCCGAGATCTTTCTTTGTCCAATATCCTCCATGTGTATTGCCCGATATCGGACAACACGTATCAGCGTTGAAACACATATCTCGGACAACACTGTCAACCTATCAGCGTTGACTTATTCCTGTCAGCGTCGAAACCCTTCCTGTCAGCGCCCAAATAACAAACGTCAGCGCCAACCTTATATCCTGTCAGCGTTCATTCTTTACTTTGTCAGCGTCTAAATTAATTCTTGTCAGCGTCCACTTTTTCCTGCTGAAGTCATCTAGAGCAACAATCCTCTTTTATTACTTGGACTTTTTCTTTGCAGCTTCGTCCATCCAAAAGCCCAAGCGTATATTCACGTAACAAAGTAATATGGATATCATAATATAAGAGATATACAATATCCCTTTAGTACACAATTGTACCATTATCTTGTCATCCAATTATAACTGTAGAATCGTGTGAACATGCGATATATCAACCAATCAGAAACATCAAACCGTGTGAATGCATAAGATATTCACCAATCAGAGACGAAAGACTTGTATGTAGATGCATCCCCACGTAAGTAATGATAGACGAGCATGTAGAGGATTACAACTATTAGGGTTTTGTCTATTGTCCGAACCGTGTGAATGCAAAACTTAGGCCGTGTGAACACAGAGAATTTCCACCAATGGGGAGGCTAGCACCGTGTGAACAATTTTGCTAGCTATCTCCCATGCTTACATGATCTTTGTATATTACGTTTTGTATAAAAACGTATGTAGTACCCATGTAATCGAATACGCTAAACAATACTTCACCCGTTTCCTTCTTTGTGTCACTTTGAAGCCAACATCCAATTAAATATTGACCACAATAGCTTCACTGTTAAGAACAATAGCTCTCAAAAGCTTAGGGTTTAGAATGAAACCCTATTCCCGCTGCTACCTATTAAACAATCTGCTGCAAACATCTCCTTTTCTGGAATAGACACGATCTAGGGTTTAGGAATATTATGTATTGAAACCCTAATTAGGGTTTGTGAATAACCTAAGATCATGTATCTTCATTCGTTATAACAGCCACCAATTCTCACAAAATTCTGCTTTTAATGTAGATCTAGGGTTTGAAGAACCCTAGTTCATGATTTCATGTGAAAGCAGAAATCTGAAAATCTTCCTTCAGCCAACTTCGACGCTTAATAACTTTTGCCTGGAGATAAAACTCGACAATCCCTCCGGTGGATGTTTAGATCTATGTATGTAGAACACACATCTAAAATTTCGTGACAATCCAACGGTTAGATCAAAAGTTATGACCTTCTGAATACTGCTGCGCACACAAAAACGTCCAGAAAAATTCAATACGAATTTTTCTTCTTCACCATACACGAACACCTCGTCGGACCTAGATATCAAGAGCCTTAGGCTCTGATACCAATTGATGATCCCTATAATCGTTCGGCTCAATGGTTATGAACCATATATCTAGGTTTGATCATCGTTCATATGATAACATAGCGGAAAAGAACAATGATCATGACAAGGTGTTTAGGCACAAGACACATGAATTAAAACAAATGGGATGTTCATTATATTAATAACAAACATCCACTAGACGTGTATACATTGAATCCCACGTCTAGTGCGACACACACTTTAGGTTTACATTGTGAATGAATGATATATGATATGAAACCTACGGCCTATGTTTTCTTTATATACTAGAAAACATAGCTTACAAAGAAAGCTAAAGTAATAAAAAGACTCCAACGGCTTGTTCTTTTGCAACTTGTACTTTTTAGCCCTTGTCTTCTTATTTTGTTGTGTTTTGACTTATCAACTCAATAATTGGACCCAACAATACCATGAAAACCCACCAAAATTAATTTGTTTGTGGTGATTGGGTCACCCAAACCCCACGGCAAAGGGGGTGTTTGGGGAGCCATGGTGGTTGTTGATTTTGCATGTTGTTGTTATGTTTGGTTTGTTGTTTTAGGATGATTCATGTAGGTCTTATTACTTGCATGTTCATTTTCTTTGATTCTTGATATTGAGATTGGTTGATCAATAGGGGTAGGATGGAAGTTTGATGTTAGGATATGTTTGGGAAGGCTTAGGATGATGTTTAGTGTTGGTTAGAAGTCTTGGAATCAAGTCTAAGCATGTTTTTGGTATGGTCATTTTTAGGCAGAAACATTTGGTCCATTTTATAAAAATGATTTTTGTTCCAGGTCTTGAAAACTAAATGTAGTGATAGAGAGTCTTTCTAGCTTTAATTTGGTATAAGGTAGAGCCCGTGACTCAAAACGAGCTAAAAGTTATGACATTTTAAAGATCGGGTACCGGGAGACGAGGACTTTCACAATCCGAATTTGTGCAAAGTTTTAGTCAAATCCCGAGGGTCACAAGTATAATTTGGTAAATGGTCAAGGGTCAAAATTTGGTCCCTAACCTGTGTAAATGGGTCTATATGTTGACTTAGGTGTCAAGGAAGTCAAAGGTATTTTTCATATAGGTCAAAGTGGTCAAAATTGGTCGAAGCGCAATTTCAGCCCGTAAAATGTAGTCGTGGAAATGAGTTGCGTAACGGGTCGTAAAAGTGAAAACTTTTGTTGGGCTTAAAAACATGTTATCTACAGGTCATATAGGATTTTTGGGAATTTTGTCAAATTTTATAAGCATGGTTTAATAAGGTAAAACAGCCCGTACTTTAGTCAAGTACCGGCGAGAATGAGTAAAAATGGACAACGTAGGTTATAAGAACGAATGGAATAAAATGAATGATACTTGTTGTTTTTGTTTTTGGCGTGAGTTATATTTGTCTTAAGTGACTTGTATATATGTATTTTATACAGTACCGTAAGTATTTAAATGAGATTACTCATTACGCGTTATTTGTGATAGGTGTTGATTTACCCGGGCATCCGTAACATCGTCAGTGATCACCCCTCGAACTACCAACTACTTAAGATATAAGGTGTGAATTTATAGCCTCGCTTATATTATTTCAAATTGTTTTACCCGCGAGGGAAATGCATGCTAGTTTTTAAAAAGGAACGTATATCATGAATGATTGTTAGACCCGAAAGTTGCCTTAGAATTGTGTTGAGTACCAAAGTTGCAAAAGTCCCTAAATTCATGAACTATTAACTATTGTCTTGCCCTCGAGTAGGGGGAAATAGCCGCTTATGCAATTTGTAGTACTACGGGGTTAACGACCCAATGCTAGCCGAGAAGCTGTACTTATAGTAAGTTCTGCGGTAGATTATTTTGTATGAGAAATAAGGTATAATTGCAACTGATGCCTTTAGAAGGGGCACTGGTTTCATCTGAATCATGCCGGTATATTTACGCGGGTGATTGAGTTAACGGATTAGTGTCATGAGCTTAAACACAATTGTCAGTATCCTGATTATAGTTTGTTTGATCGACAAGACTATAAATGATCACGAATGGTTTTTATTATATATACGTTCAAATGGATTGAAAAACCTATGAATTCCACTCAACGTTTTCGTTGACCAAATTTTTGGCATGTGTTTCAGGTAACCGCTGAGCAGTAGGATGGAGCATGCATGGGATGGATGTTGTGTGTACGGCTTGGTGTCCGCTTGTTTTTCCCTCCTTTTCTACTTAAACAATTTTTTTATGTTTAATGTCATGTGGTTGTAAACTGAAGTTTTTGGGGTTGAGATTCATGGGGACCGAAAACGCTAAACTCTGTGCACTATTTGGGGTTGGAAAAACCGTGGACATGTATCATCTAACAATTTTAAAAATTCAAGTTTTAAGTCGACGTCTTTTTAGCGTCGTTTGATATATCTTGTGTGCAATGAATACTGTGTAGCACCCATTGTTGTAGTTCCGCTGCGCATAGCAATTGTGGGGGTGTTAAAGATTGGTAATCAGAGCCACGAGTTATAGAGAACTAGGTCGTTTTTGAAAATCCTAAACTATAACTTTTGGTGTAGTAAGAAAAGGGTCCAAGCACACACAACTATCCTGCATGGCTCCGGTAAGATTTATTGTTGTATTTATAGCATTTGACGTATACTTTTGAGTAAAGTATATATGTGGGTAATTATTATATAAGTATGGAGTTACTATATGTAGACGTTAAATTTTACGTGAAATATCCGACATCGTAATTTTCATATTAATCATGCATGAGCATCATATTATTACATTTCGGGCATATGTACCACCTTTGCATTGCATTTGCATGCATATATTTATAATTATTGTATAATTACTTATGTACCCTCCGAAATTCGCTGTTATTGCAGGAATGGCCGAGGTACCGCCCAACGATAACGGAAACGATTACGTCGTAGGTCACGAAGGGGGACCGTTTCCTCCGAACCCGCCGGACAATAATAATGGATGGATCGCTCCAGAAGACGAGATAGGGCCGGAAAACGACAATGGCGAAAGTGAGGTGGATAATTTCAGCATGAGTAGTGACGACAATGAGGATTCCGAAGAAGAGCCCGAGGAGCTATTGGATGATGGTATTCCCGAAGATGCCGTAGGCCAGACCGAACCCGATTTGTTTCAATCCCCGAATTCGCCAAAGGGTTATGAGGTACCACCGACCGGTCGTTATGAGCAGTAACCCTTTGATCGCCCGATGGACAATAGTAATGGGAGCAGTGGAGAGTCATCCAAGTCGCCATCGATTCATGAGAATATTGCAAGGGTCTATTTTCCGAGACCGAGTCACTACTGGGATCCCGCAGGTCGTTTGGGGAGGATGGAAAGGTTGATGTATGAGCGGTTTGTAGTTGAGACTAGGGTGATTAAGAAGTTTGATAAGACTGAAAGGGAACATCAAAGACTGTTGGAAAGGACTTCAAGAATTGCGTATGATGGGATGATGAACACAAGTGCCATCAACAGTTTGAAATCAATGGTTGCAAATTTAAGTGCTAGTCTTGACCGTGTGAGGGAAGATCAGATGAGGTTGTCGAGGATGCAGAGTTGGGAGCATCGTGTGAGGGATTCATTGCCCCCGGATTGGAGATTCGTGGACGATGTGGAGATGGAGGCGAATGACTTCATGGTTCAGCCGCCTACTGGAGGTGCTTGTATTTCGGTGGGAAGTCAGGTAGCGATTGAGTATGGATCCACATCAGGGATGAGAAAGGAGACAGAATGTGGGCCGGATGAGAAAGGAAAGGGAAAAGTGGATGATGTGGATGAGGACGTGAGTGATGGGGAAACCGAGGAAGACGACGACGAGCCGCCATCCAAGAGGCAGTGTGGATCACCACATGCCTAGTTACTTGTTTTGTATTTTCTTTGATCATTGTAATAGAACTATTTTAGACCTTTGTATGATGGTATTATGACGAGAAACTCAAGTACTTGATGTTTTGTGGTGAACGATTGTAGTGGCATTACTTGTCACGATTTTGGTTAACTATCAATACAATCTATGTTACCTTTCATGATCTGTGATATGTCTTAAATTTGATCTTTTGTGGTGTGAATTGATGAATATTAGTAACTCCGTAGTGATGTGTCGTTGTATGTATTTTATGTCTGGGAAACTTGATATGAATACTTACATTGTTTTTCTATTTTCCTTGTCTTGCAGAAAGAGATATTCGATAAAACAATGCCTCCAAAGTTGACTGCCGATCGTGTTAACAACATGATTCAGGAAGCAATAGCTAATGCGTTGGAAGCGGACCGAGCTGGGAGAAATCAGGATCCAGGAAGGAACGCGGGGAGACAACCAGCCCCGAGAGTGTGTACCTATTCTAGCTTTATGAAGTGCGGTCCCACGCAGTTCCGTGGATCGGGTGGAGCCCTAGAACTTAGGCGATGGTTGGAAAAAGTTGAAAGTACGTTTGAAATCAGTGGTTGTGCAGAAGCGGATAAAGTAAAGTTTGCAGCAGCTACGTTTCTCGATGATGCGTTAAGTTGGTGGAATACCCAGGTTGCTACGGTGGGATTGGCTGTGGCAAATGCAAGAACGTGGAATGCGACCAAAGCTTTGTTGACCAAGAAGTTTTGCCCAGAGGAGGAATTGGGGCAATTGGAGGACGAATTGAGACATTTAACCTTGAAGAACAACGATATAGCTGCTTACACCAGGAGATTCAATGAGTTAAGTCTTTTGTGTCCGGACATATTTGCCAATGATGCCAAGAAAATGAAGCAGTATATAAAGGGTTTATCTAGCAACATCAAAGGTGAAACAACTTCGTCGAAACCTGGAACGTTTGACGAAGCGGTTCAAATGGCTCACGCTCTGATGGACGTTAAGCTTCAGGACAAGCAGAACTACATTGCTGAAGGCAACAAAAGGAAATGGGAAGCGGCACAAGGCAATCAATCCCAAGGCCAGAACCGAGGAGGAAATCGAAACAACCATGGGCCGAACCGTAATCAGCAGTTTAATCAGAGAAGGAACGAAGGGATGAGGGCAGTGACGAACCCTAGAGGTGTGAAAGTGAACCCCCATTGTGGAAAGTGCAACTTGTATCATGTTGGAAATTGCCCGCCGGCATGCGGCAAGTGTGGAAAGGCAGGTCATAGGACAGCTAGTTGTCGAACGGGAGGAGTAGCCACTGGGGCTAATGCTATCAGGATGAGGGGATGTTATAGCTGTGGAGAAAGAGGGCATGTGCAAGCAAATTGCCCAAAGACAGGAAACAGACGGGGAGGAAATAATGCGGCAGCTGTGTATCAAGTGGGAACTGCTGATAAACCACAGGGTCCAAATGTGGTTACCGGTACGTTTTTGCTAGACGCTTGTTATGCTAGTATTTTATTTGATTCTGGCTCCGACAAGAGTTTTGTAGACGTTAGATTTAGTCGTCATATCGATAGAGAACCGGTGTTGTTAACGACTAGTTATAATGTTGAATTGGCCGATGGAAAAATTGTTAGTACGAATTCTATACTGAAAGGGTGTACCTTGAAGTTAGGAAACTACGCTTTTAAAATCGACTTGATGCCTATAGAGCTAGGATCGTTTGACGTGATTGTGGGAATGGATTGGCTAATGGCGCATAGTGCTACGATCGTCTGTGGTGAGAGATTGGTTCAGATTCCGTTGAGGAATAGGGTTTTAACGGTAAAGGGAGACGAATGCACTTCTCGTTTGAAGGTGATTTCGTGTTTGAAAATGATGAAGTACGTAGAGAGCGGATGCGATGTGTTTTTGGCACAGGTTTCGAGCGATGGTGATTTAGAGGCGAGGATTGAAGAGGTACCAGTTATCCGCGAGTATCCGGACGTTTTTCCAGACGAGTTGCCAGGTTTACCGCCTAACCGTGAGGTCGAGTTTCGAATTGATTTAGTGCCAGGAGCTGCGCCGGTTGCACGAGCACCTTATCGCTTAGCACCATCTGAGTTAAAGGAGTTATCGGATCAATTGAAGGAGTTGATGGACAAAGGATTTATTAGGCCGAGCTCATCACCTTGGGGAGCGCCAGTGTTTTTCGTAAAGAAGAAGGATGGTTCGTTTAGGATGTGTATCGACTATAGAGAACTCAATAAGCTGACGGTTAAGAATCGGTACCCATTACCGAGGATTGATGATTTGTTCGATCAATTACAAGGTTCCAGTGTATACTCAAAGATCGATTTAAGATCAGGGTATCATCAACTGCGTGTAAGAGAGGAGGATATTCCTGTAACTGCCTTTCGTACGCGGTATGGACACTTTGAATTTCGAGTGATGCCGTTTGGGTTGACAAACGCGCCTGCTGTATTCATGGATCTTATGAATCGCGTGTGCAAGCCGTATCTAGATAAGTTTGTTATTGTTTTCATCGATGATATACTCATTTACTCTAAGAGTAGGGAGGAGCACGAGAAGCACCTGAGAAAGATTTTGGAGTTGTTAAGGAAGGAGAAGCTGTATGCAAAATTCTCTAAGTGTGAGTTTTGGTGGGAATCAGTGCAGTTTCTAGGTCATGTGATTGATAGTGAGGGAGTTCGTGTAGATCCTGCTAAGATCGAAGCAATCAGGGAATGGTCAGCACCGATGACGCCGACTGAAGTTCGACAATTTTTGGGTTTAGCTGGGTATTATCGAAGGTTTATTGAAGGATTTTCGTTGATTGCGAAACCATTGACGAGGCTTACCGAAAAGAATAGGGTGTATGAATGGGGAATTGAGGAAGAGCTTGCTTTCGAAACGCTCAAGGATAAGTTATGTTCCGCGCCGATTTTATCATTGCCTGAGGGAACCGAAGATTTCGTAGTGTATTGTGATGCGTCTCGTAAGGGTTACGGAGCAGTGTTAATGCAACGTGAAAAGGTGATAGCTTACGCGTCGAGGCAATTAAGGAAGAACGAGGAGAACTACACGACGCACGATTTGGAATTAGGAGCGGTAGTTTTTGCGTTAAAGTTGTGGAGACACTATCTGTATGGGACAAAGTGTGTTGTATTCACTGATCACAAGAGTTTGCAGCACATTTTAGATCAAAAGGAGTTGAATATGCGACAAAGACGATGGGTTGAACTATTGAGTGATTACGACTGTGAAATTCGCTATCACCCTGGGAAGGCGAATGTTGTAGCGGATGCTTTGAGTAGGAAGGAACGGGAGAAACCTTTGAGGGTTAGAGCTTTAGTGATGAGTGAGAGCGTCGACTTAACCGAAACCATACTGAAGGCTCAGGAGAGAGGATTAATGAAAGGGAATGTTGAAGCCGAAAACTTGGGACGAATGTTGAAACCTATTTTCGTGATTAGGTCAGACGGACTAAGATATTTTGAGAATCGGATTTGGTTACCATTGTGTCCATCTGAGGAAGGGAAGCCTGGAGTTCGAGAATTGGTTATGAATGAGTCGCATAAGTCGAAGTATTCGATACATCCTGGATCGGATAAGATGTACCACGACCTGAAGAAAGTTTATTGGTGGCCGAATATGAAGGCAGATATTGCTCGTTACGTCAGTAAGTGTTTGACTTGCGCGAAGGTTCAGGCAGAACATAAGAAACCATCTGGATTGTTGGTACAACCGGAAATCCCAGAATGGAAATGGGAGAAAATCGCAATGGATTTTGTGACGGGTTTACCTAGGACTCCTAGTGGAAGCGATATGATATGGGTAATTGTGGATAGGTTGACGAAATCTGCTCATTTCTTACCTATGAAGAAGACGGACAGCATGGAAAAACTCGCCAGCGTGTACGTGAAGGAGATCGTCTGTAGACATGGAGTGCCGTTATCGATCATTTCGGATCGCGACAGTAGATTTACGTCGGAATTTTGGAAATCGCTTCAACGTGCGATGGGCACTGAACTGAGTTTAAGCACGGCTTATCACCCGGAAACTGACGGCCAGAGTGAACGAACGATTCAAACGATGGAGGACATGCTCCGAGCATGCGTGATCGATTTTGGGGGAAGTTGGGAACGCCACTTGCCTCTAGTGGAATTTTCATACAATAATAGTTATCATGCGAGTATCAAAGCGGCACCGTTCGAAGCATTGTATGGAAGGAAGTGTAGATCGCCCGTGTGTTGGAGTGAAGTAGGGGAGAGTCAATTGACTGGACCCGAAATGGTTTTAGAAACGACAGAGAAGATCGTGCAGATCAAGAACCGACTACTTGCTGCGAGAAGCCGACAGAAGAGTTATGCCGATAACCGAAGGAAACCATTGGAGTTTGAAGTTGGAGATATGGTTATGCTCAAGGTATCGTCATGGAAGGGTGTAATTCGTTTTGGGAAGAAGGGAAAGTTGAGTCCGAGGTATATTGGACCGTTTAAGATCGTTGAACGAATTGGACCAGTAGCGTACAGGTTAGAATTGCCGACCGAGCTTAGTGCTATTCATGACACGTTTCACGTATCGAACCTGAAGAAGAGTTTGGCGGACAAGGAATTGGTGATTCCTTTGGACGAGATTCGACTAGACGACAAAATGCACTTTGTGGAAGAACCTGTGGAAATTATGGACCGGGAGGTCAAGCGGTTGAAGCGTAGTAGGATTCCTATTGTGAAGGTCCGATGGAATTCTAAGCGTGGACCGGAATACACCTGGGAACGTGAGGACTTTTTCAAGGAAAGGTACCCTCATCTGTTCCAGTAAGACGAAATGTGAGTACAAGAAGAGGCGAGCGCCGGGACGTCGTTCTCTTTAAGGAGGGGTGGATGTGACACCCTAGAATCGAGGTCATTAACGATACCCTAAATTACGCTAATTTTTGAAATTTTTAATAAGTTTTAATTTCTATAATTATAAGTATTTTGGTTAAAGCCGATGTTCGAGGTTATAATTTTTACGGTTGACGTTTTAAGAAGGACGATGACGATTACGATCCCGAGGGATGCCCAATTTTATATAATTTTTGACGATTTATCGATAATGTAATTTTTCGAGGTTTTTATTTACGGTTCGTGTTAAGTTGAGTCGGGTGAGTTTTATAGCCTTCCAAGTACATTTAAAGTATCCCAAAAATATTTTGGAGCGTTCGGGAAGATTTCCGACTCCCGTAAAATTTTCAAAATTGACAAATGAGTCAAACCCGCAAAGTTTTGAGGTCGTTTTCTATTTAAGGACAAAAGAAGCCAAAAATTGCATTTAGGTCCCTCCTAACCCATCAAAAGGGCCAAAATGAATAAACACACAAACACACACAAAATTTACAAGAAAAAAATCAAACACTCTCCCTCTCTTCTCTCTCTATCCGACGGACACCCCAAACCCACACCAAAATTCACCAAAAATCATTTTCCACTTGATTTTTCAAAAATCTAAGGTTAGACCACACTTAGTTTGGTCATTCCCCACATATTCATGTGCTCAAACCCAACATGCATTGATAAAAAAATTTCAAGATTTTTCCATATGATCCAAATTTGTTTTTGAGGCTAAAAGAGCTAATGCATGTTGATATTTAGTGTTATGGAAGTATAAACACCATGAAAACCCACCAAAATTAATTTGGTTGTGGTGATTGGGTCACCCAAACCCCACGGCAAAGGGGGTGTTTGGGGAGCCATGGTGGTTGTTGATTTTGCATGTTGTTGTTATGTTTGGTTTGTTGTTTTAGGATGATTCATGTAGGTCTTATTACTTGCATGTTCATTTTCTTTGATTCTTGATATTGAGATTGGTTGATCAATAGGGGTAGGATGGAAGTTTGATGTTAGGATATGTTTGGGAAGGCTTAGGATGATGTTTAGTGTTGGTTAGAAGTCTTGGAATCAAGTCTAAGCATGTTTTTGGTATGGTCATTTTTAGGCAGAAACATTTGGTCCATTTTATAAAAATGATTTTTGTTCCAGGTCTTGAAAACTAAATGTAGTGATAGAGGGTCTTTCTAGCTTTAATTTGGTATAAGGTAGAGCCCGTGACTCAAAACGAGCTAAAAGTTATGACATTTTAAAGATCGGGTACCGGGAGACGAGGACTTTCACAATCCGAATTTGTGCAAAGTTTTAGTCAAATCCCGAGGGTCACAAGTATAATTTGGTAAATGGTCAAGGGTCAAAATTTGGTCCCTAACCTGTGTAAATGGGTCTATATGTTGACTTAGGTGTCAAGGAAGTCAAAGGTATTTTTCATATAGGTCAAAGTGGTCAAAATTGGTCGAAGCGCAATTTCAGCCCGTAAAATGTAGTCGTGGAAATGAGTTGCGTAACGGGTCGTAAAAGTGAAAACTTTTGTTGGGCTTAAAAACATGTTATCTACAGGTCATATAGGATTTTTGGGAATTTTGTCAAATTTTATAAGCATGGTTTAATAAGGTAAAACAGCCCGTACTTTAGTCAAGTACCGGCGAGAATGAGTAAAAATGGACAACGTAGGTTATAAGAACGAATGGAATAAAATGAATGATACTTGTTGTTTTTGTTTTTGGCGTGAGTTATATTTGTCTTAAGTGACTTGTATATATGTATTTTATACAGTACCGTAAGTATTTAAATGAGATTACTCATTACGCGTTATTTGTGATAGGTGTTGATTTACCCGGGCATCCGTAACATCGTCAGTGATCACCCCTCGAACTACCAACTACTTAAGATATAAGGTGTGAATTTATAGCCTCGCTTATATTATTTCAAATTGTTTTACCCGCGAGGGAAATGCATGCTAGTTTTTAAAAAGGAACGTATATCATGAATGATTGTTAGACCCGAAAGTTGCCTTAGAATTGTGTTGAGTACCAAAGTTGCAAAAGTCCCTAAATTCATGAACTATTAACTATTGTCTTGCCCTCGAGTAGGGGGAAATAGCCGCTTATGCAATTTGTAGTACTACGGGGTTAACGACCCAATGCTAGCCGAGAAGCTGTACTTATAGTAAGTTCTGCGGTAGATTATTTTGTATGAGAAATAAGGTATAATTGCAACTGATGCCTTTAGAAGGGGCACTGGTTTCATCTGAATCATGCCGGTATATTTACGCGGGTGATTGAGTTAACGGATTAGTGTCATGAGCTTAAACACAATTGTCAGTATCCTGATTATAGTTTGTTTGATCGACAAGACTATAAATGATCACGAATGGTTTTTATTATATATACGTTCAAATGGATTGAAAAACCTATGAATTCCACTCAACGTTTTCGTTGACCAAATTTTTGGCATGTGTTTCAGGTAACCGCTGAGCAGTAGGATGGAGCATGCATGGGATGGATGTTGTGTGTACGGCTTGGTGTCCGCTTGTTTTTCCCTCCTTTTCTACTTAAACAATTTTTTTATGTTTAATGTCATGTGGTTGTAAACTGAAGTTTTTGGGGTTGAGATTCATGGGGACCGAAAACGCTAAACTCTGTGCACTATTTGGGGTTGGAAAAACCGTGGACATGTATCATCTAACAATTTTAAAAATTCAAGTTTTAAGTCGACGTCTTTTTAGCGTCGTTTGATATATCTTGTGTGCAATGAATACTGTGTAGCACCCATTGTTGTAGTTCCGCTGCGCATAGCAATTGTGGGGGTGTTACAGGTGACGACAAAATCGTCTTCAACATCGGTAAACTTTCTAAACAACCTTATGAACACGAGAGCGTTAATTTCATTGACGTACTTGATGAGGCTTGTGAAGAACATTTTAAAGACGCTTGTAAAAGTGGTTTTTCTTCTCTACCCATTGTTGAGACCGTTGCCTCTATTGCTTCCTCACTGACTCCATTTGGAGAAAGTGATTTTCTTTTAAAAGAATTTGAAGCAACTTTAGGGGATGTGGACTTAAAATATCACGATTCTCCCTCTGATTGGGATGAAGACATTCGTACCATTAAGAAACTTGTCAATGAGGACCATATTTCTCCACATTCTCCTATAGAAATCATAAACGATGATCCGAATTTGACTACGCCTTCCATCGACAATCCTCCGGATTTAGAACTAAGGATTTACCGTCTCATCTCGAATACGTGTTCCTAGAAGACAATAAGAAGTTACCCGTCATCATTGCAAAGGATTTACAAGAGGATGAAGAATCTCGACTTATCGATGTGCTCAAAAATCATAAGAAAGCAATTGCTTGGAAAATTTCCGACATCCGCGGAATTGATCCTAACTTTTGTACTCATAAAATTCTCATGGAAGATGACTTTAAACCCGTAATCCAAAGCCAAAGAAGGGTTAATCCAAAAATTCATGACGTCATCAAGAAAGAAGTTATCAAACTTCTAGATGCCGGAATGATTTACCCTATTTCGGATTCGCCATGGGTTAGTCCCGTCCATTGTGTGCCTAAGAAAGGCGGAACAACCGTTGTTCCCAATGAAAACAACGAGTTGATTCCTACTCGACTTGTCATGGGTTGGCGAGTTTGCATAGATAAAATGCTCGAGCGTTTAGCGGGTAATGACTACTATTGCTTCTTAGACGGTTTCTCCGGGTATTTTCAAATTCCCATCGATCCAAAAGACCAAGAGAAAACCACATTCACTTGTCCTTATGTAACATTTGCTTACAAAAGAATGCCTTTCGCTTATGCAATGCTCCTGGGACTTTCCAAAGGTGTATGATGGCTATATTCCATGACATGGTTGAAGAAACTATGGAAGTCTTTATGGATGATTTCGGTCTATGGTGATTCTTTCTCTTCTTGCCTTGCCAATTTAGAACGTATGCTTAAACGGTGTGAAGACACTCGTCTTGTTCTTAATTGGGAAAAATGGCATTTCATGGTAAAAGAAGGTATTGTTCTTGGTCATAAAATTTCCAAAGCTGGTATTGAAGTTGACCGTGCTAAAGTCGATGTGATTGCTAAATTACCTCCTACTTCAACCATGAAGGGTGTGAGAAGTTTTATTGGTCATGCGGGCTTCTATCGTCGATTCATTCAAGATTTTTCTAAGATCGCTCGCCCGATGACCCACCTCTTGGAAAAAGATACTCCTTTTATCTTTTCTAAAGAGTGTATCGAATCTTTCAATCTTCTTAAGGATAAATTAACTAAGGCACCGATCTTAGTTACCCCTAATTGGGAGTTACCTTTTGAATTGATGTGTGATGCTAGCGACTTTGCTATTGAAGCGGTTTTGGGACAAAGAATCAAAAAACATTTCCAACCAATCCATTATGCTAGCAAGACAATGACGGGGGCTCCATTGCATTATACCACTACCGAAAAAGAGCTTTTAGTTGTAGTGTATGCTTTTGAAAAATTCTGCCCCTATCTTGTCCTTTCTACCACCATTGTGTACACCGATCATTCCGCATTGAAGTACTTGTTAACAAAACAAGATTCCAAACCAAGACTTCTTCGTTGGGTTTTACTCCTTCAAGAATTCAAATTTGAAATTCGTGATAAAAAGGGAGCGGAAAACCTAGCCGCGGATCATCTTAGTAGACTCGAGGATCCTTATCAAGGGGAGATCCCAAATCAAGAGATTAATGAATCTTTTCCCCTTGAGGCCTTGATGTATATTAATTCCAATCTTGATGATACCCCATGGTTTGCGGACTTTGCAAACTACTTGGCGGGTGGAATTCTCATCGAAGGGTTATCGTCCCAACAAAAGAAGAAATTCTTCAAGGACATTAAGCACTATTATTGGGACAACCCTTACCTCTTCAAACAATGTGCGGACCTTGTTATTCGTAGGTGTGTTGATGGGCTGACAACTTTACTAATCCTAGAAGCTTGCCACAAAGGAACCACCGGTGGTCACTTTGGTCCTAACTATACCGCGAAGAAAGTTTTCGACTCCGGATTTTATTGGCCCACCATTTATCGTGATGCACACGAAATGGTTAAGCATTGTGATGCTTGCCAACGACAAGGCAAGATTACACATAAAGATGAGATGCCTCAAAGTTTCATCCAAGAATGTAAAATCTTTGACGTATGGGGCATCGACTTTATGGGGCCATTTCCATCATCCAAAGGGAATAAGTACATCCTCGTAGCCGTTGACTACGTATCCAAATGGTTTGAAGCAAAGGCTTTACCTACTAACGATGCGAGGATGGTTGTGAACTTTCTGAAACAAATGTTTGCTTGATTCGGTGTTCCTCGTGCTATCATTAGTGATCGCGGGACTCATGTTTGCAATGATCAATTTGCACGAGTCATGGCTAAGTATGGCGTCAATCACCGTCTTTCCACCGCGTATCATCCACAAACAAATGTCAAGTCGAGATTTCTAACCGTGGACTTAAGAGAATCTTAGAGCGAACTGTGGGAGAGCATCGTGCCTCATGGGCCGATAAGTTAGATGATGCTTTGTGGGCTTTCTGTACCGCATATAAGACACCCATTGGTTGCACTCCATATCGTCTTATGTACGGAAAGGCGTGCCACCTCCCCATTGAGTTGGAGCATAAGGCTTATTGGGCCTTGAAATGGGCTAATTTTGATATCAACAAAGCCGGTGATCTTAGGAAGATCCAACTCAATGTACTTAATGAACTAAGGAATGAGGCTTATGAGAATTCATTGGTCTACAAGAAGAAAACCAAGCTCATTCATGATTCTAGGATTAAGAACCAAGAGTTTCACATAGGTGATCAAGTTTTACTCTTTAACTCTCGGTCAAAAATCTTTTCTGGCAAGCTTAAGAGCCGTTGGTCTGGTCCATTCACCGTCGTTAAAGTCTTCCCTTATGGCACCATTGAGCTTTCTCAACCAAATGGGCCTCATTTTAAGGTGAATGGCCAACGTGCTAAGTTGTAATTTGGTTAGGACATCTCTCATGAGATGATTCCATCCTTCACCACATTTCCCTTGAATTAGTTCTGGGTCGAGTCAGGCTCATGACTCGGTTAACAAAAACAAGCGCTTATCGGGAGGCAACCCGATGGTCTATCCTTTTTACTTGTTTTCATCCTAAGTGTGGGGGGAGATACATAGGTGTTTCTTGTCTTGTTTCTTATGATGTGCAGGGATTAAAGCTTCAAAGAGCACTTTTGATGACATTTGACGACCCGTGATCCCGTGTACCCGTCTTCCCGGTTCTATCCTAAACTCTTGTGATTCGATATTTCATATCTTATATGTTGACATTGAAATCACTTTAGTTGTCTCTTCCTTAGCAAGGTTTAAACAACGTGCATAATGTCCTAAGTGTAGGGGAGTTTACTACCACATGCTTAAACATTGAGGACAATGTTTATATCAAGTGTAGGGGGACTTCTATCGAAGTTAAGTGGGCTTTTCCATGAATTTGTCCTCATTTTAACCGGAAAATCTAATTTTTCGACATTTTTCAAATTTTCTGATCTATTTTGGCTTAGTAGTATTTTTCATTTATCTTCTTTTATGATCTTTCCTTTTGTTATTGCATCGTATGTATATATTTCATATCAAAAATAAAGTCAAAAGAGAAAAATAAAGTTAAATAAAATGGTTTTAGTGAGTTTAGACGTCTTTGATATATTAGGCCCGTTATGAATCTTTTGACTCAACCCGAGTTTACTTATCTAAGTTTACTCTAGCTAGTATCCTTAACATGTTTAAGTCAAGTTTTGCTAGGATCTTATATAGGGAACTTTAAAACGCGAAAGTCTTAACTCTTACGGGTTAAGAACAAGAACTTTTCGCAAGTTCCTATAATTGATCCTAGAAAGTCGTTTATCAAAGGAACTTTAAAATGCAAATTCTAAACTTGAAAAAGTCTAAGAAGTTGCAAGATCCTATAGATGACTTGAAAACCCAAAACTTTGATTTAATAAGCTAAGCATCCGCGAGTCTCATTCCTTGAGATTTTAAATTGTGGAGAACGAGAGATGATAGAGTCAATTATAAGTTTGGTTTCTTTCATGAATTTATGTGAGTTAATTATGAGCTTTTTCTCCCATCGCTTGTTAATAAATTTAATTACAATAAGTAAGGTCGTACGATTTGAAAAGTTACTTAGCTTCTAGCCCAAGATCGTTTAAAAGTTGCTCGGTATTAATTAGAGTTCATAGCCAAGGCATAACTTATTGAAGCGGGATGCAAAGATTGGCGAGTCCGAAAAGGCCCTAACAAGGCATGAGGGCTACATTTTGTTGCTAAAGATCCAAAGTAATGTGAAGAATCATTTATCAAAAATCAATATGAAGGATCGAGACACACGACGAAAAGCAAATACTCCCCTAAAGATCATGGAGAAGTCTATCCGAAAAGACCCTAGCAAGGTATGAGGATAAATAGATCCAAGTCCTAAAAGGAGGAGGATCGTTGTATATCAAAATCCAAAATAAAGATTGGAGAAAAATGAAGAAGACGTGGTCCAAGTATGAAGAATCTCTCAAAAACTTCAAGTGAAGAAATTCCTATTATGAAGAGAAGACCATTATTTTAAGAACGTCTCTCAAGATTCGAAGTATGAAGTCGCTGCCAAATATCGGTCCGAGAAAGGTCTCAAATCGCGAAGCAAGTTATGCCAAGATATGAACTTTAAGAGGTCCCGAGAAGCAGTTTTAAAAGATTTTGTCCTTTAGCTAACTATTGATTAAATCGTCCTACTTTATTTTCAGCCTAATAAATTATCGAAATAAGTCAACAATGCCTCCTCGTGATCATTCAAGACAATAATAAAATATAAGAGATACACCTAGGAATAAGGGAGTCTAAGTGAATAATTGGGCCACATGAGTGAGTGTTAGCTTACTAACTTAAAATAACAATGATCTCGTTTATAAGCTTGGTGTGGGAACGTGAACTTGAGGGTGATAAACATTCATGACGACCAAAGCCCTAATGTAAGTCTTCGATCTCTTTACTTGTTCTTCCTTCTTGCATTTTGTAATTTTCTAATCTTTTTGGTTTCCTTAGTGTTTAGTATTCAATAAAGGACAAGGTAGGTTATTTATGATGGAAAATGTAAACTATGCTTTGAAATTAATGCATTGCATGAGGGCATTGCAATGGTCAAGTGTAGGAGATTTAATAAGTGTGAAAACACTTATCCTTTTACCACTTAATTATAATAAAAACAAGACCAAAACGTATATTTTATGTCGTAAAAGTCAGAATTATGCGTGGTTTGTGTTTTTATTATGTTTAGGACAAAAATATAAAAAAGGAAGAAAACACGGGCTTTCACGGGCTTTTATCAAAGAAAAAGACAAAAGACGAAGTCAAAAGATCTAAAGTGCAAGAAGAACAGAAGTCAAAGGCCTATTCTGAAGATTTATCGAAGAAAAAGTCTAAAGACGGAAGTTTGACAAAGTCGAAGAACCAAGTCAACTAAAGGAAGAAATTAGAAGACGAGTTCATATTATTATTCGACTAATCCCGAGACAAAGTCGAGAAAGACGAGTCATTTAAAAAGACGAGAAGACAAAAGGAAGAAAGAATGAAGCATCCTACCAACTCTCTTCTCCTATAAATACCCTCCTAATGCTTCATTAGGAGGGTGTTAGTTAATTAGATTGTCATTTTATTTTTCTTAGTTTTTCATATCTTTAGAGAGAAGTAGGTGATTATACTTTCTCTCTCTAGATTTCTTCCATTTTTCTTTCAAGTTTTAAGCTTTTCATTTAGTCTTGTATTAGAATCATTAATCTACAAGTTCAAGTTCAAGCTTTTCATCATTTATCTTATTCTACCTTTCTTATTTTTGATTTGATTTTGATTCGGATCAATTATGCATCTTGTTTCATCTAGATGTTTGTTTGATTAAAAAGTATATCTTTTTGTCCCTATCAATTTCATGCTATTCATTGTCTTAGTTTTTTGTGCTTTTATCTTATTTGGTGTTTAGCTTATTTCCTTCTAAGTATTTTTAAGAAAATTTAATCTTTCTAAAAGTTTTATTTTAAAAATCTTGATTATTTAGTGTTTTAAATGTTTTTAAATTCGTGCTTATTTAGATTTGGTTAAGTTTCGGTAAATGCTTATTTGAAAAAGTGCTTATTTGGTTTTTGATTATTGCTATTTTACATTCCATCGTAACAGTTTTAAGAGTTAACCTATTCTGATCGAGTAAGTGTGATCGCATAAACCTAAGGGTTTCTACTTGCGATCCATAATTGCGATCAAAACTAAGATCACATACCTCGATCTAGACTACGATCCATACTAAGATCGCATACTGCGATCAAGGGTGCGATCTGTGTTGCGATCCATGGTGAGGTCTAAGTTACGATCGTCCACCACGATCCTGGTCACAATTGCATTGTTGCGATCTGTGGTTGCGATCCGTGGGTACGATCTATCGTTGCGATCCATGTTGCGATCGAGTGCTTCGATCGTGGACTACGATCGCATTGAGTGCGATCCATCGTTGCGATCCATGTCACGATCCAATCTTACGATCGTGACTGCGATCTGAGTGTGATCGTGTGTTGCGATCCGCTCACAAGCTTTGATTTTTTATTTCTTGTTTTTGTTTTAAGTTCAAATTTAATCTTCCCCGCCAATTTTATTTAGAGTCATTTTAAAATTTTTTTGTTTTAGCTTAATTTTAAAAGTTTTCAAATTTACTTTTTGTCGAGTTTAATTTAAATTGTCTTTTCTCATTTTATTTTCAAAATTACTTTTAATTTAGTTTTTAATTACCTCTATTACCTTGTTTAATCTTAGTTTTGTTAACTTGTCATTTAATTTAAATTAGATAATAAAAAGCTCCCTCTTTTAGTGACCTAACACCAATAATTTCACCCTAAACCGTGATCAATTCGAATTGAATCGAGTACGAACAACACACACACAAAAACATTAAATCACGTGCATTGACCATCTCGGTCACCATCAACCTAGCAAACTCGTCTTCTTGGGACGCAATTGACGAACGCAATGACTTACCCTTTTTCTTCCACGCAGCATCAGCTTTGGATTTATCCCTGCCGATTGGTTGTTGAACACCATTGCTTTGGTTTTTGTCAACACTTTGAAAAGAACTATCATCCTCAGACTCCGATGTCTTATACCTCTTACTGCCTTGGCTTTCTTCGTCATCATTTGCTTTCCACTTGTTCATCTCCCCCCCCCCCCCCCCCCCCCGTAAAATTTTGACTATTTTTTAAAACTTCCCAACAATGAAGATACCTAAACTTCGTCCTATACTCAGCTTGATAGTCATCACATGCTCTGTTAACGTACGCCTCATCGTCGACTCCACTCACTACTCCCATTCGCGTCATGTTGTTGTATACTCCAACAAACTTACACACTTGAGGGCATATCATATTCCATTTCCCGTTCACACTATCATACATTCTTTTACTGGCCTCCCCTGTTATGCTCTCCAAGTCTGCTAAACATCGGTCCAAAAACCTTGGACATTCCTATCGTTACCCTTCGCGCTATTTTCATAAACGGATACCCATCCTTTACATAACTCAGCTTCTTCGAAGTGTGTCCATGAATTCTGCTGAGTTTGTTTCGAGTCCTGTGGATCTTGATGTCCTCTACACGGGCTCGACTTTGGTTAGTCTGGGGTCGAAACTTCAACAAAGTGTTTTGTCTCATCTTGAGTCCCCTGAAATGATCCTGAAAAAGAAGGCTTGTATAAATCTTCAGTTGGGAAGGAGGGTATTGGAGAGGTGAGTAATTCGACATGGTGTTGTGATGACGAACCACCAATATAGTTATTAAAAGGGTACGGGTTTTGTGAACAAAATTCTTAAAGGGCGGGTGTTTGAGAGTATTGGGTAAAATTATAAGGGTTTGGATAAGGGTGGTTCGGGTATGAGTTTGACATCGGTGCTGGCATTGGCGTCAGGATCGGGTTACGGTACGGTTGGTTTGGATATGCTTGTTTATGATATGGGTTGGGTTGTCGATATGGTTGGTTCGGTGACGGGTTGTTAAGATCAAAGGTTCCGATAGGCGTCGGTGGAGAGGCGGTGGTATTTCTTTGTTGGCGGCATTTGCCGGATTATGAGGTTTGATGGCCGGACATTGTTGCTAAGTGATGGAAGAAGATGATTTTTATGTGTTTGAGAAAGAAGATGCGAAAAAATAGATGTGAAATAAGGTTTTTATACAAAAAAAGAGGGTAGAAATTTAATTAAATCGGATGGGGAAAGAAAGTTGAGGCCCACATTTTGTTTAAACCGAGTAAATACCAATCAACTTTGTACGATATCAAAAAAACTTGTTTGATTCTATTACCTTCTAAGAGCGCTATGTGTGGTTGGCTTGAGCCATCCCACAACACCAAAAAATTTACATGGTATGGTTGAGCCGTCATTAATATTCCCACAACACCAAAACCTCCACAACACCAAAATTAAGCCTCCTTGGTTGGCTTGAGCCGTGGAGACTATGTGGGACCATAATTTATAAAAAAATTAAAAACATTTCGATAAAACGTTTCATTAAAAAAATTACGAGAAAAAAAAATACATAAATTAAACTTAATCTTTTTTCCCGAAATATAATTCTCGGGTCTTCCTCTTCAACTCTTCAATGGCCTCCGCGTCTTCCGGGGACATCCCCTAGTGTCGAAAGTAAGGATTCTTAAATCCTCATTCAGTTTAGCAATATCGCAAACCGCGAGTCTTGCGGCTAGCTCACTATCCATTAATTCTTTTTTCGCCTCTCGGACAATCAATATTTGTTCTTGCATCATTTTGGGAACCCGGGATTTGGACGGAGAGGATGTGGTGGACGAGCTATTCGAAGATCGTGGCTTTTTGTTTTTCGTGGAGCCCCACGAAGGACGCGGAATTGCGTCGTCCCCAAACATTTCTGGCTCTTCGTCGACATCGGTTACACGACCGTGGGTTCGACGAGCTTGCGTTGACTAGGGGTTTTGCCACTTGTATTTGTCTCGCAAAAAAATCCAAGCCTCACGATGCCTAAAATCGGTCTTGTAAGTTTCCTTAATCAGTTTACAAACCTGAGAGTACAAAAGCTCGTAATTTTCACCACTTGCCAACGTGGTAGTATCATAAAGCGCGTTAAACTTGCCGACAAGTCCATTCATCGGCGTCCACTTACCCGTCAACATGTTTTTGTTACGGGTCTTGTAATCCTTTTCCCCGACATGCTTATTATACTCGGCCATAATCTTGTACCAAAAAGTATCCTTCGATTGATCGCACCTATTTCTCGGATCTTCGGAAATTTGGATAAAACACTCGGCCAAAAGCCGTTCCTCCTCTTGCGTCCAATATGTTCGGTCGGTTTTTTGTTCACGTGTTTTTTTGCCACTCACTTGTTTTTTGGCCATGGATTTTTTTCAGTTTCTTTTGGGTGGTTCGGCCTCGTCATCCTCGTCCCCGACGATTTCTTCATCATCTTCATCATGGAGCTCGGTTTGTGGTTCATTAGGTTGAGATGAACGCGTTAGGTAGGTTGAAGGTACTTGGGATTGTGTGCGATTATATATACCTTGTGTTTTCATCCACATTTGAAATTGCTCCATAGAACAATTAACAAATGGGTTAAACACTAGCGGTGGGATTTGGATGTTGGGACGTGAAAGAGTAGGAGAAGATGAGTTAACGGATGATGGTGTTGTAGGGTTAGACGAAGACCCGACGTTGTTGTTGAATTACTCGTAAACCCAATTGTTCTGATCCATTAATACAAAATAAGATGTGTTGTTGGTGTGTTTGAGTTATATAAAAAAATTGATGATTTTAGGGGGTTTTATAGTTGAAAATTAGGTTTTTTTTTCTATCACTCCAAAGTGTGTGAGGTCTCAAGTTCAATTCCTGCTAGGTGCAAACAACCTTGAAGTGGCCACGCCAATCTCTTGAAAAGAGAGGGCTTTACCTGGTTTAAGTCTGTGTGGCGGTGGGCTCAAACCCCGTGGATTAGTCGGCCAATGTGTAGGAAATCACGATTACAAAAAAAAAAAGGTTTTTTTTGAAAAAAAGGGGTGTTATCCGCGGCTCTAACGGTCCAAATTTAAATGCAACGGCTAGATTTTTTTTGAAATTCGAATTTTAAAAAAATAATAATAAAATATATATATATATATAAATGCACGAAAACGTGCGCTGTGTCCTAGTCGCGAGACACGAAAACTTGAGACTGGGTGTGGTTGGTTGCGTTTTCGGATAGCGTTTTCGCACGGCGCGAATGAAAAAACACCCATACCCTGTGTTATAATAATCTTGTTTTTACTCTAGAGTAATGTTACAGTATTACGGTTATTTATAAATACCGTTAGACTAAACGCTTTCTAGCAACTAACAACTCTTTTTGTTTAAAAAAATTTGTATCTTATGTTATTTAGTGGTATTAATCCTTTCATAAAGAATAAATGAAATAAAATAATTAGTTATGAACAGAATTAGGATAAGTGCAGATGTTAGCATGTTGGTTGTCTCCGGATAAAGAGATCTGCAATGGCAGTCCTGCAATTTTTCATCCAATTAAAACTATGTTTTGTTGTTTTGTTTAGTGATTAACGTTATTATTAGGTGAGAGGGCCTTAAAATATGGTAATTGAAAAAATAAACTTTTAAAATCATGTCATATATTAGTTGGACCCATATCAACTTACTTTATTTTGTTTAGAAAATGTTTAATGTAAAAAATAAAAGACCGGGCATGTATCATAAAAAAATTTATGATCGGTTTTAAATACAATTTCAGTATCACGAAAAAGTTTAAATTAAAATGTTAATATTTTGATCGGATCAAAATCCTCTCAAATTAAAAGTAACTTGATTAATCATGTTGCCAAATAACAATTTAGATAAATTTTAAAAGTTTTTCTTTTAGTGAAATGCAGAGCCTAGATCCATTATCTCTATTGTGATTGGAAACTTAGCTTCAACTTGAGAGAATTTTTTTTTTTAATCTCTTTACAATTTAATGCATTTTAGAATTACACGATTATTACTTTTTTCGTCGCAAATTTATATTACATGTTTCTTTTTTAAGATGTCTCAATTTAATTGTTTAGTACTAAAAATAGATACAAAATTTTAATCAAGTTTACCATATTACTTTATTTGATTTTTTTATTACAAACTTCAAAAAATAAATTAGTAATTAATTAGCTAAAAACAAAAATGTGGTAAAAAGTAAGAGAAAGTTACAAATAATGCATTTTTCTTAAACGACGTGTTTTTTTGTCAATTAACAATAATTTTAAGATGAAAAAAGTATAAAGCAATAAGAAGTTTACGTATATTAACAATTGAAAGGTCTAAATTTAATAACTTCGATCAATCTTTATAAGGTCCAACATAACAAATAACCTAAAATAATTTTATTAAAAACATTGTTTTTCTCAAAACGATATAGTAAATGGATATCAGATACACTGTGTTTTAATGATACTTATGTTATCTGAGAAGGTTTTCAACTAAATATTTGTAGATTTACGTTATATTTAGAATACGTAAAATAATTTATGATATAAATATTATAAAATAATTAAAAATTATCATTCATAAATTAAATAAAATTTAGTGTTCAAATTTGAGGTAGTAAGTACAAATTTAATTGCACGAGTATTTTTAAAGTTATACCTCCAACTTGGGATTATGAGTATTCATGATACTGGAACTCGATCGATATAAAAAACTGAAGAATCAAGAACCGAAAATAAAACTATATGGAACCAAGACCGTCTCAAGTCAGTTTCGTTTTGGTAGGGGAGTTTTTGGCAATTTTCGACGAGGACTAAGGTGTTTAAACTTTTTTTTTATTATCAATCATTCATAAATGATACACTATAACAATTCAAACATATATAAGTATGTCTTCAATGACGTAACTTTTTCCAGTAATTTCAATAGTTCAGTATAATGTGAAAAAACACAAAATATAAAAGGTTATAAGTTTATAATTGATCAAAAGTATCAAGAACTTGCATCTGTGTTTCAAGCCTTCAAAACCGCTTAATGCTTCGTCACTTGTTTGCTTTTATAACTTCGTACCGCTTCTTCTATATTTTTAACAATTTTGTCATCATTCAAAAGATGTTCAATTCCATCCACTCTTATTCCAGTTCTCCATGTTCTTATTCAATCTTGAGTGTAAAGCAACACTTTCGTAAATTAAGTTGACAATGAAGTTCTATAAAGGTTACAGTTTTAATTTTTTATAAGTTTTTAGGTTTGCATTTTTTTACATGTAGAGAGTTATTTTAAATTTTCTCAAAAAGGTTGTATGTACTATACAATGTCCCAAACAAACTTTAAAAAATTTTATATTTTCAAAAGATTGGTTCTTTTCAGAAAAGATTCAGACTGGTTTTGATTCGAATCGTCCTGAGAGCCGAAATTAAGAATTTTTAGAACCAAGAACCGGACCATGACTCTAGTATACAATTCGACTCCATTACGGTTGCTCGGTTCTTTTGGTTTCTCGGTTTTTCTAGACACCCCTACTTTGGAAGAGTTTGTTGAGTTGAAAAGAACATTATACCTATACCTACAACCAACGTGTCAGACATATGTACTTCGTAAAGGACCTCATAATGATCAGAACTCCAATCATCATGAGGGGGAATGCGAAAAAAGAAAAGACAATTGAGGAAACATCGTCCACACATCAACCTTCTTCAAGCCAATGATATGCTAACTGAATTTGGAGGATATACATAAGTACTCAAGGTGATAGATGAAGTATATGAAGAATTAATCTCTAAACCGAAAGGAGTTTTGAACGAGGTAAAAGTGATTGATTTGGTTGTTGATGTCTGGGTAAACAATGAGGATGAAGCTTACTATGATCTTGAAGAAGGAGAAATTCCATTGCAAGTTCGTTCTATAGAGTTATTGGAATAGTTGAAAAGGTTGTACGAGAAACATTAAATGACATATGTGGAGGAAGCTATGATCATAGCCGGAAAGGAAAGGTTTATATAATATCTTATTTGGCAGTTTTATGTATGATTTTAAGACTACTCATTAAAGGGTTCGACAACTTGGTCATGCCGAAGGTGTGTCCTTCCCTATAAGGGTGATCACGGCTGATACATATTTAGGAGAGAAAAGGCAAGAATCGGTCTTGCCACCGGCCAAGTCCTTGTCTTGGTACAAAAAACAAAATTAGACAATAAAAAATGATCGTTTAGTCATTTATAAGAATATAAAAAGACTTTCGTTAAAATATTTAGAAAACGTACACTATAGATACTTCAAGTCTTCAATACTTTTTCATTCTTATATTAACCTTCGGACCAGATCTTATGTAAATACTCTAACCCTTTCAACTCAAACAATGTCTCAAAATACTCCCATAGCTAAACACTAAAAACATGTAACAATCAAAACGTTTCAACACCAAATTCCACTTACCACTTTAGGTCATTCCCCACCCATTAATTTTTAACTGGCTAGTTATGTGTACGAGCCACAACAACAACCTATTCAGTTTTTTAATCAAGAGGAAAGACATCGTTCGTGATGATGACGTCGTCTAAAAACGAGCAAAAGTTTGGGTGATAAGGCAAATAAAATGCGTCAAAGGACGTCAAAACCTTTATGCCGATTTAGTGGAACATATTTCTCGTGGAGATGAATAAATTATTATTCACGTGTGTAATATTTATAATTATTAATGTAATTTTTTTAATTTTTAAATGAAGATCTAAGTTAAGTATTTATTAAATTTGTTATAAGAAAATAGTACAGTGGTCAGTTAGGTGGCCTAAGGTTGAAAGATGAAGGTAATGTAAATATAGTCGGTTAGGTGGTGATCATACGGAATCACAACCACACTGCGATATCAATGTTAACTCGTATTTTCTCTATCTATAATCTTTTTTCATGACCAACTAGATGTTTTTATTATTATTTATTTGGTTTATGTGTGTATTTGATATATTGTATGATATGTTTGTATTAAGTGAGATAAATTTATATTTTGGTTTGAAGCGGGTTAGGTGGTAACCATAAAAAGTAAAAGGTGATGGATTTGGTGACGTGTTAATGGGTTATTTGACGCCGATGTGAAGATGATGATGGTTGTCACCATAATATCCAGGCTTATCTTGGTGCCAATGGTCATCATTCTCTTCACCTCCACATCAACATCGCATCACCATTTGACACATAACCACTCTTCTCGCATTTCAAATCTAATTACCATCGCTTTAAAAATAATACCTTTATATCTTTACACACACTAGAAAAGAAAAAAATATTGGGGATGATGAGGGTGGTTACTATTTTCATCCTATTTAGTTTGGTCACACATAAGACGAAAGCTGTCTCAAAAACGATGACGCATCGGCATGTAAAAGATTGAGATAAAAAGCGTGATGATAATAAGCTATTGCCTTTCGTTATGTTAAGCCTCGAATTTTCAAAAAACGCTTAATTACACAAAAAATTTATACTATGTTATAATTTATTTGAGATCTTTCTAAAATGAAAGATTTAAAAAAGTTAGACACAATATTTATAAAATTATTTTGTTTTAAATGTATAAACTTATAAAAATTCAATTTAATATCATAATTTAAATTTATTTTGATTATTACTAATAATAGCAGTTTTTAAAAACTATCATTGTGCAAAATCATTAAATAATAATAAAAAGCAAATAAAAAATAAAAAACCCTTAAACAACATTCGAACTCATATTAATTATGTAAAACCAGCATGCTTTTACCATGTATAGTACCCTTAGGATCGTACGTACTAGTTAAAACTTTCCTAATATAGCATGATTACGATTACGTGTTAGGAGTTTACGTATTACGTACGTGTTAGAACACGATAAGTATTTACTATGCACGATCACGTAATAATTATTTAACAATAATTAACCACGAATATGCGATCATGAAATCATGAACGTAATTAAAACACGGACTATTATTAATTACGTATATATATATTTATTACGAGCGTAATTAAATATATTAGATCACGGTATTTACGTAACGAGAACATTTAAAACACGAACATAAATAAACACAAACGAGTAACTAAATAACGAGACACGGAAAAACATACGGGAACCCCATGTGGGGTCCCTACCCGCGGCCAAACAAGGACAAATGGGCCAAGCCCATTTGTCAAATTTACTAAAAGGGTTATTTACTTTTTACACTACACAAAAATACTTTACAGAAGATTTCAAGAAAAACCTAAAACCCTCTTCTTCCTTGTTCTTTGTGCCGCCACCCTCAAACCACCATACAAGGTGATTCTTGATCTTTGATCTTGAAGATTTGGTGATTGATCGTGTTTATTCTTCGTTCTCTTGATCCACCAATTCGGTAAAACCTTTTTACACCTTTTCTTTTGATTTAATCTTTTTATTAATTATGAACATGTAATGTTTTATAAAAACATAATAATTAATCATAGATCTAACATGTTTTGGAGTTAAATTAAATCAAAGGGTTGTTTTTAAGGGGTGTTTGTTTTGGCCGCAGGCTGCAACCGAACCCGAGGGGGTTTCGGTTTGCCAAGCCGACCACCACCAAGACCATATGGTCTTGGTTGGTGCGTGTGGGTCCCACGGCAGCAAGGGGAAACACGGGGTACCCCGAGTTGGTTCGGGGTACGGTGTCGATTCATGTCCGGTTCATGTTTTTAGCCTAGATCCGGTTCATGGTGTATGTTAGTTTTTTTATGTTTATGAACTTATGTTAAAATTAAATTAATAAAATGATGTGATTAATTTAATAAAATGACTTAGGTTATTTAATTATTAATGATCATGAAATTATTTTAACCTAAGTATTTATATTTTAAGACTTATAATTAATTAATTATTTTAAAACCATGGATATAATTAATTAATTAACATGACTTAGGTTATATTATTAATATATAATAATACATATTTTAACCTAAGTATTTAATTTATTTAATTAAAAACATGTTATACTTTAATTAAATATTATAACCTATAGTTTAATTAAATTACATGAAATAATTATTAAACTATACATTATACCATATGACTTAGAAAATAATCATGAAAAACACTTAGGCTTATATACTTAGCTTATTTAACAAGCTTATTTCTAATTATGGAAACTTTCTATTTTTAGAAACTTAATTAAATAAGGCAGCTAATCTATTTATGGAAACCAGCTATTTTTAGAAACTTATTTATTTAAGGCAGCTAATCTATTTATGGAAACTTATTTAATTAAGGCAGTAAATATATTTATGGAAACTTTCTATTTAGAAACTTATCTATTTTAAGCAGTAAATCTATTTTTGGAAACTTTCTATTTTTGAAAACTTTCTATTTTTGGAAACTTTCTATTTTTGGAAACTTTCTATTTTTAGAAACTTTCTATTTTTGGAAATTTTCTATTTTTGATAACTTTCTATTTTTGGAAACTTTCTAATTTTGGAAACTTTCTATTTTTGGAAACTTTTTTTTTTAGGAAACCTGCTATTTTTGGAAAGTTACTTATTATTACACAGTAAGTATAATAACACATGAAATACCAGAAATACTTAATCAGATTAACCAGAATATAAGATTCAACACAGTTTAAGGCTTTAAAACAGTAAAACATAGTAAGAACACATAAAATAAGCTAAGACATGACATAAAACCAGCTATGTATTTAGTAAGCAGATACTTATTCATGTACGTATTTATGTAGGACTAGTGATTCGGAAGTAGGATTCTCGCAGTTCGTCTTTCTCGTTCACTGGACATAAGGTACGGATTCCCGTCCTTTCAGTATGGACATTCTTTCCTTATTAGGATTCCCCGTATGCAGCCAACTGTTTTCCCGTAGTATAAGTTATGAGTTTGATTGCTTATGTTTAATTAAGATTACCTATAGCCATATACATGCATGACCAGTTTCACCTAGTTATGGAGGTACCATAACCATAACATTAGAGGCACTGATGTTATGACTTCACCACGACGGAGTGATTGCTCGTGGCGTCCCTTCAGCTTTTGGCCATTTATTTATATTTATCATGTGGGGCGTATGGGTGCATCCTAGTTACATGTTTTTATTCAGGATTACATGGTGAATGTGGTGTGTGCCTTGCATCCTTCACAAGGAGCTGATCCCTCCTACCCATAAACCAGTATATTAAATTAGGGGCAGCCCCTCTAATTTGCATGATGAGGTCACCCCTCCAATTATTCATGCACGGTGGATTTTCATGACCTATATTGGCTAATGGTAAAATATGACAAACAGATTTTATAAGATAAACATAAGACTTTCAAACTATAAAACCAGTTTTATTAAGACTTAACCAGGTTACTCGGGACTTAGTTTTTCTTCCGCTGTTATTATGTTATATGCTTATCCTATTCATGCTTTATTGTACATCCGTGCACTGAGCGTATTTGCTCAGCCGTTTTCCTTTTCTATGTTCCCAAAACGGCGGGTACTCAGGGACGCTCGTAGACACTAAGAGTACGTGCATATGGACTGGAAGCTGTCTAGCCTTCTTTACATTATGCATTTCCTTTCTATTGATACTTATGCTTTGGACATTGTTTAGTCCTTTCCTTTATTATACTATGTTTGTGTGTGATGAGCTTTACTTTTGGACTACCAATGTTTAATTCTAGTATTTTCCTTTTTATGGTCAAGTAATGTTTAGACATTTTACCTTGTATGCTTTGATGACACGCCATAATTACTGTGATATTTCCATTTCCAAAATGGGGTGTTACAATTATGGTATCAGAGCCAAGGCTTCGACCTGTAGGCTCTCAAATATGACCTGTGATTAGTGGGTAGTCACTACGGTCTTCCTAGAACTGACAGTTGTTTTCATGCATTCATTATTTTTAAGCATACATATACATGTCATTGTTGCAGGGTTTTTGACTAAGTAATGGTTGGTACAGGACTGGCCCTATTTAGTCGCATGTGTTTTATCGAAACTTTTAGATTTGGGACCGACCCATAGGCGTCCCCTCGCTATGTCTTTTGTTTTGGGTGAACTGACCAGAGGCGTTCACTCTCGAGCATACAAAAGTTTTCATAAAACTGCATCATGCATTCATACACAAAATTTTCTTGCATAAAAATTTTCTCGTGAAATTTTAGTATAAACTTTTTTCATGTATATATATTTATATTTTATGTTTTGAGCTGTTTAATCATATGTTTTATGTTATACTGTCAGATGGTTCTCACACGCGAACAGGAGCAGCTCAATGCTGCAATTCAGGCTGCCATGCAAGCCTTGCTTCCTCAACTGAGGAATGACATCCGGGCTGAAGTTCAAGCTGCCAACAATCAGCAGCACAATCAGCCACCTCCTCCTCCTCCTCCAGTGACATTAGCTGTATGGCTGGAGAGATTCAACAAGCTCCGTCCTCGAGCTTTTGAGAAGACAGATAGCACCAGCGATGCTGAAAGCTGGTTGGCTCACATCGAGAAGATTTTCAACGCTATGGGTTGTGACCCCGCATACAAGGCGAGGTTGGCATGCTATCGGTTCGAAGGCGATGTACTCAACTGGTGGTTAGCATTGATGCAATCTGAAGGTGGTGATGAGTGGGTTGCTGGTTTGACTTGGGCTCAGTTCAAGGACAGGGTGATGGAGCAGTTATTTCCCAAGGCTGAGCAGGTCAAGCTCAAGAGAGAGTACCATGGGATCCGACAGAGAGCTGGGGAGAATAGCAACGAGTTTATGCAGCGCTTTCTTCGCTTGGCTGGTTTCCTTGGTGCGGCAGCAGGTACTCCTGAAGAGCAGGCACATCACTTCAGATGGGCTCTTCGCACATCGTTCGCAAACAATCTGGTGTGTGCTACGTTCAACACTGTAGCACAAGTGGCCGATGCAGCACGAAAACTAGAGATGCTGCAGGAGAGGGATGAGTTCGGGGAAGCTGAAAGACCCGACAAGAGGTAAAACATTCGTATTCAAGCGGTGACCAATCCGTATACTTTCCATATGTCAATTATTCATCTCTTTAACTGTATCTTCCAGGCAGAAAACTGGGGACCGGTCTCAGCCGGCTACTCAGCAGCAGCTTCATCAGCCCAAGGGAAACGGTCAGACTAACGACCGTTCTGCTACGGATAGGCGTGGCGGTAATGACCATTACCGTAACAACGCCGGGCACTCCAACAACAGCAGGTCCTAATACTTACGGAATTCCTTATGTTTTATGTTATAACTCATATTCTGACACTTTAGCAAACTTCTACCAGGAACCATGGAAACGGTAGGGACTAGAACCAGAGAGGTTCGCAGCCTAGCCGTCCAGCTATCACTGGTATTCAATCTTACGATTATCCGCTTCGTCCTTTGTACCCAACTATCATGTCTTATGTAAAATGTTTTTATCAGGTCCTCAGCCAGCCAGAGCACCTGCTGGAGGATACACTCATCCTCTTTGCTCTACTTGCCACCATAGGCACCCAGGACCATGTCGCCGTAATACTGATGCGTGCTTCAAGTGTGGTCTTCCTGGCCATATTATGAAGGATTGCCGTAAGGGCGAGATGGAGGGTACATCGGGACATGCTGATACCAAGCCGCCTCCTACTGTCGGGCGTGTCTACACGACATCTTGAGACCAGGCCAACAAGTCTACAGGTACCATCACTGGAATCTTGTATATGTATGGTCGCGCTACATGTGTTCTTTTCGATACGGTGCTACTCACTCGGTTATTTCTACTGCTTATGCTAAGAACATGAGGATGCCTCCCTTGCCACTAGAAAATAGGCTTACTATTTCCACGCCTTTGAGGGACTCTGTATTAATCACCTATGTATACAAGAGTCTTCCCCTAGAATTTGATGATAAGGTTCGACCTGTCGACGCACTTCCGCTGGACATGAATGACTTCGACATGATTTTGGGCATGGATTGTCTATCCAAGTATCATGCTACCATAGACTGCCATTCATATCGAGTTATCTTCGGTGATGTCAATGCACCATAGTGCATTCATAATGGGTTTATACCCGGACGGTCTGTACAAGTCATATCCACCCTACAAGCGCGTGCACTACTGTCACATGGCTGTGAGGGTTATCTAGCTACGGTTCACGACATGGATGCTGAATCTCCATCGATTCAGGATCCACAAATAGTGTCGGAATTCCAAGACGTGTTTCCAGCAGAACTTTCGGGCATACCACCTGCACGAGAAGTGGAATTCAGTATCGAGCTGGTTCCAGGAGCTGAACCAATCTCCAAGGCTCCTTATCGTATGGCTCCCATAGAGCTGAAGGAGCTGAAGGATCAACTGCAAGAACTTCTTGAACGAGGTTTCATTCGACCGAGCGCATCTCCATGGGGCGCACCGGTCTTGTTTGTTAAGAAGAAGGACGACAGTATGCGTCTTTGCATAGACTATCGCGAGATCAACAAGATTACCATTCGGAATAGATATCCACTGCCACGCATTGATGATCTGTTTGACCAACTCCAAGGGGCCAAACACTTCTCCAAGATTGATCTTAGGTCAGGCTATCATCAGCTACGGGTCAAGGAGCATATCATAGCTAAGACTGCCTTTCGTACTCGTTATGGCCACTACGAGTTTGTGTTGATCCCAAACTTAGATCGATTAGCTTTGTGTATACGAGATTAGATCAAGTAATACACGTAGAGAAACCTTTGTATATGCTTTATGAATCTAAGTGTTATGCGGAATCTAACACTTAAACAAGAACACACAATGATGTAAAAAAACTTTCACTTTGATTATTAATATCAAACTTGCTTACAATGAAAGATGTTTACGAACGAAAACTTATATAAAACTTATATCAAACATTAACCTAAAGGCCTTCTTTTATAGACATAAGAAGCCTTGTACAATAATCTACGTATCAGCTATTCTAGGTAAAGATAAATATAGAAAATACATTGTCGTTTCTATCCTTACTAGAAGTATTCTAGAATATAATAAACGTGTAGAATATATCTTCCATCAGTGCTTGTCTTCAATGTGTCAACGCTTGACTTTAACTTGTCAACGCTTGAGCTGTCAGCGCTTGTTTTGTTCTTGTCAATGCTTGATTTGTTCTTGTCAGCGCTCAAGTGATCTGGCCTTAATTTATTCCCAACAATCCTCCCCTAAACTTGATATCCACTCTTATGATCAAGTTTCTGAATAAGCATTAAGGACTAGGAGGAATCTTACAAACCTTCTCATATTGATAGTGAATAAATCTGATCAAATCTTTTGCCACGTCACTTGAATAATCTATTTCCAGCTGAGTGTCCTTCATCTTCTCCAAAATAGCCTTGGATATGAAATACTGAGCATCCACAAGTAAATACTCAGCAAACTTTGTAGAGCTCAAATGGTATACACCAGCAGCTGAATATAACCTCCATTGAAGACCACTGAGGTCATCTTCAAGATCCTTCCAAATTGCAGGATCCTCATCTTTTGGTCCACACATTCTTTTGAATGTGGTCCAAAGTTTTATTCCATTAGCTGAAGTTGGTGCTTTAGCCTCATACTTGGTCTCCAGCAACCTCCAAAGGTCCACCAAGTCTTCTCTATCACAACTTGCAAACAAAGATATGAGAGTGGTAAAAGTGTGTACCTCCTTGCCAAATCTGCCAATCTTCCAGAACCCACATTCATCTTCTTCATAGCTCACAATTGGGTTCCTGGAATCTAATGGTAACACTTGCACCATATCTGAAGCTTCTAATGGGGAGAGCTTGAGGCTCTTTCTTATAACTGCTTCACTTGGATATAGTGGATCCATATCTTTTGGAAACTCAAATGAAATTCCCTTCTTCACTGGCCTGGGAACCATCATAGCTTTCTTGATTTCCATTTCTTCTGCAAGTTCCTCCTTTCTTTCATCTGAAAGAAGTCTGAGAGTGTTTGCTTCCTGCACTCTCACCCAAATGGGATAAGCCCTGTTTTCCAACTCATCAAATGTCAAAGCTTTCAACTTATGATATGTCCATCCAACTCTATGACATCTGAGCAACATAAAGTAGAGCTCCCTTCTATCCCTTTTCAACTCTGAGAGAATATTGCTTGCCTTGTGTTTCAAAATTACTTGGCAATCCTTCTGAACTCTAAGAAGAAGCTCCAAACCCCATATTTGATCTGAAATGGTCAAGTCTGGATTATCCATGCATCTTTCTTCCCAAGCATTGTACATTTGAACCACCTCTGGCATGTCAAAGTCAACCTGCAATTTCAATTCTCCCAGCTTTTCCCTAGCAAACTCATCACCATACTCAAGCCTTTCTGGTTCTATAATCATCACACTTGAGTCTGAGCTAGCTCCATCACTTTCTTCTTCTGAAGTCACAACAAATGGTGACTTTTCCTTTTCATCTTGTTCCATGATTTGTGCAGCTAATCTTCTATCAAACTCAACTTGAGCTACATCCTTTGGAACAATCTCTTCTACCATTTTACCCTTACCCTTATCTGATGGTGCAATGGTTGGTAAGGTAGATGGTAATACCTGAGTAGAAACCTCCTTGATGATAGATGATGACTGGGATACATCACCTTCATGTGCAGGTCTATCAACGCCCAAATTTGTCCTATCAGCGCCCAAAATACTTCTATCAGCGTCCAAATTTTCCTTGTCAACGCTCAAATATCTTCCCTCAGCGCCTTGTGTAACCTCTCTCAACATAGCTGTAAATGATAAATTTAAGTTGGTGGGAGAGACTAAGGACGTATCAAAACCTGTTTGTTTCTTCAAAGTTGTAATGGCCTCAGCAACATCCATTGATTGACCATCCTGGCTGCCCTTATCACTCAGATTTATTTGATCTTCCTCCCCTTTGGAAGATTCCTCCATACCCCTCCTAGCACGATCACTTTCCAAAACAACAATCCTCTCCCTCAATTGCTTGAGTTCAAGGCCTTGTGAGCTGACTACTTGTACTAAGTCTGCATTTTGCTTTTGCAAGCTAATGCAGACTACCGTCAATTCTATAAGAGTCATTGGTTCTAGTCTGCCCTCTTCTGAAATGGGGATTTGACCTCCCAAGTCAGATTCATTGGGAAAGGATGAGGACTTAATGATGGTGGGACTGCCTTGGCCAGCTTCTAAGCCAGAACCAATAGTCCCAGCCTCATCCAGGTCACCAGCCACACTTGTGGTGGTGGTTCTCTCTGCTTCATGGCTAGGACCACCAGAGGAGAACACTCCAGTAGTCCTTTGGCGTTTCATCAACCTATATTCAGGGGGTGTGGAAGAATGGGTAGATGTGGGTTGGTTAAGGGGTGTTTGGGATTGTGAAGGTTGTGTGTCAGCGTTGGAAATAGGCACATCAACGCCAACATTGAGTGTGTCAGCGTTGAAGGATTCTGAGTTAATTTGCATTTGTTCAGGTGAAGGTAAAGGTTCAGGAATTGGTTCAAGTTGTGGTTGAGTGTCAATTTGAGGTTGGGGGTCTGGTGGAGGTTGTGCTGCTGCAATAACAGCAAGCATGGCTTGGGTTAAAGGTAGGTCTCTATGGGGTGGTGAGTCCATCTTTATAAAAATAGCTTTCTTTTGCTCAGGGATCTTATAAAAATCATTGTGATCCCTTGAGCAGTAACCTTGATCATCAAAAACTATTTACAGAAAACGGGGATAAGCTAAAGTCATTTTTGTCCCCTTGTTTTTACACATCCCCTCAAAAATCATTTTAGAATAGTTATATTTTTGCCCTGTGGCAATGCACACAATAGCACTGGCAATGGATCTATTGATCTCATTGTGTGCAGTACATTTGGGACTCAAACATTGAAGGAGGACATGTATGAGGTACTTCCAGGCTGGGGAAAATTCCTGCTTATGATACTTGTTTAGAGTACCTTCATCAGGAAAAGGATATCCCAAAGCCCTAAGCCCTTGTTCTATTTCATTTATGGGAAGGGTGGATATACCATCAGCATCATCAAGATGCAAGGCTTGGCGTACCAAGGCCTCAGTAACCACCCAAGATCTCCCATGAACAATAGAAGTCAATGTGGTCACTCCATTAACTGTTGAGGAACTGACAGTGTTCCAAAACTGCTTAATGTGTGTGACTGGAATGAGTGGTGCATGAGAAAGAGCATACCTTAATGGGGATGCGTTCAAATACGCCACCATTTGTGTGTATTGGGGAAACAGAGCATCATCAGCTTCAAGATAAGCAATCATGTTGTGTTGTGATCTGAACCCCAATTCCAATTCTGTTGGTTTAAACTTTGGTACCATTGATGAAAGCTGTTAATTTTAAGTGAAGAAGATGAAGTTGATAAGAGAAAAGTGTTAGACAAGAATTATAGATACCCTGTTTAAAATAGGAGCCAAATTTATAGGAGAAAAAGAATGCATGTGACTGGCCCAAAAATAGGCAAAGATTTTCAAAAATCAATCATGAAAATATTGAAAAAGTTATAAGTTATCTCATGCATTAAATGAAAGTAACAACTCCTAAAATTACGGCTTGAAAATATGTCAAAAAGTAACAACTGGGTAGGTCCCATTGAGTGTCAACGGTCAAAAATAACCTATCAATGCCCAACGGCTATAATCTTGTCAACGTTTGCCTATAGCCATGTCAGCGTCCAATTTGGTCACAACAACGCTTGGAAAATTCTTGTCAGCGTCCAAAAAAAAATATTTTAAAAAGTGAAAAATGACCTTAACAAGTAATTTATCCTAGAGAAGATAACCAAAAGCTGATAATTATTATAGGGCGGCAAGCACTGTCCAGTTATGCACACTTGCATAAGCAAGATAGACATAACAATCCTCTAGTGTCCCTTGCTAACCAAAACTCTTAACAACCAAGTTACCTTATAAAATCCTTGTTACTCCCAGGTAAATCCCATATCAAAATCATTCCCAAGTCTCCCAACCTACCACAACCAATTCTAGGCCAAAAATGTCTTGGCAGCATGCACAGTATATCAACTTTGCATGCTACAGTGCCTCATGATTTAGTAAAACTAACTCATACTCACATGTGGACACAATCTAGAATTGTGATAAGAGTATCATATGGATACCCAAACATCCTAAAGGTTCCTAAAACCTCCCCTTAAACTATGATACAAAAAGTTTGCTAAAATCATGCATGAACATAAAAATTTATGTCAAGATAGGAATGAAACATTCCAACCGTCATCCATAAATAAAAACTTGTCCAAATGCTTCTCCATTGATCCATAAGCAACTCTGTATCCAATGGTATACTGCTAACACCATCTACACATTTAGATTGAAAACCACAAAACTAACATTGTTGCTGACAACGCCCCGATAACACATGACAGCGTTGAGGGAAGCTTTGTCAGCGTTAGACAATTATATTGCTGACAACGTTGCAAAAACACTTATCAGCGTTCAAGCAACCTTTGTCAGTGTTAGAAAAATATAGTGGAAAATCTAAATCATCAATAAGACCAATAATAATGCATCATCCTGTACATACTTTTACAAAAAGACTCCAAACACATATTATGTGAGATTTACCATTCCAATACTTGTTACCAAGTATTGAAATCTCCCAGCATCAAAAGGTTTAGTTAATAAATCTGACACATTTTCCTCAGTGTCAACCCTATCTGGTTGTATTAAACCTTTCTCAAAGCAATCTCTTATAAAATGGTGTCTAATTTCTATATGTTTAGTTTTAGAATGATGTACATGATTCTTAATGATGCATAAAGTACTATTATTGTCAACAAATATCTTAGTATGCATGAAATTATACCCATAGTCCAACAGCTGGTTCTGAATCCACAAAACTTGGCCACAACATGCAGCTGCAGCCACATACTCTGCTTCAGTTGTAGAATTAGCCACCACTGTTTGTTTCTTGCATTGCCAAGATATCAACCTGCTCCCAAGAAACTGACATCCACCAGTTGTGGATTTCCTATCAAATTTATCACCTCCATAATCACTATCTGAATATGCAATCAGCTCCAATGGTGAATCCTTTGGGTACCACAAACCAAGACTAGGATAGCATCTTAGGTACCTAAAGATCCTCTTCACAGCATAAAGGTGACATTCTTTGGGAGTCACTTGATGGCGTGCACAAGCACACACAGCAAACATGATATCAGGTCTGGAGGCAGTAAGATACATCAAGGATCCAATCATGGATCTATAATGCCTGACATCAACATCTTTCCCATCTCCAATCTTTCCCCAATGGTGTTCTCTATCCATAGGAGTAGTAGCCCTCTTTTCATGTGGAGAAAAGCCAAACTTCTTTAAGATCTCAGCAACATATTTGTCCTGGGAGATGAAGATACCATCTTCTTTCTGCTGAACTTGTAACCCAAGAAAGAAGTTCATCTCCCCCATAGCACTCATCTTGAATTTGTCTGTCATAAGCTTGGAGAAGTCCTCACTCATCTTTGGATCAGTAGACCCAAAAATGATATCATCAACATAGACCTGCACAAGCAACACATCCTTGCCTTTCTTCTTTGTAAATAGTGTCTGATCTATGGTGCCCCTCTTGAACCCATTGTCCACCAAATAGGTAGACAAAGTACCATACCATGCTCTAGGGGCTTGATGAAGGCCATACATAGCCTTTTTGACTCTATACACTTTATTTGGATGCTCTGGATCCTCAAAACCAGGAGGTTGCATTACATATACTTCCTCAACAATAGTTCCATAGAGGAAGGCACTCTTGACATCCATTTGATAGACTGTGAAGCCCATGCAGGAGGCATAGGCTAGAAAAATCCTAATAGCTTCAATCCTTGCAACTGGTGCAAAGACCTCCTCATAGTCTATCCCCTCCTCTTGTGTATAACCTTGAGCCACTAACCTTGGCTTGTTTCTGACTACAATGCCTCTTTCATCTCTTTTGTTCCTAAGAACCCATCTTGTCCCTATAGGTCTGACATATCTAGGACAATCAACCAGCTCCCAAACATCCTAAATTGCAAATTGGTGAAGCTCATCCTGCATTGCTTCCACCCAACTTGGTTCTTTGAGAGCATCAAATATTTTCTTGGGTTCTTCTTGTGACAGAAAACATGCAAACAAACATGCTTGCACAAGAGGGGTATCAACCTTCTTGTGTATATTGGCAATAAACCCACCAAGACCTTGATGAGACCTTCTAGTCTGAACTGGAGTCATAATATCACCAATGATCTGGGAAGTGGGGTGATTCTTCATTGTAGAAGTGAGAACTCCTCCTTCAAACAGTCTGGTGTCCTCAACCTCATGCTCCATGTTGCCAATATCTTCTTCATCAGAATCTCTTATATCAACATAAGGATGACCTTCTTCATAAGAATTGGAAGGTTCACCTTGTTCAAAAGTGGAAGAGAAAAGATGTGCAAAGGTGTTGTCAACGTCTGAACCTTGTTTGTCAGCGCTTGGGCTAACAACGCTTGAACTGTTGTTGTCAACGTCTGAGCCATCAACGTCTGAATTGGTCTTGTCAGCGCTAGATTTACCTTTGTCAGCGCCTGAAGGACCATGCATGTTTGTATCTGGTGGTACTTGGAAACCACCATTATCTTGTCCAGCAGCAGCAAAAGCATCTGTCCAAATGGGAATTGTGACATATTCTAATGTAGGAGATGCCTTTTCTGCTTGTGATCCAACCTTCTCATGAACCTGTGTACCTGAAACATTAACAACTTGTTCCTCCACAACATTTGAAGTTACCTTCACAATGTCTGGATTAGTGACAGGCATATAATTTAAAGTTCTAGATAAGGGTTCCAAATCAAACAACCAATTAGGACCACTTTCAGGATCACTAGGTTTATTCTCTAAGAACCTAACATGTACTCTTTCAATTATACGTTTAATCTCTTTAAGATAAACCCTATAACCCTTGCTCTGCACTGAATACCCCATGAAGTAGCCCTCATCACCTTTTGCACTAAATTTCCCTAAGGCATCACTAGTATCCAAAACTACTACATGACAACCAAAAGGTCTGAGAAAACCAATATTAGGTTTTCTACCCCAAAGTAATTCATAAGGTGTTTTGTTCTGAATTTTGTTAACTAATGCTCTATTTTGCACATAGCAAGCTGTATTAACAGCCTCAGCCCAAAAGGCTATAGGAAAGTGAGCATCAGCCAACATTGTTCTGGCTGCTTCAATTAGTGTTCTATTTTTCTACTCAGCAACCCCATTTTGTTATGGGGTTCTAGCAATGCTAAATTGCCTAGTAATTCCTTTCCTGGCACAGAAATCATCTAGCTTCTTATTCCTAAATTCTCCACCATTATCACTCCTAAGCATTTTAACCTCATTGCCAGACCTTTTCTCAATCTGAGTGATAAAATCAATAAGAACATCAGCTGTGTCACTCTTCATAGCTAGAAAGAATGTCCAAGTATATCTAGAAAAGTCATCTGTGACAACAAAGCAATATGACTTACCATTCAAACTTTCTATATTTGTTGGACCAAAGAGGTCCATGTGAAGCATATGAAGAGGTCTGGAACTAGTATGCACCTGTTTGGACTTGAATGAGACCTTGTGCTGCTTGCCCTTAAGACATGCAACACAAGAGTGGTCATTGTGGAAGGCCTTCTCAAGCAAACCATCAACTAAACCAAGCCTCACAAGTCTATTTATATTTTTAAAATTTATGTACCCTAGTCTCCTGTGCCACAAATTACTCTCATCTACTGAGGCCTTAGCATAAAAACAAGACATATTGGTATTCATTTTAATTCCCATTTAAATTCACATTATATATGTCCTTATGCCTAGGTGTTCTATACTCAATATATTTCTCATCAGAGATCTTAAAATCCTTACTTAACACCAAACACTCAGTATCAGTAAAAAGAACTTTATTTTTGTTATCACAAACTTGTGATACACTAAACAGGTTATAATCGAGTTCTTTTACCAGGAAGACGTTCTCAAAACGCAGATTATTGGTGAGAAGGGTTCCTTTGCCTGTGATAGTTCCATATCCACCTCCAAAGTATACCTTATCACCATCTTTAATAGGAGTGAAATTCGTCAGATAGTCATCCTTCCCTGTCATGTGCCTTGAGCATCCACTATCCCAATATCCATAATCATTGATCTGTCTTTGAATGCCCTGCACATAAAGAAAACAAATTAGTTTTCTTTGGGAACCCAAGTCTCAAAAGACTTGGATTCATCTGGTTGTTCAATAAGAACAGACTTAGTTCTCACAGCAACCCCATTCTCATCCTTTTTAGGATGAAATACCCAGTTAACCCCAATAGGTTTTGTAATGACCTTTGATATGTAATTAAATCTATTGCAAGTCATTGAAATCCCATTTTCATTAGGGTTTTGATCTTTCTTAGGTCTCCATGTTAAGCTTGAAGAAGCTTTAGACCCCTTACCTTGTGGCTGCAAATATTTAGGTCTGGTCACGTTTCTATCAGCGTTAGAATTTGTCCTGTCAACGCTGAAATTACCATTGTCAGCGTTGAACCTAGGGTTTGCTACAGAAACCCATTGCCTATTTGACCAGGTGTTTGTCTTTTGAAATGGTCTTTGTCCATGAGTGTTAGACCTTCTAGAAAAGAATGGGGCAGGTCTAATCACTTGTGGACTTTGCTGCACACAAGGTTTGGGTCTGACAACGTTTGACTTCCTAACAACGTTGACTTTGTTCCTGTCAGTGCTGAAATTGTTCCTGTCAGCGATGGCTTTGGGAGCGTTGACACACTTGTAAGCCAAATGTGAAAAGCTACCACAAGTGTAACAGGCTTTCTTAGACACAACCTTAGGTCTAGAAGAAAAGAAACCTGTTCCAGAATTGCTAACTTGGCTCTTGGGTGACCTATTATTCCTATACATCTCTGCATATTTAATGGTAGGTCTTCTAACAATGTTTGAGCCTAAGTCAATAGCTTTACCAGTGATTGGGTTAGTAACCTTAATGGGTGGTGACTCATTGGGACTTTCACATAGCAAGCCACCCTTGACAAATAAAGTAGGGTTAGCCTTTTTCCACTCATTCAGGTCAGTCAGTTTTTGTTGATACTCTTCAACTGGAGTGACAATTCTTGGTGGAGGAATGAATTCCTTCTCTTGGAGCTCTGGCAAACCAGTCCAAGATAAGTCCCTTTGTTGGACACCATAGAAGTCACCAGCTGGTGGTGGAACCAAAGAGTAATCATTCATCCCAATCCCAGTCATGTCCTTGGGATCCCTTTGTTTGGCAACACAGTCTCCTAGGGTTTGGGTGGCTCTATCAAATCTTTGAATTTTAAGGCCAACATTATCTTTATTTTTAATTGCCTCATCTAACTTAGCCTGTAATTCACCATTAACCCTTTCCATGATATTTCTAATATCCATACTACCCTCTAACTCATGTTTTAAGATATTGATCTTATCTTTTAAGTCAAATTCCATTTTCTTGTATTCAGAAACGGTTTTCTCAGTTTCAGTAAGAGCTAGTTGGTAATTTGACAATTTACATCTTTCAGTACTCATGTCATCTTTTAGTTTTAACACCTCTTTGTTAAGTCTTTCAGTGTTTAACCTACAACCTTTGCTACAAAAAGCATCATCATATACCTCATTATCAGATGAAGAGGAGGAGTGTGCCATGAGAGCATATTCAACATGCTCTTCTTCTTCAATATCAGCAACCAAAGCTTTATCCTCTTCAGTATTCTTAGCCAGATAGCTCCAATCCCATCCTGTACCATCAATTCCTTGAACTGCAACCATAGCTTTGGAATCCTGAGCTTTAACAACCTGACTTGAGGGTTTACCAGCATCAGATCTTCTAGGAGATCTGCATTCCCTCATGAAGTGCCCCATACGATGACAGTTGTAGCATTCAACTTTGGATTTATCAAATCCAGCTGTGTCTTTAGCATTGAAGGTCATCTTCTTTTTAAACCTTTTGTTCCACCTATTTGCTCTTATACTAGCAAGAGCCATGTTCCACTTGATGTCCATCTCTTCCAAGTGCTCATCACTTATCTGCTCAAGGTCCTCATATGTAATCACTGAACCATTGGGCAAAGAAGCAATGTAGGCACAAACAGTATCCAAATCCAAACCAGCAGGTTTAACTCTTGGGGAGTCATTCTTGAATGTGTTAGCGTCTGAATAAGAGACGTTGACAGGACTTGTTCCAGCGCTGACATATGATGATCCAGTAACTGGATGCATATAAGAGTTCTTCTGATTAAATTGACCTTCACTATGAGAAAAGAAGGCCATGTTGCTGGTGGTAGATTTGCTTCCATGCTCTAAAAGAGTTTCATCTTCCAACAGTCTTAGTTTGTTGTAGATGTCATCAAACGAGGAGCTCTTGTAAGTATTGTTGGCAAGAATAGATCTTGCCTCAATCTTCCATGCCTCACCAAGACTTTTAAGAAAGGTAGCATTGATGTCCACATCACCAACTTGTGTCCCCATGAAGGACAACTTGCTAGTAATGTCAAGCAATCTGCTTCTCACACTACTCAGTTTCTCATTGGGTTGAGCTTTGAAGACAACATAATCATGCAGAAGTTGCTTTTTCTTTTCCTCCTTAGTGTCTGCATTGCCACCATATGCAACTTCAAGAGCTTCCCAAAGATCCTTAGCAGATTCATAGACTCTATATTTATGCTGGTTTTCTTGTCCCAAAGAGACTTTTAGAATATTTAGGGCTTTCATGTCAACCCTTTTCTTTGCAATGTCATCAGCAGCCACAGCTCTACCATCTCCAGGTTTTTCTTTCTTATCAGCTTCAGAACATCCAGCAACAACTGATCTTTGAGTAATGGCATCAAGAATCTTTTGAGCCTTATTGAATGTGTTTCCATATTCAATAATCTCCCAGAGTGTGTAGTCATAGATCCCCAGATATTGTTCAAAGTTGAACTTCCATAAGTCAAAGTTGGTTGCATCAAGCATGGGAATCTTGATGTTTGGTAAGGCTGAGGAGGAGGAGGTTATTGCTTCAGACATGATGTTGTTAGGGTTTCTGAGAAAAATTAGGGTTTTGGTGATTTTAGGGTTCTGGTGTTCTTTAAGATCAAAAGTTCCTCAACAAGCTCTGATACCACTTGTTGATCCCAAACTTAGATCGATTAGCTTTGTGTATACGAGATTAGATCAAGTAATACACGTAGAGAAACCTTTGTATATGCTTTATGAATCTAAGTGTTATGCGGAATCTAACACTTAAACAAGAACACACAATGATGTAAACAAACTTTCACTTTGATTATTAATATCAAACTTGCTTACAATGAAAGATGTTTACGAACGAAAACTTATATAAAACTTATATCAAACATTAACCTAAAGGCCTTCTTTTATAGACATAAGAAGCCTTATACAATAATCTACGTATCAGCTATTCTAGGTAAAGATAAATATAGAAAATACATTGTCGTTTCTATCCTTACTAGAAGTATTCTAGAATATAATAAACGTGTAGAATATATCTTCCATCAGTGCTTGTCTTCAATGTGTCAACGTTTGACTTTAACTTGTCAACGCTTAAGCTGTCAGCGCTTGTTTTGTTCTTGTCAACGCTTGATTTGTTCTTGTCAGCGCTCAAGTGATCTGGCCTTAATTTATTCCCAACAGTTTGTAGTTATGCCATGTGGCCTGACAAATGCTCCAGCGGTGTTCATGGATTTGAGAACAGAATCTTCCATGAATTTCTGGACAAGTTCGTCATTGTCTTCATCGATGACATCCTGATTTTCTCAAAGTCCAAGGAGGAACACGAAGACCATCTTCGTACAGTACTACAGATTCTTCGCCAGAAGCAGCTGTATGCTAAATTCTCCAAGTGTGAGTTCTGGTTAGACAAGGTGGCATTCTTAGGTCACATTGTATCAGCAGAAGGAATCACTATGGATCCAGCGAAGGTTGAGGCCATTACTAAGTGGCCAAGGCTGACATCAGCGACGAAAGTCCGTAGTTTCTTAGGCTTAGCTGGCTATTACCGTAGGTTCGTGGAGAACTTTTCCCGCCTAGCACTACCATTGACCAAACTGATGCGGAAAGGGGAGAAATTCGTCTGGACTGAAGATCGAGAGAAGAGCTTTGAAGACCTGAAGCAGAAGCTAGTATCTGCACCTATTCTTACTCTACCATCTGGTACGGGTGGATTTCAAATCTACAGCGATGCATCGGGGAAGGGACTTGGCTGTGTTCTCATGCAACATGGGAAAGTGATCGCGTACGCTTCACGGCAGGTTAAGTCTTATGAAGAAAATTACCCCACGCACGATCTGGAACTTGCTGCAGTCGTGTTTGCATTAAAGATATGGAGACACTACTTATATGGAGAATCATGTGACATTTTCACGGACCACAAGAGCTTGAAGTATATCTTCACTCAGCGTGAATTGAACATGAGGCAGAGGAGATGGTTAGAGTTGTTGAAGGATTATGACATTAATCTACAGTATCATCCCGGAAAGGCAAATGTCGTAGCAAATGCTCTTAGCAAGAAGTCCGGAATGATCAACGGCATTAAAATCGAAGAGGAAGTCATCAGAGACTTGGAGCGACTAGACATCGAGATCATGGTACGTGGACAACACGGTTACTGGGCTAATCTTAGAGTAGAACCCGAGTTACTATCTAAGATCAAGGAAGCTCAGAAGGATGACAGAGAAATCTGGGCGATAGTACAGAATTTGGAGAAGCAGACAAAATTCAGAGTAGATGCAGATGGTATCGTATGGCAGGGCACTAGACTTTGTGTTCCTGATGACCAAGAACTCCGGGAAGTTTTGTTAGCTGAAGCTCATAGCTCCCCATTCTCGATACATCCTGGTTCGACTAAGATGTACCATTACATCAAACAGTACTTTTGGTGGAGTGGTATGAAACAGGATGTGGCCACTTACGTCTCCAAATGTCTTACCTGCCAGCAGGTTAAGATCGAGCATCAGCGATCTGGCGGTCTCCTTCAACCGTTAGATATTCCGGAGTGGAAGTGGGACAAAATCACCATGGATTTTGTTACCGGTCTTCCGCCTACCAAAAGGAAGCACGATGCAATTTGGGTTATCGTTGATCGACTTACCAAATCAGCTCATTTCTTACCGATCCGCAAGGAAGATCCGGTAAGTAAACTCGCAGATACGTATAGACGAGAGATCATGAGACTCCACGGTGCACCATCCAGCATCGTCTCAGACAGAGATCCTCGATTCACTTCGCGCTTTTGGAAAAGTCTGCAGAAAGCTTGGGGTACACAACTTAAGCTTAGCACGGCTTTTCATCCCCAAACGGACGGACAGTCGGAGCGAACCATTCAGACATTGGAAGATATGTTGAGGTCATGTGCGTTGGAATGGACGGGTGACTGGGACGAATACATCTGTTTGGTGGAGTTTGCATACAACAACAACTGGCACGCAAGCATCAAGTGTGCTCCATTTGAGATGTTGTATGGCAGAAAGTGTCGCGCCCCAATCTGCTAGGATCAGGTTGGCGAGCGAACACTCGAAGGACCGGAAATCATAGAGATGACAAATGAGAAGATCGTAGTAGCTAAGCAGAAGATTCAGGAGGCACAGTCACGTCAGAAGAGTTACGCCGATAAGCATCGTAGGGATATATACTTTAACATAGGAGATCACGTCTTCCTTAAGGTTTCGCCGGCACATGGTGTTAGACGCTTCGGGATTAAAGGGAAGCTCAGTCCTCGTTTCATCGGACCATTTGATATCATTGAACGAGTCGGTGAAGTATCTTACCGATTGGCGTTACCTCCGCAACTTTCGCATGTGCACAATGTGTTTCATGTGTCCTTACTCAGAGGGTACCAGTATCATCCCCTTCACATGGTTCAGTATCCACTGGAACAGATACGTGAAGATCTCACTTTTATAGAAGAACCCGAACGAGTTCTTGACAGACAAGAACGAGTCATGAGAAAGAAGACGATTCCATTCGTCAAAATTCTATGGAGGGATCATACCGAGCGGGAAGCCACTTGGGAAACGGAGGAGTCTATCCGGGCTTCTTACCCTCATTTCATATTTTGAATTCGGGTATGTTCTTTTTTTCCAGTTTACTTTATCTATAATTCAGGGACGAATTATTCTTTTTAGGGGGAAGAGTTGTAAAACCCGCATGCTTTTACCATGCATAGTACCCTTAGGATCGTACGTACTAGTTAAACTTTCCTAATATAGCATGATTACGATTACGTGTTAGGAGTTTACGTATTACGTATGTGTTAGAACACGATAAGTATTTACTATGCACGATCACGTAATAATGATTTAACAATAATTAATCACGAACATGCGATCATGAAATCATGAACGTAATTAAAACACGAACTATTATTAATTACGTATATATATTTATTACGAGCGTAATTAAATATATTAGATCACGGTATTTACGTAACGAGAACATTTAAAACACGAACATAAATAAACACAAACGAGTAACTAAATAACGAGACACAGAAAAAGGTACGGGAACCCCATGTGGGGTCCCTACCCGCGGCCAAACAAGGACAAATGGGCCAAGCCCATTTGTCAAATTTACTAAAAGGGTTATTTACTTTTTACACTACACAAAAATACTTTACAGAAGATTTCAAGAAAAACCTAAAACCCTCTTCTTCCTTGTTCTTTGTGCCGCCACCCTCAAACCACCATACAAGGTGATTCTTGATCTTTGATCTTGAAGATTTGGTGATTGATCGTGTTTATTCTTCGTTCTCTTGATCCACGAATTCAGTAAAACCTTTTTACACCTTTTCTTTTAATTTAATATTTTTATTAATTATGAACATGTAATGTTTTTATAAAAACATAATAATTAATCATAGATCTAACATGTTTTGGAGTTAAATTAAATCAAAGGGTTGTTTTTAAGGGGTGTTTGTTTTGGCCGCAGGCTGCAACAGAACCCGAGGGGGTTTCGGTTTGCCAAGCCGACCACCACCAAGACCATATGGTCTTGGTTGGTGCATGTGGGTCCCACGGCAGCAAGGGGAAACACGGGGTACCTCGAGTTGGTTTGGGGTACGGTGTCGATTCATGTCCGGTTCATGTTTTTAGCCTAGATCCGGTTCATGGTGTATGTTAGTTTTTTTATGTTTATGAACTTATGTTAAAATTAAATTAATAAAATGATGTGATTAATTTAATAACATGACTTAGGTTATTTAATTATTAATGATCATGAAATTATTTTAGCTTAAGTATTTATATTTTAAGACTTATAATTAATTAATTATTTTAAAACCATGGATATAATTAATTAATTAACATGACTTAGGTTATATTATTAATATATAATAATACATATTTTAACCTAAGTATTTAATTTATTTAATTAAAAACATGTTATACTTTAATTAAATATTACAACCTATAGTTTAATTAAATTACATGAAATAATTATTAAACTATACATTATACCATATGACTTAGAAAATAATCATGAAAAACACTTAGGATTATATACTTAGCTTATTTAACCAACTTATTTCTAATTATGGAAACTTTCTATTTTTAGAAACTTAATTAAATAAGGCAGCTAATCTATTTATGGAAACCAGCTATTTTTAGAAACTTATTTATTTAAGGCAGCTAATCTATTTATGGAAACTTATTTAATTAAGGCAGTAAATCTATTTATGGAAACTTTCTATTTTTAGAAACTTATCTATTTTAAGCAGTAAATCTATTTTTGGAAACTTTCTATTTTTGGAAACTCTCTATTTTTAGAAACTTTCTATTTTTGGAAACTTTCTATTTTTGGAAACTTTCTATTTTTGGAAACTTTCTATTTTAGGAAACCTGCTATTTTTGGAAAGTTACTTATTATTACACAGTAAGTATAATAACACATGAAATACCAGAAATACTTAATCAAATTAAATAGAATATAAGATTCAACACAGTTTAAGGCTTTAAAACAGTAAAACATAGTAAGAACACATAAAATAAGCTAAGACATGACATAAAACCAGCTATGTATTTAGTAAGCAGATACTTATTCATGTACGTATTTATGTAGCACTAGTGATTCAGAAGTAGGATTCTCGCAGTTCGTCTTTCTCGTTCACTAGACATAAGGTACGGATTCCCGTCCTTTCAGTATGGACATTCTTTCCTTATTAACTGTTTTCCCGTAGTATAAGTTATGAGTTTGATTGCTTATGTTTAATTAAGATTACCTATAGCCATATAATGCATGACCAGTTTCACCTAGTTATGGAGGTACCATAACCATAACATTAGAGGCACTGATGTTATGACTTCACCACGGCGGAGTGATTGCTCGTGGCGTCCCTTCAGCTTTTGGTCATTTATTTATATTTATCATGTGGGGCGTATGGGTGCATCCTAGTTACATGTTTTTATTCAGGATTACATGGTGAATGTGGTGTGTGCCTTGCATCCTTCACAAGGAGCTGATCCCTCCTACCCATAAACCAGTATATTAAATTAGAGGCAGCCCCTCTAATTTGCATGATGAGGTCACCCCTCCAATTATTCATGCACGGTGAATTTTCATGACCTATATTAGCTAATGGTAAAATATGACAAACAGATTTTATAAGATAAACATAAGACTTTCAAACTATAAAACCAGTTTTATTAAGACTTAACCAGGTTACTCGGGACTTAGTTTTTCTTCCGCTGTTATTATGTTATATGCTTATCCTATTCATGCTTTATTGTACATCCGTGCACTGAGCGTATTTGCTCAGCCGTTTTCCTTTTCTATGTTCCCAAAACGGCAGGTACTCAGGGACGCTCGTAGACACTAAGAGTACGTGCATATGGACTGTAAGCTGTCTAGCCTTCTTTACATTATGCAATTCCTTTCTATTGACACTTATGCTTTGGACATTGTTTAGTCCTTTCCTTTATTATACTATGTTTGTGTGTGATGAGCTTTACTTTTGGACTACCGATGTTTGATTCCGGTATTTTCCTTTTTATGGTCAAGTAATGTTTAGACATTTTACCTTGTATGCTTTGATGACACGCCATAATTACTGTGATATTTCCATTTCCAAAATGGGGTGTTACAAATTATCAGTTGAGTTATTTTGCATTTTTTTTCTTACACATTAAGGAACTAATTTTAGTCATTTACGTATTATTTAATATTAAATCTCATTAGAAAACACATACGGATCATTTTTATCAAAATATTCAAAAGTTATAAAAAACGACGGAGTGATAAAGTTATAAATATGACAAAAAATAGTTATCACTAGTGATAAAAACAATTAAATATCATTAGTGATAGAGTAATGAAATATCACTAGTGATAAACAATTAAATGTTATTGATATTTCATTACTTTATCACTGAAGATAAAAATTATTTTATCATATTTACAACTTTAGTTAATTCATTCGTTTTTTAAAACTTTTAGATATTTTGACAATAATGTTCTCTTCGTATTTTTTTTAATCTTATATGAATCTTTATTATTAAATCAAACCAAAATAAATACTACTCCCCAGTCCTATAATGATAGTTTATCGATAAAAAACACTCAGTTTAATAAATATCAAATTTTTAGTTTTCTCTCTATTACTTTTGACACAATAACAATTTTACTTTTAACGAATTAAATTACAATTTTTTTTTGTAATAATACTACCTTCAATTAAAAGTAATATGATAAACTTACTTTATATTATTTATTTATTTTTGAAAGTAGATTATTAATTTAAAACGTTTGAAAATAATATACTAGAATTATAAGACGGCAGAAGTAATAAAAATTTATCTTTCAACATATGAAAAAAACAAAAATATAGATAAACTTTTTACTATCAATTAAACATATAAAAGTATAAATTCTTAGAGCATCTTCAATGGGGTAACCTTTTAAATTTTTTTATATTTAAGGTATTAAATGTAAAATATATTTAACAAACAAATTTATGTCAAAGACTTTGTGTTTGTAAAGTTATTTTACAAACTATTTGTAAATATTTGCTAAAAGCTTTTTAAAAAGCGCTCCTTAAAATAGTGAAAAATTATTAATAGCTTTTGGAGATGCTCTTATAATGAAGTTGATTCAATTTTTGAAACAAGGAAGAAATTTAAAAACCCACTTTGTCCCATTATTCCCAAACTCCAAGAAACAAAAACCAAATATTACACTCTTCCCCCATCTTCTCTATTTCAAAATCAAAATCATAAAACCCATTTCCAAACACCCCCTTTAAAAAAAATTAACCATCTTCATTCTTCATCACACTTCTCAGCTCAGCTCTCACATCCTCACCCCCTTAAAAGAAACCCATCATTTCCCAGCTGGGCATTTCAGATCTGCAGCTCAAAGCTAAAACTGGGGTTTGTTGGGAATGATGAATAGAAGCTTTAGGGCACCTGAAAAGGTAATGCCACGTCAGCAAATGGGGTTTAATAGGAAAAGTGTGGTGAAAGAGAAACAAGAAGAAGAGCTGGGGTTGTTTTTGGAAATGAAGAAAAGAGATAATCTTCTTTTGAATAGTACTAATGATGATGATTATGATAATTTATCTATGGGTAACTTTTTTTAATTTTTAATTTTTATATATAATATATTTTTGGTATGTTTATGTAATAAGGGGGTGTTTTAATTAGCTTCTTTTTCGGGCTTATTTGAAAATGGAAAAAAGTTAGTTGACAACACGTTTAAGTATTTAAGTTTTTTTTAATTCAAACTATAACTTAGGGGGTGTTTTGATTAGCTTTGTTTTTCGGACTTATGTGCTTATTTGAAACTTGAAAAAGCTCATAAGCTTACTTTTTCGGGTTTATGAGCTTATGGTTTATGGCTTATGGAAAGTCCATAAGCTTAAGTTTATAAGCTCATAAGCCGGAAAAAAGTAGGCTTATAAGCTTTTTTTCCAGTTTCTAATAAGCGCGTAAGTCCGAAAAATAAGCTAATCTGAACACCCTCTAAGTTATAGTTTGAATTAAAATATAAAATTTTGAGTAGTAAGTTTTTTAAAGGGGGTGTTTTGATTAGCTTGTTTTCCGGGCTTATGCGCTTATTTGTAACTGGAAAAAGCTTATAAGCTTACTTTTTTTTTGGGTTTATGAGCTTATGGTTTTTGGCTTATGGAAAGTCCATAAGCTAAGCTGGATAAGCTCATAAGACGGAAAAATTAAGCTTAGAAGCTTTTCCAGTTTCAAATAAGCACATAAGTATGAAAAATAAGCTAATCCGAACACCCCCTAAGTTATAGTCTGAATTAAAATTTTGAATATTTAAATGTGTTGGTTAACTAACTAGGATTGAAAAAGATTCCATTTTTGAAATGCTAAACTTTAACTTCTAGCAAACTTGATAATATATTATAAATGATGTGGTCAAGATCAAATAAAAAGGCCAAGTTGTGCGAAGCCTGAAAATTCACGAACTCTGCTTGACCGACCTGTGTGGATAAATTTACTAGTTTAAATGAACAAGATTGTTACATGTTATTTATGTTAATGGGCAATAATTTTACAAGTTAAAACTAGTTTTGTTGAGGAACAAGTCGATTTTAACGTGTCAAAATTTTGTGAACAAAATTTAACAGCTTCTCATCACGGGTTTCATGTGTGTTCTCAGAACGGGTTCTTTTCAACTTTAGGCTTTTTAAAGGATCCGACATATATGTAACTGATGCTAGAAGGGAAATAACATAGAATGCTAAAACTGGGAAGCTAACTATATGTAAATTGATGGTCTGTTTGTGATAACGTGTATCTGAAATATTTTGGTGTTTATGCTTGATTTTGTAGGATCGATTGAAGGAAGTTCACAGATGTTCAGCATGCCTACAGCAACTCCTGCTAGAAAGACTGGCGCTGATGAATTTCTTAACTCTGAAAATGACAAGAACGATTATGATTGGTATGTTTTGTCTTGTTGACACTATGTCGTGATTATGCTTATTTAGTTTTTGGAATTATTATCCGGGGTTGCTGTCACTGATTTACATGTTATTTTTATGGTCTCTTGTGGGAATATGTAGTAAGGGGAAAGAATATGGTTTGTCACTCATATATGAGCCATTTACTTCATTTTGATATTCTTTAGTGACCATTGTTATGCTTTCAGGCTTTTGACGCCTCCTGGCACTCCTCTTTTCCCTTCACTGGAAATGGAAGCACAGAAAACTGTCATGTGTCAGACTGGAACTCCCAAACCCCGTCCTACTGCACTAAAATCTCGGGTATGAGCAATTTTTTTCTTTATATACAGGATAGCTTTATATAGTTTGTGTATCTCCGTTCATATTAGTTTGACAAGTTTTCTATTAGGCCTTTTTTTTGTGCCAATATGCAATACAGCATCTCAAAGTATTGAACCTGTGAACTAATTATATCTTTTCCTTGCTTGCTTTTGGTGCAGCTATCAAATACCCAACCAGGGGCTACTGGTAGGAATAACATGGTATCTAGACAGCCATTGTCATCTCCTGGATTAAATACTTCAAGCGCTGGACTACGTAGGCCCTCCTCCTCAGGGGGTCCAGGTTCAAGGCCTTCTTCTTCTAGTGGAAGACCTGTTTCTTCAAGTGGAAGACCTGCTGCTTCAGCTGGAAGGCCAGCTACTCCAACCGGACGGCCCACATTAGCCGCATCATCTAGACCCATGTCTGGTTCAGCTACTAGACCCATGTCGAGTTCAACAACCAGAACAAGCTCTAACACAATTTCCAGACCCACTTCAAGCACGCCTTCAAGACCGACAAGATCATCAACACCTACTTCTCGTTCTACCACGAGCTCAACCAAGCCCACACTACCAGTTAGATCTTCAACCCCTACACCAAGGTCTACTGCAAGATCATCAACCCCGACAAGTAGATCAACATCATCTTTACCTGCAACCAAACCCATATCAAGAGCACCAACCCCAACTCGTAGGCAACCCACACTAACTGCAACAAGACCATCCACCCCATTAGTCAAATTTCCTACACTAACAAAACCGGTCGCAAACCCAACAAGAAGCGCACCACCACCACGTGCTAGTTCACCCAGTGTAAGACCAAGACCGTGGAAACCTCATGAAATGCCTGGTTACTCTCTCGATGCACCGCCAAATCTGAGGACCTCGCTTTCTGATAGGCCCACTTCTGTTACAAGGGGTAGACCTGGAGCACCCAGTAGCCGATCTTCATCGGTTGAGCCTGTGACTAACGGGAGGGTAAGAAGACAATCATGTTCACCTTCAAGAGGACGGCTTCCTGTTGGCATGAGTCATAACAGTGGAAGCTCTGTGCCTGTTCCCGCACTGAACCGTGCATATGCTAAAGCCCATGACAGTACAAGCCCTGGCTTGTATGGTACAAAAATGGTTGAAAGGGTAATAAACATGCGGAAATTGGCTCCACCAAAGCAAGATGACAAACATTCACCGCACGGTAACTTATCTGCAAAATCATCTCCTGACAGCTCTGGCTTCGGCAGATCACTTTCAAAGAAATCCTTGGATATGGCTATACGACACATGGTATCTTTCTTCCTATCTCACATTAATTGGTTAACAAGTTTTCGTTTTCTTTCATTTTTTGGGAGCGATCAACTTGTGATGTAAACGGAATATGGAAATGTCGTACTAGGTGGTTTTGTCCTTGGCCCTTCATTCTTGCAAAAGAACGTCTTTTCTGCATTTCATTCTGGCTAGTTTATTCTAGAGGTGGCAATATAGTTGGGTTGGGTTGGTTTGTAACATGTATGTTTTTTGGTACGTTTCAAAATGGGTTGGTTTTGGTTCAAGCGCAAGTAATTTTTTTATTTTTTTTTGGTAAAAGGGTTACACCCCGGTAAAATAAAGCAAGTAATTTTTCTGAACGTGCTTAAGGCGTTATTTATGATTCTGAAAACATTAAATCTTAAAAAAAAACCAAAATTAGGTTGTATGCAATTATGCATTAAAAAGACTTAAGATGACTTTAAGCCCTTTCCTTTTAGCTAATTCTTTTAACTTGAGCCGTTTTAGACAAAACACAATCCAAATTGACGCATCTGTAAGTAGAAGTATTAAATTGCTACCTCTAGTATGCAACAAAAAGATGATTTAGTCTTGCGAAATTGGAAATACAAATAAGAACAATCTTGTTGACAACACGAACTTGATGGCACAAAAAAAATATGTTTTGTTAATCCGAATTTGGTTATATCGAGGCTAAATTGTATCTTTTGAACAGGATATAAGGCGGACAGTACCGGGTAACCTGAGGCCATTGATGACTAATATTCCAGCATCATCAATGTACAGCGTTAGACCTGGTCCCGCAAGAAGTCGAACAATCAGTGTTTCAGATTCACCTCTTGCAACAAGCAGCAATGCTAGCTCTGAAATGAGTGTGAATAACAATGGTCTGTGCTTGGATGGAAACATAGATGATGAAATTAACAGTGAGAGGTGCTCTATTAATATCCGCGGAAGGTGAGGCTTATGTGATGTATTCGTTAACTGTTGTATCGGAACTTACTTAATCTGAATGTTAATCTGCTTAACCTATGAGTGGTAGGACTGATATCATCTAATCTAGTTATTAGTTCCAAGCAAATATTGCTTTTTGAATGTTAGTCCAGTTAGAGTTGCAAAAAGTTTGTGTTTTTTCTTGCTTGTTGCTTGAATGGTTTTGTATGGGTGCATATAATATATAAATTGCAAAAACGTGTATGTGTATTAGAGATTTTGAGTTAAGGCGAACCTGGGCTCTTGTTAGGCTAGTCTTGATATCAGTTAAGCGTGTTTGTGTAAAATTAGTATCACACCCTTAAGTTTCAAATTAACCTCTTTGGAGAACTTGCTATTGCGATATAATAAGAAGTTTGATACCGGTATGATGAGTCCCATGGCCCATAACCTGACCTGGGTGGGATTGGGTTGCGTTGTTGTATACTAGTATGCTGAAAGAAGTTACATATATGGTCGGATTTGCTCAAATGATTGGAACGTTGATATGTTCAATCCTACTATTCAGGTATATGCAAGTCGCAAAAAAGTAGTATAAAACCTGTTATTAAGATTTTTTGCTTTACTGCTGCTACAAACATTAGGTTCAACCATCAAAGTCAATCGATGTCGAGATGATAGTGACTTTGTCCTATAAATGGCCACTCGTGTTGTTAATTGGAATGTTAGGCTTGTTTGATGGTGCCTTGTGATCTCTCGTTTGTCGATTAGAAATGATTGTTTTTGTTTTGTTTTACGGAATGTCGTTTTGGAGGCGTTTAAAAGTAGAATGAAAATGGTCCCAAACACAGCCAAAATCCAAAATGTGGGAGTGTCCCGTTTTGGATATGGACCACGGTAGTAATCTGATCATGACCACCACCTGTCGCACATATTTATTTCATTGCTTTCTTTCATCTATAGAAGACTTGCATATTTCAGTCATCCATGAAATAGAAATATGACTTACTTGCACATTTGAAATAGAAATATGAGTTGATATATTTGTGATTTCTGAATAAGTCGCAATTGATGTCGAGTGGAGGATACTAAGGCGTGATTTGTCCTTATGGTATATATATATCTTGTTCATTGGAGTCGTATGATCGTTCCCATGACAAGATGAAGCCTTGTGATATCTTGTTTGTGGATTCTAAATTACGCTATTGTTTATTGTATCGAATTTTGTTATGTAGTATACAAAAATTGAATGAAAATGGTCCCCAAAAGAACTAAAATGCAAATGTGATGCCTGGAGTGGGTTGCATGATCATCTAGGAACATTCATTGTCCACATTCATGTATTTTCATTTAATTGTAAAGCCATCTGTATCTAGCAGATGGGGAGATTGGAACCAAATTTATTTACAAAAAGTTTGCTGCACTCTGCGATTCCACCAAACCAGTCGGAATCCATTTATTTTGCATACTAGTTCCAAGCAAATTGCACCATTTATTTCCCATAGAAAAAAGTATCATATGCTGCTGCATGAACATGGATTTGAACACTGAAGATTGATGATTAATATAAGTAAAAAACACTATTAAAAGCAGTCGCCTATCTTCAGATGCTGCCTGGCTCTTTCAAAGTAACTTGTTGCTACGTCTTTGTGATGAAGCTCCCATAATAATTTTGCATACTGTGAAGGTATTTCTCCGTTGTTACTCGTTAGGATCCACTAAGATCGACCTCGAGTAGTATTCTTCTGCTCCTTGAAGATCTTGCTTCAGCTGCAAACGAATCAGAAATCAAAGGGTTATAATTTGTACTATAAAAGCGTGCAGGTTACACGTTACTGAACGGCTGAACCAGTTAAAATATGCATATGCAACAATTAAATTCAATCGCGAGTAACTGAACCTAAATTGTTAGGACTCATGACAAGATCTAAATGAGTGTCAACATGATCTGCACACATGTTATACCAATTAAATTTCGCTAAAGATGCCTGGTCTTGCTCCTATGTATCATGGTTATCACAACAACCACCACCCCCTTCATCATGACCAACATGAGAAAGATTTCGACCACCAAGCCAGCAGTAGCACTATCACCACAACTAAACCCTGCATCAACTCCTAGCCCTTTCGCAAGATACGGCAACGTCTGTGAACCACTCTTCCCTCGTGAACCTGATTCCGAGATAATCCCAAATGTTGCTTCAGTTGTATTGACAAAAAGCAAAAAACAGCCCTCATAAATAATGAAAGGGAGTCCTTCCAAAAATTCTCGACGGCTAAGGCAGAACCAAAGCCGAGGAGGGGGTTTGGAAATAGTTTTCAACCAGCAATTGACGCGCCTCGGTTATTACCTCATTAGCTGCGTCATTGCCTCAAGCGCAAAGATACTTTCAACCATACCCAACCCCTTCTTTTATACACTCCACCTACTCTTCATCTTACATCTTCTGGTCGATGTGGGATCAATTGCAACTTGCAAATGCCAACTTTCAAACAATTGACATCCTCTCAACGCTTTTCTACCCTTCACCGGTGTGGGATCAGTAACATGTAAAACTTGATTGGTTTAAACTTTGAATGCATATATGAAATGATTTCATCATATGGAATTATGGTGGTGTTTAGATTTTATTGAGTGAAGTGTTACTTTTGAGATGCAACATGGTTGAATATAAGTTCGTTTTTGATGGGTATAGCTCATCTTGTTCGTTGGACCGACGCATAGATTTGGATTTCTAGATTGAAAAGATAATTTCGTTGAATGGAATAAACCAGTGTCGATGGAGGCAGCGATGCAAGACACTTTTGATAATTTCATAAACTTGTTTTCACTGAAGAGATGTCAGTATTTTCATTTCAAACTAGATAGAAACATGCCAATAATTATGGTTTTCCCTTAGAAATATGTCACCACCAAAACTAGCTAGTGACACAATTTTCGATCTACTGCAACTCATAATCTTTTTAGGGTAAACTAGTATGGTGCCCGCGCAAAGCAGCGGCGAGTACTTAATGACGATTTTTAAAGCAAATAAATAACCTATCAAGTTCGTATTCACATTAATTTAAAATGATAAAAAAGTTAAATCAAAATAAACCCGCTATAAATAGAAGAAAACTAAAAGTTAATAAAATTTATCAAAGTGGATATTGAATTAAAGAGCACGAAATTTTAGAAAATATGGTGAATTTAAATTACAAAAGTAATAAATATATAAAAAGAAATTTCAATTTAAAATAAAAAATATTATTTTAATAGGTTGTTAAAAAAGTTTGTTACAAAAAGTTATTAATGTGAGGAAGATATCTAACAACTTGCTTTATATATTAAGTAAAAAAGTCTTAAAATTCAGCCAACTAAAAGTTTGTTACAAAAGTCCCAAATACTTTATAATATAGTAAGATAGCTGTTAGATACTTTAAGTACAAACATACATGTATCTATAGTTCTATACTCAAACAGCCTCTGGTGATGCGGCTTTTATAGCAGTAGGGATCTTGTTAATGCATGATTTATACAGAAATCCGAGATAATCTATTAGACTTTCTTCAGATGCACCTTCAACCGGATTTATTTCAAACGACCAGTCTACTAGAGTTGAATCGTCCCCGTAATCTATGAGTTTGAGTGAGTTTACTGATCCATCTAAGCCCACATTGGTAGCCTCCATTTTAAATGCATAACTATGCAATATTGGGTCAATGGAAATTAGTCGTTCCTTGATCCAAGATCGATCCCCGTCCTCTTGAGGAAACAAGAAGCCCGAGACTAATCTAACATAGCCAGGCTCACCTTCGACTCCTTTTAGGCGAGTGCAGGTTTCAACCATCGGCATCCATTCGGGTAAACGTTCAGCTTGAGATACTAAGGACCATACTTTATCTATAGGCGCGTCAACTATGCCTCCAACGGAACCTCGCCACTTGTTTAGGGACATGTTTTCCTGTAATGCCCGAATCTTTTAATGATTACTGTGTACTATTAAAATTTGTTAAGGATTCTTGGTGATTAATGTTGGACTTTTTAGGCTAAGTACTGAACATATATAATTAAGAAAATAGTTTTAATTGATAAAACTTCATAGATGTTATCAATCAACATAGAAATAAAAGTAAGTGTTTTGTCATGTTTCTTGAAATATTAGATAAGATGTCATTAGTTGTTGATAACCTCAATGGACAGTAGTGTTACAAAGTTATACGCAATGACATAGTATGTCAAATGAGCATCAAGACATATTCAAAACGAAACTATTTTTGACTATTTAACTCCAGAAACAGATTGCTAGCCACCCCAAAACAAAGATGTTCCAAATAGTTAGATATCAGTTTGGGCTATGTAAAGTTAACAAATTCGATTCAATTTTTCACATAGTAGCATTGTGACTGCCATAAGTAACAAAAATAGTTAAAAACAAACAAGCTAGACCAACAAAGTAGGCAATGTGTTGTTATGGGTCAAAGTAGACAAAAAAATGGCCAAATTACATTGACTCAAATATGGCCTGTATGCAACTGCACCCTAGAGCCTGTATGTATCTGCAAAAGACCATGACAGCTGAGTAATGGTGTTTACGTGTTTTGGAGTGTTCAGGTGTAATGATGTGCACGACCAAAACATATGCCTTGATCATACTGCACAATCGAAGTACTTCAGTATAAAAGGGTTCATACGATAAAGAAAATGGTTCGAGCCACTGATAAGGATCCCGACGATCAAGAAAAATAATGAAAAAAAATTTGGACCATTTCTCGATTTGTGCGTGTCATCCTTGCGCAGGGGCCATGCTAATCTGCAAAAGACCATGACTGCTGAGTAATGGTGTTTACGTGTTTTGGAGTGTTCAGGTGTAATGATGTGCACGACAAAAACATATGCCTTGATCATACTGCACAATCGAAGTACTTCAGTATAAAAGGGTTCATACGATAAAGAAAATGGTTCGAGCCACTGATAAGGATCCCGACGATCAAGAAAAATAATGAAAAAAAAATTTGGACCATTTCTCGATTTGTGCGTGTCATCCTTGCGCAGGGGCCATGCTAATCTTCTCTGTATCGTTCCAATTTTATCAGATGTCCCCGAAGGGACGAAAGTTATGAAATTTTCAGGGGTATATAAAGTGTTTATATGTTTATATTCTGGTCGATGTGGGACAAAATTGACTACAACGTTTTATTACATTATCAACTACATTAATTCATTACTTTTGTACTTGTTTAACATCTTTATATTTCTGCTAAAATAACTAAAGTAAGAAACCGAGGTTGAAACGCAATCTTGTGTCTGCATCATATGTTACCATACACATATTGAATACAACTTTGGAAGACTAATTTACTACGTGTCTAACAATACTTTTCGAATTCAACTACATCCTAGTTTTATGCAACTGCACTCCTCCCCAAACTATCCGTCTTTGATACAAACACCTGCCAAATATGTCATTATGGGCAAATGGATCAATTTGGGTTAGATATCTCTACGACTACGACCAACAGGGTTATGCTAAAATATTTAGCTAAAGAAGGAATTCAGGAAACACATTAAATGATCAAACAGTTTAAAGCTGTATATACAAACAAATTATAGCTTCTAAGTCGCTTTATAATAGCGTCTTAGACTATCGTTGTGATCTTTAGACGTGTTTTAATAGTTCCTCCCACTAAGAGGCATAAAAGATTGGGCTTACTTATTAAGTGGTTCAAAGCGAAAAAGATACACCCCTTCCTGGTTCAGGTAACATGAACCAATATTTTTTTTTGTTTAGGTAACCATGATTTTCGACACATTGGCCGACTAATTCACGGGGTTTGAACCCACTGCCACACATACTCAACCCAGGTAAAGCCCTCCCTTTTCAGGAGGTTGTTTGCACCTAGTAGCAAATACATGTGTGTTAAACCCATAACTGAATTAAGTGAATATATATGAGATGTAAATTGCAAGATGCTCAAGTGAAAGAGCAACTACGACAATCGGGAACTGGCCCAGTTTGTTACAGGCCAATGCTGTAAAGAGAACTGGAAAGGGATTATAACCTGTGTTTGGCCAAATACCAAGTACCTTGATGTCATTATGACAGGTGCAATCGCCCAGTATATACAGGGTCAAAGTCGGGTGACTCGCTGCCTCAACTCCTTGACCTTGTTGATCTTGAACTTGGAAAAGAGTACGAGCTCATGATCTCGACTTACTCAGGTCTTTGTTGGTACGAGGTTGGTAACATTCTTAGGGTCACAGGTTTCCACAACGCTTCCCCACAATTCTGCATTTCATCACAGCTATTTAAAGTCTGCAAAATATCTAAGCATCGATGCTGATAAAACCGAAGAAACTGAGTTGCAAAACGCTATCGAAAAATCTTCTGAGCTTTCGAAGGAGTTTAATACCGCAGTTGTGGAGTACACAAGTTACGGGGACACTAAAACAATCCCGGGTCATTATGTTATTTACTGGGAGTCATTGGTGAAAGACCCGGGTCATGGCCGAGTCACGAGGTGTTGGATCAATGTTGTTTGGCAATGGAGGAGTCATTGAATTCAGTTTACAGACAAGGTCGCGTTGCGGATAATTCCATTGGTCCATTGGAGATTCGGGTTGTGAAGAATGGTACTTTTGAGGAGGTGTGTTAGCTTTAAGACGACAAGCAAAAATCGAAAATGTATTGAAGTACTTTGATTTTGTGGTATGGTCTAGGGATATGCATTGGTCGTGCACATCATGACACTTGATCGCATGAACCCTTTTGTATTGAAGTAGCCAAATCCTTATCATTGGCTCGAACCATTTTCTTGATCGCATGGACCCTTTTGTATTGAAGTACTTTGATTTTGCGGTATGGTCTAGGCCTCTAGGGATATGTTTTTGGCTGTGCACATCATGACACTTGCTAAGGAATAAATACGTGCTGATTTTCAATGCATGTTTTTTCGTGTTTTGAACTTCAGTTGGCTCATGGCTGGACTTAAAATGGGGCGCTTTTTCAATTACAATGCTAGTTCATTTTCATAGTGTAATAAGTGATGTAATATCAATGTTGTGAAGCTATATGAAGTCTGTGATGTTATCCTAACATGAGTAATTGAAGGTCGAATACGAGTTGGTCAATCGATGATTTTAGTTGCTCTTTCACTTGAGCATCTTGCAATTAATAATATCTCATATACATTGTACTTATGGTATCAGTTAATTCATTTATGTTAAATTGCAAAGTTTTTGTAAACTAGGTACTTATGATGAGTTTAGCATGATTCACAATAATTTTGATATCTAAATTTACAAAACCAAACAATTGGATTACCAATCGGATTTGTAAAACTATGCTAACAAAATATACAAATGACAGTTCATAACAAAAAGCTGGTTTGCCCGAGAGGTTAAGGGGGAAGACTTAAGATCTTCTGCACAGAAGTGCGCATGGGTTCGAACCCCATAGCCAGCATACTTTTATTCTATTTTTTTAATATTCTCTTATGTTGGCAGTGGTATCACATACTAGTGTTGGTACTTCAACTCATTAGGAGAGCCATGAGCCATAAGTTCATAACAACTAACAGGCAACCTTTTGATTTTTTGCAACGTTTATTTTTTACTATTAGATAACGATAGCCTTTGATGTATTAATTAGTGCGTTGTAAGGAGATAATTACAAGTGGTGACTTAGATGGGTCAGGCACTCACGCTCTCAGGCTATGTGCAAATGCGAGTTGCATGGGTTGCAAACTTTTATAGGTGTGTTGAAATGCAGACAAGCAAATCAAAATGATTACAAGGCAGGTGTGTGATTATTTTTTAACTTCAATTTCTGACTTTAGTTGGCAGGAGTTAACTTGGGGCGCATTCAAAATGTTTTGTCAATTACAATGCTAGTTCATTTCCGTAGTACAAGTGATATAATCTCAATCTTGTGAAATTGTATGCTGTTACGAAGTTTGTGATGTTATCCTTATAATTCATGTCAATATATTAGATGCAGTAAGCAAAAGCCTTTGTTTGAAATGGAATAGGACGTTGTAGTCAATGTTGTCCCACATCGAGCAGAATATAAACATTTAAACACTTTATATACCTCTGAAAATTGCTTAACTCTTGTCCCTTCGGGGACATCCGATAAAATTGGAACGATACAGAGAAGATTAGCATGGCCCCTGCGCAAGGATGACACGCACAAATCGAGAAATGGTCCAAATTTTTTTCTAGTTTTATCGTCGAACCAGTGGTCGGAAGCTCAAACCGCCGGACTTCTTTCTGCCTAGTTTATTTTAGTTCATGCTTTGTCGAGAAATGGTCCAAATTTTTTTCTCAACCATTTTCTTGATTGCTAGAGCCCAGTTTTCTCGTCGAACCAGTGGTCGGAAGCTCAAACCGCCGGACTTCTTTCTGCCTAGTTTATTTTAGTTCATGCTTTGTCGAGAAATGGTCCAAATTTTTTTCTCAACCATTTTCTTGATTGCTAGAGCCCAGTTTTATCGTCGAACCAGTGGTCGGAAGCTCAAACCGCCGGACTTCTTTCTGCCTAGTTTATTTTAGTTCATGCTTTGTCGAGAAATGGTCCAAATTTTTTTCTCAACCATTTTCTTGATTGCTAGAGCCCAGTTTTCTCGTCGAACCAGTGGTCGGAAGCTCAAACCGCCGGACTTCTTTCTGCCTAGTTTATTTTAGTTCATGCTTTGTCGAGAAATGGTCCAAATTTTTTTCTCAACCATTTTCTTGATTGCTAGAGCCCAGTTTTCTCGTCGAACCAGTGGTCGGAAGCTCAAACCGCCGGACTTCTTTCTGCCTAGTTTATTTTAGTTCATGCTTTGTCGAGAAATGGTCCAAATTTTTTTCTCAACCATTTTCTTGATTGCTAGAGCCCAGTTTTCTCGTCGAACCAGTGGTCGGAAGCTCAAACCGCCGGACTTCTTTCTGCCTAGTTTATTTTAGTTCATGCTTTGTCGAGAAATGGTCCAAATTTTTTTCTCAACCATTTTCTTCATTGCTAGAGCCCAGTTTTCTCGTCGGACCAGTGGTCGGAAGCTCAAACCGCCGGACTTCTTTGTGCCTAGTTTATTTTAGTTCATGCTTTGTCGAGAAATGGTCCAAATTTTTTTCTCAACCATTTTCTTGATTGCTAGAGCCCAGTTTTCTCGTCGAACCAGTGGTCGGAAGCTCAAACCGCCGGACTTCTTTCTGCCTAGTTTATTTTAGTTCATGCTTTGTCGAGAAATGGTCCAAATTTTTTTCTCAACCATTTTCTTGATTGCTAGAGCCCAGTTTTCTCGTCGAACCAGTGGTCGGAAGCTCAAACCGCCGGACTTCTTTCTGCCTAGTTTATTTTAGTTCATGCTTTGTCGAGAAATGGTCCAAATTTTTTTCTCAACCATTTTCTTGATTGCTAGAGCCCAGTTTTATCGTCGAACCAGTGGTCGGAAGCTCAAACCGCCGGACTTCTTTCTGCCTAGTTTATTTTAGTTCATGCTTTGTCGAGAAATGGTCCAAATTTTTTTCTCAACCATTTTCTTGATTGCTAGAGCCCAGTTTTCTCGTCGAACCAGTGGTCGGAAGCTCAAACCGCCGGACTTCTTTCTGCCTAGTTTATTTTAGTTCATGCTTTGTCGAGAAATGGTCCAAATTTTTTTCTCAACCATTTTCTTGATTGCTAGAGCCCAGTTTTATCGTCGAACCAGTGGTCGGAAGCTCAAACCGCCGGACTTCTTTGTGCCTAGTTTATTTTAGTTCATGCTTTGTTTAAATGAAAATTCTATGCGATGATCATATGACAGCTAATTTGAATATCAGATGGCGTATGATATGTTTCCCTACTATAGCAATGCTTAATATGTGACAATCCTGATTTTTTGATTCTCTTGTCATCCTTAATAGTAAATCGGTTGATGCTCATGTTCAAGTTATGAACTGGATCCTGATCAGTTCATGCATTTAAATTCAAACCGGGGCTCGTCGACTAAATGTGAGGTTTGAATACACCGTTTATCATGCATAATTATTCGAGGAAAGAAAATAATGGTCATTATTTTTTAGTCAATTTATTTTGCCCATTTTACTTCGACTCTATTACACATTGCCTGCTTTGTTGTTTTTTTATAACTATTTTTGTTACTTATGGCAGTCACAATGCTATTGTATAAACACAAAGTTCCCGAATTCTAATTCAAAATATGGAAGGCGTTGGCTGCCCGTGACGCTGAGATGGTGGAGCACCTCCTAGCTCCGTATATTGATTGGTGGTTCCACGGCCCACCTGCTCATAAATATGTCAGTTATTTACTTGTAAAAGGCAAATATGTCATTGTTGCAACACGTCAAACGGGTCGAACTAATTAATCAAAAGAGTATGGTCTAGGGACATGTTTTGGTCCTGCACATGGGAGGTTGAGAGTGGGACCATGGTATTTGAGCGAAGGCTCGGACTTGCTGGTATCTAGAGTAGGGGCAATGCTTAGGTGCTCTCACAGAGCTGCGAATACTTCTCGCTTGCCCGTAAGAGAGGGGCAATGCGTTAGGCTGTCCAAATTTTTTTTCATCCTTTTTCTTGATCGCCGGACTTATTATCATTGGCCCGAGCACAAGAATGACACGCACAAATTGAGAAATTGTCCAGGTCGTCGGAATCCTCATCATTGCCCCAAGCCTGTTTCACCGTTTTTTTCATGGCACGAACCCTTTTGTATCGAAGTACATTGATTTTGTGGTATGGTCTGGGGACATGTTTTAGTCGTGCACATGGGAGGTTGAGAGTGGGACCATGGTGTTTGAGTGAAGGCTCGGACTTGCTGGTATCTAGAGTAGGGGCAATGCGTTAGGTGCTCTCACAGAGCTGCAAATACTTCTCGCTTGCCCGTAAGAGAGGGGCAATGTGTTAGGCTGCTCTCAATCATGGTAATGATTGATCAATATGGTGATCTCAAAGAGAACGAGTTAAATTACCGATTAATGCAATGTGCTGAGTATACAACCGAACTATATTTTTGGTTTTTTATCTGTATACAAACAGAACGAGTTAATGTGACGGTTAAGTGATTATTAGTTATCATACAGACTTGTCTTCTCTCAAATGTTGTTCCATGCGTGCCATGTTTTTTGACAAAGAGTTACCGAATGTGTAAGATTTGGAGGCTAAAGTTTGGGACATAAAGTTTAGTAACTGCTGTTCGCCGAATGATGAGGAATGGTATAAAATATGCAGCTAAAGTCAAAGTATGAGTTATCACAGTGGATTGAACTTGTACAACATATCTCATATTCATCTTGTTTGTTAGGAAAAATCAAACTTTGTATCTGAATGTATGTAATTCATGGATCGAAGGTTGATCACCAAACACCGCCTCAAATGAATATGATCACCAAACATATGCCTTTGCTTTTAAGTTAGCCACTGGTTCTAATAGAAACAGTCACACCTTGCAGAGGCAGTTAAGTTCTGCTTTTAATCGAAAGAAAGGTGGAAGGTAGTTGAAAGTTGATATTGTAAAGGTGAGTGTGATTTGGGATATCTCATAAGCATAAGAGTTCTGTAATCGAGTCTTGGATACAGTAAATGAGCATAGAGGAAAGTATATCATTATGTATGTACTTAAATAGTAGAAATTTGTGCTGTTGCGTAAATCGTTTGTAAATCTAACCATCTAATCAAAGTGTCAATGGTTTACAACAGATTTACACACTTCCACAGAATCTTGTTTATTACTACATCATCTAGAGCAATAGTAATAGATTGCCCCACGATATATTTCAGGATCTATTCTAGATATATGATGTTGAGGGTACCTGCATATCGTCCCCGAGATTGAAAATGAAAGCATTATGTACAGGCGTGACAAACACATCATCTTGAGCCAAAATGGTCAAAGCACCTGCTGCATCCTTATGCCGACCAGCAGCACCAAGTGCTAAATTAGGAACTAGGCAGGTCGGGTAGTGCTTGAGCCTACCAAAAGTTATTTGGTCTTTGAAAAATGGCACTAAACCGATTCCGCTGAGAGGTTCAAGCTGATACTCATAGAGATAAAAAAATTCAACTTATTATTAGATAGTTTTTGTAACTTCCGTATCATTTCTCATCACCTTTCTCTTCTCCTCAACCGGCTGATCAAAAAACTTCTTAGCGACAGATATTAACTGTTCACATCTCTCTATAGGAACCCAGTGACTGATCGCTTGGAAAAATACCCAGTTTTTGCCATGAACCTGATCCACAAGTCCTTGTATTGCTGTAGCATTATAGTCAGCTGGAGACAAGTTGTCCAAAGGAGAGAGATCGAATTGTGGAATGCCTTGGGCTTCGGTTATAACTAGTTTTGGTTTGTGTTCAAGTTCCTTGATAAAAGTTGGATCAATTTCTCCCATGACTGAAGTTTGATAGATCGAGACTAAAGTTTTACTATTTGGATTGAGATGTGTTTCCTCTTGGATTTTTGATCATTTTTTTAGTTTTCACCAATTGGTAAGTGAAAGAGACAAAATGTCGACAAAAGGAAATGAGAATCGACAGTGACACGTTGGTTCATTAGAAAAATGGATAAAAATTCAGAAAGATGAGTGAGACCAATTCCCATATGTTCCATACTTCTGCAGGTCAAACGCTCACGATTTGATAGGTAATTAGTATTTTATAAATAATCAAATGACCAAAGCAGCAGGGTGTTTATAGCCAAGAAGTTACTCAAGTTAATATTAGTTTGGATCATACGCCGTCCTCCTTATAAGACATGAATGCACACGTTGATAGCTAATTAATACTCTAATGCTAAAAGCTTATTGGTTCCAGAATCTAAATCTAAAAGATTATGATAATGACTTATTATAAATGTACTAGTTAAAGACGATTATTCTATATATTAAAAAGGATCTCAACAAGCTGTAATTTATTGGGTCATAAACAGTCAGATAGATACACATAAACAGACTTACTGCTGCAACTGTTAAACATTGAACTAGTTATTGGAGGGGTGCGCCAAGCCTAGGCAGTAGTGCAACGCCAAGGCGACACATGAAGAACCCCAGCAGCAAGCTACTGTGGTGGGTTCTTCCCCCATAAAAAATAAGATTAATATCAAGTGAACCGATGGTTCACATATCAGATATTAAACTGATAAGAACAGATACTACACTTGATCTTAGCCAAAAGGCCGAGAAAGGTATGCTTATTCATATCACAGGCCTTTGTTTTTATAGTCAATTCCCACTTGTCTGTTTAGTTCACCTAGCCGATGTGGGATATAAAGGGTCTTTTTGAAACTTAACTGTTCCTCGCACTTTTTTTCACATTTACTGTTTGTTTATCAATTGAAAGAAACCAAATTAGTATTCTTAAGACCATGTACTTGTTAATGGCTAAATAAATCGGTATTGTTTTCGGTAACCAAAACATGAAAACAAGATAAAAAAATCATTCGTATGAGAAGTTTTGGGGGAGTTTTTCCAAATTTAAATTTGTTTATGTGAGTTGCCTAATGAATAGATTGACGCTTTTGTTGAATACTTGGACATGGTTGTAAGATTATCTTCCGTGGTCAGTTGCGATGTAGGTCAATCAATGCTTGGATGGCTCTAAGATTCTTCAGCCTAATCAGAAGAAAACAAACAGGAAGTAACGAAAGACATTTTTGAAACATACACCTATACTGTTTGATGATTAAAGACACATACATATTGTTAAGAAGCTGTAATTGCAGAAAAAAATGTTATTAATATCAGTTTTGTAAGTCAATTATTTATTGAAAAATCAATTGTGTCCGATAGTCATAGCAAATTGATCACAATGTCCCACGGGCAACCAAGATGATGCACATGTTTAAAACTAAGACCTCACTAGTGAATCATACCATCGTTCCAGCTATGAGATGGCATGGGGAGACAGCTGAAGTAAATATTTATAACACGTGTTAAGGGAGAAGAGTCTTGTGACGGCCTGCAAGAAATCTATGATATCGTTCTGCTTTTCTAATATATCTAAAAGCATGCAACCGTGAACTGATTCCTCTTGTCAAGTCCAGAACTGATTCCTCTTGACAAGGGCAAACTCATGGAAGGAGGTTCCTCCATCCGCCCCTCTTGATCACATGCAGAAGAATATAGAAACTTAAAGTCACGATTTTGACTTCTTTAGAATATAAAAATACAAAGCAAAAACTTTCAATGACAAAAGATGACTCACAAACTAAATTTAACTACTTTCTCCAAAATGTCGATCATGGAATACAGTGGAGACTTGCTTTTTGGTGTATTCCACATTAATATATGGCACAATCAACACATTCATGCCAAAGTGGAGCAATATACAGGTCGAAAAGGTTAACTTATCTAGTTAAAATGCAATTGAAAAAGTGAGTATAGAATTTTGCTAAGGAATAAATACGTGCTGATTTTCAATGCATGCTTTTTCGTGTTTTGAACTTTAGTTGGCTCATGGCTGGACTTAAAATGGGGCGCTTTTTCAATTACAATGCTAGTTCATTTCCATAGTGTAAGTGATGTAATATCAATATTGTGAAGCTATATGAAGTCTGTGATGTTATCCTAACGAATCATGTCAATATATTATCTACAGTATTGTAAAGCCTTAGTTGCTCAGATTATCGACGTGGTGGGGAGCATTTGGGACTTAAGAGTAATTGAAGGCCGAATACGAGTTGGTCAATTAATATCTCATATAAGTTCAAAAAAAATTAATATCTCATATACATTGTACTTCATTTATGTTAAATTGCAAACTTTTTGTACACTAGGTACTTATGATGAGTTTCGCATGATTCACAATTTGTAAAATATGGTAATGGAAATATAAAATGGCATTTCGTAACAAAAAAGCTGGTTTGCCCGAGAGGTTAAGGTGGAAGACTTAAGATCTTCTGCACATAAGTGCGCATGGGTTCGAACCCCATAGCCAGCATTCTTATTTCTTTTATTGTATTTTTTTTACTAGTGTTGGTACTTCAACTCATTAGGAGAGCCATGAGCCATAAGTTCATAACAACTAACAGGCAACCTTTTGGTTTTTTGCAACGTTTATTTTTTACTACTCCGTATTAGATAACGACAGCCTTTGATGTATTAAGGGCATCGTAAGGAATGATAATTATAAGTTGTGGTTAGATGGGTCAGCACTCACGCTCTCGGGCTATGTGCAAATGCGAGTTGCATCGGGTAAATAGCTGTTAGATACTTTTAGGTACAAACATACATGTATCCATCCATATATACTCAAACAGCCTCCGATGATGCTTTTATAGCGGTAGGGATCTTGTTAATGCATGATTTATACAGAAATCCGAGATAATCTATTAGACTTTCTTCGGATGCACCTTCAACCGGAGTTATTTCAAACGACCAGTCTGCTAGAGTTGAATCGTCCCCGTAATCTATGAGTTTGAGTGAGTTTACTGATCCATCTAAGCCCACATTGGTAGCCTCCATTTTAAATGCATAACTATACAATATTGGGTCAATGGAAATTAGTCGTTCCTTGATCCAAGATCGATCTCCGTCCTCTTGAGGAAACAAGAAACCCGAGACTAATCTAACATAGCCAGGTTCACCCTCGACTCCTTTGAGGCGTGTGCATGTTTCAACCATAGGCATCCATTCGGGTAGACGTTTAGCTTGAGATACTAAGGACCATACTTTATCTATAGGCGCGTCAACTATGCCTCCAACGGAACCTCGCCACTTGTTTATGGACATGTTTTCCTGTAATGCCCGAATCTTTTAATGATTAGTGTGTACTATTAAAATTTGTTAAGTATTCTTGGTGATTAATGTTGGACTTTTTAGGCCTAGTACTGAACATATATAATTAAGAAAATAGTTTTAATTGATAAAACTTCATAGATGTTATCAATCAACATAGAAATAAAAGTAAGTGTTTTGTCATGTTTCTTGAAATATTAGATAAGATGTCATTAGTTGTTGATAACCTCAATGGACAGTAGTGTTACAAAGTTATACGCAATGACATAGTATGTCAAATGAGCATCAAAACATATTCAAAACGAAACTATTTTTGACTATTTAACTCTAGAAACAGATTGCGAACCACCTGTTATGATCCCACATCGGCCAAATATGGAATGGTTGATGTTTTATAATGTCCAGGTGTCCCCTCCCCAAACAAGTTAGCTTTTTGAGTGAGTTGGACTTATGAACCGATTACGAGCCTAGTATGGAATAGGTTCATATCACCAGCCCAAAACAAAGATGTTCCAAATAGCTAGATATCAGTTTCGGCTATGTAAAGTTAACAAATTCGATTCAGTTTTTCACATACTAGCTTTGTGACTGCCATAAGCAAAAAAAATTAGTTAAAAACAAACAAGCTAGAAAGTAGGCAATGTGTTATGGGTCAAAGTAGACAAAAAAATGGCCAAATTACATTGACTCAAATATGGCCTGTATGCAACTGCACCTAGAGCCTGTATCTGCAAAAGACCATGACACCTGAGTAATGCTGTTTACGCGTTTTGGATTGTGTAATGATGTGCACGACCAAAACATATGCCTTGGCCATACTGCAAAATATGAAGTACTTCAGTATAAAATGGTTCATACGATCAAGAAAATGGTTCGAGCCACTGATAATAATTCCTACGATTACGAAAATGGTTGAGAAAAAAAATTTGGACCATTTCTCGATTTGTGCGTGTCATCCTTGCGCAGGGGCCATGCTAATCTTCTCTGTATCGTTCCAATTTTATCAGATGTCCCCGAAGGGACGAAAGTTATGAAATTTTCAGGGGTATATAAAGTGTTTATATGTTTATATTCTGGTCGATGTGGGACAAAATTGACTACAACGTTTTATTACATTATCAACTACATTAGTTCATTACTTTTGTACTTGTTTAACATCTTTATATTTCTTAATTGCTAAAATAACTAAAGTAAGAAATCGAGGTTGAAATGCAATCTTGTGTCTGCATCATATGTTACCATACACATACTGAATACAACTTTGGAAGACTAATGTACTACGTATCTAACAATACGTTTCGAATTCAACTACATCCTAGTTTTATGCAACTGCACTCCTCCCCAAACTATCCGTCTTTGATACTACATCCTAGTATATAAAGCCTTAGTTGCTCAGATTATCGACTTGGTGGGAGCATTTGGGACTTAGAGTAATTGAAGGTCGAATACGAGTTGGTCAACCGATGATGTTAGGTGCTCTTTCACTTGAGCATCTTGCAATTAATATCCCATATACATTGTACTTATGGTATCAGTTAATTCATTTATGTTATATTGCAAAGTTTTTGTAAACTAGTACTTATGATGAGTTTAGCATGGTTCACAATTTTGATATCTAAATCTACTAACCCAGACAATTGGATTAGCGTGCCAACACCAATCGGATTTCTAAAATACAAAGGGCATTTCATAGCAAAAGACTGGTTTGCCGAGGAGTTAAGGGGGAATACTCAAGATCTTCTGCACATAAGTGTGCATGGGTTCAAACCCCATAGCCAGCATACTTTTTGCTTTTACTGTATTTTTTTTAATATTCTTTTATGTTGGAAGTGGTTTGGTAAAAACATAAATTTGTTACGAGACTCGTTAAAATCACAAGTAGACAAAACGATTTGGCCATGTAGGCTGGTCTATACTTGTAAATGAGTTTGGGTCAATAACTGTATATTTTTCGTGGTCCGCCATAACAGATTTGGCAGGGTTCTATAATTCGTATCAAAGATGGTTGGTTTCGGGATGAGTGCAGTTGCATCATTGCCTGCATAAAACTTGAAAGAAATAACTAGGACACACCCAGATTGGACAAAACTTGTTAGATACATCAGCTTTCAAAGCTGTATTCAATATGTGTATAGAAATGCAAATACTTAATAAACGAACCTCGAAAAGCTTGATGAAAGATTTGAGACGAGCTCTTCCAAACTTTTTAGTCGGTTAGCACATTGTATATATCAATGGAGGCTGTTTAGCTCATATTTGAACTCGATAAAAGTTAAAGTTGAATGATGAGCCCGGGTTTCCTAATAAAATTTTACATGATTGCAAGTCTGAAATATTTCAGCTAATAATTTATATGGTATATAAAGAAATATAAAGACCTGAAACAAGTACAAAAGTAATGAATTACGTAGTCGATAATGTAATTAAACGTTGTAGTCAATTTTGTCCCACATCGACCAGAATATAAATATACACACACTTTATATACCTCTGAAAATTGCATAACTCTCGTCCCTTCGGGGACATCCGATAAAATTGGAACGATACAGAGAAGATTAGCATGGCCCCTGCGCAAGGATGACACGCACAAATCGAGAAATGGTCCAAATTTTTTTCTCAACCATTTTCTTGATTGCTAGAGCCCAGTTTTCTCGTCGGACCAGTGGTCGGAAGCTCAAACCGCCGGACTTCTTTCTGCCTAGTTTATTTTAGTTCATGCTTTGTCGAGAAATGGTCCAAATTTTTTTCTCAACCATTTTCTTCATTGCTAGAGCCCAGTTTTCTCGTCGGACCAGTGGTCGGAAGCTCAAACCGCCGGACTTCTTTGTGCCTAGTTTATTTTAGTTCATGCTTTGTTTAAATGAAAATTCTATGCGATGATCATATGACAGCTAATTTGAATATCAGATGGCGTATGATATGTTTCCCTACTATAGCAATGCTTAATATGTGACAATCCTGATTTTTTGATTCTCTTGTCATCCTTAATAGTAAATCGGTTGATGCTCATGTTCAAGTTATGAACTGGATCCTGATCAGTTCATGCATTTAAATTCAAACCGGGGCTCGTCGACTAAATGTGAGGTTTGAATACACCATTTATCATGCAATTATTCGAGGAAAGAAAATAATGGTCATTATTTTTGTCAATTTATTTTGCCCATTTTACTTCGACTCTATACCACATTGCCTGCTTTGTTGTTTTTTTATAACTATTTTTGTTACTTATGGCAGTCACAATGCTATTGTATAAACACAAAGTTCCCGAATTCTAATTCAAAATATGGAAGGCGTTGGCTGCCCGTGACGCTGAGATGGTGGAGCACCTCCTAGCTCCGTATATTGATTGGTGGTTCCACGGCCCACCTGCTCATAAATATGTCAGTTATTTACTTGTAAAAGGCAAATATGTCATTGTTGCAACACGTCAAACGGGTCGAACTAATTAATCAAAAGAGTATGGTCTAGGGACATGTTTTGGTCCTGCACATGGGAGGTTGAGAGTGGGACCATGGTATTTGAGCGAAGGCTCGGACTTGCTGGTATCTAGAGTAGGGGCAATGCTTAGGTGCTCTCACAGAGCTGCGAATACTTCTCGCTTGCCCGTAAGAGAGGGGCAATGCGTTAGGCTGTCCAAATTTTTTTTCATCCTTTTTCTTGATCGCCGGACTTATTATCATTGGCCCGAGCACAAGAATGACACGCACAAATTGAGAAATTGTCCAGGTCGTCGGAATCCTCATCATTGCCCCAAGCCTGTTTCACCGTTTTTTTCATGGCACGAACCCTTTTGTATCGAAGTACATTGATTTTGTGGTATGGTCTGGGGACATGTTTTAGTCGTGCACATGGGAGGTTGAGAGTGGGACCATGGTGTTTGGGTGAAGGCTCGGACTTGCTGGTATCTAGAGTAGGGGCAATGCGTTAGGTGCTCTCACAGAGCTGCAAATACTTCTCGCTTGCCCGTAAGAGAGGGGCAATGTGTTAGGCTGCTCTCAATCATGGTAATGATTGATCAATATGGTGATCTCAAAGAGAACGAGTTAAATTACCGATTAATGCAATGTGCTGAGTATACAACCGAACTATATTTTTGGTTTTTTATCTGTATACAAACAGAACGAGTTAATGTGACGGTTAAGTGATTATTAGTTATCATACAGACTTGTCTTCTCTCAAATGTTGTTCCATGCGTGCCATGTTTTTTGACAAAGAGTTACCGAATGTGTAAGATTTGGAGGCTAAAGTTTGGGACATAAAGTTTAGTAACTGCTGTTCGCCGAATGATGAGGAATGGTATAAAATATGCAGCTAAAGTCAAAGTATGAGTTATCACAGTGGATTGAACTTGTACAACATATCTCATATTCATCTTGTTTGTTAGGAAAAATCAAACTTTGTATCTGAATGTATGTAATTCATGGATCGAAGGTTGATCACCAAACACCGCCTCAAATGAATATGATCACCAAACATATGCCTTTGCTTTTAAGTTAGCCACTGGTTCTAATAGAAACAGTCACACCTTGCAGAGGCAGTTAAGTTCTGCTTTTAATCGAAAGAAAGGTGGAAGGTAGTTGAAAGTTGATATTGTAAAGGTGAGTGTGATTTGGGATATCTCATAAGCATAAGAGTTCTGTAATCGAGTCTTGGATACAGTAAATGAGCATAGAGGAAAGTATATCATTATGTATGTACTTAAATAGTAGAAATTTGTGCTGTTGCGTAAATCGTTTGTAAATCTAACCATCTAATCAAAGTGTCAATGGTTTACAACAGATTTACACACTTCCACAGAATCTTGTTTATTACTACATCATCTAGAGCAATAGTAATAGATTGCCCCACGATATATTTCAGGATCTATTCTAGATATATGATGTTGAGGGTACCTGCATATCGTCCCCGAGATTGAAAATGAAAGCATTATGTACAGGCGTGACAAACACATCATCTTGAGCCAAAATGGTCAAAGCACCTGCTGCATCCTTATGCCGACCAGCAGCACCAAGTGCTAAATTAGGAACTAGGCAGGTCGGGTAGTGCTTGAGCCTACCAAAAGTTATTTGGTCTTTGAAAAATGGCACTAAACCGATTCCGCTGAGAGGTTCAAGCTGATACTCATAGAGATAAAAAAATTCAACTTATTATTAGATAGTTTTTGTAACTTCCGTATCATTTCTCATCACCTTTCTCTTCTCCTCAACCGGCTGATCAAAAAACTTCTTAGCGACAGATATTAACTGTTCACATCTCTCTATAGGAACCCAGTGACTGATCGCTTGGAAAAATACCCAGTTTTTGCCATGAACCTGATCCACAAGTCCTTGTATTGCTGTAGCATTATAGTCAGCTGGAGACAAGTTGTCCAAAGGAGAGAGATCGAATTGTGGAATGCCTTGGGCTTCGGTTATAACTAGTTTTGGTTTGTGTTCAAGTTCCTTGATAAAAGTTGGATCAATTTCTCCCATGACTGAAGTTTGATAGATCGAGACTAAAGTTTTACTATTTGGATTGAGATGTGTTTCCTCTTGGATTTTTGATCATTTTTTTAGTTTTCACCAATTGGTAAGTGAAAGAGACAAAATGTCGACAAAAGGAAATGAGAATCGACAGTGACACGTTGGTTCATTAGAAAAATGGATAAAAATTCAGAAAGATGAGTGAGACCAATTCCCATATGTTCCATACTTCTGCAGGTCAAACGCTCACGATTTGATAGGTAATTAGTATTTTATAAATAATCAAATGACCAAAGCAGCAGGGTGTTTATAGCCAAGAAGTTACTCAAGTTAATATTAGTTTGGATCATACGCCGTCCTCCTTATAAGACATGAATGCACACGTTGATAGCTAATTAATACTCTAATGCTAAAAGCTTATTGGTTCCAGAATCTAAATCTAAAAGATTATGATAATGACTTATTATAAATGTACTAGTTAAAGACGATTATTCTATATATTAAAAAGGATCTCAACAAGCTGTAATTTATTGGGTCATAAACAGTCAGATAGATACACATAAACAGACTTACTGCTGCAACTGTTAAACATTGAACTAGTTATTGGAGGGGTGCGCCAAGCCTAGGCAGTAGTGCAACGCCAAGGCGACACATGAAGAACCCCAGCAGGAAGCTACTGTGGTGGGTTCTTCCCCCATAAAAAATAAGATTAATATCGAGTGAACCGATGGTTCACATATCAGATATTAAACTGATAAGAACAGATACTACACTTGATCTTAGCCAAAAGGCCGAGAAAGGTATGCTTATTCATATCACAGGCCTTTGTTTTTATAGTCAATTCCCACTTGTCTGTTTAGTTCACCTAGCCGATGTGGGATATAAAGGGTCTTTTTGAAACTTAACTGTTCCTCGCACTTTTTTTCACATTTACTGTTTGTTTATCAATTGAAAGAAACCAAATTAGTATTCTTAAGACCATGTACTTGTTAATGGCTAAATAAATCGGTATTGTTTTCGGTAACCAAAACATGAAAACAAGATAAAAAAATCATTCGTATGAGAAGTTTTGGGGGAGTTTTTCCAAATTTAAATTTGTTTATGTGAGTTGCCTAATGAATAGATTGACGCTTTTGTTGAATACTTGGACATGGTTGTAAGATTATCTTCCGTGGTCAGTTGCGATGTAGGTCAATCAATGCTTGGATGGCTCTAAGATTCTTCAGCCTAATCAGAAGAAAACAGGAAGTAACGAAAGACATTTTTGAAACATACACCTATACTGTTTGATGATTAAAGACACATACATATTGTTAAGAAGCTGTAATTGCAGAAAAAAATGTTATTAATATCAGTTTTGTAAGTCAATTATTTATTGAAAAATCAATTGTGTCCGATAGTCATAGCAAATTGATCACAATGTCCCACGGGCAACCAAGATGATGCACATGTTTAAAACTAAGACCTCACTAGTGAATCATACCATCGTTCCAGCTATGAGATGGCATGGGGAGACAGCTGAAGTAAATATTTATAACACGTGTTAAGGGAGAAGAGTCTTGTGACGGCCTGCAAGAAATCTATGATATCGTTCTGCTTTTCTAATATATCTAAAAGCATGCAACCGTGAACTGATTCCTCTTGTCAAGTCCAGAACTGATTCCTCTTGACAAGGGCAAACTCATGGAAGGAGGTTCCTCCATCCGCCCCTCTTGATCACATGCAGAAGAATATAGAAACTTAAAGTCACGATTTTGACTTCTTTAGAATATAAAAATACAAAGCAAAAACTTTCAATGACAAAAGATGACTCACAAACTAAATTTAACTACTTTCTCGTCGGACCAGTGGTCGGAAGCTCAAACCGCCGGACTTCTTTGTGCCTAGTTTATTTTAGTTCATGCTTTGTTTAAATGAAAATTCTATGCGATGATCATATGACAGCTAATTTGAATATCAGATGGCGTATGATATGTTTCCCTACTATAGCAATGCTTAATATGTGACAATCCTGATTTTTTGATTCTCTTGTCATCCTTAATAGTAAATCGGTTGATGCTCATGTTCAAGTTATGAACTGGATCCTGATCAGTTCATGCATTTAAATTCAAACCGGGGCTCGTCGACTAAATGTGAGGTTTGAATACACCATTTATCATGCAATTATTCGAGGAAAGAAAATAATGGTCATTATTTTTGTCAATTTATTTTGCCCATTTTACTTCGACTCTATACCACATTGCCTGCTTTGTTGTTTTTTTATACTCATTTTTGTTACTTATGGCAGTCACAATGCTATTGTATAAACACAAAGTTCCCGAATTCTAATTCAAAATATGGAAGGCGTTGGCTGCCCGTGACGCTGAGATGGTGGAGTGAAAGTTTATGGACTTTAAAATCGATAGTCGTGTGATAGGATCGAACTCGAGATCACGGGATTGCACACATTACGTGAAGAGTTAATTTATTTATTAAATATATTTATTATATTTATTAAATCAAACTGTAGCTAACGATCGTTAAGTAATTAAAAGTTAAGTTTTAAACGATCGTTATAGAATATTAAAGAAGCTAAAAGAAGGTGTCGGAAAGTTCCAGAAACCCCCTTTTAGCACATGTATATCCGGCCTAATAAGAGTCAAAGGATAGGGATGAAAAGTTTTAGGCTTTATCTTGTTTAAACCTTGGAAGATAAGTTTCCAAGGTGTATATAAACAAACCTTAAGGCCTCATAACTTTTCACTCCATATTCTTCTTTCTTGCTCTATACCGCCGGCCATATACACCCTTTTTAGGGTTCATCTTTGATTTTCTAAAAGCTATTTTAGATCTAGTCCTAGCCCCTCTCTAGGGTTGTTGGGTAGATCTTCCATAGGCTTGGAAGGCTCGGTTCTGTTCGTGCTAGACTCACGATTAGCTCATCGTATCACGTGTGTACAAGATCGTGGTGTGATCTTATTTTAGATTATATCCTGGTGGTGTTCTTGATCTATTTTTACCGGTGATCGTTCTGCTAGGATAAAGGTATGTAACCCTAGCCTTGATTAATTATAATTGTGTTGTATAAAGATCTTGTTAATCTGCTTCCGCTGTATGCTCTTTGATCTATGTTAGGGTTTTTATAATTGTTATGATAATCATAAACCTACAGTGGCATCGAGAGCCGTTTTAACATGATTATAATTATCAAGATCTAAAGTTTTTTTTAACTAATATTGATTTGTGTTAAAATTACATGTTGTTTTTAGGTTTTATAAAAATTAGGGGTTTTGTTTTTTTATTGTTTTAAAAATGGCTTTGCCGTTTTTTTTATAAAAAAAAAAAAAAAAAAATTTTGTAAACCCTAAAAATACATGGTAATTAACTTTAGATGTATGCATGAATTAATTGTTATGTCATGTGTGGTTACGATCCGTAGTAGTTTTTTTTTTTTTAATTGTTAAGAGAATATGGAAGATCCGTAATAAACATGCATGTTTTTACGGATCATATAATTTTGATTGCTATTTGCTTTATTTGATTCAAAGTTTTAAAATTAGGGAAGACTTTTTATGTTCATAAAAACCCTAGATTTGATGTTCTTTGAATAAATTGTTATGCATGTGGCTATTTGATTTAGTTTTTTTTTGTACTACTTGTTTTCATGCGTTTTTAACATTGTATGTTGTAAACAAGGGTAATTTTTTTTTAAGAAAAAATAATATGGACTAAATCCTATCAAAATTAATGAATTGTTTTGAGATCTAAATTACATATGATTTGTGTTGATTAAAATTGCAATAGCAACTTAACGGCCTACTCAATTTTGACAAACTATAAAGTGGGTATAACGCACCGCTGGTCAAGTACCCGGTTAAGGAAGGAGGTGCTATGCTTTTACGCTGACCAAATTCCCGGCTCGCCTGTGCGTCAAAATTGGAATTACCTACGGTTGTTATTGGTATAATTCTTTAAGGTTGTTTGGTTTAACCAATACCTCAACTTGCAAATATATGATGAATTTTTAGTCTCACCAAAAAGTTTACTAAACGTTTTATTAAACTTATGCTATGGAGATGTATGCATGCTTCTCCATACATGATTTTGACACCAAAATCTATACCCTAAAATTTAAGTCATATGCCCTCTAATTGACGAACACTTGAAGTTACAATTGTCGTCATATAAGATATCGGACGATGTTGTAATGGAGAGAAAACTTCATGACTGAATAAGATTGCACATGAAGGTTTTACGTTCTTTAGATTAGTCGACTTAATTGAGTTACTCAGTGAGAACTGGAAACTTAAGGCATAAAGAAGGGATAAAACATGTTTACAATGCAAATGTTTTTGGCAATGTAAATCCCTGACATATCTAGAAATTGCAATATGATTTGGCAATTATTGTTCGACAAGTTACTGTGTTGAATACATTTGTCACTAGCAGATCAACTGATGTGATAAATCTATGTCAATATGGATTCTAGTTTTTCAAGGAAAATACTATGGTTTTATTACCGGGGTAATTTTATTTTCTTGAATTGTATTATCGAAATACTAATGTTTGAACTTATTTCTGTAGAAATGGCTCAACCCGAAAGCAATCTGACAATAAGCTCGGCGTTCAAAGCTTTCTTTGAACGGCCTGAACTTACTGGCCCAAATTTTAATGATTGGTACCGCTCACTAAGAATTGTTCTGAGAGCAGCGGGTACTATCAATATCTTGGAAACTCCTTTTCCGGAGGATCTTGCTGAAGATGCATCTGATGCGGAAAGGCTTCAACACGCTGCTAACGTTAAGAAGCACCATGAGGTGGCTGCTGTAATGTTAGGGAGAATGGCTCCATCACTTCAAAGGAAGTATGAGCTATTTCCTCCTAAGCAGATGCTTGATGAACTCAAGGCAGTGTATGAAACGCCACAAGCTGTAGAGATCTATGATCTGGTTGATGCTCTACATAGCTGCAAGCAAGCTCCTGGAAAGTCCGTAAGTGCACATTACATGGAGATGAGGGGTTATATGGAACAACTCATCGCACTAGGACAACCCTTCGATCATAATATGGCTATTAACTTGATCAATAGGTCCCTTAATAAGGACTTCGGTGATTTCGTTCGTAACTATAATATGCATTGCACGGGGAAGACAGTTAATGATTTGCATGCAATGCTCATTGACTTCGAAAAGGGTTTGAAAGATAAGGCATCCACTGCTACACCTCAAGTACTTTATGTACAAAAGGGTAGAGTGTCGAAACCAAAACCGCAAGTGAATAAGAAGCAGAAAGGCAAAGGCAAGGTTGATAAGAGCAAGCAAGTTGCGACTACATCAAAACCAAAGCAAAACTTTGCTAAGAAATCTCTGAAAGATGAGACTTGTCACTACTGCAAGATGACTGGACACTGGAAGAGGAATTGCTCTCTCTATCTCCATGAAATGGCAGAACATAAGAAGAAGGTTGAGCAAGTTGCTACAGCACCATCTTCAGGTAACTTATTTATGATAGAGTTATTTAATCTTTCATACAAATCAAACTTCTGGGTATATGATACGGGATGTGGTATTAATATTTGTAATACCCTGCAGGGATTTGAGTTGAAGAGGAGACTTACCTATGGGGAACAATTTCTGCAAGTGGGCAATGGCGCACAAGCAGCAGTTGAAGCTATAGGAATATTTAAATTAGTTTTACCTTCGGGTTTAGTACTGTCTTTAAATAATTGTCATTATGCACCTACAATTGTTAGGGGTGTTATTTCCTTTTCTAGTATGTTGGATCTTGGATTTACTCACACGATTGATAATAATAGAATTTCTGTTTTCAAAGATGGTTTATTCTATTTTGATGCAATTTCTGTGAATGGTGTTTTTGAAATTAACATGCATGATAAAAATCCCAAGAGGAAAAATAATTCTGTTTTTAGCATGAATAAGAAGAGTAAGTTAGACAAGAACTCTTCTTATCTTTGGCATTGTAGGCTTGCCCACATTGGGAAGACTCGCATACAAAAGCTTCAACGTGATGGGCTTTTGGAAAGTATCAATGATGAATCATTTGATAAATGTGAATCTTGTATCTCTGGGAAGATGACCAAGAAACCTTTTAATAGCAATATTGAAAGGGCTACTGAACTACTTGGTTTGATACATACTGATGTGTGTGGACCACTTAGACATGTGTCAAGGAAAGGTGCTAGCTACTTCTTGACGTTTACGGATGATTATAGCCGTTATGGTTATGTTTATTTACTTAAGCATAAACATGAGGTATTTGAAACATTCAAAACGTTTAAAGCCGAAGTAGAGTTACAACTGGGAAAGAAGATTAAAGCTCTTCGTTCTGACCGTGGTGGTGAATATTTAAGTCAAGAGTTTAAAGATTATTTAAGTGAGAATGGAATTGTTCAGAAACTTACTTCTCCGTATACTCCACAACAAAATGGTGTATCTGAAAGGAGAAATCGTACATTATTGGATATGGTACGATCTATGTTTAATCTTACAACTTTACCATTATCTTTTTGGGATTATGCTCTTGAATCTGCTGTTCGTATTCTAAATATGGTTCCCACAAAGAAGGTAGATAAGACACCATATGAACTATGGTATGGCAAGAAGCCATATTTGTCTTATTTGAAAGTCTGGGGTTGTGAGGCGTATGTGAAACGTGACTCTGGAGATAAACTCCAACAACGCTCAGTTAAATGTATCTTTGTAGGTTACCCTAAGGAAACTATGGGTTACTACTTTTATTATCCGGCTGAGAACAAAATAGTTGTGGCTCGGTATGGAGACTTCCTTGAAAATGATCTTGTAAATCAAGAATTCAGTGGGAGAAATTATGATCTTGAAGAAATTCAAGAAGATACATTGCCTTCTGAAAATACTAGCGATGAAATTCCTGTAGAACCAGAAAGTCTGAGTGTTCCACCGGAATTAATTCCTCCACGTAGGTCTCAAAGGGCTATACGTGCGCCGGACAAACTATGTCTATACATAGAGGATGATGAGGAGGAAGTAGGGGATCTTGGTGAACCTGCTAACTATCGATCCGCAATGTCTGATCCAGAAAAGTCAAAATGTATAGTTGCGATGAATGAGGAAATGAAATCCATGGAAATCAATGATGTTTGGAGTCTTGTAGACGCACCTAAAAATGCTAAAGTAGTGAAAAATAGGTGGATCTATAAGAAGAAAACTGACATGGATGGTGATGTACAATCCTATAAAGCACGTTTAGTGGCTAAAGGTTTTACTCAAACTTTTGGCATAGACTACGAGGAGACATTCTCTCCTGTAGCAGACTTGCGAGCTATTAGGATTCTCATAGCTATAGCAGCATACTATGACTATGAGATATGGCAAATGGATGTTAAAACTGCCTTCTTGAACGGTCGCTTAGATGAAGACATCTATATGCAACAACCGGAAGGGTATGTTGATCCTAAATATCCAAAACGCGTGTGCAAACTTTAAAGGTCTATTTATGGTTTGAAGCAAGCATCACGTCAATGGAATAAGCGATTTGATGAAGAAATCAAAAAGTTTGGATTTATTCAAAATCGTGATGAGCCATGTGTATACCGCAAAGCTAGTGGGAGTAATGTAGTGTTCCTAATTCTATATGTCGATGACATATTGATCATGGGAAGTAACATTCCAAGACTTAAGGAAGTTAAGGATTATCTTGGTAAATGTTTTTCTATGAAAGATTTGGGAGATGTTGCGTATATTCTGGGAATTAAGATCTATCGAGATAGGAGTAGACGGTTAATTGGTCTTAGCCAAGATGCTTATATTGATAAGATATTGAAGAAATATAACATGCATAACTCTAAGAAAGGTTTCTTACCAATGGAGGTTAAGCATGAGTTACGTCATGAGAAAGATGCATCATCACCTGAAGAGGTGGCTTACATGAAGAAGGTGCCTTATGCTTCGGCTGTAGGATCTATTATGTATGCTGTAAGATGCACAAGGCCTGATGTGGCATTTGCTCAGAACTTGGTCAGTAGATACCAACAGAATCCAGGAAAGTCCCACTGGACTGCTGTTAAGCATATTCTAAAGTATTTAAGAAGTACGAAAGATATGTTTTTGGTATTCGGGGGTAAACCAGACACAGAATTGAATGTAACAGGATTCTGTGATGCGTCCTGGCAATGTGATAAAGACGATACGAAGTCTCAGACGGGTTACGTGTTTGTCATCAATGGATGAGCAGTTGACTGGAAGATCAGTAAGCAGAAAACCATTGCTATGCATGCGACTCAATCTGAGTACATGGCCGCTTCAGAAGCTGCAATGGAAGCTGTTTGGATTAGGAAGTTTATTGGAGATCTTGGAGTGATGCCTTCAATTAAAGAACCTATTGATATATATTGCGACAACTCTGCGGCAATAATATTCGCCAATGACCCTGGAGTCATGAAGGGCGCCAGACACTTTAAACGTAGATATCACTACGTTCGAGAACAAGTGGAAGCTCGAGAAATAAAATTGATAAAAGTTCACACAGATGATAACGTAGCTGATCCTTTTACTAAGGCTTTGTCTAGGCCAAAGGTAGTTAAGCATGCCAAGGCAATTGGGCTGCAACTAGCTAGCGAATTCATGCAATAAATCTGTTGATTAGTATTTGGATAAAGGATGTAAGACATTATTGAATTGATGAAATAAAGTTTGGATTTCGTTAATTTTTCTGTTATTTGATTTTGTATCCTATTTTACATGTTTTAATCCATGAGCATTATGATGTTTCTAAATGTCCGTTGTCGATTAATAATATGGGAGTATTATTAAATTAAGACAATTCAAAATAGTGACAGAGTATACTTGAAAGTATATTGGTCAATTTTGGATGATATTTGATGGATCAAATATTGGACTTATCCAAACTATGTGATTTTACTTTATGGATCTTTGTCATTAAGTAAATCATAAATAGTTATCCTTAGACCTGAGATGCCAGAAAACTGCATTGAATATAGTGCATTTCTGTAAGGTAACCTAACGCTAAACGTAACTGGTAGTCATAAGGGTTATTTTCAGAAGTGTTGCGAAGTTCATGTGTTTTGCTTGTAGTCGAAATGGGATTCGTTTCCTTCAAATTATTATTTGAAGTATAAATACAACTGGGCCCCTCGGGGGAGTAGTAAGATGTTTGTGTGGCCACACCCAAATGTGTTTTGGTAATCTTGCTATATCCGTAAACGAGAAACAGAATAGTTAATGAAGGAATGGCTAAGATCCGTATCCTTATTAACAATGTATTTGAAATGAGAGGATAATAATAATGATTATATATCATTAAAAGGTTTTGTCCAGGAAGCCTTACTCGAGTTGTACTAGTGACATTGTTAGTGTAACTAGACGCTAATCAATGTGATCACGACATTCGAATTTTGTCCAAGTGGGAGCTAAAAGTTTATGGACTTTAAAATCGATAGTCGTGTGATAGGATCGAACTCGAGATCACGGGATTGCACACATTACGTGAAGAGTTAATTTATTTATTAAATATATTTATTATATTTATTAAATCAAACTGTAGCTAACAATCGTTAAGTAATTAAAAGTTAAGTTTTAAACGATCGTTATAGAATATTAAAGAAGCTAAAAGAAGGTGTCGGAAAGTTCCGGAAACCCCCTTTTAGCACATGTATATCCGGCCTAATAAGAGTCAAAGGATAGGGATGAAAAGTTTTAGGCTTTATCTTGTTTAAGGAAGATAAGTTTCCAAGGTGTATATAAACAAAACTTAAGGCCTCATAACTTTTCACTCCATATTCTTCTTTCTTGCTCTATACCGCCGGCCATATACACCCTTTTTAGGGTTCATCTTTGATTTTCTAAAAGCTATTTTAGATCTAGTCCTAGCCCCTCTCTAGGGTTGTTGGGTAGATCTTCCATAGGCTTGGAAGGCTCGGTTCTGTTCGTGCTAGACTCACGATTAGCTCATCGTATCACGTGTGTACAAGATCGTGGTGTGATCTTATTTTAGATTACATCCTGGTGGTGTTCTTGATCTATTTTTACCGGTGATCGTTCTGCTAGGATAAAGGTATGTAACCCTAGCCTTGATTAATTATAATTGTGTTGTATAAAGATCTTGTTAATCTGCTTCCGCTGTATGCTCTTTGATCTATGTTAGGGTTTTTATAATTGTTATGATAATCATAAACCTACATGGAGCACCTCCTAGCTCCGTATATTTATTGGTGGTTCCACGGCCCACCTGCTCATAAATATGTCAGTTATTTACTTGTAAAAGGCAAATATGTCATTGTTGCAACACGTCAAACGGGTCGAACTAATTAATCAAAAGAGTATGGTCTAGGGACATGTTTTGGTCCTGCACATGGGAGGTTGAGAGTGGGACCATGGTATTTGAGCGAAGGCTCGGACTTGCTGGTATCTAGAGTAGGGGCAATGCTTAGGTGCTCTCACAGAGCTGCGAATACTTCTCGCTTGCCCGTAAGAGAGGGGCAATGCGTTAGGCTGTCCAAATTTTTTTTCATCCTTTTTCTTGATCGCCGGACTTATTATCATTGGCCCGAGCACAAGAATGACACGCACAAATTGAGAAATTGTCCAGGTCGTCGGAATCCTCATCATTGCCCCAAGCCTGTTTCACCGTTTTTTTCATGGCACGAACCCTTTTGTATCGAAGTACATTGATTTTGTGGTATGGTCTGGGGACATGTTTTAGTCGTGCACATGGGAGGTTGAGAGTGGGACCATGGTGTTTGAGTGAAGGCTCGGACTTGCTGGTATCTAGAGTAGGGGCAATGCGTTAGGTGCTCTCACAGAGCTGCAAATACTTCTCGCTTGCCCGTAAGAGAGGGGCAATGTGTTAGGCTGCTCTCAATCATGGTAATGATTGATCAATATGGTGATCTCAAAGAGAACGAGTTAAATTACCGATTAATGCAATGTGCTGAGTATACAACCGAACTATATTTTTGGTTTTTTATCTGTATACAAACAGAACGAGTTAATGTGACGGTTAAGTGATTATTAGTTATCATACAGACTTGTCTTCTCTCAAATGTTGTTCCATGCGTGCCATGTTTTTTGACAAAGAGTTACCGAATGTGTAAGATTTGGAGGCTAAAGTTTGGGACATAAAGTTTAGTAACTGCTGTTCGCCGAATGATGAGGAATGGTATAAAATATGCAGCTAAAGTCAAAGTATGAGTTATCACAGTGGATTGAACTTGTACAACATATCTCATATTCATCTTGTTTGTTAGGAAAAATCAAACTTTGTATCTGAATGTATGTAATTCATGGATCGAAGGTTGATCACCAAACACCGCCTCAAATGAATATGATCACCAAACATATGCCTTTGCTTTTAAGTTAGCCACTGGTTCTAATAGAAACAGTCACACCTTGCAGAGGCAGTTAAGTTCTGCTTTTAATCGAAAGAAAGGTGGAAGGTAGTTGAAAGTTGATATTGTAAAGGTGAGTGTGATTTGGGATATCTCATAAGCATAAGAGTTCTGTAATCGAGTCTTGGATACAGTAAATGAGCATAGAGGAAAGTATATCATTATGTATGTACTTAAATAGTAGAAATTTGTGCTGTTGCGTAAATCGTTTGTAAATCTAACCATCTAATCAAAGTGTCAATGGTTTACAACAGATTTACACACTTCCACAGAATCTTGTTTATTACTACATCATCTAGAGCAATAGTAATAGATTGCCCCACGATATATTTCAGGATCTATTCTAGATATATGATGTTGAGGGTACCTGCATATCGTCCCCGAGATTGAAAATGAAAGCATTATGTACAGGCGTGACAAACACATCATCTTGAGCCAAAATGGTCAAAGCACCTGCTGCATCCTTATGCCGACCAGCAGCACCAAGTGCTAAATTAGGAACTAGGCAGGTCGGGTAGTGCTTGAGCCTACCAAAAGTTATTTGGTCTTTGAAAAATGGCACTAAACCGATTCCGCTGAGAGGTTCAAGCTGATACTCATAGAGATAAAAAAATTCAACTTATTATTAGATAGTTTTTGTAACTTCCGTATCATTTCTCATCACCTTTCTCTTCTCCTCAACCGGCTGATCAAAAAACTTCTTAGCGACAGATATTAACTGTTCACATCTCTCTATAGGAACCCAGTGACTGATCGCTTGGAAAAATACCCAGTTTTTGCCATGAACCTGATCCACAAGTCCTTGTATTGCTGTAGCATTATAGTCAGCTGGAGACAAGTTGTCCAAAGGAGAGAGATCGAATTGTGGAATGCCTTGGGCTTCGGTTATAACTAGTTTTGGTTTGTGTTCAAGTTCCTTGATAAAAGTTGGATCAATTTCTCCCATGACTGAAGTTTGATAGATCGAGACTAAAGTTTTACTATTTGGATTGAGATGTGTTTCCTCTTGGATTTTTGATCATTTTTTTAGTTTTCACCAATTGGTAAGTGAAAGAGACAAAATGTCGACAAAAGGAAATGAGAATCGACAGTGACACGTTGGTTCATTAGAAAAATGGATAAAAATTCAGAAAGATGAGTGAGACCAATTCCCATATGTTCCATACTTCTGCAGGTCAAACGCTCACGATTTGATAGGTAATTAGTATTTTATAAATAATCAAATGACCAAAGCAGCAGGGTGTTTATAGCCAAGAAGTTACTCAAGTTAATATTAGTTTGGATCATACGCCGTCCTCCTTATAAGACATGAATGCACACGTTGATAGCTAATTAATACTCTAATGCTAAAAGCTTATTGGTTCCAGAATCTAAATCTAAAAGATTATGATAATGACTTATTATAAATGTACTAGTTAAAGACGATTATTCTATATATTAAAAAGGATCTCAACAAGCTGTAATTTATTGGGTCATAAACAGTCAGATAGATACACATAAACAGACTTACTGCTGCAACTGTTAAACATTGAACTAGTTATTGGAGGGGTGCGCCAAGCCTAGGCAGTAGTGCAACGCCAAGGCGACACATGAAGAACCCCAGCAGCAAGCTACTGTGGTGGGTTCTTCCCCCATAAAAAATAAGATTAATATCAAGTGAACCGATGGTTCACATATCAGATATTAAACTGATAAGAACAGATACTACACTTGATCTTAGCCAAAAGGCCGAGAAAGGTATGCTTATTCATATCACAGGCCTTTGTTTTTATAGTCAATTCCCACTTGTCTGTTTAGTTCACCTAGCCGATGTGGGATATAAAGGGTCTTTTTGAAACTTAACTGTTCCTCGCACTTTTTTTCACATTTACTGTTTGTTTATCAATTGAAAGAAACCAAATTAGTATTCTTAAGACCATGTACTTGTTAATGGCTAAATAAATCGGTATTGTTTTCGGTAACCAAAACATGAAAACAAGATAAAAAAATCATTCGTATGAGAAGTTTTGGGGGAGTTTTTCCAAATTTAAATTTGTTTATGTGAGTTGCCTAATGAATAGATTGACGCTTTTGTTGAATACTTGGACATGGTTGTAAGATTATCTTCCGTGGTCAGTTGCGATGTAGGTCAATCAATGCTTGGATGGCTCTAAGATTCTTCAGCCTAATCAGAAGAAAACAAACAGGAAGTAACGAAAGACATTTTTGAAACATACACCTATACTGTTTGATGATTAAAGACACATACATATTGTTAAGAAGCTGTAATTGCAGAAAAAAATGTTATTAATATCAGTTTTGTAAGTCAATTATTTATTGAAAAATCAATTGTGTCCGATAGTCATAGCAAATTGATCACAATGTCCCACGGGCAACCAAGATGATGCACATGTTTAAAACTAAGACCTCACTAGTGAATCATACCATCGTTCCAGCTATGAGATGGCATGGGGAGACAGCTGAAGTAAATATTTATAACACGTGTTAAGGGAGAAGAGTCTTGTGACGGCCTGCAAGAAATCTATGATATCGTTCTGCTTTTCTAATATATCTAAAAGCATGCAACCGTGAACTGATTCCTCTTGTCAAGTCCAGAACTGATTCCTCTTGACAAGGGCAAACTCATGGAAGGAGGTTCCTCCATCCGCCCCTCTTGATCACATGCAGAAGAATATAGAAACTTAAAGTCACGATTTTGACTTCTTTAGAATATAAAAATACAAAGCAAAAACTTTCAATGACAAAAGATGACTCACAAACTAAATTTAACTACTTTCTCCAAAATGTCGATCATGGAATACAGTGGAGACTTGCTTTTTGGTGTATTCCACATTAATATATGGCACAATCAACACATTCATGCCAAAGTGGAGCAATATACAGGTCGAAAAGGTTAACTTATCTAGTTAAAATGCAATTGAAAAAGTGAGTATAGAATTTTGCTAAGGAATAAATACGTGCTGATTTTCAATGCATGCTTTTTCGTGTTTTGAACTTTAGTTGGCTCATGGCTGGACTTAAAATGGGGCGCTTTTTCAATTACAATGCTAGTTCATTTCCATAGTGTAAGTGATGTAATATCAATATTGTGAAGCTATATGAAGTCTGTGATGTTATCCTAACGAATCATGTCAATATATTATCTACAGTATTGTAAAGCCTTAGTTGCTCAGATTATCGACGTGGTGGGGAGCATTTGGGACTTAAGAGTAATTGAAGGCCGAATACGAGTTGGTCAATTAATATCTCATATAAGTTCAAAAAAAATTAATATCTCATATACATTGTACTTCATTTATGTTAAATTGCAAACTTTTTGTACACTAGGTACTTATGATGAGTTTCGCATGATTCACAATTTGTAAAATATGGTAATGGAAATATAAAATGGCATTTCGTAACAAAAAAGCTGGTTTGCCCGAGAGGTTAAGGTGGAAGACTTAAGATCTTCTGCACATAAGTGCGCATGGGTTCGAACCCCATAGCCAGCATTCTTATTTCTTTTATTGTATTTTTTTTACTAGTGTTGGTACTTCAACTCATTAGGAGAGCCATGAGCCATAAGTTCATAACAACTAACAGGCAACCTTTTGGTTTTTTGCAACGTTTATTTTTTACTACTCCGTATTAGATAACGACAGCCTTTGATGTATTAAGGGCATCGTAAGGAATGATAATTATAAGTTGTGGTTAGATGGGTCAGCACTCACGCTCTCGGGCTATGTGCAAATGCGAGTTGCATCGGGTAAATAGCTGTTAGATACTTTTAGGTACAAACATACATGTATCCATCCATATATACTCAAACAGCCTCCGATGATGCTTTTATAGCGGTAGGGATCTTGTTAATGCATGATTTATACAGAAATCCGAGATAATCTATTAGACTTTCTTCGGATGCACCTTCAACCGGAGTTATTTCAAACGACCAGTCTGCTAGAGTTGAATCGTCCCCGTAATCTATGAGTTTGAGTGAGTTTACTGATCCATCTAAGCCCACATTGGTAGCCTCCATTTTAAATGCATAACTATACAATATTGGGTCAATGGAAATTAGTCGTTCCTTGATCCAAGATCGATCTCCGTCCTCTTGAGGAAACAAGAAACCCGAGACTAATCTAACATAGCCAGGTTCACCCTCGACTCCTTTGAGGCGTGTGCATGTTTCAACCATAGGCATCCATTCGGGTAGACGTTTAGCTTGAGATACTAAGGACCATACTTTATCTATAGGCGCGTCAACTATGCCTCCAACGGAACCTCGCCACTTGTTTATGGACATGTTTTCCTGTAATGCCCGAATCTTTTAATGATTAGTGTGTACTATTAAAATTTGTTAAGTATTCTTGGTGATTAATGTTGGACTTTTTAGGCCTAGTACTGAACATATATAATTAAGAAAATAGTTTTAATTGATAAAACTTCATAGATGTTATCAATCAACATAGAAATAAAAGTAAGTGTTTTGTCATGTTTCTTGAAATATTAGATAAGATGTCATTAGTTGTTGATAACCTCAATGGACAGTAGTGTTACAAAGTTATACGCAATGACATAGTATGTCAAATGAGCATCAAAACATATTCAAAACGAAACTATTTTTGACTATTTAACTCTAGAAACAGATTGCGAACCACCTGTTATGATCCCACATCGGCCAAATATGGAATGGTTGATGTTTTATAATGTCCAGGTGTCCCCTCCCCAAACAAGTTAGCTTTTTGAGTGAGTTGGACTTATGAACCGATTACGAGCCTAGTATGGAATAGGTTCATATCACCAGCCCAAAACAAAGATGTTCCAAATAGCTAGATATCAGTTTCGGCTATGTAAAGTTAACAAATTCGATTCAGTTTTTCACATACTAGCTTTGTGACTGCCATAAGCAAAAAAAATTAGTTAAAAACAAACAAGCTAGAAAGTAGGCAATGTGTTATGGGTCAAAGTAGACAAAAAAATGGCCAAATTACATTGACTCAAATATGGCCTGTATGCAACTGCACCTAGAGCCTGTATCTGCAAAAGACCATGACACCTGAGTAATGCTGTTTACGCGTTTTGGATTGTGTAATGATGTGCACGACCAAAACATATGCCTTGGCCATACTGCAAAATATGAAGTACTTCAGTATAAAATGGTTCATACGATCAAGAAAATGGTTCGAGCCACTGATAATAATTCCTACGATTACGAAAATGGTTGAGAAAAAAAATTTGGACCATTTCTCGATTTGTGCGTGTCATCCTTGCGCAGGGGCCATGCTAATCTTCTCTGTATCGTTCCAATTTTATCAGATGTCCCCGAAGGGACGAAAGTTATGAAATTTTCAGGGGTATATAAAGTGTTTATATGTTTATATTCTGGTCGATGTGGGACAAAATTGACTACAACGTTTTATTACATTATCAACTACATTAGTTCATTACTTTTGTACTTGTTTAACATCTTTATATTTCTTAATTGCTAAAATAACTAAAGTAAGAAATCGAGGTTGAAATGCAATCTTGTGTCTGCATCATATGTTACCATACACATACTGAATACAACTTTGGAAGACTAATGTACTACGTATCTAACAATACGTTTCGAATTCAACTACATCCTAGTTTTATGCAACTGCACTCCTCCCCAAACTATCCGTCTTTGATACTACATCCTAGTATATAAAGCCTTAGTTGCTCAGATTATCGACTTGGTGGGAGCATTTGGGACTTAGAGTAATTGAAGGTCGAATACGAGTTGGTCAACCGATGATGTTAGGTGCTCTTTCACTTGAGCATCTTGCAATTAATATCCCATATACATTGTACTTATGGTATCAGTTAATTCATTTATGTTATATTGCAAAGTTTTTGTAAACTAGTACTTATGATGAGTTTAGCATGGTTCACAATTTTGATATCTAAATCTACTAACCCAGACAATTGGATTAGCGTGCCGACACCAATCGGATTTCTAAAATACAAAGGGCATTTCATAGCAAAAGACTGGTTTGCCGAGGAGTTAAGGGGGAATACTCAAGATCTTCTGCACATAAGTGTGCATGGGTTCAAACCCCATAGCCAGCATACTTTTTGCTTTTACTGTATTTTTTTTAATATTCTTTTATGTTGGAAGTGGTTTGGTAAAAACATAAATTTGTTACGAGACTCGTTAAAATCACAAGTAGACAAAACGATTTGGCCATGTAGGCTGGTCTATACTTGTAAATGAGTTTGGGTCAATAACTGTATATTTTTCGTGGTCCGCCATAACAGATTTGGCAGGGTTCTATAATTCGTATCAAAGATGGTTGGTTTCGGGATGAGTGCAGTTGCATCATTGCCTGCATAAAACTTGAAAGAAATAACTAGGACACACCCAGATTGGACAAAACTTGTTAGATACATCAGCTTTCAAAGCTGTATTCAATATGTGTATAGAAATGCAAATACTTAATAAACGAACCTCGAAAAGCTTGATGAAAGATTTGAGACGAGCTCTTCCAAACTTTTTAGTCGGTTAGCACATTGTATATATCAATGGAGGCTGTTTAGCTCATATTTGAACTCGATAAAAGTTAAAGTTGAATGATGAGCCCGGGTTTCCTAATAAAATTTTACATGATTGCAAGTCTGAAATATTTCAGCTAATAATTTATATGGTATATAAAGAAATATAAAGACCTGAAACAAGTACAAAAGTAATGAATTACGTAGTCGATAATGTAATTAAACGTTGTAGTCAATTTTGTCCCACATCGACCAGAATATAAATATACACACACTTTATATACCTCTGAAAATTGCATAACTCTCGTCCCTTCGGGGACATCCGATAAAATTGGAACGATACAGAGAAGATTAGCATGGCCCCTGCGCAAGGATGACACGCACAAATCGAGAAATGGTCCAAATTTTTTTCTCAACCATTTTCTTGATTGCTAGAGCCCAGTTTTCTCGTCGGACCAGTGGTCGGAAGCTCAAACCGCCGGACTTCTTTCTGCCTAGTTTATTTTAGTTCATGCTTTGTCGAGAAATGGTCCAAATTTTTTTCTCAACCATTTTCTTCATTGCTAGAGCCCAGTTTTCTCGTCGGACCAGTGGTCGGAAGCTCAAACCGCCGGACTTCTTTGTGCCTAGTTTATTTTAGTTCATGCTTTGTTTAAATGAAAATTCTATGCGATGATCATATGACAGCTAATTTGAATATCAGATGGCGTATGATATGTTTCCCTACTATAGCAATGCTTAATATGTGACAATCCTGATTTTTTGATTCTCTTGTCATCCTTAATAGTAAATCGGTTGATGCTCATGTTCAAGTTATGAACTGGATCCTGATCAGTTCATGCATTTAAATTCAAACCGGGGCTCGTCGACTAAATGTGAGGTTTGAATACACCGTTTATCATGCATAATTATTCGAGGAAAGAAAATAATGGTCATTATTTTTTAGTCAATTTATTTTGCCCATTTTACTTCGACTCTATTACACATTGCCTGCTTTGTTGTTTTTTTATAACTATTTTTGTTACTTATGGCAGTCACAATGCTATTGTATAAACACAAAGTTCCCGAATTCTAATTCAAAATATGGAAGGCGTTGGCTGCCCGTGACGCTGAGATGGTGGAGCACCTCCTAGCTCCGTATATTGATTGGTGGTTCCACGGCCCACCTGCTCATAAATATGTCAGTTATTTACTTGTAAAAGGCAAATATGTCATTGTTGCAACACGTCAAACGGGTCGAACTAATTAATCAAAAGAGTATGGTCTAGGGACATGTTTTGGTCCTGCACATGGGAGGTTGAGAGTGGGACCATGGTATTTGAGCGAAGGCTCGGACTTGCTGGTATCTAGAGTAGGGGCAATGCTTAGGTGCTCTCACAGAGCTGCGAATACTTCTCGCTTGCCCGTAAGAGAGGGGCAATGCGTTAGGCTGTCCAAATTTTTTTTCATCCTTTTTCTTGATCGCCGGACTTATTATCATTGGCCCGAGCACAAGAATGACACGCACAAATTGAGAAATTGTCCAGGTCGTCGGAATCCTCATCATTGCCCCAAGCCTGTTTCACCGTTTTTTTCATGGCACGAACCCTTTTGTATCGAAGTACATTGATTTTGTGGTATGGTCTGGGGACATGTTTTAGTCGTGCACATGGGAGGTTGAGAGTGGGACCATGGTGTTTGGGTGAAGGCTCGGACTTGCTGGTATCTAGAGTAGGGGCAATGCGTTAGGTGCTCTCACAGAGCTGCAAATACTTCTCGCTTGCCCGTAAGAGAGGGGCAATGTGTTAGGCTGCTCTCAATCATGGTAATGATTGATCAATATGGTGATCTCAAAGAGAACGAGTTAAATTACCGATTAATGCAATGTGCTGAGTATACAACCGAACTATATTTTTGGTTTTTTATCTGTATACAAACAGAACGAGTTAATGTGACGGTTAAGTGATTATTAGTTATCATACAGACTTGTCTTCTCTCAAATGTTGTTCCATGCGTGCCATGTTTTTTGACAAAGAGTTACCGAATGTGTAAGATTTGGAGGCTAAAGTTTGGGACATAAAGTTTAGTAACTGCTGTTCGCCGAATGATGAGGAATGGTATAAAATATGCAGCTAAAGTCAAAGTATGAGTTATCACAGTGGATTGAACTTGTACAACATATCTCATATTCATCTTGTTTGTTAGGAAAAATCAAACTTTGTATCTGAATGTATGTAATTCATGGATCGAAGGTTGATCACCAAACACCGCCTCAAATGAATATGATCACCAAACATATGCCTTTGCTTTTAAGTTAGCCACTGGTTCTAATAGAAACAGTCACACCTTGCAGAGGCAGTTAAGTTCTGCTTTTAATCGAAAGAAAGGTGGAAGGTAGTTGAAAGTTGATATTGTAAAGGTGAGTGTGATTTGGGATATCTCATAAGCATAAGAGTTCTGTAATCGAGTCTTGGATACAGTAAATGAGCATAGAGGAAAGTATATCATTATGTATGTACTTAAATAGTAGAAATTTGTGCTGTTGCGTAAATCGTTTGTAAATCTAACCATCTAATCAAAGTGTCAATGGTTTACAACAGATTTACACACTTCCACAGAATCTTGTTTATTACTACATCATCTAGAGCAATAGTAATAGATTGCCCCACGATATATTTCAGGATCTATTCTAGATATATGATGTTGAGGGTACCTGCATATCGTCCCCGAGATTGAAAATGAAAGCATTATGTACAGGCGTGACAAACACATCATCTTGAGCCAAAATGGTCAAAGCACCTGCTGCATCCTTATGCCGACCAGCAGCACCAAGTGCTAAATTAGGAACTAGGCAGGTCGGGTAGTGCTTGAGCCTACCAAAAGTTATTTGGTCTTTGAAAAATGGCACTAAACCGATTCCGCTGAGAGGTTCAAGCTGATACTCATAGAGATAAAAAAATTCAACTTATTATTAGATAGTTTTTGTAACTTCCGTATCATTTCTCATCACCTTTCTCTTCTCCTCAACCGGCTGATCAAAAAACTTCTTAGCGACAGATATTAACTGTTCACATCTCTCTATAGGAACCCAGTGACTGATCGCTTGGAAAAATACCCAGTTTTTGCCATGAACCTGATCCACAAGTCCTTGTATTGCTGTAGCATTATAGTCAGCTGGAGACAAGTTGTCCAAAGGAGAGAGATCGAATTGTGGAATGCCTTGGGCTTCGGTTATAACTAGTTTTGGTTTGTGTTCAAGTTCCTTGATAAAAGTTGGATCAATTTCTCCCATGACTGAAGTTTGATAGATCGAGACTAAAGTTTTACTATTTGGATTGAGATGTGTTTCCTCTTGGATTTTTGATCATTTTTTTAGTTTTCACCAATTGGTAAGTGAAAGAGACAAAATGTCGACAAAAGGAAATGAGAATCGACAGTGACACGTTGGTTCATTAGAAAAATGGATAAAAATTCAGAAAGATGAGTGAGACCAATTCCCATATGTTCCATACTTCTGCAGGTCAAACGCTCACGATTTGATAGGTAATTAGTATTTTATAAATAATCAAATGACCAAAGCAGCAGGGTGTTTATAGCCAAGAAGTTACTCAAGTTAATATTAGTTTGGATCATACGCCGTCCTCCTTATAAGACATGAATGCACACGTTGATAGCTAATTAATACCCTAATGCTAAAAGCTTATTGGTTCCAGAATCTAAATCTAAAAGATTATGATAATGACTTATTATAAATGTACTAGTTAAAGACGATTATTCTATATATTAAAAAGGATCTCAACAAGCTGTAATTTATTGGGTCATAAACAGTCAGATAGATACACATAAACAGACTTACTGCTGCAACTGTTAAACATTGAACTAGTTATTGGAGGGGTGCGCCAAGCCTAGGCAGTAGTGCAACGCCAAGGCGACACATGAAGAACCCCAGCAGGAAGCTACTGTGGTGGGTTCTTCCCCCATAAAAAATAAGATTAATATCGAGTGAACCGATGGTTCACATATCAGATATTAAACTGATAAGAACAGATACTACACTTGATCTTAGCCAAAAGGCCGAGAAAGGTATGCTTATTCATATCACAGGCCTTTGTTTTTATAGTCAATTCCCACTTGTCTGTTTAGTTCACCTAGCCGATGTGGGATATAAAGGGTCTTTTTGAAACTTAACTGTTCCTCGCACTTTTTTTCACATTTACTGTTTGTTTATCAATTGAAAGAAACCAAATTAGTATTCTTAAGACCATGTACTTATTAATGGCTAAATAAATCGGTATTGTTTTCGGTAACCAAAACATGAAAACAAGATAAAAAAATCATTCGTATGAGAAGTTTTGGGGGAGTTTTTCCAAATTTAAATTTGTTTATGTGAGTTGCCTAATGAATAGATTGACGCTTTTGTTGAATACTTGGACATGGTTGTAAGATTATCTTCCGTGGTCAGTTGCGATGTAGGTCAATCAATGCTTGGATGGCTCTAAGATTCTTCAGCCTAATCAGAAGAAAACAGGAAGTAACGAAAGACATTTTTGAAACATACACCTATACTGTTTGATGATTAAAGACACATACATATTGTTAAGAAGCTGTAATTGCAGAAAAAAATGTTATTAATATCAGTTTTGTAAGTCAATTATTTATTGAAAAATCAATTGTGTCCGATAGTCATAGCAAATTGATCACAATGTCCCACGGGCAACCAAGATGATGCACATGTTTAAAACTAAGACCTCACTAGTGAATCATACCATCGTTCCAGCTATGAGATGGCATGGGGAGACAGCTGAAGTAAATATTTATAACACGTGTTAAGGGAGAAGAGTCTTGTGACGGCCTGCAAGAAATCTATGATATCGTTCTGCTTTTCTAATATATCTAAAAGCATGCAACCGTGAACTGATTCCTCTTGTCAAGTCCAGAACTGATTCCTCTTGACAAGGGCAAACTCATGGAAGGAGGTTCCTCCATCCGCCCCTCTTGATCACATGCAGAAGAATATAGAAACTTAAAGTCACGATTTTGACTTCTTTAGAATATAAAAATACAAAGCAAAAACTTTCAATGACAAAAGATGACTCACAAACTAAATTTAACTACTTTCTCGTCGGACCAGTGGTCGGAAGCTCAAACCGCCGGACTTCTTTGTGCCTAGTTTATTTTAGTTCATGCTTTGTTTAAATGAAAATTCTATGCGATGATCATATGACAGCTAATTTGAATATCAGATGGCGTATGATATGTTTCCCTACTATAGCAATGCTTAATATGTGACAATCCTGATTTTTTGATTCTCTTGTCATCCTTAATAGTAAATCGGTTGATGCTCATGTTCAAGTTATGAACTGGATCCTGATCAGTTCATGCATTTAAATTCAAACCGGGGCTCGTCGACTAAATGTGAGGTTTGAATACACCATTTATCATGCAATTATTCGAGGAAAGAAAATAATGGTCATTATTTTTGTCAATTTATTTTGCCCATTTTACTTCGACTCTATACCACATTGCCTGCTTTGTTGTTTTTTTATACTCATTTTTGTTACTTATGGCAGTCACAATGCTATTGTATAAACACAAAGTTCCCGAATTCTAATTCAAAATATGGAAGGCGTTGGCTGCCCGTGACGCTGAGATGGTGGAGTGAAAGTTTATGGACTTTAAAATCGATAGTCGTGTGATAGGATCGAACTCGAGATCACGGGATTGCACACATTACGTGAAGAGTTAATTTATTTATTAAATATATTTATTATATTTATTAAATCAAACTGTAGCTAACGATCGTTAAGTAATTAAAAGTTAAGTTTTAAACGATCGTTATAGAATATTAAAGAAGCTAAAAGAAGGTGTCGGAAAGTTCCAGAAACCCCCTTTTAGCACATGTATATCCGGCCTAATAAGAGTCAAAGGATAGGGATGAAAAGTTTTAGGCTTTATCTTGTTTAAACCTTGGAAGATAAGTTTCCAAGGTGTATATAAACAAACCTTAAGGCCTCATAACTTTTCACTCCATATTCTTCTTTCTTGCTCTATACCGCCGGCCATATACACCCTTTTTAGGGTTCATCTTTGATTTTCTAAAAGCTATTTTAGATCTAGTCCTAGCCCCTCTCTAGGGTTGTTGGGTAGATCTTCCATAGGCTTGGAAGGCTCGGTTCTGTTCGTGCTAGACTCACGATTAGCTCATCGTATCACGTGTGTACAAGATCGTGGTGTGATCTTATTTTAGATTATATCCTGGTGGTGTTCTTGATCTATTTTTACCGGTGATCGTTCTGCTAGGATAAAGGTATGTAACCCTAGCCTTGATTAATTATAATTGTGTTGTATAAAGATCTTGTTAATCTGCTTCCGCTGTATGCTCTTTGATCTATGTTAGGGTTTTTATAATTGTTATGATAATCATAAACCTACAGTGGCATCGAGAGCCGTTTTAACATGATTATAATTATCAAGATCTAAAGTTTTTTTTAACTAATATTGATTTGTGTTAAAATTACATGTTGTTTTTAGGTTTTATAAAAATTAGGGGTTTTGTTTTTTTATTGTTTTAAAAATGGCTTTGCCGTTTTTTTTATAAAAAAAAAAAAAAAAAAAATTTTGTAAACCCTAAAAATACATGGTAATTAACTTTAGATGTATGCATGAATTAATTGTTATGTCATGTGTGGTTACGATCCGTAGTAGTTTTTTTTTTTTTTAATTGTTAAGAGAATATGGAAGATCCGTAATAAACATGCATGTTTTTACGGATCATATAATTTTGATTGCTATTTGCTTTATTTGATTCAAAGTTTTAAAATTAGGGAAGACTTTTTATGTTCATAAAAACCCTAGATTTGATGTTCTTTGAATAAATTGTTATGCATGTGGCTATTTGATTTAGTTTTTTTTTGTACTACTTGTTTTCATGCGTTTTTAACATTGTATGTTGTAAACAAGGGTAATTTTTTTTTAAGAAAAAATAATATGGACTAAATCCTATCAAAATTAATGAATTGTTTTGAGATCTAAATTACATATGATTTGTGTTGATTAAAATTGCAATAGCAACTTAACGGCCTACTCAATTTTGACAAACTATAAAGTGGGTATAACGCACCGCTGGTCAAGTACCCGGTTAAGGAAGGAGGTGCTATGCTTTTACGCTGACCAAATTCCCGGCTCGCCTGTGCGTCAAAATTGGAATTACCTACGGTTGTTATTGGTATAATTCTTTAAGGTTGTTTGGTTTAACCAATACCTCAACTTGCAAATATATGATGAATTTTTAGTCTCACCAAAAAGTTTACTAAACGTTTTATTAAACTTATGCTATGGAGATGTATGCATGCTTCTCCATACATGATTTTGACACCAAAATCTATACCCTAAAATTTAAGTCATATGCCCTCTAATTGACGAACACTTGAAGTTACAATTGTCGTCATATAAGATATCGGACGATGTTGTAATGGAGAGAAAACTTCATGACTGAATAAGATTGCACATGAAGGTTTTACGTTCTTTAGATTAGTCGACTTAATTGAGTTACTCAGTGAGAACTGGAAACTTAAGGCATAAAGAAGGGATAAAACATGTTTACAATGCAAATGTTTTTGGCAATGTAAATCCCTGACATATCTAGAAATTGCAATATGATTTGGCAATTATTGTTCGACAAGTTACTGTGTTGAATACATTTGTCACTAGCAGATCAACTGATGTGATAAATCTATGTCAATATGGATTCTAGTTTTTCAAGGAAAATACTATGGTTTTATTACCGGGGTAATTTTATTTTCTTGAATTGTATTATCGAAATACTAATGTTTGAACTTATTTCTGTAGAAATGGCTCAACCCGAAAGCAATCTGACAATAAGCTCGGCGTTCAAAGCTTTCTTTGAACGGCCTGAACTTACTGGCCCAAATTTTAATGATTGGTACCGCTCACTAAGAATTGTTCTGAGAGCAGCGGGTACTATCAATATCTTGGAAACTCCTTTTCCGGAGGATCTTGCTGAAGATGCATCTGATGCGGAAAGGCTTCAACACGCTGCTAACGTTAAGAAGCACCATGAGGTGGCTGCTGTAATGTTAGGGAGAATGGCTCCATCACTTCAAAGGAAGTATGAGCTATTTCCTCCTAAGCAGATGCTTGATGAACTCAAGGCAGTGTATGAAACGCCACAAGCTGTAGAGATCTATGATCTGGTTGATGCTCTACATAGCTGCAAGCAAGCTCCTGGAAAGTCCGTAAGTGCACATTACATGGAGATGAGGGGTTATATGGAACAACTCATCGCACTAGGACAACCCTTCGATCATAATATGGCTATTAACTTGATCAATAGGTCCCTTAATAAGGACTTCGGTGATTTCGTTCGTAACTATAATATGCATTGCACGGGGAAGACAGTTAATGATTTGCATGCAATGCTCATTGACTTCGAAAAGGGTTTGAAAGATAAGGCATCCACTGCTACACCTCAAGTACTTTATGTACAAAAGGGTAGAGTGTCGAAACCAAAACCGCAAGTGAATAAGAAGCAGAAAGGCAAAGGCAAGGTTGATAAGAGCAAGCAAGTTGCGACTACATCAAAACCAAAGCAAAACTTTGCTAAGAAATCTCTGAAAGATGAGACTTGTCACTACTGCAAGATGACTGGACACTGGAAGAGGAATTGCTCTCTCTATCTCCATGAAATGGCAGAACATAAGAAGAAGGTTGAGCAAGTTGCTACAGCACCATCTTCAGGTAACTTATTTATGATAGAGTTATTTAATCTTTCATACAAATCAAACTTCTGGGTATATGATACGGGATGTGGTATTAATATTTGTAATACCCTGCAGGGATTTGAGTTGAAGAGGAGACTTACCTATGGGGAACAATTTCTGCAAGTGGGCAATGGCGCACAAGCAGCAGTTGAAGCTATAGGAATATTTAAATTAGTTTTACCTTCGGGTTTAGTACTGTCTTTAAATAATTGTCATTATGCACCTACAATTGTTAGGGGTGTTATTTCCTTTTCTAGTATGTTGGATCTTGGATTTACTCACACGATTGATAATAATAGAATTTCTGTTTTCAAAGATGGTTTATTCTATTTTGATGCAATTTCTGTGAATGGTGTTTTTGAAATTAACATGCATGATAAAAATCCCAAGAGGAAAAATAATTCTGTTTTTAGCATGAATAAGAAGAGTAAGTTAGACAAGAACTCTTCTTATCTTTGGCATTGTAGGCTTGCCCACATTGGGAAGACTCGCATACAAAAGCTTCAACGTGATGGGCTTTTGGAAAGTATCAATGATGAATCATTTGATAAATGTGAATCTTGTATCTCTGGGAAGATGACCAAGAAACCTTTTAATAGCAATATTGAAAGGGCTACTGAACTACTTGGTTTGATACATACTGATGTGTGTGGACCACTTAGACATGTGTCAAGGAAAGGTGCTAGCTACTTCTTGACGTTTACGGATGATTATAGCCGTTATGGTTATGTTTATTTACTTAAGCATAAACATGAGGTATTTGAAACATTCAAAACGTTTAAAGCCGAAGTAGAGTTACAACTGGGAAAGAAGATTAAAGCTCTTCGTTCTGACCGTGGTGGTGAATATTTAAGTCAAGAGTTTAAAGATTATTTAAGTGAGAATGGAATTGTTCAGAAACTTACTTCTCCGTATACTCCACAACAAAATGGTGTATCTGAAAGGAGAAATCGTACATTATTGGATATGGTACGATCTATGTTTAATCTTACAACTTTACCATTATCTTTTTGGGATTATGCTCTTGAATCTGCTGTTCGTATTCTAAATATGGTTCCCACAAAGAAGGTAGATAAGACACCATATGAACTATGGTATGGCAAGAAGCCATATTTGTCTTATTTGAAAGTCTGGGGTTGTGAGGCGTATGTGAAACGTGACTCTGGAGATAAACTCCAACAACGCTCAGTTAAATGTATCTTTGTAGGTTACCCTAAGGAAACTATGGGTTACTACTTTTATTATCCGGCTGAGAACAAAATAGTTGTGGCTCGGTATGGAGACTTCCTTGAAAATGATCTTGTAAATCAAGAATTCAGTGGGAGAAATTATGATCTTGAAGAAATTCAAGAAGATACATTGCCTTCTGAAAATACTAGCGATGAAATTCCTGTAGAACCAGAAAGTCTGAGTGTTCCACCGGAATTAATTCCTCCACGTAGGTCTCAAAGGGCTATACGTGCGCCGGACAAACTATGTCTATACATAGAGGATGATGAGGAGGAAGTAGGGGATCTTGGTGAACCTGCTAACTATCGATCCGCAATGTCTGATCCAGAAAAGTCAAAATGTATAGTTGCGATGAATGAGGAAATGAAATCCATGGAAATCAATGATGTTTGGAGTCTTGTAGACGCACCTAAAAATGCTAAAGTAGTGAAAAATAGGTGGATCTATAAGAAGAAAACTGACATGGATGGTGATGTACAATCCTATAAAGCACGTTTAGTGGCTAAAGGTTTTACTCAAACTTTTGGCATAGACTACGAGGAGACATTCTCTCCTGTAGCAGACTTGCGAGCTATTAGGATTCTCATAGCTATAGCAGCATACTATGACTATGAGATATGGCAAATGGATGTTAAAACTGCCTTCTTGAACGGTCGCTTAGATGAAGACATCTATATGCAACAACCGGAAGGGTATGTTGATCCTAAATATCCAAAACGCGTGTGCAAACTTTAAAGGTCTATTTATGGTTTGAAGCAAGCATCACGTCAATGGAATAAGCGATTTGATGAAGAAATCAAAAAGTTTGGATTTATTCAAAATCGTGATGAGCCATGTGTATACCGCAAAGCTAGTGGGAGTAATGTAGTGTTCCTAATTCTATATGTCGATGACATATTGATCATGGGAAGTAACATTCCAAGACTTAAGGAAGTTAAGGATTATCTTGGTAAATGTTTTTCTATGAAAGATTTGGGAGATGTTGCGTATATTCTGGGAATTAAGATCTATCGAGATAGGAGTAGACGGTTAATTGGTCTTAGCCAAGATGCTTATATTGATAAGATATTGAAGAAATATAACATGCATAACTCTAAGAAAGGTTTCTTACCAATGGAGGTTAAGCATGAGTTACGTCATGAGAAAGATGCATCATCACCTGAAGAGGTGGCTTACATGAAGAAGGTGCCTTATGCTTCGGCTGTAGGATCTATTATGTATGCTGTAAGATGCACAAGGCCTGATGTGGCATTTGCTCAGAACTTGGTCAGTAGATACCAACAGAATCCAGGAAAGTCCCACTGGACTGCTGTTAAGCATATTCTAAAGTATTTAAGAAGTACGAAAGATATGTTTTTGGTATTCGGGGGTAAACCAGACACAGAATTGAATGTAACAGGATTCTGTGATGCGTCCTGGCAATGTGATAAAGACGATACGAAGTCTCAGACGGGTTACGTGTTTGTCATCAATGGATGAGCAGTTGACTGGAAGATCAGTAAGCAGAAAACCATTGCTATGCATGCGACTCAATCTGAGTACATGGCCGCTTCAGAAGCTGCAATGGAAGCTGTTTGGATTAGGAAGTTTATTGGAGATCTTGGAGTGATGCCTTCAATTAAAGAACCTATTGATATATATTGCGACAACTCTGCGGCAATAATATTCGCCAATGACCCTGGAGTCATGAAGGGCGCCAGACACTTTAAACGTAGATATCACTACGTTCGAGAACAAGTGGAAGCTCGAGAAATAAAATTGATAAAAGTTCACACAGATGATAACGTAGCTGATCCTTTTACTAAGGCTTTGTCTAGGCCAAAGGTAGTTAAGCATGCCAAGGCAATTGGGCTGCAACTAGCTAGCGAATTCATGCAATAAATCTGTTGATTAGTATTTGGATAAAGGATGTAAGACATTATTGAATTGATGAAATAAAGTTTGGATTTCGTTAATTTTTCTGTTATTTGATTTTGTATCCTATTTTACATGTTTTAATCCATGAGCATTATGATGTTTCTAAATGTCCGTTGTCGATTAATAATATGGGAGTATTATTAAATTAAGACAATTCAAAATAGTGACAGAGTATACTTGAAAGTATATTGGTCAATTTTGGATGATATTTGATGGATCAAATATTGGACTTATCCAAACTATGTGATTTTACTTTATGGATCTTTGTCATTAAGTAAATCATAAATAGTTATCCTTAGACCTGAGATGCCAGAAAACTGCATTGAATATAGTGCATTTCTGTAAGGTAACCTAACGCTAAACGTAACTGGTAGTCATAAGGGTTATTTTCAGAAGTGTTGCGAAGTTCATGTGTTTTGCTTGTAGTCGAAATGGGATTCGTTTCCTTCAAATTATTATTTGAAGTATAAATACAACTGGGCCCCTCGGGGGAGTAGTAAGATGTTTGTGTGGCCACACCCAAATGTGTTTTGGTAATCTTGCTATATCCGTAAACGAGAAACAGAATAGTTAATGAAGGAATGGCTAAGATCCGTATCCTTATTAACAATGTATTTGAAATGAGAGGATAATAATAATGATTATATATCATTAAAAGGTTTTGTCCAGGAAGCCTTACTCGAGTTGTACTAGTGACATTGTTAGTGTAACTAGACGCTAATCAATGTGATCACGACATTCGAATTTTGTCCAAGTGGGAGCTAAAAGTTTATGGACTTTAAAATCGATAGTCGTGTGATAGGATCGAACTCGAGATCACGGGATTGCACACATTACGTGAAGAGTTAATTTATTTATTAAATATATTTATTATATTTATTAAATCAAACTGTAGCTAACAATCGTTAAGTAATTAAAAGTTAAGTTTTAAACGATCGTTATAGAATATTAAAGAAGCTAAAAGAAGGTGTCGGAAAGTTCCGGAAACCCCCTTTTAGCACATGTATATCCGGCCTAATAAGAGTCAAAGGATAGGGATGAAAAGTTTTAGGCTTTATCTTGTTTAAGGAAGATAAGTTTCCAAGGTGTATATAAACAAAACTTAAGGCCTCATAACTTTTCACTCCATATTCTTCTTTCTTGCTCTATACCGCCGGCCATATACACCCTTTTTAGGGTTCATCTTTGATTTTCTAAAAGCTATTTTAGATCTAGTCCTAGCCCCTCTCTAGGGTTGTTGGGTAGATCTTCCATAGGCTTGGAAGGCTCGGTTCTGTTCGTGCTAGACTCACGATTAGCTCATCGTATCACGTGTGTACAAGATCGTGGTGTGATCTTATTTTAGATTACATCCTGGTGGTGTTCTTGATCTATTTTTACCGGTGATCGTTCTGCTAGGATAAAGGTATGTAACCCTAGCCTTGATTAATTATAATTGTGTTGTATAAAGATCTTGTTAATCTGCTTCCGCTGTATGCTCTTTGATCTATGTTAGGGTTTTTATAATTGTTATGATAATCATAAACCTACATGGAGCACCTCCTAGCTCCGTATATTTATTGGTGGTTCCACGGCCCACCTGCTCATAAATATGTCAGTTATTTACTTGTAAAAGGCAAATATGTCATTGTTGCAACACGTCAAACGGGTCGAACTAATTAATCAAAAGAGTATGGTCTAGGGACATGTTTTGGTCCTGCACATGGGAGGTTGAGAGTGGGACCATGGTATTTGAGCGAAGGCTCGGACTTGCTGGTATCTAGAGTAGGGGCAATGCTTAGGTGCTCTCACAGAGCTGCGAATACTTCTCGCTTGCCCGTAAGAGAGGGGCAATGCGTTAGGCTGTCCAAATTTTTTTTCATCCTTTTTCTTGATCGCCGGACTTATTATCATTGGCCCGAGCACAAGAATGACACGCACAAATTGAGAAATTGTCCAGGTCGTCGGAATCCTCATCATTGCCCCAAGCCTGTTTCACCGTTTTTTTCATGGCACGAACCCTTTTGTATCGAAGTACATTGATTTTGTGGTATGGTCTGGGGACATGTTTTAGTCGTGCACATGGGAGGTTGAGAGTGGGACCATGGTGTTTGAGTGAAGGCTCGGACTTGCTGGTATCTAGAGTAGGGGCAATGCGTTAGGTGCTCTCACAGAGCTGCAAATACTTCTCGCTTGCCCGTAAGAGAGGGGCAATGTGTTAGGCTGCTCTCAATCATGGTAATGATTGATCAATATGGTGATCTCAAAGAGAACGAGTTAAATTACCGATTAATGCAATGTGCTGAGTATACAACCGAACTATATTTTTGGTTTTTTATCTGTATACAAACAGAACGAGTTAATGTGACGGTTAAGTGATTATTAGTTATCATACAGACTTGTCTTCTCTCAAATGTTGTTCCATGCGTGCCATGTTTTTTGACAAAGAGTTACCGAATGTGTAAGATTTGGAGGCTAAAGTTTGGGACATAAAGTTTAGTAACTGCTGTTCGCCGAATGATGAGGAATGGTATAAAATATGCAGCTAAAGTCAAAGTATGAGTTATCACAGTGGATTGAACTTGTACAACATATCTCATATTCATCTTGTTTGTTAGGAAAAATCAAACTTTGTATCTGAATGTATGTAATTCATGGATCGAAGGTTGATCACCAAACACCGCCTCAAATGAATATGATCACCAAACATATGCCTTTGCTTTTAAGTTAGCCACTGGTTCTAATAGAAACAGTCACACCTTGCAGAGGCAGTTAAGTTCTGCTTTTAATCGAAAGAAAGGTGGAAGGTAGTTGAAAGTTGATATTGTAAAGGTGAGTGTGATTTGGGATATCTCATAAGCATAAGAGTTCTGTAATCGAGTCTTGGATACAGTAAATGAGCATAGAGGAAAGTATATCATTATGTATGTACTTAAATAGTAGAAATTTGTGCTGTTGCGTAAATCGTTTGTAAATCTAACCATCTAATCAAAGTGTCAATGGTTTACAACAGATTTACACACTTCCACAGAATCTTGTTTATTACTACATCATCTAGAGCAATAGTAATAGATTGCCCCACGATATATTTCAGGATCTATTCTAGATATATGATGTTGAGGGTACCTGCATATCGTCCCCGAGATTGAAAATGAAAGCATTATGTACAGGCGTGACAAACACATCATCTTGAGCCAAAATGGTCAAAGCACCTGCTGCATCCTTATGCCGACCAGCAGCACCAAGTGCTAAATTAGGAACTAGGCAGGTCGGGTAGTGCTTGAGCCTACCAAAAGTTATTTGGTCTTTGAAAAATGGCACTAAACCGATTCCGCTGAGAGGTTCAAGCTGATACTCATAGAGATAAAAAATTTCAACTTATTATTAGATAGTTTTTGTAACTTCCGTATCATTTCTCATCACCTTTCTCTTCTCCTCAACCGGCTGATCAAAAAACTTCTTAGCGACAGATATTAACTGTTCACATCTCTCTATAGGAACCCAGTGACTGATCGCTTGGAAAAATACCCAGTTTTTGCCATGAACCTGATCCACAAGTCCTTGTATTGCTGTAGCATTATAGTCAGCTGGAGACAAGTTGTCCAAAGGAGAGAGATCGAATTGTGGAATGCCTTGGGCTTCGGTTATAACTAGTTTTGGTTTGTGTTCAAGTTCCTTGATAAAAGTTGGATCAATTTCTCCCATGACTGAAGTTTGATAGATCGAGACTAAAGTTTTACTATTTGGATTGAGATGTGTTTCCTCTTGGATTTTTGATCATTTTTTTAGTTTTCACCAATTGGTAAGTGAAAGAGACAAAATGTCGACAAAAGGAAATGAGAATCGACAGTGACACGTTGGTTCATTAGAAAAATGGATAAAAATTCAGAAAGATGAGTGAGACCAATTCCCATATGTTCCATACTTCTGCAGGTCAAACGCTCACGATTTGATAGGTAATTAGTATTTTATAAATAATCAAATGACCAAAGCAGCAGGGTGTTTATAGCCAAGAAGTTACTCAAGTTAATATTAGTTTGGATCATACGCCGTCCTCCTTATAAGACATGAATGCACACGTTGATAGCTAATTAATACTCTAATGCTAAAAGCTTATTGGTTCCAGAATCTAAATCTAAAAGATTATGATAATGACTTATTATAAATGTACTAGTTAAAGACGATTATTCTATATATTAAAAAGGATCTCAACAAGCTGTAATTTATTGGGTCATAAACAGTCAGATAGATACACATAAACAGACTTACTGCTGCAACTGTTAAACATTGAACTAGTTATTGGAGGGGTGCGCCAAGCCTAGGCAGTAGTGCAACGCCAAGGCGACACATGAAGAACCCCAGCAGCAAGCTACTGTGGTGGGTTCTTCCCCCATAAAAAATAAGATTAATATCAAGTGAACCGATGGTTCACATATCAGATATTAAACTGATAAGAACAGATACTACACTTGATCTTAGCCAAAAGGCCGAGAAAGGTATGCTTATTCATATCACAGGCCTTTGTTTTTATAGTCAATTCCCACTTGTCTGTTTAGTTCACCTAGCCGATGTGGGATATAAAGGGTCTTTTTGAAACTTAACTGTTCCTCGCACTTTTTTTCACATTTACTGTTTGTTTATCAATTGAAAGAAACCAAATTAGTATTCTTAAGACCATGTACTTGTTAATGGCTAAATAAATCGGTATTGTTTTCGGTAACCAAAACATGAAAACAAGATAAAAAAATCATTCGTATGAGAAGTTTTGGGGGAGTTTTTCCAAATTTAAATTTGTTTATGTGAGTTGCCTAATGAATAGATTGACGCTTTTGTTGAATACTTGGACATGGTTGTAAGATTATCTTCCGTGGTCAGTTGCGATGTAGGTCAATCAATGCTTGGATGGCTCTAAGATTCTTCAGCCTAATCAGAAGAAAACAAACAGGAAGTAACGAAAGACATTTTTGAAACATACACCTATACTGTTTGATGATTAAAGACACATACATATTGTTAAGAAGCTGTAATTGCAGAAAAAAATGTTATTAATATCAGTTTTGTAAGTCAATTATTTATTGAAAAATCAATTGTGTCCGATAGTCATAGCAAATTGATCACAATGTCCCACGGGCAACCAAGATGATGCACATGTTTAAAACTAAGACCTCACTAGTGAATCATACCATCGTTCCAGCTATGAGATGGCATGGGGAGACAGCTGAAGTAAATATTTATAACACGTGTTAAGGGAGAAGAGTCTTGTGACGGCCTGCAAGAAATCTATGATATCGTTCTGCTTTTCTAATATATCTAAAAGCATGCAACCGTGAACTGATTCCTCTTGTCAAGTCCAGAACTGATTCCTCTTGACAAGGGCAAACTCATGGAAGGAGGTTCCTCCATCCGCCCCTCTTGATCACATGCAGAAGAATATAGAAACTTAAAGTCACGATTTTGACTTCTTTAGAATATAAAAATACAAAGCAAAAACTTTCAATGACAAAAGATGACTCACAAACTAAATTTAACTACTTTCTCCAAAATGTCGATCATGGAATACAGTGGAGACTTGCTTTTTGGTGTATTCCACATTAATATATGGCACAATCAACACATTCATGCCAAAGTGGAGCAATATACAGGTCGAAAAGGTTAACTTATCTAGTTAAAATGCAATTGAAAAAGTGAGTATAGAATTTTGCTAAGGAATAAATACGTGCTGATTTTCAATGCATGCTTTTTCGTGTTTTGAACTTTAGTTGGCTCATGGCTGGACTTAAAATGGGGCGCTTTTTCAATTACAATGCTAGTTCATTTCCATAGTGTAAGTGATGTAATATCAATATTGTGAAGCTATATGAAGTCTGTGATGTTATCCTAACGAATCATGTCAATATATTATCTACAGTATTGTAAAGCCTTAGTTGCTCAGATTATCGACGTGGTGGGGAGCATTTGGGACTTAAGAGTAATTGAAGGCCGAATACGAGTTGGTCAATTAATATCTCATATAAGTTCAAAAAAAATTAATATCTCATATACATTGTACTTCATTTATGTTAAATTGCAAACTTTTTGTACACTAGGTACTTATGATGAGTTTCGCATGATTCACAATTTGTAAAATATGGTAATGGAAATATAAAATGGCATTTCGTAACAAAAAAGCTGGTTTGCCCGAGAGGTTAAGGTGGAAGACTTAAGATCTTCTGCACATAAGTGCGCATGGGTTCGAACCCCATAGCCAGCATTCTTATTTCTTTTATTGTTTTTTTTTTACTAGTGTTGGTACTTCAACTCATTAGGAGAGCCATGAGCCATAAGTTCATAACAACTAACAGGCAACCTTTTGGTTTTTTGCAACGTTTATTTTTTACTACTCCGTATTAGATAACGACAGCCTTTGATGTATTAAGGGCATCGTAAGGAATGATAATTATAAGTTGTGGTTAGATGGGTCAGCACTCACGCTCTCGGGCTATGTGCAAATGCGAGTTGCATCGGGTAAATAGCTGTTAGATACTTTTAGGTACAAACATACATGTATCCATCCATATATACTCAAACAGCCTCCGATGATGCTTTTATAGCGGTAGGGATCTTGTTAATGCATGATTTATACAGAAATCCGAGATAATCTATTAGACTTTCTTCGGATGCACCTTCAACCGGAGTTATTTCAAACGACCAGTCTGCTAGAGTTGAATCGTCCCCGTAATCTATGAGTTTGAGTGAGTTTACTGATCCATCTAAGCCCACATTGGTAGCCTCCATTTTAAATGCATAACTATACAATATTGGGTCAATGGAAATTAGTCGTTCCTTGATCCAAGATCGATCTCCGTCCTCTTGAGGAAACAAGAAACCCGAGACTAATCTAACATAGCCAGGTTCACCCTCGACTCCTTTGAGGCGTGTGCATGTTTCAACCATAGGCATCCATTCGGGTAGACGTTTAGCTTGAGATACTAAGGACCATACTTTATCTATAGGCGCGTCAACTATGCCTCCAACAGAACCTCGCCACTTGTTTATGGACATGTTTTCCTGTAATGCCCGAATCTTTTAATGATTACTGCGTACTATTAAAATTTGTTAAGGATTCTTGGTGATTAATGTTGGACTTTTTAGGCTAAGTACTGAACATATATAATTAAGAAAATAGTTTTAATTGATAAAACTTCATAGATGTTATCAATCAACATAGAAATAAAAGTAAGTGTTTTGTCATGTTTCTTGAAATATTAGATAAGATGTCATTAGTTGTTGATAACCTCAATGGACAGTAGTGTTACAAAGTTATACGCAATGACATAGTATGTCAAATGAGCATCAAAACATATTCAAAACGAAACTATTTTTGACTATTTAACTCTAGAAACAGATTGCGAACCACCTGTTATGATCCCACATCGGCCAAGTATGGAATGGTTGATGTTTTATAATGTCCAGGTGTCCCCTCCCCAAACAAGTTAGCTTTTTGAGCGAGTTCTACACTTGGGACTTATGAACCGATTACGAGCCTAGTATGGAATAGGTTCATATCACCAGCCCAAAACAAAGATGTTCCAAATAGCTAGATATCAGTTTCGGCTATGTAAAGTTAACAAATTCGATTCAGTTTTTCACATACTAGCTTTGTGACTGCCATAAGCAAAAAAAATTAGTTAAAAACAAACAAGCTAGAAAGTAGGCAATGTGTTATGGGTCAAAGTAGACAAAAAAAATGGCCAAATTACATTGACTCAAATATGGCCTGTATGCAACTGCACCTAGAGCCTGTATCTGCAAAAGACCATGACACCTGAGTAATGCTGTTTACGCGTTTTGGATTGTGTAATGATGTGCACGACCAAAACATATGCCTTGGCCATACTGCAAAATATGAAGTACTTCAGTATAAAATGGTTCATACGATCAAGAAAATGGTTCGAGCCACTGATAATAATTCCTACGATTACGAAAATGGTTGAGAAAAAAAATTTGGACCATTTCTCGATTTGTGCGTGTCATCCTTGCGCAGGGGCCATGCTAATCTTCTCTGTATCGTTCCAATTTTATTGGATGTCCCCGAAGGGACGAAAGTTATGAAATTTTCAGGGGTATATAAAGTGTTTATATGTTTATATTCTGGTCGATGTGGGACAAAATTGACTACAACGTTTTATTACATTATCAACTACATTAGTTCATTACTTTTGTACTTGTTTAACATCTTTATATTTCTTAATTGCTAAAATAACTAAAGTAAGAAATCGAGGTTGAAATGCAATCTTGTGTCTGCATCATATGTTACCATACACATACTGAATACAACTTTGGAAGACTAATGTACTACGTATCTAACAATACGTTTCGAATTCAACTACATCCTAGTTTTATGCAACTGCACTCCTCCCCAAACTATCCGTCTTTGATACTACATCCTAGTATATAAAGCCTTAGTTGCTCAGATTATCGACTTGGTGGGAGCATTTGGGACTTAGAGTAATTGAAGGTCGAATACGAGTTGGTCAACCGATGATGTTAGGTGCTCTTTCACTTGAGCATCTTGCAATTAATATCCCATATACATTGTACTTATGGTATCAGTTAATTCATTTATGTTATATTGCAAAGTTTTTGTAAACTAGTACTTATGATGAGTTTAGCATGGTTCACAATTTTGATATCTAAATCTACTAACCCAGACAATTGGATTAGCGTGCCGACACCAATCGGATTTCTAAAATACAAAGGGCATTTCATAGCAAAAGACTGGTTTGCCGAGGAGTTAAGGGGGAATACTCAAGATCTTCTGCACATAAGTGTGCATGGGTTCAAACCCCATAGCCAGCATACTTTTTGCTTTTACTGTATTTTTTTTAATATTCTTTTATGTTGGAAGTGGTTTGGTAAAAACATAAATTTGTTACGAGAATTATCAAATAACGGTGCTTCGTCATTCAGAAGGTCATCAAATAACGGAGAATTATCTAAAACATTAATATCGTTATTCGCACCTGCCATCCCAAAAAACGCATGCCAAATCCACAGATCTTGCGAAGCAACAACTTCAAGCATCAAAGTAGGGTATCTTTTATAACCACCAGCGTATTGCCCATGCCACGCAACTGGACAATTTTTCCATTCCCAGTGCATACAATCAATGCTGCCAAGCATCCCCGGAAAACCATGTTTCGTAAGATGTAGATCATATATTTGATCAACATCGGCCGGAGTTGGTTTTCTTAAATACTTGGCCATATACAAGTCAATAACACACATATTAAAATACATTAGACACTCACGTCCGGTTCGATTAGCAATTTGTAAATATTCATCAAATGCATCCGGCGTGTTGCCGTATGCCAATTGACGTATAGCCATTGTGCACTTCATAATAGCACTAATACTCATTCGACCCGTAGCATCGGGTCGAGAAGTAAAATAATTAAAATGCTCAGGAAGAGGATCGGCCTGATAATTTTTTATGCCGTTAACTATTTTTAAAAATAGTCTTCGGCTCATTCGAAATCTTTCACGAAACTTAACCAAAGGATACCTGCAATTCTCAACGAAATAATCGTTCATGAGCCGTTCCTCAGCACCTTCTCGGTCACGGTTGACTGGGATCCGAGTTAGTCTTGGACGATTCTCTTCTTCAAGCAACCGTTGATAATGATTGTGTGCTATTGGCAAGAAGTAAGCATCGAATTCCTCATCGATTTCAAAAACTGACGGAACGTGATTGGGATTCATATTTGTTTGTAGAGAGTGTTTATGTTTTGGTGTGTAAGAAATGGTTGATTTTGAGGTATATTTATAGACGGATCGAAAAATATAGCCGTTATAATTCGAATTTCAAAAAACTAGCCGTTGGGGGGGTGAAATGGAAAATTTTAAAATACTAGCCGTTTGGGGGGGGGGGGTTAAATGAAAATTTTTTAAAAATCTAGCCGTTTGGGGGGGGTAGAATGAAATTTTTTTTTTTTTAAAAAATCACTCACGCGGCGTGAGTATACCCGCGCCGGGGTCTCACGCCGTGAGTTTTGGCTGGGGTGGGAGTCTTCACGGCTCTCGCGCCGTGGGTTTGGCACCCCACGGCGCCACCACTCCCAGCGCTCTAATGAATAGATTGACGCTTTTGTTGAATACTTGGACATGGTTGTAAGATTATCTTCCGTGGTCAGTTGCGATGTAGGTCAATCAATGCTTGGATGGCTCTAAGATTCTTCAGCCTAATCAGAAGAAAACAGGAAGTAACGAAAGACATTTTTGAAACATACACCTATACTGTTTGATGATTAAAGACACATACATATTGTTAAGAAGCTGTAATTGCAGAAAAAAATGTTATTAATATCAGTTTTGTAAGTCAATTATTTATTGAAAAATCAATTGTGTCCGATAGTCATAGCAAATTGATCACAATGTCCCACGGGCAACCAAGATGATGCACATGTTTAAAACTAAGACCTCACTAGTGAATCATACCATCGTTCCAGCTATGAGATGGCATGGGGAGACAGCTGAAGTAAATATTTATAACACGTGTTAAGGGAGAAGAGTCTTGTGACGGCCTGCAAGAAATCTATGATATCGTTCTGCTTTTCTAATATATCTAAAAGCATGCAACCGTGAACTGATTCCTCTTGTCAAGTCCAGAACTGATTCCTCTTGACAAGGGCAAACTCATGGAAGGAGGTTCCTCCATCCGCCCCTCTTGATCACATGCAGAAGAATATAGAAACTTAAAGTCACGATTTTGACTTCTTTAGAATATAAAAATACAAAGCAAAAACTTTCAATGACAAAAGATGACTCACAAACTAAATTTAACTACTTTCTCCAAAATGTCGATCATGGAATACAGTGGAGACTTGCTTTTTGGTGTATTCCACATTAATATATGGCACAATCAACACATTCATGCCAAAGTGGAGCAATATACAGGTCGAAAAGGTTAACTTATCTAGTTAAAATGCAATTGAAAAAGTGAGTATGGAATTTTAGTGTTGCTAAGATACTCAAATAGTGAGAAAACAGGAAATAAAAGGGGATAGAAGGCTTAAACCGTTTGTGTATAAAAGATTCCGTATGCTGGATAACCAAGATCAGTGGGAATTACTTCCCTACAGATCCAAGGTAAAAAAATATCCCACAGTTGTTGCTTGGAATTATACAGCAAAAACAGAATACCCAAAACAACATGTACAAACTTTGAATTAGTAATTGGAGGGGTGCGCCGAGCTTAAGAAGTAGTGCAACATGTTAAGAACCCCAGCCGCAAACCTTGTGGTGACCCCTCGGCAACTTCGAAAATCTTCACTCACAACACGTTCTTTAATATTTTTTCTCTGGTTTGCTAAAACCTTCGGTTATAACGGTGACCTGGACCTACCTGTGTTGTAGAAAGAATTTAAACACCCATCCCACCTACAATTCTAGGAATTCTTTGATAGTTAGAATAGATTCGTAGACCCGGCCGACTGATCCGTTTTAAATTTAAAAGATTTCTATAAGCGCTTTTCCTATTCCTTCTATGTCGTAGGGTTATAACCAAAAAATATTTGTTGTTTTCTCGATGGATCTCAAACCAACTTTCTTGACAGCATTGTTCATAACTTTGTGAACAGCATCCACACCTTTGGCCAATAATAATGGATATAGTCATGATTTAATGGTTCATGTAACGTATTAAACTTGGCCTAACTAGAAAAGAAACAGACAAAAGATTGAACTGTGAATTGGTGACCAGCCTAGGCAGTAGTGCAACACCTAGGCTGTTGGGTCTTCCCCCTCCAAAAATAAGATTAATATTGAGTGAGCCGATAGCTCACATATCAGATATTAAACTGATAAGAACAGATACTACACTTGATCTTAGCCAAAAGGCCGAGAAATGTATGCTTATTCTAATCTTGGTTTGCTGAATTAATAGGCCAGCCATCTTCTTAATATTACTTTTCTGGGCGATTTCTTATTACCTAAACCAACAGTATCATATCATAATCTGCCAACTCCAATTCTTTAACTACTGAACAGCAAACATCTTCACCCGTCGTTCTTACAAGTTACAAGGTTCGGGCCAACTAATAACTATTCAAAATATCTGCAAAAACATTACTTAACTAATGAGATTGTTCAAGATGTTTTTTATCGTCATTTGAAGGGCACGCGAATAACCCATAATCGATCATGATAGATGACTAATTCCAACTAGGAGACAAATATATATCACTTCAAAACCGCAAGGAGCTGCGAATCAATCAGAAACCATAAGCGTCATGAAGCTATTACGTTTACTAAATTTGTTAAGACATGGTTTAAGTGAACCCCTTAGCACAAAGATATCAATTTATAAAATTGAAATTTAACAGCATATACATTTTCTTGGTCAAACCGCGAACTTCCAAAAACTAAACCTGTCTTGCAGTCAACATAACAAGTCAGAATATCCAAGGCTCGAGATTTCAGTTTGTGGTGATATGCAGCTCGATGTCTTTCATATGAAGGTCTTTGAAATGAGCAGATTTGTTGCCTGCGTATTGTGTCGCATATGTTCATTGACCTACGAGTATGGTCATGCTTTCTCATTTGGATTACATTCTCTTTCACTTGTTAGTTTTGTAACTCGTACATACCGACAACAATTATAGGGGATGGCACAGGTTAGCTGCTTCAATGCTTCGTAACTATGGAGTATCACGAATAGCAATTTTTGTACTTATTTTATCAGCTTTGGTATATTGGTATCCATTATAATACATCGAATGATCGAAACTACAAAGCAAACCGCTATAAAGCAACTTAAAACTACTCAGATGCCTCAATTTAATCAAAGGTTTGCGTATTACCTAACACACAAATTGTGCAAATATTCTATGTGATTAACCTTCTGCATATTAATGTACTACTCCGTATTTGATATTAAAACAGACCAAACTTATTTTAGGCATGCATCAAGTTTTTAGCAAAACATGGTCGACTGTAATTTGGCACTTCAAACGCGTCACAAATGGAGTATGCTAAAAGTTTAACTATAAACGTATATGAGTTATTGATTAATTTAACTGATGCCATAAGTACAAAGCATATGAGAGATATTGATTGCAAGATGCTGAAGTGAAGGAGCAACTAAGATCATTGGTTGACCAAATCGTATTCGACCTTCTGTTACTTTAAAGTTCAAATGCTTCCCACCAAGTTGATTATAGGTAATATATCGACATGATTTGATTTTTTGCATTTTTCATAGTTATTTAAAGTTTGCAACTGCACAACACACACATGTATACACATAGCCCGGACCCATCTGTGTTTGATAAGAACCTAGCCCGGTTTGTTAAATCAGCAAAGTCAATTAGCGCTTATTCCCAGCCAATTCGATTGTTTGCAATCATCTTAGTAAATTTGCATACCATACTAATTATTAGCTGAACAAAACATTTGAGTGAATTTGCATAACAGTGGAAGTGATCAACACTAATAAAACCTGTATACGCAAGAGACCAAAACAACTCCAACATAAAAGTTGTGATATCTATGTGCACGACCAAAACATGGCCCTATACCATACTGCAAAATCAAAATACTTCGATAAACATGAAGAAATTTGGTGAAACAGGCTCGGGCCAATGATAAGGATTTCAGCGACGAAGAAAAAGATGGAAAATTTTTTTTTGGACCATTTCTCGATTTGGACCAAAATCAAAATACTTCGATAAACATGAAGAAATTTGGTGAAACAGGCTCGGGCCAATGATAAGGATTTCAGCGACGAAGAAAAAGGATGAAAAAAAAATTTGGACCATTTCTCAATTTGTGCGGCCATGCTAATCTTCTCTGTATAGTTCCAATTTTATCGGATGTCCCCAAAGGGACGAGAGTTATCCAATTTTCAGGGGTATATAAAGTGTTTATATGTTTATATTCTGGTCGATGTAGGACAAAATTGACTACAACATCCTATTCCATTGCAAACTAATACTTTTGCTTACTGCATCTAATATATTGACATGATTCATAATCACAAACTTCGTAATAGCATTGTAATTGACAAAACATGTTGAATGCGCTCAAATTTAACTCCAGCCAACTAAAGCCAGAAATTGAAGTTCGAAAATAATCACACCTACCTCGTTATCATTTTTGATTTGCTTTTATGCATTTGAACACAGCTATTTAAAGTTTGCAAACCATGCAACTAGCATTTGCACATAGCCCGAGAGCGTGAGTGTCTGATACGGACCAGCTTTCTGCATTTCATCACAACTATTTAAAGTTTGCAACTGCACCAGCACACGCCCTGTATGCAATTAGAATTAGAGCAACTGTACCTAGCCTGACCCATCTGTGTTTGATACGGACCCTGCTCAGTTTGTTAAAATGGACCACCAAGTGTCATGATGTATTGATGTGCACGACCAAAACATATCCCTTGACCATATCGCAAAATCAAAGTACTTCAATACAAAAGGGTTCAGGCGATCAAGAAATTAGTGGAGAAATAAATTTGAACCATTTCTCGATTTTTGCTTGTCATCCTAAAGCTAAAACACCGCGGAACTTTGTATTGGTTTATAGATGCGTGTGCGCCTCGTGATATTGCATGATCCATCAACTCCTCAAAAGTACCATTCTTCACAACCCAAATCTCCAGTGGAATTATCCTTAACACGACCTTGTATGTAAACCGAATTCAAAGAATCCTCCATTGCCAAAAAAAAGCATTGATCCAACACCTCGTGACTCGGTCCATCACCCGGGTCTTTCACCAACAACTCCCAGTAAATAACATAATGACCCGGGATTGTTTTAGTGTCCCCGTAACTTGTGTACTCCACAACTGCGGTATTAAACTCCTGTAAAAGCTCAGAAGCTTTTTCGAAAGCGTTTTGCAGCTTAGCTTCGTCGGTTTTATCAGCATCGATGCTTAGCAAAACATTTTTCCTTCTAATGAACTTGAATTGTGGGGCAGCATTGTGGAAACCTGTGACCCTAAGAATGTCACCGCCAAATCTGAGGACCTCGCTTTCTGATAGTCCCACTTCTGTTACAAGTGGTAGACCTGGAGCACCCAGTAGCCGATCTTCATCGGTTGAGCCTGTGACTAACGGGAGGGTAAGAAGACAATCATGTTCACCTTCAAGAGGACGGCTTCCTGTTGGCATGAGTCATAACAGTGGAAGCTCTGTGCCTGTTCCTGCACTGAACCGTGCATATGCTAAAGCCCATGACAGTACAAGCCCTGGCTTGTATGGTACAAAAATGGTTGAAAGGGTAATAAACATGCGGAAATTGGCTCCACCAAAGCAAGATGACAAACATTCACCGCATGGTAACTTATCTGCAAAATCATCTCCTGACAGTTCTGGCTTCGGCAGATCACTTTCAAAGAAATCTTTGGATATGGCTGTACGACACATGGTATCTTTCTTCCTATCTCACATTAATTGGTTAACAAGTTTTCTTTTTCTTTCATTTTTTGGGAGCGATCAACTTGTGATGTAAACGGAATATGGAAATGTCGTACTAGGTGGTTTTGTCCTTGGCCCTTCATTCTTGCAGAAGAACGTCTTTCCTGCATTTCATTCTGGCTAGTTTATTCTAGAGGTGGCAATATAGTTGGGTTGGGTTGGTTTATAACAAGTATGTTTTTTGGTACGTTTCAAAATGGGTTGGTTTTGGTTCAAGCGCAAGTAATTTTTCCTTAAGGCGTTATTTATGATTTTGAAAACATTAAATCTTTAAAAAAAAATGAAATTAGGTTGTATGCAATTATGCATTAAAAAGACTTAAGATGACTTTAAGCCCTTTCCTTTTAGCTAATTCTTTTAACTTGAGCCGTTTTAGACAAAACGCAATCCAAATTGACGCATCTGTAAGTAGAAGTATTAAATTGCTACCTCTAGTATGCAACAAAAAGATGATTTAGTCTTGCGAAATTGGAAATACAAATAATATTAAAGTGTAAGTTGACAACTGATCAAAGTGTAAGGGTAAGAAAGGTAAATATTTTTCTTTTATATTTTCTGTTTTGGATATTTTGGTTTGTGTTTGACAGGTTGAGTAAAGGTGGAGGGTCAAATATAGCAAGTAGATGGAACTCGCGTCAACCCTAGTCAAGCTTGTATAAATACATCGGTTTCTTGTTTACTTCGTCATCCAGTCTGTTTGTATCTTGTTTTCATCTCTCACATTGTTCCACCATTGTTACTTTGAGCTGTGTTCTTGATCTTGTATACGTATATTGATCTTGGTTTGTAAGATCAATCATACGCTTGTTTTTCTTTTCTTTCTGAGTTGTAAGTACGATCACAAAGCTAGGTATCACATTTGAAGTGATAGCCTAACGCAGTTATAGAAAAATAAAGGGGAGGTTGGTTGATTAAATCGTTTTCTTGAGTTTGTTTTATAAAGCGAATATGGTATCAGAGCCTTTGGTTCTTGATATATGAGTTTTAAACCTTTTTTATTGAAGATCTTGATTAATCTTGTGGTTAATCTTGTGTTAATTGTGGTTAATTACAAGTTTTTGATCAATTAAACTTTTTAGGGTTTTAAAATTTGGGGTTTTCTGATTCTTGGTGTTATGTGGTGGTTAATTGGGTTCTTTATTGGTTAATTGAGCTTAATTGCATCTCTGGTAAGGTTAATTGAAGAAACCCTAAATTTCAGAAATTAGGGTTTCGTTCAATTTTTGGGGATTTGTTATTTTTTGTTGGTTATTTGTTATAACTAACTTTTCAGGTTGGTATTCCGCTGTGCTTGTTGTTTGTGGTGAGATCTTCTTGATCTCATTGGTTCTTGGCTATTTTTGCTGGTAGCTGCGCGTGTTGTAACACCTCTCTTGCTCTCTCTTGTTTTATTTTTTGTTTAGAGGGGGATTTAGGTGTCGAAGGGATTAGGTAGTCTGGGTGGATTGATTCAGTTTTCATTTGTGCTAGTTGGTAGTTGTTTGTAGAGGAGGTACAAGGGGTTCTTTGTTTCTTTTGTGTGATATTTGTGTGGTTTCATCATGTCTGATCCAAAGAAAAATGATCAGGATGATAATCCTGTTAGTGATACTGAAACTGAAAGTGAAACTATCATTCATACTAATGACCCTTTGTATTTACACCCTACTGACACAAATGGGCAGCCCATTGTGAGTGTTAAACTCACTGGTCCCGAAAACTATAAGGTTTGGGCTGCTGCATTTAAACTTGCATTACATACTAAGAACAAACTGGGGTTTATTGATGGTACTTGTGAGAAGAATAATGATGATGTTGTGTTATCTGACCAATGGGATAGATGTAATGCTGTGGTTTTATCTTGGATTCTTGGATGTATCTCTTTTGAGTTATATCAAGGACAAATTTTTTCAAAAAATGCTAAAGATGTGTGGGATGAATTTAAAGAAACCTGTGATAAAATTGATGGATCTGTTATCTATAATTTGCATTATAAAATTTGTTCTCTCACTCAATCTGGTTCTTCTTTGTCTGAATACTATCATAATTACAACAGTTTATGGAGGCAGTTTGACTCTCTTGTCAATCTTCCTTCATGTAATTGTGATGGTGTTCCTCAAATGAAGAGTCATAATGCTCTTATAAGACTCATGCAGTTTTTGATGGGTCTTGATGACACTTTCAGTGTTGTTAGGAGTCAATTGCTAACTGCAGACCCTTTGCCAGATGTTAAATCTGCTTTTGCTACTCTTTCTAGGGTTGAGCCTCATAAGAACAATCTGGTTCATGTTGTTAGTGATAAGAATACTGCTACTGCTTTTGTTGCTAAACCTAATAATTGGAATGGTAATAGAAATACTCAAAACAATCAAAATGGTCAAAACAGAGGTCCTAATAAGAATAACAATAAATTTGTTTGTACTCATTGTAATATGAATGTCCATACTGTCGATAGATGTTTTGAGCTTAATGGATATCCTCCAGGTTTCAAGAAAAGAAATACTGGAGGATCTAATGGTTCTAATAATGTCACTAGTTCTCTTGGTAATACTGTTGATCAGGGATCTGAGAAATCTCTTCCCTTTACTGCTGATCAAATTAATAGACTCATGGCTTTGATCAATTCTAAGCCTGGCATTGGTGATGTGCAGTCTTGTGCTGCAGGTATAAAATTTGGTTCTAATCATGTTATTAGCTTTGTCACTTGTAGATTTTTTAACTATAATACCAATATAAGTACTTATAGTACTTATATTGGTTGGATCTTTGATTCTGGAGCATCACAACATATGACTTTTTCTACTAAACACTTGTTTGATATTATTGATGTGTCAAAATTAAACATTTCTGTTTCACATCCTAATGGCACTATTGAACATGTTAAGCATGTAGGAAATTTTAAACTATCAGATAAAATTACTTTGAAAAATGTGTTGGTTGTTCCAGATTATAAGGTCAGTCTTATATCTGTACGCAAGTTGGCTAAAGATAATAAGTTTGTTGTGTCCTTTACTGAGTCTAAGTGTTTTGTTCAGGATTCTCATCAAAAGTCCCTCTTGGGGACTGGTTAAGAAAATAATGGACTTTACTTGTTTGATTCAGGTAGGAAGTTTATTAATAGTGCTATCACTAAGTGTAATTTGTCTAAGTGTGTGTGGCATAACAGACTTGGTCATCCCTCAAACCAAGTTTTAGCTATTCTTAAGGATAAAATTCATCTTGAGTCTGCTAGTAATGTTCAGCCTTGTGATGTGTGTCACATGGCTAAGCAAACTAGAGATCCTTTTCCTATAAGTGACCATAAGACTAAAGGTTTGGGTGAAATTGTTCATCTGGATGTTTGGGGTCCTTATAGAGTAAAAAGTAGAGATGGATTTAGATTCTTTCTTACTATTATTGATGACTATACCAGGGCTGTGTGGTTATACATGCTTAAAGGCAAAGATGAGGTTTTTGATAAACTTGTTGAATTTCATAATCTAATTAAAAATCAGTTTGATGTTGCTATCAAAGTTTTTAGAAGTGATAATGGAACAGAGTTTGTTAATCATAAATTTGAAGGTTTTATTAAGGAAAATGGAATTATTCATCAAACAACTTGTGTGTATACTCCACAACATAATGGTATAGCTGAGAGAAAACATAGACACTTACTTAATGTTGCTAGAGCCCTCATGTTTCATGGGGGATTACCTTTGAACATGTGGCCTGAATCTATTCTTACTGCTGTTTATCTGATTAACAAGATTCCTAGCTCAGTCCTCTCTGGAAAAAATCCTTATGAAATGATTTTTAAAATTGAACCTAACATCTCTCATTTAAAAAGTTTTAGGTGTCTTTGTTTTAGTACTGTGCTTAATAATGTGGATAAGTTTGCTGCTAGGTCTGAAAAGTGTGTGTTCATTGGGTATTCCTTTACTAAAAAGGGTTATAAATTGTTTGGTCTTGAGTCAAAAAATGTGTTTTTCTCAAGGGAAGTCAAGTTTTATGAAACAGTTTTTCCATTCAAACATGATGTTTGTAAGAGTGATTTGATCTTTGAAGATCAGGGTATAAATAGTCTAAATATCTTTGACTTAGCAGTAAACAAATCTGATGATCCCTATGATGATATGAGAGATGAAAGATTAAGAGATAGAGGTAGCATTTTAAAAGAGTCTGTCTTAGCTGAGAAAGTATCTACTGATACTCCTATCATTGTTACCAGTAATACTCAGGGGTCAGAGTCTATGACTAATAAAGATCATAGTCTTGGAAACCAGTATGACTTAGGCAGTAATGATGCTAATGATTTAGACCATAATGTTGCCCTTGATGATGAAAATTATGATTCTGAGGGTGAGGAGTTTATAGAGTTTAATCAACATTTCCAAAATAGTAGTCCAGAGAAAACTGAGCTAAGAAGGTCTAGTAGACCACATAAGCTTCCTGATAAACTTAGTGATTATGTGCTTGACAAAAGAGTTAAATATGATATTAATACTATGGTGAACTATAACAACTTGCCTATGCATAATTTTGTGTTCACTAATAACTTGAACAAAATAAATGAACCTAAATCCTATAATGAGGCTGCCAAAGACCCTAGGTGGGTTGAGGCAATGAATGAGGAGATGGAAGCACTTAATAGAAACAATACATGGGTTATAGTTGACTTACCTCAAGGTAGGAAGCATGTTGCATGTAAATGGTTATGGAAGGTGAAATATAAATCTAGTGGTGATGTTGAGAGATTTAAAGCTAGAGTTGTAGCAAAAGGGTTTAGTCAAAAAGAGGGTATAGACTATGAAGAAACATTTTCACCAGTTGTGAAAATTGTGACTGTTAGGTGTCTTCTTTCTGTTGTTGTGCACAATAATTGGCCTGTTTATCAGTTAGATGTAAATAATGCCTTTCTGTATGGAGATTTAGATGAAGAAATTTATATGAACCTTCCTGAAGGGTATGGCTCTAACTCAAACAAGGTGTGCAAGCTAACCAAGTCTTTATATGGGTTAAAACAGGCACCTAGGAAATGGAATGAAAAATTAACAAGTGCGTTAACTGAAAATGGTTTTTGTCAAAGTAAAAGTGATGTTTCTTTGTTTACTAAGACTGCGAATGAGTCTTTTGTTGCCCTGCTTGTTTATGTTGATGATATTATCATAACAGGGAACAATGAAAGTATTATCAATGACTTTAAAGAATATTTGAGTTCTAAATTTAAAATTAAAGACCTTGGAAAACTCAAATATTTCTTGGGTATTGAAGTACTTGATACTAACTCATGATTGTGTCTTAATCAAAGGAAATACTGTTTAGAATTACTATCTGAGTATGGAATGTTGGCTTGTAAGCCAGCTAAAGCTCCTATACCAGATTCTTCTAAGAAAAAGAAAAAACTTATTGAAGATGAGGTTGATACTATGCTTGATAATAAAACTTGTTATCAAAAGATTGTTGGCAAATTAATTATCTGACTTTAACCAGGCCTGATATTGCTTATGCTGTTCACTGTTTAAGTCAGTTTATGCATAATCCTTATAAATCTCATCTGAAATTAGCTTTTCATGTGCTTAGATACCTTAAAGGATCTCCTGGAACTGGTATATCCTTTAAAAAACATAACAATCTGAATCTTAATGCTTTTGTAGATTCAGATTGGGCTAAGTGTAAGATTACTAGAAAGTCTATTACTGGATATACTGTTTATCTGGGTAATAATCTTGTATCCTAGAAAAGTAAGAAACAATCTGTTTTAGCTAAATCTTCAGCTGAAGCTGAATATAGAGCTATGAACAGTGTTACTTGTGAAATCATGTGGATACTTAAGATTATGGATGATCTCAAGGTGAAAGTAGTCTTACCTGTGCCTATCAGTTGTGATAGTAGTTCTGCAATTCAAATTGCAGCCAATCCTGTATTTCATGAGAGAACTAAACATTTTGAAATTGACTTATATTTCTTAAGGGAAAAGGTGTCTGCAGGTTTGATCAAAACTGTTAAGATCAAATCTGAAGATAATGTTGCAGACTTGTTTACCAAAGGATTGTCTATTAAAGATCACAATTCTTTTTGTGAAATGTTGAAGCTTGTTGATCTCTATCACAAGTCAACTTAAGAGGGGGTATTAAAGTGTAAGTTGACAACTGATCAAAGTGTAAGGGTAAGAAAGGTAAATATTTTTCTTTTATATTTTCTGTTTTGGATATTTTGGTTTGTGTTTGACAGGTTGAGTAAAGGTGGAGGGTCAAATTAGCAAGTAGATGGAACTCGCGTCAACCCTAGTCAAGCTTGTATAAATACATCGCTTTCTTGTTTACTTCGTCATTCAGTCTGTTTGTATCTTGTTTTCATCTCTCACATTGTTCCACCATTGTTACTTTGAGCTGTGTTCTTGATCTTGTATACGTATATTGATCTTGGTTTGTAAGATCAATCATACGCTTGTTTTTCTTTTCTTTCTGAGTTGTAAGTACGATCACAAAGCTAGGTATCACATTTGAAGTGATAGCCTAACGCAGTTATAGAAAAATAAAGGGGAGGTTGGTTGATTAAATCGTTTTCTTGAGTTTGTTTTATAAAGCGAATAAATAAGAACAATCTTGTTGACAACACGAACTTGATGGCACAAAAAAACATATGTTTTGTTAATTCGAATTTGGTTATATCGAGGCTAAATTGTATCTTTTGAACAAGATATAAGGCGGACAGTACCGGGTAACCTGAGGCCATTGATGACTAATATTCCAGCATCATCAATGTACAGCGTTAGACCTGGTCCCGCAAGAAGTCGAACAATCAGTGTTTCAGATTCACCTCTTGCAACAAGCAGCAATGCTAGCTCTAAAATGAGTGTGAATAACAATGGTCTGTGCTTGGATGGAAACATAGATGATGAAATTAACAGTGAGAGGTGCTCTATTAATATCCGCGGAAGGTGAGGCTTATGTGATGTATTCGTTAACTATTGTATCGGAACTTACTTAATCTTAATGTTAATCTGCTTAACCTATGAGTGGTAGGACTGATATCATCTAATCTAGTTATTAGTTCCAAGCAAATATTGCTTTTTGAATGTTAGTCCAGTTAGAGTTGCAAAAAGTTTGTGTTTTTCCTTGCTTGTTGCTTGAATGGTTTTGTATGGGTGCATATAATATATAAATTGCAAAAACGTGTATGTGTATTAGAGATTTTGAGTTAAGGCGAACCTGGGCTCTTGTTAGGCTAGTCTTGATATCAGTTAAGCGTGCTTGTGTAAAATTAGTATCACACCCTTAAGTTTCAAATTAACCTCTTTGGAGAACTTGCTATTGCGATATAATAAGAAGTTTGATACCGGTATGATGAATCCGATGGCCCATAACCTGACCTGGGTGGGATTGGGTTGCGTTGTTGTATACTAGTATGCTGAAAGAAGTTACATATATGGTCGGATTTGCTCAAATGATTGGAACGTTGATATGTTCAATCCTACTATTCAGGTATATGCAAGTCGCAAAAAAGTAGTATAAAACCTGTTATTAAGATTTTTTGCTTTACTGCTGCTACAAACATTAGGTTCAACCATCAAAGTCAATCGATGTCGAGATGATAGTGACTTTGTCATTGGTACCAGATTATAGTGACGTTGATATGTTCTCACCATATTATAGAATCATGTCGCGTGCGTCCCTATGCATGGTAGGCCAATAATATCCTGAGCGTAGGGCTCGATCCACCACGGATCGGGGCCCCGCGTGCATGCCGCATAACCCTTCACGTATCTCACTGATCACGTAAGTGGCCTGACGCGGTCCCACACACCGCAACCGCGGCTGCAAGAAAGAGCGCTTATAAAGGATACCTTCTCGAAGCTCTAAGTGCTACGACTTCCTTCTGATGCGCCGTGCCGCTTTTTCCTCGTCCGGAAGGGTTTCATTAGTCAAATAGTTGACGATCGGGGTCATCCATGTAGGTCCGTCCTCCTCAACTATAGCAGCGACCTCCCCTTCTGTTATAGACTTTTCCTTGAGTATTTCCACCAAGACTTGCTTGGATAAGTGGGCGAAACTTGTAGACGCGATCTTGCTAAGAGCGTCCGCCTTCTTGTTCTCACCTCTTGGTACCTACTTGATAGAAAACTTGCTGAAAGCCGAGATGAGTGACTTGACTTTCTCCAAGTATCGGACCATGTTATCCTCCTTAGCTATATATCCTCCCAGAATGTGGTTCGAGACAAGCCGTGAGTCCACGTAGGCCTCAAGGTTGCGGACTCCCATTCTAGCGGCGATTTTTAAACCCGCAATCAATGCTTCATATTCTGCCTCATTATTGGTGGCTGTGAACTCAAAGCGAAGGGCGTACGTAAACTCCATTCCTTCCGGATTCGTAAGGATGAGACCAACTCCTGACCCATCCGTACACGAAGATCCATCCGTGAATAACACCCATGGTTCTGCTGGAGTTTCGTCTTGTTTCACGATTGGTCCTTCTTCATCCGGCTTCTCTATCAAGAAATCCGCCAAGATTTGGCCTTTAACAGCCGCCCTTGGTCTATAAGATATGTTGTGTTCTCACAATAGAATGCTCCACTTTTGTAGCCTACCTGCCACATCCGGTCTAGAGATGACTTGTTTTATTGGTTGGTCAGTAATGACTACAATTGGGTGCGCCTAAAAGTATCAGCGCAACCGTTTTGTTGCAAACACTAGTGCCAAAACCAATATTTCCATAGGGGAGTAATTCAACTCCGGCCCTTGCAGTGTTCTGCTTATGAAGTAGACCGGAGTTTGGACTGTGTCCCTATCCGTCATAAGTACCGCACTTATTGCTCCATGTGTGGCTGATAGATACATAATGAGCTCCTCCTTTGGCCGGGGAGCTACTAGCATGGGGAGAGATGCGATGTGTTGCTTGAGTTGACCAAAGGCTTCCTCCGCTTCCTTTGTCCACTGGAAGTCTCCCTTCTTAATGCACTTCTTGAGTGTCTTGAATAGGGGGAGTGACTTCTCTGCGGACTTTGATAAGAACCTATTTAGCCCGGCCAGCTTCCCATTTAAGGACTGCACCTCTTTCCGTGTCTGAGGGGATGATAGCTGTATTACTGTGTCCGTTTTTCTGGGCAAGGTTTGATGTCGTTTGGATCAATCATATATCCAAGGAACATTCCTTCCGTTGCCCCAAACGTGCATTTCTTTGGATTTAGCTTCATATTAATCCTCCTCAATGTGTCAAACGTCTCTTGGACATCTCGGAGAAATGCATCCTCCGTATGACTTTTAATGACTAAGTCATCCACATAGACCTCCAGGTTGCGGCCTATCTGTGAGTCAAAGGCTTTGTCCACAAGCCGCTGGTATGTTGCCCCGACGTTCTTTAGTCCAAACGACATTTTTGTATAACAGTATACGCCTTGACTAGTATGGAACGCCGTCTTCTCTGTGTCCTCTTCCGCCATCTGGATCTGGTGGTATCCTTTATATGCGTCTAAGAAGCACTTAAAGGGATATCCACATAGGGATTCCACCTTCCAGTCAATCTCCGGTAACGGGTAACAATCCTGTGGACAGGCTTTGTTCAGATCCGTGAAATCCACGCACATGCGCCAGCTTCCGTCATGCTTTTTGACCATGACTGGATTGGATAACCACTCGTGGTAGTATACCTCGCGCATGATACCTGCGTCCACTAGTTTCCGTACCTCATCCAGTGTCACTTGGCTGCGTTCAGGTGCCTGACCGCGCTTCTTTTGCTTGACGGGTTGGTACCCCTGGCGGATCTGGAGCTTATGTTCTGCTATCGCGCGTGGTACGCCCGTCATATGCTTGGGCTCCCATGCGAATACATCTAAATTTGCCTTCAAGAGAGAGCACATGGCCCTCTTGCCGTTATCCGAGAGCGTTCCCCCTATGGACACCTCTTGTTCCGGGTAATCAGGATGGATTGCCACCCTCCAATTGGGAGGTGGTGATCCATCTTTGGGTGGAACAGGTGGAACCGGTGTTGACACGGCATGACACTCAGATGCTGGTATGATTGTGTTATAGATGGTGACAATTCCTCCTTCCACAGGGAATTTGATCATTCCGTGTGCCGCGGAAGGTACCGCCTGTATGGCCAGAATACCTGGTCTGCCTATGATCCTATTGTATGGAGAGTGTGAGCGTATCACCATAAAGTTCATCCATGCAGTGGTGGAGTGCTCTTAATTCCCAATGGTTACAAGCAGACGCAGTTGCCCTATTGGCCAGATGGTGTCTCCACTAAAACCAATGAGCGGCGCCGTGGCCGGTACTAATTGGCTTCTTATTTCTGGTCGTAATTGTACAAAACAGTGTTCGTACAGTACTTCTGCTGATGACCCTCCAACCACATACATGCGATGAACATTGTGTGTTCCAATGCTTATCTCAATAGTGAGAGGCGCATCAATCACATCGCCTAATGTGATGGGAGGGAATGAGATTTCTCTGCCGCATGAAATTTTTTGACTAATTTTCTGCCTCGTGCGGCGCTGTCTTGATTGGATCATATATATAGTTGAAGGTTTGTCCTTTTGGGGATCCTTCTTGTCGTACTTCTTGTTGTCTTTTCCATCCTTCCAATCCTTGACCAAATGCTTGAGTTTGCCTGACTTGATCAGTTACTCAATGTGCTTCTTGAGCTGGATACATTCCTCCGTACCATGGCCCTTGTCGTTATGGAATTCGCAGAAACGATTTCCTTGGCGACGGTCCAGCGGAGTCGTCATTGGTGGAGGCCTCGGGAAGTTAGCCCCTTCCGTCAGCAAGATCTCCCGGTAGGACATCTTTAGAGGGGTAAACTTATCGTCCGGCCGTCCTCCCTTGTTTTGGCTCTTGTAATCTGAGCCCCTGCCATTGTTCTGGTTGTTTTGACCCCCCGACTGTCTCCTGGACTGGTCGTTCGATCGGTAGCTGTTTCCTTTCGAAGAGTAGGCCGCGACAACCGCGGTTTCTCCCTCTATGAAGTTTCTCACCCTTTCCATAAGGTCGTCATACCTCTCCGGACGCTTGTCATTGAGACGTCTGATTAATTCCCTGTCTGTTATGGCGTGCATATAGTCGGAAATTTTCAGGAGTTCCGGCATTGTCTTTGTGCGTGTGAACTCGTCATTGAAGCGTTCAGTGAAGGCTTCCGTAGACTCCCCCGGTCGTTGCTTGACGGTTGCCAATGAGACCGGGTCCCTATTATACTTCTTCCGCTGAGTATAATTATTCTTGAACGCAGTGCGTAATTCAGTTAAGCTATCAATGCTTCGCGGAGGAAGTCCTTCGAACCAGTCACGAGCATTGCCGATCAAGGTTGAATTGAACATTTGGCACCATATAGGCATGGGCCATCGCTCAATTTTCGCCTGCGTATCAAATATCTTGAGGTGATCATCCGGATCACCAGTTCTATCATAAGTCTTGACACACGTCGGCATGCGACGTTTTGTGTCCTCGGAGTAATTCCGTATGCGGAGAGTAAAAGGATCTTCCCTGGGGTCTGCCCATGGACGGGTGAGGCTAGGGTCACACCACGGTTGGGAAAGATCTTCTGCTTCCGTCTCTTGGTAATAGGGACCACCGTAGTACTCCTCATTGTTTGGTGGTGGTGGTGGAGGAGTACGCCTAGGTCGGCGACGCTTGGGCGGATGGTCATCCGAGTCCTCTCCTGATGGACCGGGAGAAGGAGGTGGTGCCCCATCTCTTGGGTGAGGACCGCTCTTGTGAGAAGAGCCAGGAGCCTTCTTCCCGATATTCATCCTATCCCACACACTTGTGCGGCGATTGGCTCTGGCCAGTTCCAGATCTGGTCGTTCGGGTGAACCGTCGGACCTCACTCCCTCTTCTCGAGACTGCATTAGTTCCTGCATGAGGCGATCCCCTATGCGTTCGAACACATTCCTGGGTTGGGGAGTTTCCTCAAAGAGGTTCTGCTCCTGGGGTCGTGCCCTTCTTTTCCTCTGATTTTGGGAAGAGGTACCTGGTCCGGTGTTGCCAAAGTTGAGCTTAGATTGGAGGTCCCTCCCTAGATTCAACCTTGATGCAATTCTTGGGACGATCCTCTCAAAGTTCTGCGTGAGAACTCGAGTGAGATCTTCCTCGCTGAGTGGTTCAACTTCTACTTCTTCCTCGATCGATGATCTGCGCGACCCCTTGTTAGGGGGATTGGGCGCACTCCCTGGATCAGGATTATCCAAGGTCGAAGTAGGTGGTGGAGTCATGGAGATCATGCTTGTCACACCCATGGACTGAAAACCACTCCGGTTGTTTGGTCCGCCCGCTTGATGGCTAGGGGATCGATTGGGAATGAGTATCCCTTCCCCTTGGGACTTCCGATTTCCAGGATTTGTATTCCTGGGGTTGCCTTGCGGATGCCCCTTCATCATTGAGAATTCAAGATGAGATTTCGCTCTAGCTTAGTGTAATGGATCCCACGGATGGCGCCAACTTGTTGATTCAAAAGTTGGGTGATCCTTGCTAGACCCGAATTAGGCTTAATTCGAGTTGGCTGGACTCCGGCTCCTGCACCAAGTGAATCGTATGGTTGGGATCCTGCACACTAAACAACACGCGTTAGGCTTACCGTGGGAATGTTTCCCACGATTAGACTCCGGCGTGAGAGTAAGTAATCAGTTAGGGTTATAGGAATCGGATGAGAGTTTTAGAGTGTAGAATGTAATACCTTTGTGGAACCCTTGGGGGTTCCTTATATAGGCAGTGAAACCCTAATGGGCTGTCACTGATGCTTCGGCCCCAAGGCAAGGATAATCACCAGATTTAGATTGATTGTTATCTTCTAATTATGGTGAGTGAATATCCTCTCCTTTGGGATAAATCCCAATCATAGTAGGAGTATGATTCTGTCTAACCCTGCACCGGGCATGCCGGGCCGTGGGCCGCACACATGTGTGCGGTTACTGTTCATCCAAGCCCATAAGCTCAAATAACATTATTCCCACCCATCTGTGATGGGCCGGATACGGGTAGTACCCGTAGGCCGGGTTCATGACCCGGCTGGGGACTATACGTCATCATGTCCCCCCATTCTAGTTGTTACAGCCGTAGGCGTAACCTCTAGACTATCAAGAAGCTCCCTGGACGTACCAAGAAAAGTGTTTTGAGGGAACTATAATTTATCAAAAAATTGTGTTGGCCGCACATGGCTGCCTGACTTAGGAATTTATTCCAATGGTACCTCAACCGCACGTGACGACCGAGACGAATTAAATGTAGCATTGAATTTTGTCTTACGTAAGACCGCATATCCCGACATAATTGACTGTTCACCTGCCACTTGACTGACAAAGTGCAAACAGTCAGAACCTCGAGCGGCGTAAACTACTGAGTCAGAAGTGACCCGTGGGTCCCACCAGACTTTTCACTTGCCACTTACACCCTAGCCACACGATTAAGGATAGTGGCAAACACGTGTCATGCATCCAACAGACCATGACTCACAAGGCAACCCTATAAATAAGCTACCCCTACGGCTGTGTGTAACACACAGTCCTTTTCTCCATTTCTGCCATTAAAGATTTTCTTCTTAGCTCCACTTTCTCACGCACGGATCCCTTCCTTCGTAGGTTAGAATACCACGTCCTTAACTTTTTATTTAGTAATGGCCCAAAGAAACAACCCCACCATTGGATCCGTGCTCAATGTAATGACCCAGGAGCAATTAGATCACTTTTACACCAATTACTTCATCCCTACCAATCTACACCCCTCTCTCCCTGGTGCCGGAGACCTCATAACCGAGGCTCCGCAGGGAAAGATCGGCCTATATACTCGTCTTTTTGATGCGGCCAACTACCACATTCCTTTCACTCGTTTCCTCATAGATCTCTTGGTATTATGATGTACATATTAGCCAGCTTCACTGTATAGGCGCATGTAAGGTAAGTCAGTTTGAAATTCTTTGTCGCGCTAGGAGAATCCCCCCAACCGTAGAACTATTCAGGCTATTTTACACCCCCATTATAGTAAATGGTTGGCTATCTTTTAAGAAATGATCTCCCAATAGCCCCCAGTCCCACAATAAGCCCATGGACTCATTGAAAAACTGGTACGACCATTACTTTTTCATTGACTCAATAGTGTGGCCAGCCGACTATATCTTCAAACATAGGTTATCTCATGACCCCCTTCCGCACGCCAGTACATATAATCCCCAACATTCCCAAGAAATAGATAGGAACAGAACTGGGTTCCATAGAAACCTTCCCGAATCATTCCTCTATTTGCTAGGGATTAGCCGCAACTATTTCGGCTCGTCCAACAGATATCCTGTGTTTTGGAGGAGGCATGGTGAAGGTAGGTATAGAATCTGTATATGAAAGACGTACGCATACTTATGTGCTATAACTAATATGCTTCGTTTATTGTTGCAGAAATGAACTTCTTTGGAATCCTACGACAAGGCGATCCAAAGCTTATACCAGAGGGATCCCGTCCCAGACGTGAGAACGAGCTACCCCTCCTCGAGCATACCCGAAACGTGACGGTTGCCCTGGAGGCCGTGCCGGACCCCCATTCAGACGAAGAGGAAACAACGCTCCTAAGAACCCCCGTGGACTTTGACAACGAGGATGGTGATAACATGATGCTTGAAGATGAAGCCGGGCCCTCCTCGCCGCCGAAGACTGCTACCCCCGCATACAGGGAAGAGCAAGGAGACAATATTGAGAGAACCACCTCCAGTCTTCGCCAAATGTTGGGCGATGACGAGGAGGAAATGCAACAAGTCAATGAAGAAGAAGATGAAGGAGCAGAAAAAGAACTTGAAGAGGAAGCTGAAGAAGAAGAAGCCCAGCCCGCCCCTAAGCGTTCCCGCAGGAAAAACAAGCGGGTGAGAAGAGTCGACCAGACCGAGGTTGGTGAACACAATGCCCCCCCCCAAAAAACTGCGCGAGGACCACCCCCTCTATCAATCTGTTGGGAGCACCACCCAGGCCTCCGAATTGGTGCGGGCCGCACATGTAGATCTGGTCACTCAAGTGCCCCTGACTACATCAGAACTAGCAGGGAATAACATGTAAGTCTACCTTTTTTTAAGTAAGAGCCACGACTTTCCTTAAACAACACTTGATATTTATTCCAAATGTGTGTTTGTAGAGATGAACAAGCTGGTGGCGCGCCTCCCCCCGATGCACAAAAAGAAAAGGGGAAAGAGAAGGAAGTGGAGAGAGAGTCTGTGCTGCATACAACCGCAACCAGATCCGGCCCTGCCTTTGAAGATGGTAACCCCACAGCTTCCCAAGAGATCCCAATGTCCGGCCCTCATCAACCGTTCAATCCTGTCTGGAAGATCACCACTGCGTCGCGGATGAGAGAGGCCGAGGAATGTCGTGAGTACCTTAATAACTGCATCCCCCTGGTTTGGTACGAGATGTAAATGTACTAAGCCATGCGGATCTGGTGGATGAGTACAATGGCGCCTTGTTGCATCAAATGGCGATGGGTCCTCTATGAGGGTAAGATTTGAAGCTGCTTTAGAGCATGTGGAGTCCCTCAAGAGGAAAGTTGGCCGAAGAGAGAGGATGATTGAAGATAATGAAGCCCAAATTGATGCCCTCCAGTCCCAGCTTGCTACCGCCGAGGCGACTGTGAAAGAACAATCGGCCCGCGCCAATGCTCATGACCAACATGTAGCCGAGCTTGAGGCAAAACTTGAGGCTGCAACAACCAAGGTATGTATCCGCGCCACATCACTCCTATGCCATAACAACCACCATTCTAATAAGTGATGTATCTCATACAGGTGACTGCGGCAGAAGCGTCAGCCAAGTCCTCCTCCAACCAAGTGTCCATGCTCACCAAGAAGCTTGAGGATGCCCATGCGATGATCCAGGGCGGGGAAAAAGTAAAAGAGGAGCTTGCTCATGAGAGGGCCACGACCGAACAGTTGAGGGAGGCGTCCACCCAAAAAGATGTGCTAGTAAATGCCCTTATCACCGAACGTGATGACGTGCTATGCCCCCAACTACTAGCAGCCATTGCCGGCCGTAGGTGGATGGTGGGTCATGAAGCACGTCTAGCCGTTACCAAGGTGTTGGAGGCCCCCGAATTTGTTCAGTAGTTTACCAACCTTGTGTCAGATGGCATTGATCACGACCACCATGAAGGAATGGTCATGGCCACAGAGCTAATCAAGAAGAAGCAAAACTTTACAAAGCATGCCTTCTTCAACGTAGGAGCTGCTAACAAGATGACTGCTTCCATGGCCGCAATGCGAGATCTCCACTACCCATTCTTGGCCGAGCTGGAAGCCACAAAAGATGCTTCGAACATGGAGGTTATGGAAAAACTAAGTCTTGGTGCACTTTCTCAAGATGAGGGACATTCCCGGGCTTCCTTCACTCCCTCGCCCAGCCACCTTACCCTTCCTATTTATGAGGATGTGACCAGAATCGTAGTCGATGAGCAGCCATTAAGCGAGGTGCTAGAGAGGAATGCGGCTCAAGCTTTGGAGCGGAAGGAACGTAGTGAGATGCCTTGTCTGGCTGAAGAACAATGGGAGATAGGTAGGTTTCTCCCCCCATGTAGGGTGCCCTTAATTTGTTATCTATTTTGGCAGTTTGGTTTGTATCCTTAAACATTTGTCCGTGGATGTCCACGGTACCTCATGATTGTAAACACTTGTTATGCTATTTATAAGTCCGTGGTGGCACGACAATTTTGATGATTTGGAAACTTGTTTATATTCTTTTAGATATCATGTATCTGTGTCGCATGACATGTCACGTCTTACCCAGAATAAAACTAAGTCTATACTTTACTAGACGTGCGGCGTGCGTCTTTACTATGCAAAGCACTTCGTGAGCGCGGCATATGGAAACTTATCACAACGTCTCGTGAATAAGGTGTCTAGTAAGGATACATGATCCGCGTCACTGGGGTTGCATCCCTCTTATGTGACAAGTTGAATTATTAGGTTCACTTAATCCTCTTACCCCACCTGGAGGCGCATTGTACATGTACGGTGTTGAATGAATGCATATGAATAAGACGTGGCACATTATAATAATAACAACTAAATCCATATGACTATAACGAAACCTAAAGAAAAACAATTTGCACAAAACAAGTCGTGGAGCTAGCTAGGCACCACGGCATTTTATTAGAACGTTTACATTTTTTGTTTTAACAAGAATGGGAAGTCCTAAAAACAAAAAAGAACCTAGAAAAAACATAAGAAACAAAACAGAGGGAGCACATGGATCTTCATGAAAGCCAGATATAGCGAAGTATCCATGCGGAAGTCGTAGCTTTCAAAGATAGCACCTTTTGAGATTTGAGATGTTCCATGTGCGTTCCAGATCGCGGCCATCCATGTCACGTAACTTGTACGCCCCCCGTCCTAAGGCTTCCGTGACCTCATACGGTCCTTCCCACTTAGGACCCAACTTTCCTGTATTCTCCACTCGACTTGCTTCGTTAGCACGATAGACATAATCTCTCGGTCGAAAAGAAACACCTTTAACCTTGGCATCATAATAAGCCTTCATTTTAGCCTTGGACTTGGCCTCATTGATAACCGCTATCTCCCTTTTTTCCGCCAACAAATCCAGATTGATCCGGAGTTGCTCGTCATTCGTGACGACATTAACCTCCACCGTGCGGATGGTAGGCATTCCTATTTCTGCTGGTATAACAGCTTCAGTGCCGTAGGCCAATGCGAATGGAGTGTCCTCGTTGGCTGTTTTGATCATAGTCCTATGCGCCCATAGAACATGTGGTATTTCGTCCACCCATTTGGCACTTCTTTCCTCCAAGCGTGCCTTGATGCCGTTTCCTAAGCTTCTATTTGCTCGTTCCACAAGACCATTTGTCTGCGGGTGCTTAACGGACGCGAAGCGCCGTTTGATATTTAATGCTGCGCACCAGTCCTTAAATGGATTATCCGCGAACTGCTTCCCGTTATCCGAGATGATTTCTCCTGGTAGGCCAAAACGGCACACGATGTTCTCCCCAACAAACTTTTTAACTTGTTTGCCCGTGATGGATTTGATTGCCTTGACCTCTATCCAACGTGTAATGTAGTCCATCGCGACAATCAAGAACTTAACTCCCCCCACAGCTACATGAAATGGTCCTGCAATGTCGATCCCCCACTTATAGAATGGCCATGGGGATGTAATAGGTGTAAGTTCCTGCTGCGGATGTCGCGGCACTGGTCTGTGCACTTGGTAATCACTACACTTGCGAATCATGTCGCGTACGTCCCTATGCATGGTAGGCCAATAATATCCTGTGCGTATGGATCGAGCCACCACGGATCGGGGCCTCGCGTGCATGCCGCATAACCCTTCATGTATCTCACTGATCACGTAAGTGGCCTGACGCGGTCCCACACACCGCAACCACGGCTGCAAGAAAGAGCGCTTATAAAGGATACCTTCTCGAAGCTCGAAGTGCTGCGACTTCCTTCTGATGTGTCGTGCCGCTTTTTCCTCGTCCGGAAGGGTTTCATTAGTCAAATAGTTGACGATCGGGGTCATCCATGTAGGTCCGTCCTCCTCAACTATAGCAGTGACCTCCCCTTCTATTATAGACTTTTCCTTGAGTATTTCCACCAAGACTTGCTTGGATAAGTGGGTGAAACTTGTAGACGCGATCTTGCTAAGAGCGTTCGCCTTCTTGTTCTCACCTCTTGGTACCTGCTTGATAGAAAACTTGCTGAAAGCCGAGCTGAGTGACTTGACTTTCTCCAAGTATCGGACCATGTTATCCTCCTTAGCTATATATCCTCCCAGAATGTGGTTCGCGACAAGCCGTGAGTCCACGTAGGCCTCAAGGTTGCGGACTCCCATTCTAGCGGCGATTTTTAAACCCGTAATCAATGCTTCATATTCTGTCTCATTATTGGTGGCTGTGAACTCAAAGCGAAGGGCGTACGAAAACTCCATTCCTTCCGGATTCGTAAGGATGAGACCAGATCCTGACCCATCCGTACACGAAGATTCGTCCGTGAATAACACCCATGGTTCTGTTGGAGTTTCGTCTTGTTTCACGATTGGTCCTTCTTCATCCGGCTTCTCTATCAAGAAATCCGCCAAGATTTGGCCTTTAACAGCCGTCCTTGGTCTATAAGATACGTTGTGTTCTCCCAATAGAATGCTCCACTTTTGTAGCCTACCTGCCACATCCGGTCTAGAGATGACTTGTTTTATTGGTTGGTCAGTAATGACTACAATTGGGTGCGCCTGAAAGTATCGGCGCAACCGTTTTTTAGCAAACACTAGTGCCAAAACCAATTTTTCCATAGGGGAGTAATTCAACTCCGGCCCTTGCAGTGTTCTACTTATGAAGTAGACCGGAGTTTGGACTGTGTCCCTATCGGTCATAAGTACCGCACTTATTGCTCCATGTGTGGCTGATAGATACATAATGAGCTCCTCCTTTGGCCGGGGAGCTACTAGCATGGGGAGAGATGCGAGGTGTTGCTTGAGTTGACCAAAGGCTTCCTTCGCTTCCTTTGTCCACCGGAAGTCTCCCTTCTTAATGCACTTCTTGAGTGTTTTGAATAGGGGGAGTGACTTCTCTGCGGACTTTGATAAGAACCTATTTAGCCCGACCAGCTTCCCATTTAAGGAGTGCACCTCTTTCCGTGTCTAAGGGGATGGTAGCTGTATTACTGCGTTCGTTTTTTCTGGGCAAGGTTTGATGCCATTTTGATCAATCATATATCCAAGGAACATTCCTTCCGTTGCCCCAAACGTGTATTTCTTTGGATTTAGCTTCATATTAATCCTCCTCAATGTGTCAAACGTCTCTTGGACATCTCGCAGAAGTGCATCCTCCGTATGACTTTTGATGACTAAGTCATCCACATACACCTCCAGGTTGCGGCCTATCTGTGAGTCAAAGGCTTTGTCCACAAGCCGCTGGTATGTTGCCCCGGCGTTCTTTAGTCCAAACGACATTTTTGTATAATAGTATACGCCTTGACTAGTATAGAACGCCGTCTTCTCTGAGTCCTCTTCCGCCATCTGGATCTGGTGGTATCCTTTATATGCGTCTAAGAAGCACTTAAAGGGATATCCACATAGGGATTCCACCTTCCAGTCAATCTCCGGTAACGGGTAACAATCCTGTGGACAGGCTTTGTTCAGATCCGTGAAATCCACGCCCATGCGCCAGCTTCCGTCATGCTTTTTGACCATGACTGGATTGGATAACCACTCGTGGTAGTATACCTCGCGCATGATACCTGCGTCCACTAGTTTCCGTACCTCATCCAGTATCACTTGGCTGCGTTCAGGTGCCTGACCGCGCTTCTTTTGCTTGACGGGTTGGTACCCCTAGCGGATCTAGAGCTTATGTTCTGCTATCGCGCGTGGTACGCCCGTCATATGCTTGGGCTCCCATGCGAATACATCTAAATTTGCCTTCAAGAGAGAGCACATGGCCCTCTTGCCGTTATCCGAGAGCGTTCCCCTATGGACACCTCTTGTTCCGGGTAATCAGGATGGATTGCCACCCTCTAATTGGGAGGTGGTGATCCATCCTTGGGTGGAACAGGTGGAACCGGTGTTGCCACGACATGACACTCAGATGCTGGTACGATTGTGTTATAGATGGTGACAATTCCTCCTTCCACAGGGAATTTGATCATTCCGTGTGCCGTGGAAGGTACCGCCCGTATGGCCAGAACACCTCGTCTGCCTATGATCCTATTGTATGGAGAGTGTGAGCGTATCACCATAAAGTTCATCCAGGCAGTGGTGGAGTGCTCTTAATTCCCAATGGTTACAAGCAGAAGCAGTTGCCCTATTGGCCAGATGGTGTCTCCACTAAAACCAATGAGCGGCGTCGTGGCCGGTACTAATTGGCTTCTTATTTCTAGTCGTAATTGTACAAAACAGTGTTCGTACAGTACTTCTGCTGATGACCCTCCATCCACATACATGTGACGAACATTGTGTGTTCCAATGCTTATCTCAATAGTGAGAGGCGCATCAATCACATCGCCTAATGTGATGGGAGGGAATGAGATTTCTCTGCCGCGTGAAAATTTTTGACTAATTTTCTGCCTCGTGCGGCGCTGTCTGGATTGGATCATATATATAGTTGAAGGTTTGTCCTTTTGGGGATCTTTCTTGTCGTACTTCTTGTTGTCTTTTCCATCCTTCCAATCCTTGACCAAATGCTTGAGTTTACCTCACTTGATCAGTGACTCAATGTGCTTCTTGAGCTGGATACATTCCTCCGTACCATGGCCCTTGTCGTTATGGAATTCGCAGAAACGATTTCCTTGGCGACGGTCCAGCGGAGTCGTCATTGGTGGAGGCCTCGGGAAGTTAGCCCCTTCCGTCAGCAAGATCTCCCGGTAGGACATCTTTAGAGGGGTAAACTTATCGTCCGGCCGTCCTCCCTTGTTTTGGCTCTTGTAATCTGAGCCCCTGCCATTGTTCTGGTTGTTCTGACCGCCCGACTGTCTCCTAGACTGGTCGTTCGATCGGTAGCTGTTTCCTTTCGAAGGGTAGGCCGCGGCAACCACGGTTTCTCCCTCTATGAAGTTTCTCACCTTTTCCATAAGGTCGTCATACCTCTCCGGACGCTTGTCATTGAGACGTCTGATTAATTCCCTGTCTGTTATGGCGTGCATATAGTCGGAAATTTTCAGGAGTTCCGGCATTGTCTTTGTGCGTGTGCACTCGTCATTGAAGCGTTCAGTGAAGGCTTCCGTAGACTCCCCCGGTCGTTGCTTGACGGTTGCCAATGAGACCGGGTCCCTATTATACTTCTTCCACTGAGTATAATTATTCTTGAACGCGGTGCGTAATTCAGTGAAGCTATCAATGCTTCACGGAGGAAGTCCTTCGAACCAGTCACGAGCATTGCCGATCAAGGTTGAATTGAACATTTGGCACCATATAGGCATGGGCCATCGCTCAATTTTCGCCTGCGTATCAAATATCTTGAGGTGATCATCCGGATCACCAGTTCCATCATAAGTCTTGACACACGTCGGCGTGCGACGTTTTGTGTCCTCGGAGTAATTCCGTATGCGGAGAGTAAAAGGATCTTCCCTGGGGTCTGCCCATGGACGGGTGAGACTAGGGTCACACCACGGTTGGGAAAGATCTTCTGCTTCCGTCTCTCGGTAATAGGGACCGCCGTAGTACTCCTCATTGTTTGGTGGTGGTGGAGGAGTACGCCTAGGTTGGCGACGCTTGGGCGGATGGTCATCCGAGTCCTCTCCTGATGGACCGAGAGAAGGAGGTGGTGCCTCATCTCTTGGGTGAGGACCGCTCTTGTGAGAAGAGCCAGGAGCCTTCTTCCCGATATTCATCCTATCCCACACACTTGTGCGGCGATTGGCTCTGGCCAGTTCCAGATCTGGTCGTTCGGGTGAACCGTCGGACCTCTCTCCCTCTTCTCGAGACTGCATTAGTTCCTGCATGAGGCGATCCCCTATGCGTTCGAACACATTCCTGGGTTGGGGAGTTTCCTCAAAGAGGTTCCGCTCCTTAGGTCGTGCCCTTCTTTTCCTCTGATTTTGAGAAGAGGTACCTGGTCCGGTGTTGCCAAAGTTGAGCCTAGATTGGAGGTCCCTCCCTAGATTCAACCTTGATGTAATTCCTGGGAAGATCCTCTCAAAGTTCTGCGTGAGAACTCGAGTGAGATCTTCCTCGCTGAGTGGTTCAACTTCTACTTCTTCCTCGATCGATGGTCTGCGCGGCTCCTTGTTAGGGGGATTGGGCGCACTCCCTGGATCAGGATTATCCAAGGTCGAAGTAGGTGGTGGAGTCATGGAGATCGTGCTTGTCACACCCATGGACTGAAAACCACTCCGGTTGTTTGGTCCGCCCGCTTGATGGCTAGGGGATCGATTGGGAATGAGTATCCCTTCCCCTTGGGACTTCCAATTTCCAGGATTTGTGTTCCTGGGGTTGCCTTGCGGATGCCCCTTCGTCATTGAGAATTCAAGATGAGATTTCGCTCTAGCTTAGTGTAATGGGTCCCACGGATGGCGCCAACTTGTTGATACAAAAGTTGGGTGATCCTTGCTAGACCCGAATTAGGCTTAATTCGGGTTGGCTGGGCTCCGGCTCCTGCACCAAGTGAATCGTATGGTTGGGATCCTGCACACTAAACAACACGCGTTAGGCTTACCGTGGGAATGTTTCCCACGATTAGACTCCAGCGTGAGAGTAAGTAATCGGTTAGGGTTATAGGAATCGGATGAGAGTTTTAGAGTGTAAAATGTAATACCTTTGTGGAACCCTTGGGGGTTCCTTACATAGACAGTGAAACCCTAATGGGCTGTCACTGATGCTTCGGCCCCAAGGCAAGGATAATCACCAGATTTATATTGATTGTTATCTTCTAATTATGGTGATTGGATATCCTCTCCTTTGGGATAAATCCTAATCATAGTAGGAGTATGATTTTGTCTAACCCTGCACCGGGCATGCCGGGCCGTGGGCCGCACACATGTGTGCGGTTACTGTTCATCCAAGCCCATAAGCTCAAATAACATTATTCCCACCCATCTGTGATGGGCCGGATACGGGTAGTACGCGTGGGCCGGGTTCATGACCCGGCTGGGGACTATACGTCATCATCCTATAAATGGCCAATCGTGTTGTTAATTGGAATGTTAGGCTTGTTTGATGGTGCCTTGTGATCTCTCGTTTGTCGATTAGAAATGATTGTTTTTGTTTTGTTTTACGGAATGTCGTTTTGGAGGCGTTTAAAAGTAGAATGAAAATGGTCCCAAACACAGCCAAAATCCAAAATGTCGGAGTGTTCCGTTTTGGATATGGACCACGGTAGTAATCTGATCATGACCACCACCTGTCACACATATTTATTTCATTGCTTTCTTCATCTATAGAAGACTTACATATTTCAGTCATCCATGAAATAGAAATATGAGTTACTTGCACATTTGAAATAGAAATATGAAATAGAAACATGCTTGATATATTTGTGATTTCTGAATAAGTCGCAATTGATGTCGAGTGGAGGATACTAAGGCGTGATTTGTCCTTATGGTGTATATATATATATCTTGTTCATTGGAGTCGTATGATCGTTCCCATGACAAGATGAAGCCTTGTGATATCTTGTTTGTGGATTCTAAATTACGCTATTGTTTATTGTATCGAATTTTATGTAGTATACACAAATTGAATGAAAATGGTCCCAAAAAGAACTAAAATGCAAATGTGATACCTGGAGTGGGTTGCATGATCATCTAGGAACATTCATTATACACATTTATTTCGTCATGTTTTTTCATTTAATTGTAAAGTAAAGCCATTTGTATCTAGCAGACGGGGAGATTGGAACCAAATTTATTTACAAAATTTTTGCTGCACTCTGCAATTCCACCAAACCAGTTAGAATCCATTTATTTGCATATTTGAAGCTATTTCAAAGCAAATTGCACCATTTATTTAGAAAATTTTTTCATTTTTTACAATTATAGTAAACGAACTTTATATATTACCAATATAACTATTATAACTTTTAAATTTCGAACTTTATAGTAAACTTTCTTGCTAGCAACCTCTTACAACCGGTCACATAAACCGACACGTCATCTTTATTAAAATATAATATTTTTTTCTGACTTGAAACTTTATATATTACCAATATAACCATTATAACTTTCAAATTTGGAACTTTATAGCACACTTTATTAAAAAACAAATCTGCTGACAACCATTATAATTTTTAAAGTTTTACATCGTTAGTCCCTCAACTAACGCTCGTTTTTCCCCCAAAAAAATTTCAACTTAAAAAAAATTGTAATTCTTAAAAGTTTTTAAAAAACAAACTTTTTTTCAAAAAGTTTTTAATAAATTAGAATAAAAGTAGAATAAAAGTTTTTTCGAAAAGTTTTTTTAAAAAAAAATTTCGAAAAGTTTTTTAGAAAAATATTTACAAACATTCTTCGAAAAAGTTAAAAAAAATCCAAATATGTTTTTAAAAAGTTTATTTATTTTTTTAAAAAAGTTTATTTTAATTTATTTTTTTTAAAAATTATAAAATTTAAATTAAAGTAAAAAATTTTTTTTTGAAAAAAAACGATCGTACTAAAGGACTAACGCTGCAAACCGAGGATATTAAGCCGGTAACATTAGTGTATTTAACCCAAAACAACAAGTTACAATGGTTATATTGGTAGAGGTGGGATCCTCATAGAAGGTGCACCCAAAAAGGAAGGAAGGAAGCGATCTGGGCCATCCAATTTCCCATCATCCAACCATCCTTATTAAAAGCACATATCATATATAAAAAATAAAAAATAATAAAAAACACACATTCCTCACACTTTCTATCTCTACACACACCCACCCCGATCTAATCCTCTCATCGGAAAAATAAAACCATCATCACTGATAAAAACAGACCCACTCGCCGGAAAAATAAAAACCCTAATCGCCGGAAACCATCACTATCACAGATCTATAAACCCTCGCCGGAAAAATAACCTCTCGTCACAGATCTATAAACCCTCGCCGGAATAAAAAACCTCGCCGGAAAAATGGATGAACCTGATTTAGATGACGTTATGGTAGTGGTTTCTCAACTAGATTTGAATAAAAATGATACATCAGAACAATGTTTTTCAGAAAAAGCAAAAGAAGGGTTTTCAGGTAAATTTTCGTTTTCAGGTTGCTTTGTTAGTGTTGAATGCAAATCACATGTAATTCACACAGAATCACATGTGATTTTTGGAATAAAATTGTTTATTAGTGTTGAATGGAAATCACATGTAATTCTGTGTGAATTACATGTGATTTTTGAAATAACATGGATTGTTATTGTTGAATGCAAATTACATGTAATTCACAACCACATTCTGTGTGAATTACATGTGATTTTTGAGATAAAAATGCTTTGTTAGCAAGTTGAATGCAAATCACATGTAATTCTGTGTGAATTACATGTGATTTTTGGGATAAAAATGCTTTGTTAGCAAGTTGAATGGAAATCACATGTAACTCTCTGTGAATTAGATGTGATTTTTGGGATAAAAATGCTTTGTTACTAAGTTGAATGCAAATCACATGTAATTCTGTGTGAATTACATGTGATTTTTGGGATAAACATGCTTTGTTATTAAGTTGAATGGAAATCACATGTAATTCTGTGTGAATTACATGTGATTTTTGGGATAAAAATGCTTTGTTACTAAGTTGAATGGAAATCACATGTAATTCTGTGTGAATTACATGTAATTTTTGGGATAAACATGCTTTGTTATTAAGTTGAATGGAAATCACATGTAATTATGTATGAATTACATGTGATTTTTGGGATAAAAATGCTTTGTTACTAAGTTGAATGGAATCACATGTAATTCTGTGTGAATTACATGTAATTTTTGGGATAAACATGCTTTGTTATTAAGTTGAATGCAAATCACATGTAATTCTGTGTGAATTACATGTGATTTTTGGGATAAAAATGCTTTGTTATTAAGTTAAATGCAAATCACATGTAATTCTGTTTTTTAAATACAGGTATGAAAACCCCAAGAGCAACCGTTTTTGCGCAAGATGAAATACCTGGCGGATCAGTAAATTGGGAGCCTCGTGTACACGGAGTTCGTTTACCAAAAGTGGGAGATACTTATGATACATTGGAAGAAGCTATTGATATGTATTCAAATTATGCTGAAAAAGGAGGGTTTGAAATTAAAAAATCGGGACAAAGTAAAACAAAATCGAGAGTGGTAAAACACAAGTTCATTACTTGTAACAAAGGGGGAAAACCAACAAGTGTTGATTTTGACTCATTAGATCCAAAAAATAAAGGTAAACAAATTAGAAACACAACGCACCATGTGATTGGATGCAAAGCTCAGATAAAGTTACAATTGGATATTGTTTCTGGAAAATACAAGTTGGTACTATTTTTAGCAAAACACAATCACACGCTTCTACCAGAAGTGTACCAACACTATACAAAGAAACAACGAAAAATGCCTCAAGCTGAAAAGATGTTTGTTGTAAAAGCTGCTGCAAATAAAACTTGGTGCAACGCGTGCTCACAATTTCTTAAGTAGCATCAAAGGTGGTTATGAATATGTTCATGGGACGACTGATGACTTTAAGAATGCTCAAAGGGATGTTACTGAATTTATTGGGGAAAATGATGCACAAATGCTGATAAACAAAATGGAAAATAGAAAGTTGTATGTGCCGAACTTTACATTTGAATATTGGGTAAAAAATGATGAATTGGTTGCGATGTTTTGGGCGGATGAAGTTGCAAAGTGCTATTACAAAGAGTTTGGAGACATAGTATCTTTCGATGCAACCTTCAATAGCAACAGGTAAGTGAATTGTTTGTAATTTTTTATATTTATACTTTTTAATTAACTAATAACAAGTAATTATGTATGAATCACATGTAATTCAATGTAGAATTACATGTAATTCAGAAATGTAGATTTTAATACATTGATATGTTATATAGGTACAACATGAAGTTTGTACCATTCACTGGTATCGACAATCACAGAAAGTGTGTCACACTTGGTTCGGGGATGATTTTACATGAAGATACGGAATCATATACATGGTTGCTAACAGCATTTTTGTCCGCTGTTGGAGAAGAGCCAACAATGATTGTAACCGATCAGGATGGAGCCATGAAGAGAGCTATTGAATCCGTTTTTAAAACAACAAAACATAGACTTTGCATGTGGCACATTTCCCAAAAGATCCCATCTAAGGTATTTTTGTTTAAGTTACAAACTGTTTTACATGAATCACATGTGATTCCTAATAGAATCACATGTGATTAAGAATAGAATTACATGTAATTATACTTTATTCCTTCAAAACAGTTTCACATTATCTAAGATTGTAAAGCCAATTACTGTTGAATGAAAATCACATGTAATTCTGTGTGAATTACATGTGATTTTTGGGATAAAAATGCTTTGTTAGTAAGTTGAATGCAAATCACATGTAAATTTTGTGTGAGTTACATGTGATTTTTGGAACAAAAATATTTTGTTAGTGCTAATTACTTTATATCTTTAAAACAGATTTGTGAAGAAATATACAAAGGGGCTTTCAAAGAATGATTTGATAGGCTCATTTGGAATATGTTCATAGAACCAAAAGAAGTTTGAAGAGAGATGGGGATTAATGATAGATGAATTTGGTTTGAGAAACAACAAGTGGATGACAAAAATGTTTGATCTTAGAAAAATGTGGATTCCCGCTTATTTTATCGACTCTCCTTTGTTTGGCTTGATGAGGACTACTTCAAGGTTCGAAAGTGAAAATTCTTTTTTTAAAAGTTTCACAAGCCAAGGGTCAACACTTGTTGGTTTCATGATGTCATATGAATCAGCAATGGAAAGGCAAAGACATAGGCAAGAAACTTTGGACTTCCAAAAGCTTGATGCGGCTCCAACATATAAAACAATGTTGGATATTGAACGTCATGCTGCAAGAATATACACAAAGACAATATTTTCGTATGTTCAACTTGAAATTGATGCTGCTTGCTGGAATTGTACGATACAAGGCTTACAAAATAGTGAAGGATGTGAGACTTTCATCATAGGAGACAAAGCAGCAAATTCTTACAGAACTATTTACACCAAAAGTAGAAAAGAACAAGACAAGGAGATCGCAACAGAGAAAGAAACAGAAATACACTACAAGGTAATTATTAATTTCATTACGATAATAATTTACATGAATTACATGAGGTTTTATGAAGAAATAAATAGGTTTCTTAAAGGATTTACATGTAATTCATTCAGAATTACTTGTAATTCTGGTATAATTACATGTAATTGTTATCAGAATCACATGTAATTCAGTATGAATTACATGTGATTCTAAACCAAGTCAGATCTGGTAAGATTCTGTTGTTATCAGAATCACATGTAATTCACACAGAATCACATGTAATTCACACAGAATTACATGTAATTTGCATTCAACTTAAAGGATTTCTTTAATAATTACATGTAATTCTTTAATAATTACTAATGTAAATTCCTTGTGTTTTGGAAAAAAGGTACTAAGAGTTATAGAAGACGGGTCAGTGGTTTGTTCTTGTAGACATTTTCTACGATATGGTTTTCTATGTCGACACATATTTTGCGTGTTCAAGAACCGTGATGTTAATGTTATTCCCAATCAATACATTTTGAGGAGATGGACAAGAGACATAATACCACCTGATCTTCGAAGGCAAATAAACAGATATGGGGAAAAGAATGTAACAATTGAAAAACTTTCAAACGAGGTGAATTTTGTCGTTGATGATTTTTTATTCTTATTGAGCAAAGATGAAGAAAGGTTGGCAGCTTATCTTGAAAAGTTGAAAGTGATATATGAAGAAATAAAAGCTGATATGCCTAATCCTCCTTCAAGAAAAACGGCAGATGTTATTGGTGCTTTGTTTGCAATTTTAGAGCCTGATCATCTAGATGTGAACAATCCAACGAAGGCTAGAAACAAAGGAGACCATCCAAATGATGGAAAAAAACTAAAAAAAGGAGAACGATTGAAAAGTGGAAGAGAAAAAGCGCTTAAGGTTCGAAAGAAACCATTGAAGGTTTGTGGATATTGTAATGTGAAGACGCGTGAGCATACAAAAATAACGTGCCCAAAGAACCCAAAGGCAAAGAAAAAGAAGGCGTCACCAATTATTGATGTTTGAACACTTTTGAGATTTCATTACTTCATTTTCCAGAACCTATTCTTAAGTTTCAAGAACCTATTTTTAAGTTTCCAGAATATGTTATAATGCATTGTAAAATTACATGTGATTTATTAAGAATTACATGTGATTTATTAAGAATTACATGTGTTTCCCTTCTGATTGATACTTGATCATATTTACTTGTGTTTATGTAATATATAAAATTACATGTGATTTGTTATGAATTACATGTGTTTCCCCTTGGAACATTACTTGTGATTCTGTTTTCTAGGACAAAAGCTAGATAGCACCATCTGACATTGAAATAACAAGTGCTATTGATCAATGTCTAACAACTGCTATTGATCTAACATCTTAAAACAGAAATACATGATCAAAGTCTAGCAACTGCTATTGATCTAACATACCATACCATCTTAGTTAAGTGTCACAAAAGCTACTGATCAACCTGCTATTGATCAAAGTCTAACAAGTGATATTTATCTAACATCTTAAAACAGAAATACATAATCTAACTTTTTTCACGTAGCTCCCTGTTCTTCACAGCTTCACAATCTAACTTTTTTCACGTAGCTCCCTGTTCTTCACAGCTTCACAAACCATTTCAAATTTTTGTTGGTTATCAATCTTATCAAACTCCATTGCTAATTCACGCATCTTTGCAGCATACTTATTGTGCTCGTGTAGGAGAATCTTTGTTGCATACTTGAAACGTAGATGGCGCAGACTGTCACATTGCATCCTTGATTCACCAACGAGCCCAACATCCCAAGAAGAAACTGCTTTACCAACATACAACTCCATATGCAGCATAGTGAACACACCACAATCTCGAGTATTTTCCTTCGTCTTCCATTTCAACTTGGGGACTTTAGCTCTCACTTTCTTTATGGAAGCATGCTTCTTGTGCCCATACAACTTTAAATGATGAACAAACAACTCTTGCTGTAAAAAAATAATAATAACAATAATCACATGAATATCACTGTGAATAATTACATGTAAATCACATGTGATTCATAGATGACTCACATGTGATTTGTTTGACATAAAAAAACAAAAACAAATATCCTTACAAGTAGATCGCAGACTTGTGAATACTTTTCATCATAAGATGCACCGGACCCACTGTTGTCAAGAATCGTCATAGCTGCTATAGAAAGATTGAAGACAACAACGTAAAAGTGCCCAAACATGCATATTGGAAAGAAAACCTGTTTTATAAAAACCAAAATTAGAAAAACAAAAATAAAATTCTAAAAAACAACAAAAACAAAAACAAAAATTACCAAATCAATGCCTTCAAATGACAGACCAACAACATCATTTCCAAAATGAGTTTCAACTTCCTTCTCAAAGCACTTCCATATCTCAATATCCGTACGATAGAATCCATTAATCATTGATTCTGTCTGTATAACAATAAGATAAAAGAAATTTATAAAAAAAGTAATAAAATACTTGTATATCAAGTTTAAAAAAGTTAAATAACTTACCATACATCCAGTCGGTAAAAATACCCTTGACATCGTTCCAGGTTCACGAAACCTCTCTTCGTAGTTAAGAATTGAAGACCAACAGTCTATCACATTTGCATCTAACCTTAAACTAGGAGTTAAGGTTTCCATAATCAATCGAATTGAAAACACTTTCGCACCAGAAGATGTTTCAAAAACAGTTTCACTACATGTAAACAAGTTAATGTAAGTAAATAGTTATGCTTGAATTACATGTAATTCATTATGAATTACATGTAATTTATCATTTAAGAATAATTATGTTTGAATTACATGTGTTTCTTAGCTAATCACATGTAATTAAAAATGATAGATAATTGAATACAGAAATAACTTACTCTGTGTTGCCCTGCATCGCGAACAGATAGTTACCAACTATAAATTCAGTCCTTGTAATTTTAGGTTGAACCTTTGTCTTCTTGTTCATGAAAGGAGATTGCAGGAACGAAGAAGGCTTCACCAATCTCTTAGCAGCAGGACTAGGACTTCGATTAGTAACACGGACATAACTTCTTTCGGGTGTAGACGGGCCTTGATCTAAAACATCAGCATTCAAACGTTCTTCATCGAGTTGTTGACCCTAAATAAAGAAATTAGCAAAAAAATAAATAAAAGAATAACAAAAAAAACTTTATAAAACAAAAAAAGTGTTGAAAATTACATATAAATACTCAGCTTCAACACAGTCAATCACCTCAAAAACCGTCTCTACATTCTGATCTAACCAGAGTGAAAACGAGTCTGGAGTACTCAAAATATCCAAATCTTCATCGACAACTTCTTCTTGTGATACACCAGAACCAAGAAGTACTTGTTCTTCCAGAGCCAGTTGATCATCAACTGCTTCTTCAAGAGGTTCATCAACAGCATTCGAAATAGGCTCTTCAACATTATCAATGCTAGCACAAACTTCATCATCATTCTTCTGCATGTTAATTTGACTATCAACTTCAGAACTCTTTGGTTCACCACTCCCGTCGCTAGAACCATCATCATCATTCCCTGCTTTATCAGTACTATTCTTATCATCTCCACCACCCCCATTGTTATCATCTCCTCCATTCTCATCACCGTCACTGCCACTATCATCATATTCGGAAGAACTCTCATCTCTATTATCCCACGCAAAAGTTTCTCTAAAAACACCGACATACTTCTTGTAAAGATTTACAAAATTTGAATCGCCATGATATTTTTGACTCGCTGACTTTAGATAATTTTCAAGTAACACCCTGTCATCATGAATCTGAGTCAACATTTCTTCAATCTTTTGGAGCAAGTCCTGTAGATAATGAAATGAAGTTAGTCAAATGATGTTAAAATAGATAAAATACATATGCTGAATTACATGTAATTTATCTAAAATTACATGTAATTTAATGAAAAATACATGTGATGCTCTCATTAAAAAACATACCTTCATAAACTGTATTATATAGAAATCACATGTAATTTACAACCAATTACATGTGATTATGAATAAACAAGATGTAAATTTATATAACTATTTATAAAACTTATGTCTCCAATCTACTTGTAAGAATATTTGGTTGTATTTTTTACCACATGTGATTCATCTATGAATCACATGTAATTTATCTAAAATTACATGTACATGTGATGTTTTCATTATAGTAAAATCACATGTAATTTACAACCAATTACATGTGATTATGAAGAAACAAAATTTAACTTTATAAAAACAGTAATATAATGAATCACATGTAAATGGTTGTAAATTACATGTGATTATGAAGTAATAAACTGATTTATAAAACATTAAAAGAAACACAAACCTCTTTAGAGATAGAATCATTGGAAGCTTCACAAATAAAACCTTCGGTGTTTTGAAACTCTTCCTCAGTCCATTCAGCATGAAGTTCTAACCGACCCAACACTTCATGTTGAAGTTCAAGCTCCTGTCTTTTCTTCATTAAATGTGAAGTCCAGTCTCGGATCGCAGGACGAGATCGAACAACAGCAAAGTCGTCAAACTTTGTTGAGTCCAAGTACAAAAGCTGATGCAGAATAAAATTTACAATGTCTTAGATTTATAAAAGAGTTATGGATTTAAAATTAGATAAATATGAAAACTTACAATGAGGAAGAGATATGGACCATTGTACTGGACCGTTCGGGCTTTTGGGATTTCACTGTATTGAAGACAGTTATGGATGTAATCGCACCAATCAATTTTAGAAACGTCATAACCTACAGGTATACGTCTCACAACATCCAAACATAGCTCCCCGTTCATAGCATCAGCAACGCCCATGGTGTTTGTAAACAACGTAAGAAAGTTGACCTTGAACATAAAGTCAACCCTCCTAGTATCAACCAACTTGTCAACAATATGAGATACACGTAAATCTTTTAAAGGCTTAGGAAACTGACTAAGCCAAGTCTTGACAAAATCATCATTGTCTGATATGGCATCCCATGTAAACAAGGACCTACCTCTAAAAGGAATACCCAATATATCACGAACCTTCGAACGTGTAACCTCAATAGATTTCCCCGTATCCAAATTAAAATGATAACTCTTTGGGTCCAATTTCGACACACAATACCTTCCAATCTTAGACGGTATCTTATCTATTGCCACATTATGAAATGAACTAAAACCTATCTCTTTCAAAAACTTTAACATATAAACTTTTGCCACTCTAATAGCAGAAAAAAGAGAATTAGCAACAGTCCTAACACGAAGAGTTGGAAACGATGACAAATACTCTTCATGTGCTGCTTCTTCAGGAGTTAATATTTTCTCCTTCTTTTTCTTCGGCTTGGAGACCTCATCACCAGTATCTTCTTTCTTGACCATCGTAAATGTCTCCATAAAAAGCCTAAACTGCTGCTCTAAATCAGTAACGGCCCCAATGACACCAGAACCACTATCCCTCTTCCTCTTAACCTCTTTCTTAACCTTCACCTTTTTCGAACTTTTATCGCTTTCAACATATGAAGAATCATATTCAACCATTTTTCTCTTGCCAGCCGCCTTGCCAGCCGCCTTGCCAGCCGGCTTGCCAACCGGCTTGACAGCCAGCTTGCCAGACGCCTTGCCAGAACCCTTGCCAGCTGACTTACCAGAACCCTTACCAGCCAACTTACCAGTCACCCTACCAGCCGGCTTACCAGAACCCTTAACCAAATTAGAAGACCTTAAAACCGGCATTTCTGTTGCAACTTTTGCAACCGACTTCTCCTTATCAGAAACAACCAGATCCTTATCCGTAACAACAGGTTCCTTATCAGACCCCCCCTCCGCCAGCAACTTATCCGTCACAACAGGCTCCTTATCAGACCCCCCCTTCGCTTTCTCCTTATCAGCCACACTCGGCTCCTTACCAGACACACCCCCCTCCGCCAGCTCCTTATCAGAACCCCCCTCCGCCTTCTCCTTATCAGCCACAACAGACTCCTTACCATACACCCCCTCCGCCTTCTCCTTATCAGCCACAACAGACTCCTTACCATACACCACCTCCTTACCAGACACACCCCTCTCCGCCAGCTCCTTACCAGACACACCCCCATCCACATTACCTTTCACAAACTCAGGTTGATTGCCCTTCAAAACATCATCTACAACACTTTTCACAAAATCAGAAGGCTTATTAACATCGCCAGTAATCGGATTAAACTGAGACAGAGGAGTGGCATTTTAAACACTCGGAAAGATATCAGGTGTAACCCATCTACTACTAGAAGAACCTGTACCTCTACCTGCACCAACCACATTTCTACCTATACCAGCAATCATACTACCTCTATCTATATGTAAACGAGATACTTTACTCTTTGGAGTAAGTCTACCAACAGCCAAGGATGCCATTGTACCAGCACCTAAACAAAAAATAAAAGAAAGACAAAGATCAGTAAGAAAAACACAAAAACAAAAAGAAACTTTAAAAAGGACAGTCAAAATTACATGTGATTAATAACGAATTACATGTGATTTAAAAATTATAATCAACAGTAAATATCGTCCTTAAAGACAGCATAATTTAGAATTACATGTTGATTATACTTGCTTTTAACAGCCGGCTGTCAAGTAAATATCGTCAAGGACGATACTTACTGTTGATTATAATGTTTAGTATACTGTTATGCAAGCACAAGCATACTAAATTATGCTGTCTTTAAGGACGATATTTACTGTTGATTATACTTGCTTTTATTGACCGTATACTGTAACTATTTCTTAACGTGTTAATATTGTTTGGATTTGCAGCCCGTCCCGGTATCTTTAACCAGAGAGACAGGGCTAAGTGGGACGCTTGGAAGGCGGTTGAAGGTATTGCTATCTTACTTATCGAATCATTGGCGTAACATATATCTGAAATTTGGGTTCTCTTTTTGAATTACATGTGATTTAATATTTAACAATAAAAATCCATGACTTAATCTAACAACAATAATAATCAACAAACACAGATTATCTATAACTTCAAAAGCTAAAAAACACTAAAAAAACCTAAAAAAACAAGAAACCCTAAATAACATCAAAAGCAATAAACCCTAAAACACCTAAAAAAGCACAGATATCTATATGATTAAGCAAAATTACATGTGATTTACAAATAAGCCATACTATATAACATCTAAAACTTAAAATATCAATAACAATGATCACAAAAAACATATTTAAAAACAAAAAAACAAATTAAAAACAAAGGAAAAAGTAGAAATATATACCTCTTGGGGCTGGATCTGGACTGGAAACCGGCAACGGTGACTAATTTCATCACGAATATCCATTCCTATATCATAAGTTTGATGAAATTAAAAGATGGATTACGATTGTAGTATGATTTTGAGTTTAAATCGGATGGATTTCGATCGTATACAAGTGTGTGTTCATAGTGTGTATTTTGGGAAAGACATGAAATGAGATCGGAATGAGACGCAACTAAATTTGGAAGAGTGTGGAAAGAATTGAAGTTACTAAAATGCCCCTGGGGATTAATCTTAACCGTTGGATGTTTATAGGAATGGACGGTGGAGATTTTGTCCCACCTACTTTTTTTGGAACCGATTCTACACCGAACTTTTGTCTATATTGGTAATATATAAAGTTCGTTTACTATAACTGTAAAAAATAGAAAGTTCGTTTCTATTTTATAGACTTAACCCTGATTAATATAAGTAAAAAACACTATTAAAAGCAGTCGCCTATCTTCAAAAGCTGCCTAGACTGCTCTTTCAAAGTAACTCGTTGCTGTGTCTTTATTGTGATGAATCTCCGATAATAATTTTGCATATTGTGAAGGTATTTCTCCGTTGTTACTCGTTAGGATCCACTAAGATAGCCCTCGAGTAGTACTCTTCTGCTCCTTGAAGATCTTGCTTCGGCTGCAAACATGTTATACCAATTAAATTTCGCTAAAGATGCCTGGTATAGATACAGAGCATAGTTCCTAGAAACAACGCATTTCACGGATTCTTAACCACCATCTTCCTATAGTGCTCCTATATATCATGGTTATCACAACAACCACCACCCTCTTCATCATAACCAACATGAGAAAGATTTCGACCACCAAGCCAGCAGCAGCACTATCACCACAACTAAACCCTGCATCAACTCCTAGCCCTTTTGCAAGATACGACAACGTCTGTGAACCACTCTCCACTCGTGAACCTTGATTCCAAGATAATCCCAAATGTTGCTTCAGTTGTTTTGACAAAAAGCAAAAAACAGCCTTCATAACTAGCACTATAAGAAACAAAAAGTTTGACTAAAGATTGTAGGACTTCACCCTAATGAAAGGGAGTCCTTCCAAAAATTCTCGACGGCTAAGGCAGAACCAAAGCCGAGGAGGAGGTCTGAAAAAAGTTTTCAACCAGCAATTGACGTGCCTTCCACCGACGTCGGATCAGTAACATGTAAAACTTGATTGGTTTAAACTTTGAATGCATATATGAAATGATTTCATCATATGTAATTATGGTGGTGTTTAGATTTTATTGAGTGAAGTGTTACTTTTGAGATGCAACATGGTTTTCCATGAATAGTAGAAGTTCGTTTTTGATGGGTATAACTCATCTTATTCGTTGGACCGACGCATAGATTTGGATTTCTAGATTCAAAAGATAATTTCATTGAATGGAATAAACCAGTGTCGATGGAGGCAGCGATGAAAGACACTTTTGATAATTTCATAAACTTGTTTTCACTGAAGAGATGTCAGTATTTTCATTTCAAACTAGATAGAAACATGCCAATAATTATGGTTTTCCCTTAGAAATCTGTCACCACCAAAACTAGCTAGTGACACAATTTTCGATCTACTGCAACTCATAATCTTTTTAGGGTAAATAGTTGTTAGATACTTTAAGTACAATACATGTATCTATAGTTCTATACTCAAACAGCCTCCGATGATGCAGCTTTTATAGCACTAGGGATCTTGTTAATGCATGATTTATACAGAAATCCGAGATAATCTATTAGACTTTCTTCAGATGCACCTTCAACCGGATTTATTTCAAACGACCAGTCTACTAGAGTTGAATCGTCCCCGTAATCTATGAGTTTGAGTGAGTTTACTGATCCATCTAAACCCACATTGGTAGCCTCCATTTTTAAATGCGTAACTAGGCAATATTGGGTCAATGGAAATTAGTCGTTCCTTGATCCAAGATTGATCTCCGTCCTCTTGAGGAAACAAGAAACCCGAGACTAATCTAACATAACCAGGTTCACCCTCGACTCCTTTTAGGCATGTGCATGTTTCAACCATAGGCATCCATTCAGGTAGACGTTCAGCTTGAGATACTATGGACCATACTTTATCTATAGGCGCGTCGACTATGCCTCCAACAGAACCTCGCCACTTGTTCGACTTCTTAGGCTAAGTACTGAACATATATAATTAAGAAAATACTTTTAGTTGATAAAACTTCATAGATGTTATCAATCAACGTAGAAATAAAAGTAAGTTTTTTGTCATGTTTCTTGAAATATTAGATACGATGTCATTAGTTGTTGATAACCTCAATGGACAGTAGTGTTACAAAGTTTTACGCAATGACATATCTCAAATGAGCATCAACACATATTCAAAACGAAACAATTTTTGACTATTTAACTCCAGAAACAGATTGCTAACCACCTCAACAAAACAAAGATGTTCCAAATAGTTATATATCAGTTTCGGCTATGTAAAGTTAACAAATTCGATTCAATTTTTCACATAGTAGCATTGTGACTGCCATAAGTAACAAAAATAGTTAAAAACAAACAAGCTAGACCAACAAAGTAGGCAATGTGTTATGGGTCAAAGTAGACAAAAAAATGGCCAAATTACATTGACTCAAATATGGCCTGTATGCAACTGCACCCTCAGCCTGTATGTATCTGCAAAAGACCATGACAGCTGAGTAATGGTGTTTACGCGTTTTGGAGTGTTGAGGTGTAATGATGTGCACGACCAAAACATATGCCTTGACCATACTGCACAATCGAAGTACTTCAGTATAAAAGGGTTCATACGGTCAAGAAAATGGTTCGAGCCACTGATAAGGATCCCGACGATACTGCACAATCGAAGTACTTCAGTATAAAAGGGTTCATACGGTCCAGAAAATTGTTCGAGCCACTGATAAGGATCCCGACGATCAAGAGAAATAATGAAAAAAAATTTGGACCATTTCTCAATTTGTGCGTGTCATCCTTGCGCAGGGGCCATGCTAATCTTCTCTGTATCGTTCCAATTTTATCGGATGTCCCCGAAGGGACGAAAGTTATCCAATTTTCAGATGTATATAAAGTATTTTTATGTTTATATTCTGGTTGATGTGGGATAAAATTGACTACAACGTTTTATTACATTATCAACTAGTACGGAGTAATTCATTACTTTTGTACTTGTTTCGTATCTTTATATTTATGCTAAAATAAGAAACCTAGGTTGAAACGCAATCTTGTGTCTGCATCATATGTTACCATACACATATTGAATACAACTTTGGAAGACTAACGTACTACGTATCTAACAATACTTTTCGAATTCAACTACATCCTAGTTTTATGCAACTGCACTCCTCCCCAAACTATCCGTCTTTGATACAAACACCTGCCAAATCTGTTATTATGGGCAAATGGATCAATTTGGGTTAGATATCTCTACGACTACGACCAACAGGGTTATGCTGTAGAATATTGATAACCTATGAATCTATGAAGTGGGTTGATGTTTTCTAGAGAGAGAAACTAGAGAGAGAAAGTGAGAGAGAAACTATGTGTATTTTATTAAGTGGAACTAGAAAAATGACAACAACCAACCCCTTTCCAAGGAGGAAAGGGGTATTTATACTTCTAAGCAACATTGGGCTTGGGCCGGTCCATGACAAGCCCATGGACCGGTTCTTACTTAACTTAATAAGCAACTATTACCTACGAGCTATTACAATCATTAATAATATTGTGGAGTGACCGATACTTCTAATATACGTAAAAACGTATTTCTAACAATCTCCCCCTAAGGGAGGTCACTCCACGTTACAAAGTTCTAAACCTAGCATACTATACTAAGTCTTCGTTCTTTAGCTCGTAGTCTTTTCTTCTTTTTCTTTTTGTTGTGAATATTTTGATTTGATCTTTTTGGCTTTGGCTTGAGAGCATTGTTCTTTTGGCCTTTCACGTGCGATCTATTGCCTTCTTGTGAATTTTGCCTCCTCGTGACTCCATGTTCCACACACTCATGTCTTTTTGTTGAATTCTCGAAAGTTTCAGAGTTTGGTACAGCGGAAGACTTTATCTTGTACTTTCTTGAATTTTTGATAAACTTTGATGCAGAAAAACATAAGCATGTGGGAACGACTTCTACAGGTACACCGCAACACCACCGTCTTCACTGGTACACAGCAACGCCACCGTCTTCAACAAGTACACAGCAACGCCACCGTCTTTAACAGGTACACAGCAACGACACGAATAAAATGGCTTTGAACATTTTATTCTAATTCGGTATCATTTTACCTCCGGTCGGTGAAGACCGTTGGACGATATTAGATATCGTACCCGTGACGGATAGTTTCAATTAAGTAACTTCCTGACAGGATTTCGCGGGTAAACCCGTTCTCTTTATTCGACCATCCAAAGCTGACTGCGAACATAAAGAGTGAATCACTTGGATAAATTATCCTTGTGATTTGAAGCCGTCAATTCATGAAACCTGGAACAAGTGAATTTCAATTAAGATTTTCACCATCGTTGCTTTCCAGTTGTCACGAGCTCAATTCATAAAGAATCTTGCACGTCACCTACCAAGTGCTGTTTGATGTTAACACTAGAAGGATTTCCACTCGTCACTGTGATCAATAAAGAGTCACTCTGAGTGTTCTGGCAAGATCATATGATAATGCGAAGAGGCCTGGAACGAGTTTAAGTTCAATTAAGAATTAAACCACTGTTTCTTTCCAGTTTTTCACAAGATTGGTTCTAAAAGAACCGCACGTGTAACCTACCATGAGCTTGTTTGATGTTGGCTCAAGCAGGATTTCCATCTTCATTGTAATACTTGCGTATCACTCAGATGTTCTGGCAATATTACAGGAATACTGCGTAGGACTCATGAAAATCTCTTACTTTTCACAGTGTGTGAGAAAGCAAGGAATAAATGGAAAGTGTCCTAATGAGACTTTTGATGATCTCTTGGCTCTAGACTCGATTGTGCGTTTTGATTTAGTGAGCGATGGCTGGAGAGGAGTGCCACCTTTTCAATACCAGTCTATTCGGAGTGAATAAACCAATAGATAACGTGTTGATCTCCGTATGATTAAAACAAATACCTTTTGAGAGATATTTGAGTTAGCTGGGAAGGGTTGTGCATTGCATCACTGGGTCCATGATGTCTTTCTTCAATACCGAGAATCATTAGCAAAAATGACCTCAATAGCATATGTATTGACCCGGTTTCTGCCTAAAGTTGTAAGGAGGGCTTCTTTCTTTACACCCTTTATCTTTACAATTCTTTTTCATTCTTCAACCCCTTCAATGCTTACCAATACGTCATCACTAGCACCTTGTTGTGATTGTTCCAGTGCTAGCTTAAGTACTTGGTCGGTATTCAGCTACGTTCACATTCTTTCTCCATCTTTCCTAGGACTTCTAATTCTATCTAGGGAATTGTCCTTGGGAAGATTCCATCGGCTCTGATGAATCATTGGACTAAACCTATTCCTACCACCCTTTTGTCACCACATTCGTCGTGAATTTAAGCGTGTTTTGGGAAGGAATTGCCACCATGAAAAATCATTGAAAATCACCTAAAGTACTTGTGATATTTGACATCAAAAGTTTCGTACCTTAGGTGTTTTTAATCATCAAAAACGCTCCCCCTTAATACGTGCTTTACACATATTAAGTTGGATTATCGTTAAATCTTTTTCATCTTTTTAGCCAAGTATCACTTAAGTCTCCTTAATCCCATTTTCTCCCCTTATCCAAAATGTTAACCATTAATATTTGGGATATTGAATGGATTAACCGGTCTTTGGGTAAAAAATGAAATCGATGTTTGGCCATAGAACAAGTTAATGATCCCCCTTAATTTAATAAGGGATATTTGTAGTGCTTTAGTATGATATATTTTGAAAGATTTAGAATCTCGTGAGAAATTCTTGAAAAATTATCACACCTTAACACTACATCAAGCCGCAAAAGCACAATATTCACAAATATACATATTCACAATTGAAAACCAATATAAAGTGGACCTGAAATGTACGACCCATTAACTGGATCGTTGCAGTAATTTGTGGTGCACTCCATATGGTCTACCACCAACGAATCTTTCCAAGCTCCTCATCAATCTACGTTCTCGGAGCTTTTGATCAATCTTCTTGATCACATACTTCGCCATCTGCCGGTAACCCGGATGCCAATCCTCCGTCATCTCTGGCAAAGTCCCACCCGAGTTAAGATGCTCCAACTTTCCTCTGACTTGTAGAAGAGTCCCATCACTGTACTTATATAGCTCACCCACCCTCATAAACTTCATTAAACCTCGACTGTTCAAGTAGAAAATGCCGCAATTCAGGACAGAAATGCCGGTATAAGGACATCTATCTACATGTTGAGGTAGAACTTGATTCACTGGACGGGTTAAGTTGAGCTTCCTTTGGTAGCTTTCGACTCCCAACTGAAGATCTTCAACTCGTTTCTTGATAACAACGCTTCGTGTGAACATATGAAGTGCTGTATTCAAGGCAATGAGGTCTTCACGAGGAATATGTGTGAGTTGATCGCGGGTCATCAGGAGCAACATATCTTCGATATCCTCAAGGCGAATGATAGAAAAATCTCCCTGCTGGATTTTGTATTCTCTGTCATCCTCCCTTTTCAAACGAATCTCCGTCACATGATAATAGCCATTCTTAGCTTCAGTTTTCAACCCTAAGATGCTGGAGATGCGGATATCGGATCTAACGTTGCTTCCAGAATTGACTAGGCAGCAACCCCTGTACGCCCTTCGGACTCGTTCGTCCCAATGAGATGCACCTATAACAGCATACATATCATAATTACGAGTTACCCTTGGGACCCAGAGTCTGTTTACCTTTTCCTCGATCCAGGGTATTGTCCCCCAGTTGGCAGCTTTTAGTAAGGTCAAGGATGTTGCGTACTTTGATGAACCCTTCAGAAGATACTCAAGATCATAGGTGACGAAGAAGTCGAGAGCTATCTGATTATCTTGAGTAGGATCAAGTGGAGGTGCAGCTCTTTCTGATTCATGCAGACCTGGCCGTTGAACGGTATTCAGAGCCTTCAGGATCTCATCGGCATAATACTCGAACTTAATTCGGGTTAACCGGGTTTTGGCGCGAAGTCTCTTATCCTTCAGCACTTTCTTCACCAAAGATGGAGTAACCGAAGTCTTATACTCATGAGCAAGAAATGCACATAAGTCAATCGGACTGCGGATACGGAGATCAAAACATCTTTGTCAGCGTCTGTGATCGGATCATATTGCGCTGCTGCCGTGATCCAAGCCTGTGGTGGTGCAGTCTCCTCGATCTCCAACGTGTCTGCCCAGTCTCGTGTGCTTGGTTCAGGAACCGTAGATTGTTGTGCTTGTTGTAGAGGAGTAGAAATGCAAACATCTGCTGGTTCTGATTCAGGCATCTCTGTGGTGTCATGAACGGGTGAGTGCTGTGCAGCTTCAGGTTCGGTTACTGATTCTGCAATCACAGGAGCAACAACAACAGGACTAACAGGGTTAGTGGTAACAGGTATAGATACAGCAATAGAAGTACCAGGAATCGATGACGCTGTAGTAGCATTCACATCGTGGCGCCACTTAGATCGTCTTGGTTCCGATGATGTTGATTTGTCCTTCTGTGCTGCATCTTTCTTGGACTTGGTTCCAGACTTAGCAGGTTTCTTGGAGCTGGTAACCTTATCTCCCTCTTTAGGCTGTTCACCCCCATCATCATCCTCATTGTTATCCCCGTTGCTCCCCCTAGCACTCTCCTCATTACCATCACCACCATCATCGCCATCATCATCATCATCATCATCATCCTCATCCTCATCATCATCCCCATTATCGTCATCTTCATCATCCTTTTCTTCTTCTTCTTCTTCTCCGCCTTCATCTTCACCAGTACCCTCGTCTTCTTCACTTTCTTCCCTTTCTTCCTCAGGTAGAATGTGGTATGGTACCACACTTCCAAACGTTTTGAATAACCTATCATCCTCCATGATAGCGTCATTCAGGGATTTGTAAAGAGCCCGTTGAATCCTAGACTTATCAAACGATCCAAGTTCCACCATACGAGCTTTGAGGATCTTCTTTAACTCAAAATCCGTTAACTCATAAGCAATTTTATAGGCGGATTCTGAAGGATTGGATGACTTGATCATCAAATTATCAGCTGCGAGTGTCTTCAACTCATCACGCAGTTTTGGCATAATGGATTCAACAGATTCTTTCACTCTTTCTTCAACAGAAGCTTCAAGTGCTTCTTTCTGCTCCTTGTATTTATCCCTCATCGCTTGAAGTCTGGTGATACGTGCAGCATGCTTATCAGCCTCAGCCTGCTTAACCCGAGCTAGTTCTTCTGCATGAGCTTTTCGAGTCAACTCCATATCTGCAGCGAACTTAGCAAGCATCTCCTCTTGGGCTTTCCTAGATGCTTCTTCACTTTGAGATCGTCTATGTAACTCTTGGCGAAGTTCATCCATTTCTCGTTTGTGATTATCCGTATGTTTATCCAACATTTCGGCCATCACCAATGCAGCCATTGTGGATGTTGCAGAGCTGCTCTGGGTTGATGGAAGAGGCTCGGTTGTTACTACGGTACTAAGGATGGGAGTTATTGGTGGTGGAAGAAATGGTGTTGAAGCCGGTCTGGTTGGTAAGGTTTGGATTAGTGGAGGTTGAGTTGCTAAAGGTTGAGTAGACATCATGATAGTAGGAGGAACGGACTCCTTTTCAACACTTGCTGAAACCAGAATGGATGTCTCCTTTGAAGTAGAATACCGTTCAGGTGATCCAAACTCATCAATATCATCTGGTTCCTCATACTCTTCTTCAACATTTATCCTTGCACCTGAACCACTACCGCCCGTATCTTTCCTACTCCTTTGAATTGCTATCTTCATCATGTGTCTCTCTGCCTTGTCAAGAGTAGGATCAACAACATCTTATTCGTCACGTAGACGTAACTCATCAGCCTTACCCTTTCCCTTCTTAACCTCAGTCTTTTTCTTCTTGGTTTCGGGTTCAGGTAAAGCAGCTGGTTGCTTGCGTTTACCTTTACTCTTCACTGTAGTAGACGAATCTTCTCCAGTCTGAAGGTTTGCTTTCAGCTTCTTGATTTCTAGCAGCAGTAGCTTGTAATCAGCAGAACCTTTGATTTTATCCGTCAGAAGATAATCAGGAATAGGACCAGGAATCACACCACCAGAAGGTCCTTCATGCCTTAGATCCACAGTATTATCAGCTTCTTCAGTGTGATAACGACTTGCTGCACGCCTATCAATAGTAGCATCATTTTTCATAAAATAATTAATGATAAGCTTGATAAACCGAGGATAAGGAAAGAAATTTGTCTTCAGCTTCTTGTTATGGAAGAGTTGAAAGGTGAATTCTTCCCATATCAACAATGCATAATCTGCATTTGCAGCTTTGTACATGCCATAGAAGAGGTTCATAATAGGACTGCGCAAAGCATCATGCCCACTTGTTTTTGGTGTAAGACATCTACTGAGAATACCCAACAATGCTCTCCAAGGTTGTCCTACTTTAGCAGTGGTAAACTCAGACGCAACTCGTATTTCAGGACATCCAATAGCGTCAAATAACTCCATGAGTTCATCTTTAGTAGGATCCCTCGAAAATGACATGCCTTTGGGTGTATCCCGTATACCAAAAATCTTACGGAAGTCTGAAACTGTGAGCGTCTGCTGCTTGTTGTCGATGGTGAAGGTGATCTTGTTTGAAGTGATTTCCTTGGTAGCCCAGAACTCATACATATAATCATAAGGCACCGAGGCACTACTTCTTAAAGCATTCTTAAAATGGGATTGATCAAGGATTGCTATGGCTACTTTAAAACCATGGTGAGTGGATTTTGAGACTTGCTTCAGCCGGTAACTGTTTGGTATGAACTTGAGGGTTCGTGCTTTAGCAATAGCGGCTTCTCTAGAGTCTTGGATTGCTTGTACTGTTGGATTAGTCATTGTATCTGCTTAAGATAAGACATGAAAGGTTGATGCACAAAAACATATAGATATATATCATTCTTACTTCTAAGCATAACACATTTCATAACATAATACAACAAGTACATATAACAGGCAAACAATATTAATCAAACAACTCTTCATCCGGAACTTTCCTTTATTCGGAACTTCTTCATTCGGAACATTCCTTCATTCGGAACTTCCTTCATTCGGAAGTTCTTCATTCGGAACTTCCTTCATTCGGAAGTTCTTCATTCGGAACTTCTTCATTCGGAACATTCCTTCATTCGGAACTTCCTTCATTCAGAAGTTCTTCATTCGGAACTTCCTTCATTCGGAAGTTCTTCATTTGGAAGTTCTTCATTCGGAACTTCTTCATTCGGAAGTTCTTCATTCGGAACTTCTTCATTCGGAAGTTCTTCATTCGGAACTACCTTCATTCGGAAGTTCTTCATTCGGAACTTCTTCATTCGGAAGTTCTTCATTCGGAACTTCTTCATTCGGAAGTCCTTCATTCGGAACTTCTTCATTCGGAAGTCCTTCATTCGGAACTTCTTCATTCGGAAGTTCTTCATTCGGAACTTCTTCATTCGGAAGTCCTTCATTCGGAACTTCTTCATTCGGAAGTCCTTCATTCGGAACTTCTTCATTCGGAAGTCCTTCAGAAAATTCCTTCATTCGGAAGTTTATATCCATGTTCATCCGGAACTTTTAACCACAGCCTTTGATGATCTAATCTATGCGCGTTTGTGAGTTCTAAGGCAAACTAAGGCAATACCACATCATCTAAAGCTATTCCGAGCAAAACCCATCTATAATCCCTAGTTAATTAACCCTAAATTAATCACAAACCCTAATTTGATTTAAACTGATTAATTGAGTAATTTAACAGAATTAAAGGATGAATAAGATGAATTATAAATTAAAGATTGATGATGTACCTTGTTTAAACGAATGAAACAAATGGATTTGATTAAGGACAAGAAATTTTTTGAGCTCGTGTGTGTGTTTTAACAATGGCGGCAAGGATACAGTGAAAAGAGAAAGAAAAGGGGGCGGGGGGCTTAGTTTTGACTTAGGTTAATTTTTTGCAACTGATACACATTGTCCCTTTTAACCCTACAATTTCACTCCTTTTCCTTTTTGGATACTAACTTTTCACCTATAACTTGTGCCAACTAAACCTTCACACAACTTAAGCAACTCAATCTATTAGCCAAACTCCAAGATCTAAAGCAAGTCCTATCACATTGAACGAGCCCAAGTCGTTTTCTAAAGCAATACCACTCATTTACCATTTAGCCATTAATTTTCCACAATCACTTTTGAAAATCAATTTAATGACGAAGATGATTTTAATATTTTCTCCCCCTTAAACGATGACCCGTTTTCTATTTAAAGAGCTGTAGTCATTGTTTAAAGAGTCAAATATTGATGAAAGCATTTCCAATTTATATCTTGAAAAAAGTTTGATTCGTGGTGTCAATAAGATTTCTCTTATTTTAACAAATTAATGCACTGAGACGTACACAAATTCGTGTTAGACCAAGTTATAAAGTAAACTTGATCCCTTTGCATGATTTGGCTTGTAAATCATGCACGAGAAAATTAATTCCCGTTCTGAGCCAACGTTTTCCAAGGAAATACGTGACTTTAATATGAAAACCGGGTTGCAGTCTGAAATAACTACTGTTGGGAATAAAATATGGGTCAGATCACCAAACGCTGATAAGAAGAAAGTCAACGCTGATAGATTGACATTGGACGCTGATAGAAGTCAACGCTGACAGCCTTGAAGATTGACACTGATAGAATATCTTTTGTTTATTTGTTTCTTTATTTGTGTATGGTAAAGATAAGCACAACATTGTATTTTCTATTATTATCTTTACCTAGAATAGTTGATTCGTAGCTTATTGTACAAGACTTCTTGTTCTATAAAAGAAGGTCTTTTAGGTTAAAGTTATATATCAGTTTTCATAGTATTCGCAAGTTAAACCTTTCATTGTAATCAACACGATTATTCTAATACAAGTGAAAGTTTGTTTAACATCATTGTGTTTTAGATCAAGTGTTAATTCCGCATAACACTTTGTTACTTTACTCATAAGCAAAGGTTTCTCTACGTGTAGTACTTGATCTAATCTCGTATACACAAAGCTTAATCGATCTAAGTTTGGGATCAACAAGTGGTATCAGAGCTTGTTGAGAAACTTTTGATCTTTAAGTAACGCAAGAACCCTAAAACACCAAACCCTAAAAACCCTAAAATTCTCAAAACCCTAAAAACATCATGTCTGGCACAAATCAACCTCCTGCTTTGCTTCAAAACAACTTCTCAAACCCTAGTATCAAAATTCCCATGTTTGATGCCAGGAACTTTGAGCTTTGGAAGTCCAATTTTGAGCAATACATAGCTATTCATGACTACACTCTTTGGGAAATTATCGAATATGGGAACACATTCGATAAAGCAGCAAAGATTACTGCTGCTATTGCCACAAGGACAGCTGTTCCTAATTGTCCTGAATCAGATAAGGTGGAAAAGCCTGAAGATGGGAGAGCTGTTGCTGTTGAAGATATAGCCAAGAAGAGGGTGGACATGAAAATCTTGAATATCTTGAAACATGCCCTAGGTCATGAGAATCAGCACAAGTACAAACGATTTGAGTCTGCAAAAGAGCTTTGGGAAGCTCTTGAAGTAGCACATGGTGGCAATGCTGACACAAAAGAAGAAAAGAAGAAGCAACTATTGCATGAGTATGCTGTCTTTAAAGCTCAACCTAATGAGAATCTCAGCAGTGTGAGAAGTAGACTTCTTGACATCACAAGTCAACTTTCCTTCATGGGAAAACAGATTGATGATCCTGAATTGAATGCTACTTTTCTCAAAAGCCTTGGTGATGTATGGAAGATTGAGACAAGATCCATTCTTGTCAATAATACCCACAAGACTTCCAGGTTTGATGACATCTTCAACAAGTTAAGACTATTGGAGAATGAATGGCAATTGGAAAGTGATAACAAATCTTCCAGCAGCAACATGGCCTTCTTTTCACAAAGTGAAGGCCAATTTGATTCCATGAACTTCTATGGACATTCAGCAACTGGATCTCAAGGTGTCAGCGCTGGATGTCAATCTGTCAGCGCTGGATCATATCCTGTCAACGCTTTGTACTCAAGCGCTGACACACACAATCATGGCGCTGATAGAATTAAACCTGCTGGTTTTGATCTTGATACTGTGTGTGCATTCATTGCTTCTTTGCCCAGTGATTCAAGGATTACATATGAAGATCTTGAGCAGATAAGTGATGAACAATTGGAAGAGATGGACATCAAGTGGACTATGGCTCTTGTAAGTTTAAGAGCAAACAGGTTCAATAAAAGGTTCAAGAAGAAGATGACCTTTAATGCTAAGGATGTTGCTGGATTTGATAAATCCAAGGTGGAGTGCTACAACTGTCATAGGATGGGGCACTTTATGAGGGAATGTAGATCTCCAAGGAGATCTGATGCTGGGAAGCCTTCTAGCCAAATGATTAAGAGCCCAGATCCCAAGGCTATGGTTGCTGTTCAACAAATTGATGGTGTTGGAGAATGGGATTGGAGCTGGATGGCTAAGAATGATGAAGAGGACAGAGCTTTGGTTGCTGAAGTTAAAGAAGAGCATGTTGAATATGCTCTCATGGCACACTCCTCCTCTTCATCAGATAATGAGGTATATGATGATGCTTTCTGTTCTAAGGGTTGTCGTTTAAATACTGAAAAATTAAAACAAGAGATAGTTAAATTATTAGATGAGGCAAGTACTGAAAGATGCAAAGTATCTAACTATCAAGTTGCTCTTACCCAAACAGAAAAGACAGTATCTGAGTATAAGAAAATGGAGTTTGATTTAAAGGATCAAATAAATATCTTAAAACATGAGTTACATCAGAGTAAGGATGTTCAAGATATAGTAAATAGGGTTAATCTTGATTTGATAGCTCAGTTAGAGGAGGCTAACAAAAATAAAGATAATGTGAGTCTTAAAATCCAGAGATTTGATAAGGCCACACAATCCCTAGGAGAGTGTGTTAGTAAACAAAGAGACTCTAAGGATATGAGTGGGATTGGGATGAATAATTATACTGTTGTTCCACCACCAGCTGGGGATTTCTATGGTGTCCAATCAAAGGACTTATCTTGGACTGGCTTGCCAGAATGCCAAGAGGAGGAGTTTATTCCTCCACCTAGAGTGACTTCCCCAGTTGAAGAATATCAGCAAAAGCTGACTGACCTAGAAGAGTGGAAGAAAGCTAACCACACTTTGTTTGTTAAGGGAGGGTTGTTGTGTGAAAGTCCAAATGAGCCCACACCAATCACAAAACCAATTGATGATCCTAAACCTATTAAGATCACACACCCTACCACTGGCAAAGCTGTTGACCTTGGCCCACAAGCTGTTAGAAAACCTAGTGTTAAGTATGCAGAGATGTATAGGAATACTAGGTCTCCAAAAAGCCAAGTTAGTAATCATGGAACAGGCTTCTTTGCTTCTAGACCTAAGACTATGTCTAGAAAAGCTTGTTACACATGTGGGAGCTTTTCACATTTGGCCTACAAATGTGTCAACGCTTCCAATGTCAACGCTGATAGGAACCATTTCAGCGCTGACAAAAGTCAACATAGGTCAAACACTGTCAGACCCAATACCTTTGTGAACAAAAGTTCACAAGTTGTTAGACCAGCCCCATTCTTTTCTAGAGGGTCTAACACACAAGGCCTAAGACCTTTTCAAAAGTCAAATACTTGGTCAAATAGGCAATGGGTTCCTGTAGCAAACCCTAGGTTCAACACTGATAAGAGCAATCGGGGCGCTGACAAGAGAAATTTCAGCGCTGACAGACACACTGCTAAACCTAGGTATTTGCAACCACAGGGAAATAGGTCTAAAGCTTCTACTAGCTTAACATGGAGACCAAAACAAGTCCAAAACCCTAATTCTACTGGTATTTCTATGACATGCAACAGGTTTCATTATATTTCTAAGGCATTGTCAACACCAATTGGGGTTAACTGGGAATTTCATTCAAACAGGGATGAAAATGGGGTTGTTATGAGAACCAAGTCTGTTCTTGTTGAACAACCAAATGAATCCAAGTCTTCTAAGGCTTGGGTTCCCAAAGAAAACTAATGTGTTTTCTTTATGTGCAGGGCATTCAGAAGAAGATCAATGATTATGGATACTGGGATAGTGGATGCTCAAGGCACATGACAGGAAAGGAAGACTATCTGACCAATTTCTCTCCTATTCAAGATGGTGATAAGGTATATTTTGGAGGGGGCTACGGCACCATTACTGGAAAAGGAACCCTTGTCACCAACAATCTACGGTTTGAGAATGTCTTCTTGGTGAAAGATCTGGATTATAATTTGTTTAGTGTATCACAAGTGTGTGATAACAAAAATAAGGTTCTTTTCACAGATACTGAGTGCTTGGTGTTAAGCAAAGATTATAAGCTCCCTGAGGAGAAATACATAGATTTTAGAACACCAAGGCATAAAGACATATATAATGTGAATCTTAATGGAATTAAGGTAAATAATAAGATGTCATGTCTGTATGCTAAAGCCTCAGTAGATGAAAGTAATCTTTGGCACAGGAGATTAGGGCACATAAACTTTAAGAATATTAATAGGCTTGTGAGACTTGGTTTAGTTGATGGTCTGCCTGAAAAGGCTTTCCACAATGACCACTCTTGTGTTGCATGTCTTAAGGGCAAGCAGCACAAGGTCTCATTCAGGTCTAAACAGGTGCACTCTAGTTCTAAACCACTTCACTTATTGCATATGGACCTCTTTGGTCCAACTAATATAGAAAGTTTGAAGGGTAAATCATATTGTTTTGTTATTACTGATGATTACTCCAGGTTTACATGGACTTTCTTTTTAGCCAAGAAAAGTGAAACTGCCCTAAGTCTGATTAATTTCATTACCCAGATTGAAAAGAAGAATGGTAATGAGGTCAAAATTATTAGAAGTGACAATGGGGGTGAGTTTAGAAATCAGTTGTTGGATGATTTTTGTGCCAAGAAAGGGATTACTAGGCAGTTTAGCATAGCTAGAACCCCACAGCAAAATGGGGTTGCTGAAAGGAAGAATAGGACCCTTATTGAAGCAACCAGAACCATGTTGGCTGATGCCCACTTTCCTATAGCCTTTTGGGCTGAAGCTGTTAACACAGCTTGTTATGTTCAGAATAGGGCATTGGTCAACAAGATACATAATAAGACACCTTATGAATTACTTTGGGGAAGGAAGCCAAATATTGGTTTTCTGAAGCCTTTTGGATGTCATGTAGTTGTTCTAGAAACTAGTGAGGCCCTAGGTAAATTTGATTCAAAAGGTGATGAAGGCTACTTCATGGGTTATTCAGTGCAGAGTAAAGGATATAGGGTTTACATTAAAAAGGAAAAACGTATACTTGAAAAAGTACATGTTAGGTTTTTAGAAAGTAAACCTAGTGATCCTGAAAGTGGTCCAAATTGGTTGTTTGACTTAGAACCTTTATCTAGAGCTTTAAATTATATGCCTGTTACTGATCCAGACATTGTGAAGGTCACTTCAAGTGTTTTGGAAAAGAGAATTGGTAATGTTTCAGGTATACAGGTTGCTAAGGAGGATGGACCACCAGCAGTTAAATCATCTCCCACACAAGAATTTGTTACACTTCCTATATGGACAGATGAGTATTATGCTGCTGCTACTGCTGCAAGGAAAGATAATGGTGGTGTTCAAATACCACCAAATACAAACATGCATGATTCTTCAGGCGCTGACAAAGGGAAATCAAGCGCTGACACGACCAATTCAGACGCTGATGGCTCCAACGCTGACAACACCAGTTCAAGCGTTGTTAGCCCAAACGCTGACAAACAAGGATCAGACTTTGGAGACACCTTTACACAGCTTTTCTCTTCCCATTTTGAACAGGGTGGACCTTCCAATATCCATGAAGAGATTTCTGTTGATCAAGAAGAATCTGAAGAAGATATTGGCAACATGGAGCGTGAAATTGAGGACACCAGACTTTTTGAAGGAGGAGTTCTCACTTCCACAGCAAAGGATCACCCCACATCTCAAATCATTGGTGATGTTATGGCTCCAGTTCAGACAAGAAGATCCCATCAAGGTCTTGGTGGATTTATTGCCAATATACACAAGAAGGTTGATACCCCTCTTGTACAAACATGTTTGTTTGCCTGTTTTCTGTCACAGGAAGAACCCAAGAAAATTTTTGATGCTCTCAAGGAACCAAGTTGGGTGGAAGCTATGCAGAATGAGCTTCACCAATTTGCTATACAGGATGTTTGGGAGCTGGTTGATTGTCCTAGATATGTGAGACCAATTGGGACAAGATGGGTTCTAAGGAACAAGAAAGATGAAAGAGGCATTGTGGTCAGAAACAAGGCACGTTTGGTAGCCCAGGGATATACACAAGAGGAAGGAATTGATTATGAAGAAGTTTTTGCACCAGTTGCAAGAATTGAAGCTATAAGAATTTTTCTAGCTTATGCCTCTTGTATGAATTTTACTGTTTACCAAATGGATGTGAAGAGTGCTTTCCTCTATGGGACAATTGTTGAGGAAGTATATGTCATGCAACCTCCTGGTTTTAAAGATCCTGAAAATCCAGACAAGGTTTATAGAGTGAAGAAAGCAATGTATGGACTTCATCAAGCCCCAAGAGCATGGTATGGTACATTGTCCACTTACTTGGTGGAAAATGGTTTCAAAAGGGGCACCATAGATCAGACACTATTTACAAAGAAGAAAGGAAAACATGTGTTGCTGGTGCAGGTCTATGTTGATGACATCATTTTTGGGTCTACTGATCCAAAAATGAGTGAGGATTTTTCCAAGCTCATGACAGATAAATTCAAGATGAGTGCAATGGGTGAGATGAACTTCTTTCTAGGTTTACAAGTTCAGCAGAAAGAAGATGGTATCTTCATCTCCCAAGACAAGTATGTAGCTGAAATCTTGAAGAAATATGGTTTTTCTCCACATGAGAAGGAGGCTTCCACTCCTATGGATAGACAACACCCTTGGGGAAAAATTGGAGCTGGAAAGGATGTGGATGTTAGGCACTATAGATCAATGATTGGATCATTGATGTATCTTACAGCCTCAAGACCTGACATCATGTTTGCTGTGTGTGCATGTGCACGCCATCAAGTGACTCCCAAAGAATGTCACCTTTTTGCTGTGAAGAGAATTTTTAGGTACCTAAGATGTTACCCAGATCTTGGATTGTGGTACCCAAAAGATTCTCCCTTGGACCTTATTGCATATTCAGACAGTGACTATGGTGGTGACAAGTTTGATAGGAAATCCACAACTGGTGGATGCCAATTTCTTGGGATCAGATTAATATCTTGGCAATGCAAGAAACAAACAGTGGTGGCAAACTCTACAACTGAAGCAGAATATGTGGCTGCAGCTGCTTGTTGTGGACAAGTCTTATGGATTCAGAACCAGCTGTTGGATTATGGGTATAATTTTATGCATACCAAGATTTTTGTAGACAATAACAGTACTTTATGCATTATTAAAAATCCTGTACATCATTCTAAAACCAAACACATAGAAATTAGACATCATTTTATAAGAGATTGCTTTGAGAAAGGTTTAATACAACCAGATAGGGTAGATACTGAAGATAATGTAGCTGATTTATTAACTAAACCTTTTGATGCTGGAAGATTTCAATATTTGGTAACAAATATTGGAATGGTTAATCTCACTTAATATGTGTTTTGGAACCTTTTTGTAAAAGTATGTACAGGATAATGCATTGTTATTGGTCTTTGTGATGATTTAGATTTTCCACATTATTTTTCTAACACTGACAAAGGTAAATGCAACGCTGTCAAGTGTTATTTTGCCATTGTTGGAGATATTATTGTCTAACGCTGACAAGAGTTCCTTCAACGCTGATAAGTGTTGTCGGGACGCTGTCAGCAACAAATGTTAGTTTTGTGGTTTTCATCTAAATGTGCAGGTAATGGTAGCTTTATGCCATTGGATACAGAGTTGCTTATGGATCTTTGAAGAGCTATTTGGACATGTTTTGTTTATGGATGATGGTTGGAATATTTATATTCCTATCTTGACATAAATTTTTAATGTTCATATATATATTTTGAGAACTCATGTATCATAGTTTAAGGGGAGGTTTAAGGAACCTTTAGGACTCTTGGGTATTCTTATAATACTCTCATCACAATTATAGATTGTGTCCACAGGTGAGTATGGGTTAGTTTTACTAAACCATGAGGCACTGTAGCATGCAAAGGTGACAATCTATGCATGCTGCCAAGACACTTTTGGCCTAGACTTGGTTGTGGTCTGATGGGAGACTTAGGAATACTTTGGATATGGGTTTACCTGGGAGTTACAAAGAATTTTATGAAATAACTTTGTTGGTAAGTATTTTGGTTAGCAAGGGACTCTAGAGGACATTTGTGTCTATCTTGCTTATGCAAGTGTGCATAAATGGACAGTGCTTGCCGCCCAGTAATTATTATCAACTTGTAAAATATTTCCCTTAGGATAAATTACTTTGTTAAGGTCTTTTTCTTTTTAAATATTTTTATTTTTAGACGCTGACAAGTTTTTCTCCAAACGCTGTTACGTCCAATCGTGACGCTGACAAGGCTTTAGGCAAACGCTGACAAGAAAATATAGCCGTTGGGCGCTGATGGGCTATTTTTGACCGTTGACACCTAGTGGGCCCTACCCAGTTGTTATTTTTGACTAATTTTTGGCCGTAATTTTTGGGAGAAGTTACTTTTAATTAATGCATGAGATAAGTTATATTTGATTCAAGATTTTCATGATTGCTCTTTGAATATAACCGCCTCATTTTTGACCAATCAAAATCATGTATCTCTCCTATAAATTTGGCTAATCTTTTTATTCTGGGTATTCATATTTTCTTGTCTAACACTTTTTCTCCCTAGATTTTTCCCATATCACATAACCTAAACAGCTTTCAATCATGGCACCCAAATTCAACTCAAAGAATTTAACATTGGAGTTCAAGAGCCAACACAATATGGTAGCTTACTTGACTGCTGATGATGCTTTATTTTCTCAGTATTCACAGATGGTGGCATTTTTAAATGCATCTTCATTGAGGTATGCACTTTCTCATACACCATTAGTCCCTGTCGCACACATTAGACAGTTTTGGAACAATGTTAGTTCCACAACAACTAATGGAGTGACCACATTAACATCTACTGTTCATGGAAGAACATGGGTGGTCACTGAAGCTTTGGTTCGCCAAGCTTTGCGTCTTGATGACGCTGATGGTGTGACTACCCTTGCCATTGCAACAATAGAACAGGGTCTTAGGGAATTGGGTTATCCTATTCCTGCTGATGTCACTTTAAATAAATATCATAAGCAGGAATTTCCCTCTGACTGGAAATATTTGATACATGTCCTTTTACAATGCTTAAGTCCAAAATGTACTTCTTTTAATGAAATAAACAGGTCAATAGCAAGTGCTTTGGTTTGTATAACACGTGGGCTTAAGTATAATTTTTCAAAAATGATTTTTGAAGGGATGTGTAAAAACAAGGGAAGTAAAATGACTTTGGCTTACCCTAGATTTTTGCAAATGGTCTTTGATTTACAAGAATATTGTTCTAGGGATCATGACACTTTTTATGAGATCCCTAAACAACAGAAAACCATTTTTGCTAAAATGAGCTCCACCAATGAATCCATACCTCTTACCCAACCAATGCTTGAAGTAATTCAGGCTGCACAACCACAACCACAACCAGACCCTGAACCCCAACTTGAGCCTATTCATGAACCATCACCTTCACCAGAAAACATGGACATTGACTAACCCAGCGCTGACACTCAAAATGTGGGCGCTGACACAGCCAATCCCAACACTGATACACTTCCTGAACAATCCCAAACACCCCTTAATCAACCCACACCCACACAATCTACTTCATCTTCCACCCCATTACAATCTAGGTTGACTAAACGCCAAAGGGTTACTGGAGTGTTCTCCTCTAGTGATCCTAGCCTTGTAGCAGAGAGAACCACCTCCACAAGTGTGGCTGGTGAAATGGGTGAGGCTGGGGCTATTGACACAGGCTTAGATGCTGGTCAAGACAGTCCCAACATCATTAAGACCTCATTCATGCCCCATGATCCTATTTTGGGAGGTCAAATCCCCATTCTAGCTGAGGGCAGATTGGAACCTATGACAATAATTGAATTGACGGCGGCTGTCATTAGCTTGCAAAAGCAAAATGTCAGTCTTGTACACACTGTCAACAAACAGGGACGAGAACTCCAAGTTTTGAGGGAGAGAGTAACTGTTTTGGAGAATCCAAGTAGCAGGAGTCTAATGGAGGAATCTTCCAAAGGGGAGGATAAAGAGGATGAGGAGGATGAGTTGATTCACACAGCTAGTGAAAAGAGTTCAGAAAAGAGTTCACAATTTAGTGAATCTTTGCAGATTGCTGAAGCTCTCACCAACTTGAAGAAGCACCCAGTTGTTGATACATCCAAGATGACACCAAAGAACTTGGAAGGATCTTTCAAAGAAACATTGGGCGCTGATACAGGTTTGGACGCTGACACATCCAGCGCTGATAAAGGTAATCGTGGCGCTGATAGGAGCAACTTGAACGCTGACAAAGTTGCAGGTGGTGTTGATGTATTCCAGCCATCAACAATCATCAAAGATGTGTCCACACAGGTTTCTTCTTCTACTTTACCAATTATTGATCCAAAAGACAAAGGTAAAGGTATTTTGATTGAAGAAGATGTTCCAAAGAAAGATGCAGCACAAATAGCATTTGATGAACAGTTGGCTGCACAACTTGTGGAAAGAGATTTGAAGAGGAGTAGAAGATCACCATTTGTTGTTTCTGAGAGTGAGGAAGAAAGTGGTGATGATAAAGAAGGTGATAGCTCAGATTCAAGTATTCAAATTATTGAAGATCCAGAAAGGCTTGAATATGGGGATGAGCTAGCAAAGGAAAGGTTGAGTGAGTTGAAGAATCAGATTGATTGGGACCTACCAGAAATCACCAGAATGTACCATGCTTGGGAAGACAAGGTTATGGACAACCCAGGTATGAGTTTATCAGATCAAATTTGGGGGTTAGAAGTTCTGCTTAGGGTACAAGCTGACATAAAGGTGATTATGAGGTTTAATGCACAAGAGGTCAAAACCTGGCTTAAAAGAGATAGAAGGCAGTTGTACTATAAGTTGCTTAGATGTCATCAGCCTAATTGGACATCAAAGAAGTTGCTGGCCTTATCTTTTGAGGAGCTAGAGTATAGGGCACATCCTATTTGGAGGAAGGTGCAAGAACAGAATGTCTACCAGTTTCTTTCAGAAGAAAGAAAACAAGAGCTTGCAGAGGAGATGCAGATTCAAAAGGAAATAAGGATTGCTCAAAGACCAGTGAAGAAAGGAGATCCTTTCCAATTTCCTAAAGACATGGATGTGTATTTTCCAACTGAAGGTGTTATAAGGAAGCATCTCAAGCTTTCTCCATTGGAAGCTTCAGATTTGGTAAATGTAGTACCTCTAGATGACAGAAATCCAATCATCAGTTTTGATGAAGATGAGTGTGGATTTTGGAAGATTGGACGATTTGGAAAGGAGGTACATACTTTCACTTCAGTTATTTCTATATTTGCAAGCATAGACAGGGAAGACTTGGTGCATCTATGGAGGTTAATAGAGGCCAAGTATACAGCTGAAGCACCTACTTCAGCTAATGGAATAAGACTTTGGAACACATTTATGACTTTGTGTGGTCCAAAAGAAGCAGATCCTGCCATTTGGAAGGATCTTGAAGATGATCTCAGTAATCTTCATTGGAGGCTATATTCTACTTGTGGTGTATTTCATATGAGCTCTACAAAGTTTTCAGAGTATTTACTTGTGGATGCTGACTATTTCTTGTCCAAAGAAGTGTTGGAGAAGATGCTAGAGACACCCTTGGAGATAGATTATACTAGTGACGTGGCCAAGGACTTGATCAGATATGTTTATCACCAACATAAGAAGTTTTTGCAAGATTCCTCCTAAGCCTTTAGTTTTTATTCAGAAACTTGATCATTGGAGTGGATATCAAGTTTAGGGGAGGATTGTTGGGAATAAAATATGGGTCAGATCACCAAACGCTGATAAGAAGAAAGTCAACGCTGATAGATTGACATTGGACGCTGATAGAAGTCAACGCTGACAGCCTTGAAGATTGACACTGATAGAATATCTTTTGTTTATTTGTTTCTTTATTTGTGTATGGTAAAGATAAGCACAACATTGTATTTTCTATTATTATCTTTACCTAGAATAGTTGATTCGTAGCTTATTGTACAAGACTTCTTGTTCTATAAAAGAAGGTCTTTTAGGTTAAAGTTATATATCAGTTTTCATAGTATTCGCAAGTTAAACCTTTCATTGTAATCAACACGATTATTCTAATACAAGTGAAAGTTTGTTTAACATCATTGTGTTTTAGATCAAGTGTTAATTCCGCATAACACTTTGTTACTTTACTCATAAGCAAAGGTTTCTCTACGTGTAGTACTTGATCTAATCTCGTATACACAAAGCTTAATCGATCTAAGTTTGGGATCAACAACTACAAGCCATAATGGGCATGTTTTAAAAAAATGTACAACTTTTATACGGACACTATTTATGGCACCGTGTCAATATTGATCGACATTTCTAAGGCCGTAAATATTACCGTACTAAAAGACATGCCCGATTTAAAAACGAAAAATATTTTTGGTTTTTCTTGATTTTATAATTTTTATGGTTTTTCTAGGTTTTTTATATTTTTTATGATTTTTGTTGGTTTTATATTTTTGTATTTTTCTTTTGTGGTTTATATATTTACGATAATATACATGATCACGAACAAACGATACTCTGAATAGTTTACCACCACTATTCAGCTGATTCTTCTGCCAACTCTTTGAGAGTCGCTGGAGTGAATGATTTCATGCCAAGCTTGTCGATCAAAAACTCGATTCGTCCTCGATCTAAGGCTTTGGTGAACATATCTGCCAGCTGATACTCAGTAGTGACAAAATACAGCTCGATCACTCCGTTCTCCACCTGCTCTTTAATGAAATGGTAGCGAATGTCTATGTGCTTGGCCCGGGAGTGTTGAACATAGTTGCAGCAAAGGGCAATGGCGCTCTTGTTGTCACAATACATCGGGATTTTGTTGAATCCCAAACCGTAGTCAGTTAATTATGATCTCATCCAAAGGACTTGAGCACAACAACCGGACATGGCGATGTATTCAGCCTCCGTGCTAGAAATTGCAGCGCTTTTCTGCCTTTTTGAAGACCAACTGATCAATCTATCTCCAAGGAGTTGCACAGATCCAGAAGTGCCACGCCTCGTGTCTTGACATCCAGCATGATCGGCATCTGCGTATGATATTAAAGCAATAGAGGAATCTTTCGGATACCATAGACCACGATGAAGTGTTCCTTTTAGATACCGAAAGATCCTTTTCACAACATGTAGGTGCTTTTCGGTAGGCCGAGCCTGATACCGGGCACACATGCATACAGCAAATTGCAAATCAGGCCTGCTAGCAGTCAGATAGAGAAGGGTGCCGATCATCCCACGGTAAAGTTTTGGATCGACAATAGTCCCATTCCTATCTTCATCTAACTTGGATTTCTCCACCATTGGAGTGTCCACGGGGTCACAATTTTCAAAGTTATATTTCTTAAGAGATTCTAGAGCATATTTGGATTGATTAATAAAGATGCCTCTGGGATTTTGAGAAATCTGTAATCCTAAGAAAAATGATATTTTTCCCATCATTGACATCTGAAAGCGTGTGGGCATTATCTTCTCAAATCGATTTGACAATTCTATGTTAGTGGCAGCAAATATTATATCATCAACATAAATTTGTACCAGAATCATGTCGTTGCCTTCCTTGAGAGTGAATAGAGTGGGGTCCACCTTGCCTTTGGAGAAGCCTTCCAAAATGAGATATGTGGACAGGAGATCATACCACGCGCGTGGAGCTTGTTTCAACCCATAGAGAGCCTTCTTAAGCTTGTACACATGATTAGGAAACTCCATGCTAACGAACCCATCCGGCTGACTAACATAGACTTCTTCCCTTAGTTCATCATTCAAAAATGCCGTCTTCACATCCATTTGATAGACGATCATGTTCATATGAGCAGCATACGCAAGGAATAGTCTAATCGCCTCCAATCTTGCCACAGGAGCAAAAGATTCTTCAAAGTCTATACCCAAGGCTTGTTTATATCCTCTAGCAACCAATCTAGCCTTATTTTTCAATACCGCACCCATCTCATCAAGTTTAACCTTATAAACCATAACAAGGTAAGGATGTTAACCTTGTCAGGGAGAGGAACTAATTCCCATACTTCAAGTCGTTGGAATTCATTTAGTTCCTCCTGCATGGCTTCAATCCAAGATGATTGAGTCATAGCCTGCTGCCAATTTTTGGGTTCAACTTCAGAGAGAAATGCATCAAAGTAGCAATAGAGTGCACTCTCTTGTAATTGATGGCGTGTAGAGACTGGTCGATCTACATCTCCAATGACATTCCTAATTGGGTGATCTTTTGTCCATTTAGTGCTATGGTTTTCAATCCTAGGTGGTCTGGAGTGAACAATAGAAGGAGCTTCTTCTGAGGTAGACGCGGCTGAAGGGTTTTAAGGTATCGCTACACCAAAGAAAGGAAGCTCTTGTAGGTGAGCATATTCCAAGTCGTGATCAATAGAATCCTCTTCCACATCATTAGGCACAAGTAGGGGTGACGATTCAGGTGTAGTTTGAGAATCACTTGGTGAAGGTGCATCCGGTTCAATGTGAATTGAAGATGCATTAGATAAAGCTTCATTGGCTGGAGCAACAACTTCAGGAATTGGAGCTATCACTACGGGTGCTGGAACTTCATCATTTGGGGGATCAAAGAATTCGTCAAACAACGGTTGAAACAGTTTATCCCACTCGGGCCTTGATGGTGGTAAAAATGATGTAGAAGTAGGATTATTGGGAACTAATCCGGAACTAATAGCACCGGTTCCCATCTCATGAAGCGCGGGTTCAGAGCTGTGTTGCTCTGATACCAAATGTAGAATATTGATAACCTATGAATCTATGAAGTGGGTTGATGTTTTCTAGAGAGAGAAACTAGAGAGATAAAGTGAGAGAGAAACTATGTGTATTTTATTAAGTGGAACTAGAAAAATGACAACAACCAACCCCTTTCCAAGGAGGAAAGGGGTATTTATACTTCCAAGCAACATTGGGCTTGGGCCGGTCCATGACAAGCCCATGGACCGGTTCTTACTTAACTTAATAAGCAACTATTACCTACGAGCTATTACAATCATTAATAATATTGTGGAGTGACCGATACTTCTAATATACGTAAAAACGTATTTCTAACATATGCTAAAATATTTAGCTAAAGAAGGAATTCAGGAAACACATTAAATGATCAAACAGTTTAAAGCTGTATATACAAACAGATTATAGCTTCTAAGTCGCTTTATAATAGCGTCTTAGACTATCGTTGTGATCTGTAGACGTGTTTTAATAGTCCCTCTCACTAAGAGGCATATAAGATTGGGCCTACATATTAAGTGGTTCAAATGGAAAAACATACACCCCTTCCTGGTTCAGGTAACATGAACCAAATTGTTTTTTAGGTAACCATGATTTTTGACACATTCGCCGACTAATTCACGGGGTTTGAACCCACCGCCACACATATTCGACCCAGGTAAAGCCCTCCCTTTTCAGGAGGTTGTTTGCACCGAGTAGGAATTGAGCTCATAAGCCCATATTAAGTAGCAAATGCATGTGTGTTAAACCCATAACTAAATTAAGTGAATAAGTGATACCATAAGTACAATAAAAATATTTGAGATTGTAAATTGCAAGATGCTCAAGTGAAAGAGCAACTAAGGCGGAGCCACGATTTAAGTTAAGGGATGCTAACCATATACTTAAGGCAAAAGTTCAAAGTGTTGGGGGAGGTAAATGTAAAAAATAGTAGAAAAAGAGTTTGTGATACACATAAATAATAAACGAAATAGGTTGATTGGGGGAGGCTCAGCACCCATTAGTCTCCCTACTAGCTCCGCCCCTGACTAAGACAATCGATGGAACTGGGTCAGTTTGTTACAGGCCAAATACCAAGTACCTTGACGTCATTATGACAGGTATCGCCCAGTATATACAGATTCTTGATTTTTACAGTGAAAATTTACCTCAAACATGTACAATGTATCATGTATATGCTTCTTACGATTGTTACTTTGGGTTAAATTTAACCCCTATGGTAAAACCTTCTAAGGTGTTTTATACCATTATGCCAAACATGGGCTACTTTGAGTTCATCCCACGTGAACCGGTTAATTCAGGGTCAAATTCGGGTGACTCGCTGCCTCAACTCCTTGACCTTGTTGATCTTGAACTTGGAAAAGAGTACGAGCTGGTGATCTCGACTTACTCAGGTCTTTGTCGGTACCAGGTTGGTAACATTCTTAGGGTCACAGGTTTCCACAACTCTGCCCCACAATTCTGCATTTTATTTAAAGTTTGGAAAATAGCTAAGCATCGATGCTGATAAAACCGAAGAAACTGAGCTGCAAAACGCTATCGAAAAAGCTTCTGAGCTTTCGAAGGAGTTTAATACCGCAGTTGTGGAGTACACAAGTTACGGGGACACTAAAACAATACCGGGTCATTATGTTATTTACCGGGAGTCATTGGTGAAAGACCCGGGTCATGGCCGAGTCACGAGGTGTTGGATCAATGTTGTTTGGCAATGGAGGAGTCGTTGAATTCAGTTTACAGACAAGGTCGCGTTGCGGATAATTCCATTGGTCCATTGGAGATTCGGGTTGTGAAGAATGGTACTTTTGAGGAGGCGTGTTAGCTTTAAGACGACAAGCAAAAATCGAAAATCGAGGTATTGAAGTACTTTGATTTTGTGGTATGGTCTAGGGATATGCATTGGTCGTGCACATCATGACACTTGATCGCATGAACCCTTTTGTATTGAAGCAGCCAAATCCTTATCATTGGCTCGAACCATTTTCTTGATCGCATGGACCCTTTTGTATTTAAGTACTTTGACTTTGCGGAATGGTCTAGGGATAAGTTTTTGGTCGTGCACATCATGACACTTGCTAAGGAATAAACATGTGTTAATTTTTAATGCATGCTTTTTCGTGTTTTGAACTTCAGTTTCTAACTTTAGTTGGCTCATGGCTGGACTTAAAATGGGGCGCTTTTTCAATTACAATGCTAGTTCATTTCCATAGTGTAAGTGATGTAATATCAATATTGTGAAGCTATATGAAGTCTGTGATGTTACCCTAACGAATCATGTCAATATATTATTTACAGTATTGTAAAGCCTTAGTTGCTCAGATTATCGACGTGGTGGGGAGCATTTGGGACTTATGAGTAATTGAAGGTCGAATACGAGTTGGTCAATTAATATCTCATATACATTGTGCTTATGGTATCAGTTAATTCATTTATGTTAAATTGCAAAGTTTTTGTACACTAGGTACTTATGATGAGTTTAGCATGATTCACAATTTTGATATCTAAATCTACTAAACCAAACAATTGGATTACCAATCGGACTTGTAAAATATGGTAATGGAATATACAAATGACAATTCATGACAAAAAGCTGGTTTGCCCGAGAGGTTAAGGGGGAAGACTTAAGATCTTCTGCACATAAGTGCGCATGGGTTCGAACCCCATAGCCAGCATATTTATTTCTTTTAATAATGTATTTTTTTTAATATTCTTTTATGTTAGAAGTGGTGTGGTAAAAACATAAATTTGTTGTGAGACTCGTAACAAATGAAAGGTATCACATACTAGTGTAGGTACTTCGACTCATTAGGAGAGCCATAAGTCCATAGGCAACCTTTGTTTTTTTTGCTACGTTATTTTTTTTTACTATTTGAGAACGATAGCCTTTGATGTATTAAGGGCGTTGTAAGGAGATAATTACAAGTGGTGGTTAGATGGGTCAGACACTCACGCTCTCGGGCTATGTGCAAATGCGAGTTGCATGGGTTGCAAACTTTTATAGGTGTGTTGAAATGCAGACAAGCAAATCAAAATGATTACAAGGCAGGTGTGTGATTATTTTTTAACTTCAATTTCTGACTTTAGTTGGCAGAAGTTAACTTGGGGCGCATTCAACATGTTTTGTCAATTACAATGCTAGTTCATTTCCGTAGTACAAGTGATATAATCTCAATGTTGTGAAATTGTAAGCTATTACGAAGTTTGTGATGTTCAAGTTATGAACTGGATCCTGCTCAGCTCATGCACTTAAATTCAGACCAGGACTCGTCGACTGAATGTGAGGTTTGAATACACCGTTTATCATGCATAATTCTTCGAGGAAAGAAAATAATGGTCATTATTTTTAGTCAATTTATTTTGCCCATTTTTTTTGTCTACTTTGACTCTATAACACATTGCCTACTTTGTTGATCTAGCTTGTTTTTTTAAAACTATTTTTGTTACTTATGGTAGTCACAATTCTATTATATAAACACAAAGTTCCCGAATTCTAATTCAAAATATGGAAGGCGTTGGCTGCCCGTGACGCTGACATGGTGGAGCACCTACTAGCTCCGTATATTGATTGGCGGTTCCACGGCCCACCTGCTCATAAATATGTTAGTTATTTACTTGTAAAAGGCAAATATGTCATTGTTGCAACATGTCAAACGGGTCGAACTATTTAATAAAAAGAGTACAAATAGGTCAAACACATATTGTAAAACCCGTATTTAATAAACTGTATAAGTATTAATTATTAAATAGAGATTTAAACGCAAAAATTAATTTCGCTATCCCAGTTTATTTAAATACTATAAATATCACAGTTTACTCAGTTAATAAGCATTTAGTCTCAGAAATATTACAGACGAATTACTTATTCTACAGAAATAATTAAACGTTAATATTATATACGCGTAGTCTCAGTTTATTTAAATATTTCGAATGTATAATTATTCAGAAAATAATTATTAAGATACAGAATATATTAATTATGTAGTATTACACGAAAAAAAAAAAAATACTTATCGCGACTTCTGAAACAAAACGCGAGAAAATAATTTATACAAGTATTTAAGTAAAAAAAAAAAAAAAAAAGAGAAAGACATATGGGCCGAAGCCCATGATTTTGCCAAACCGACCTTACATATTATAGACGGAGGGAGTGTTTTATTTTTGGACAAACACAAAGTTTAGATAAAACCCTAGTAAATAAAGAGGAGCCGCCACCTTCTTCTCTCCTTTCTCCTGCCGACGAACAAGACAAAAAAAAAAAAAAAAGGGGGACGACCCCTTTTGGTCAGTCGATTCAGGCGTGTTGTGGTGTACCAAATCACAAGGTAATCACTTTCTTCTCCTCATTTTTCGAATTCACTCCTATTGATTCTTGATCATACAAGTGTATAGAATAAACATGAAACTTTAATCAATGATCCGTCGGGTTCTGGGTTTGTCACAGAAACCAAGAGTTTTGAAACTCTCGGTGGGGTTTGGTGTGTAGCCGAGACCACAAAGGGTCTCGGTGGTGCCTCGTATTGCCCAGCCGATCAAAGGAAACCCCACGCAGGGGGTAAACTTGTGACAGGGGGCCGGGTTTTGCTTGTGAAAGGAAACCGGGACCTAAGGTCTCGGTGAGAGTGGATCATGTCAGGCCGAAGAAAAAAAAAAAAAAAAGAAAGAAAAGAAAAACAGGGGGCGTTTGGGATTAGCAAGTTGTAAGGGGTGTTTGGGTCTGTCAGAAAACAAAGACGGTGGGAACTGGTTAGAACTAGCAGGGGGAAACTGGTTAGAACTAGCAGGGGGAACTGGTTAGAACTAGCAGGGGGAACTGGTTAGAACAAGCAGTGGGAACGTAAATACATTAACAGTGGGAACGTAAATACATTAACAGTGGAAACTTTATCTTAAAAACAGTGGGAATTATTTAGTTTGGTAAAAGCACTTTATGAATAAGTTTTTGTAAATAAAATAAAACCTAATTGTTATTTTAATTATTTAATTAGTAAATTAAATTGATTTTAATATTTTTTTTTCACTAATAAAAGTCGGATTTAATTTATGATTTAATTATTGACTTATTTCAGAAAAACAAAGATTGGAAATCTTTCTACTTTAGGAAACTTTCCGTTTACAACAGGTTACTATTTATAGTAATATCGGGATCATTGGAACACAGTATAATACGCAGTAACCATCAATAAGTATATACTAATCAGTAAACATTTAAAGATCGGTCGGGTTATCAGATTATACACCGGACAAGCAGATTAATCAGATTATATATAAAGCTAGTAAGAATAGAATGAATTAAACTAAGAACATATGAAAATAGATAATAGCAAACAATAATCAGTTAACTTATTTTCGCGTACGTTATTTATGTAGTAACCATGAAGTCAGAGTCGATCCTTCAGCTTTCATTCTTATTTTATTACTGGACACGAGGTACGGATTTTCCGTCCTTTCAGTAAGGACTTTCTTTTATGCATGATTAGGATTCCCCGTCTGCAGCCAAATGTTTTTCCCCAGTATATGTTTAAGCTTATCAGTAATCATATTAATAATAGAATAAATTGCCTGAGCATTATATACAAGCATGATTAGTTTATGTACTAGTTACGGAGGTACCGTAACCACGACACTAGAGGCACCGGTGTCGTGACTCACATGCAGGAGAGTGATATCCTGCATCGTCCCACTCAGCTCAGCTTGGCCATTTTTATCAGTATTATTATTAGTGGGGCGTATGGATGCATCCTAGGCTACAGTTTACAGTTTAGCAGGTGAATGTGGTGTGTGCTCTACATCCTTCACATCGGAGCTGATCCCTCCACCCAGCACAGTTATTTAGAGGTCACCCCTCTACAGCATGACGAGGTCACCCCTCTATGTATTCATGCAGCAGTTGATTTAGTTCATGACCTATATAAGCTCTTGGCAAATTAAAATACAGTAAATGCATGTTTTCAGTTTTAACAGATATCAGTTCAACTTTATTATTTATAAATCAGACCTTACAGATCTTACACAGATTTCCGCTACAACTTTACTTATCAGTCTACAGTTTCAGTATTTATCATCTACTTCATTTCAGTAATTCCTTATCATGCGTTATATCCGTTCACTGAGCGTTATGCTCAGCCGTAGTTCCTTTCATGTTCTAACGGCAGGTACACCAGGACGCTTTTAGGATTCTAAGCGCAGGTGCATTTGGATGGAAGCTATCCAGACTTCTTACATTATGCATTTCTTACAGTATTCTACTTATTTGGACATTGTTTAGTCCTTTCATTCAGTATTTTATTTTCATGTTTTGGGCTTATGTTTGGATTGCCGATGTTTGATTCTGGTATTTCCTTTATGGTCAGTTAATGTTTTAGGACATTTACCTTATGCTTTGATGACACGCCATAAATACACGTAACGGTCCACTTATCCAAGTGGGGTATTACAATTATGGTATCAGAGCGCAAGGTTCGACCTGTAGGCTCTAAAACTTGACCTGTGACTAGTGGGTAGTCACCAGGAACTTCCCAGATTTTGGCGTTGTTATCTTTCATGTTTCTCATGGATTATTCAGTCAGTTTTCTTCGTTTATCAGTCAGTTTTCTTAACGTTTTGACTAAGTGAAAGGTTGGTACAGAACTGGCCATATTTAGTCGCATGTGCTTTTAGCGAGCTTTCGTTTTGGTAAACTGACCATAGGCGTCACTCTTGCCGTTCAGATTTTGTATTGGTAAACTGACCATAGGCGTTTACCCTTACTCATGACAGATTCATGTTTTCAGTCAAATATCACTTGGTGAACCAGCCATAAACGTCCACCCTTGCTCAAGTCAAATTTCATGCCTTTCAGTCAAATGATGTTTTGTGAACCGATCCACAGTTGTTCACTCTTGTCATATCATGACATTCTATAAATTTTGACAAGTATGGATTGAACTTCAGCCATCCATATTTAATACCAGATTATAAATTTCCATACATGACAGTTCTCAGAAAATTCTGACCAGTATAGATCGAACCAGAATAGCCCATACTTAGTCTCATGTTCCTTCCTTGAAGTACGTGGATTGAACCATTAGCCGTCCACATCAGTTAATATTACACCTCAGCTGAATTAACTTTTTGTGTTCCTTACAACAGTCAAAATTTCATACCCTCACATTGATGTCATCTACATGATGATTCAGTTTCATGATTCCTTACAAGGATTATGTTTTCAACAGAATGATAATGTTTCATGCTAAGATACATAAGGATTTCAATGAAATACTAATTCATGATAATTCATGTTCTGATCGTTATCAATCATGTCCTTATACTGAACGTTGACGAAAACTCCATTTAATCATACTTGTTAGCCTCTATACAACCAGCATTAAGTCCATGCAGGAAATTTTTAGCCCATCATATTAACTGTTTCAGTTCAGTTGCTAACCAGTTAAATCAAATTATTTTCCGTTGAAAATGTCAGACAATCGACACCAGCATCGATCATTCCATAAAATTCACACCAGCTCAAGGTACAGTATTCCATATGTACCCCATGTACAGTGTCTCAGTTATACTCCATGTACAGTATTTCACGTGTACTCCACGTACAGTGTCTCATATATGCTCCATGTGCAGTATTCATTGTGTACTTCATGTACAGTAGTCCAGGTGTACTTCAGGTACCCTACTCCATGGATATTACTAATCGATCCTTAAACATCGCGGACGTTTCCACTTGTCAATATTCTACCAGATGCTGATGCTGCTCGTGAGTTGAAGATTTTACCAGATGCTGATGCTGCTAACACTCTGAAGACCACACAGATGCTGATGCTGCTGAACTTTGGAGATTTCTCAAGATGCTGATGCCGCGGAACGAGGACGAAAACTATAAATTTGAAATTTCTGACAAGAATAAATTCAACCATCAGACACTACCATTCTATTTTATGTTTTTACTTCCTCAGTTAGATGTCACACATCACTCAGCTAATCCTTCTGTCAGAAGAGTGGGAACCGGTAACCAGTCGGCCACTCCACAGAATAGTTACTGAATCACGGTCATGATAACGACCGTCAGGAAACTGACAGACAAAGCAGTAGTGACAATCACCGTGATTATAATTAATCAGTCAGTAATCATCGGAACTCCGGAACGGACGTGACCAGAATTACAGAGGTCAGTAGTCTAGCCGATCCGCCAATCCTAGCAGTTACCAAATTTTTCCAGCCTTGTTCATATTCATCTATTAAAAACACGTGCCAAGACATCAGTCAAGACATAGTTCTCAGGTATCATTTCGGAAGACACATATCAGGGCACCAGTCATGATACACGTCATACGAATATCCTCTCAGAGTACGAGTCCGAGCTCCTATTTCCAGTATGTTCCAAGCAAGACCCTCAATAAGTCAGGGCATCTTTCAGAAAGGGGTATACTCATTCTACCATGTCACGCATATATCAGATCATTAAAATTCAGTCACCACCACCAGATTATCATTCAGATTAAACACACGGTAATATTTCTGTGAGGTTACAGACGAACCCACTCAGTGGAAGTCGCCACGTTACTCCACGTATTCCTATGTCAGCTTTATTTCAAACCAAGTAGTTATCTGCCTCTCACCCAGAAAGGACTCAATAGTACCACCATATTTATTAAAGTTCTCCTTTCAATTAACGACGAGATCCGTCTTACTAAATCCCAGTACATTCATCATATTTCTGCCAGAAAAATCAGTATAAATTGTTCCTGCCCTATGAGCGCGTGACTTATCAGTCCATAGCTACGAAAACTATCTAGCCACCAGTTATAAATTCACTTTGGAAATTCCTCAAATTCATGATCAGCAGATCATTCCAGAATCCCAGATATAATTTCAGAAAGTTTTCATAAATTCATTCCTGACTTCAAGACATAATTTAACATCAAGCTTGCCTCATGAACGGAACCTGTCTTCAAAAAAAAATCTTATTTGCAGGGCTTTAGCTACGTTAAAAGAGTTGCAGCAATTGCTGCGAGAGTTACCAAAACTAAGCTTTATTCGCCCTAGCGCACCATCGAAATTTTTTTACCAGATCTTAATCAATGTTCATTCCATAAATAGCAGGTTTATCTGACCTGCTACGATATCTTAAATATTTTCCAGAACAAATTGTGACCATGCCACCAGAAGTGGTGAGAGAAGAACATGATGTTTTCTATGACTGCTGTTGCACATATTATAGTCTCTCTAAAAATTTTAAATTTTACTTCTGAGCTCCCTAATGCTCCAGCTATATTATGGAGTTTATGAATAAATTTTCCTATGATTCTCAGACAAAAACGTCAGCGTATTCATTGATCACATTCTGATCTGCTAAATTCTAGAGAAAAACACGAGAATCATCTTCTCACAGTTGTATAGAATCTTCGATAGGTGAAAATTTTATATACAGCTTTCCAGATATGAATTCAATTTGAACAAAGTGGCATCCCTGAGCCATTCTACCTTAGCAGGAAGAAATTTCAAATAATGCTGCGAAGGTGAAGGCCATCACCTGATGGTCCCGACTGACGACTGTGAACGTAGTATAAAATCTCTAGAACTCAATTGACTGCTACCGCAGAAATTGCCGACAGTCATCACTAGAAATTCTTTTATGACTATTCAACAAGATTTCCACCAGAATGTTCCATAATCCCGGACAAAATACTGATAGAATCCGCATCACACATTAATGTAGCTATGTTCATATCTAGATGCCTGACCTACTGCAGGTTCAAGATAAAACGCAGTCAAGTTAGTGAGCTACTACAACCCTTAGAAATTTCTGAACAGAAATGAGACGAAAATCCATGAAATTGTTATCCGCTACCACAGGCTCAGAGAAAGAATGATACTATCTAAGTTATCATCAACCATGTAATCAGCCTGCGCGTTTCTTTCATCCGAAAAGATCACGCAGTAGCAGATCTGCAGAAAAATTCTGAAATTCAGTTGTGAATCGTACAAATTCAAAGCATTCCATTGACCGTCATATCGAACAGAATTCATGTTCACGATCAAGTGTATGTTTACGTCCACTTTAAGTTCATGTCTATTTTCACTTTCACGTTTACGTCTCATTCGCAGTATGATGCTGTTTCAGTTCATCTTTTATGCTATCTCATGATTTAAGCTCACGTTAGCGTTCATAACGTTGTTCACGTCCAAGTTCGTGTGCCATTTCTCGATACAGGTTTCTCAGTTTATTACCGAGTACGGTTACGGCAAGCTTGAGAAATTAGACTCAAGTTTAGCACAACTATTCCATAACCAGGCAGACGTTTCACATATCAGGCCGTAACGTTTGGCATTCATTCCTCAGTCAGCATACATTCATGATATGTTCTAGTATCACAATCACAGTATGCTTCACGTATCACATTCATGATATATTTCATGCATAACGTTTCTTATATAATCGCGAATCACGTTCACAATTGCTCACTTAGAATGTTCACAATTGTTCACGTAGTTCGTCCCGATATATATTCTCAGCAGCTTGCTCAGAGATATAAATATCATTTTTCAGAATATTTACACGTATCGTTTCATGCATCATACGTGGTATAGTTATTCAGTCTATCAGATTTAGTAAATCCATCTTAAATATGGAACCAGAAACTATTCAGCATCATTCAGGACGGGTCATCAGGACCAAGCTTTTAGTTATTATATTAGACCTTTGAAGAAATCGTTTCGAGCGGGAGGCCACTCGAAACAGAGGAGTCCATCCGGACCTCTCGTTCCCCTTTCTTCAATAAATCCAGTTAAGTTCTTTCAGTCAGGTTACGTTCTATGTTCTCTTCAGCCATGTCACGTTACATGATCATTTCAGTCATGACAAGTTTATACTTATCAGCAGCATTATGTCTTAACTAGAAGACAATTTATCCTTCAGCTTAATTGTCTTTTCAGTCTAAGTGTTCTTTTAGTTCTTATAACTTCATCAGCTTATTACCTTCAATTCGAGGACGAATTTCTCCTTTTTAGAGGGGAAGAATTGTAAAACCCGGTATAGTTGTATCTTTAATTCGGGGACGAATTATTGTTTTAGAGGGGAAGAATTGTAAAACCCGTATTTAATAAACTGTATAAGTATTAATTATTAAATAGAGATTTAAACGCAGAAATTAATTTCGCTATCCCAGTTTATTTAAATACTATAAATATCACAGTTTACTCAGTTAATAAGCATTTAGTCTCAGAAATATTACAGACGAATTACTTATTCTACAGAAATAATTAAACGTTAATATTATATACGCGTAGTCTCAGTTTATTTAAATATTACGAATGTATAATTATTCAAAAAATAATTATTAAGATACAGAATATATTAATTATGTAGTATTACACGAAAAAAAAAAAAATACTTATCGCGACTTCTGAAACAAAACGCGAGAAAATAATTTATACAAGTATTTAAGTAAAAAAAAAAAAAAAAGAGAAAGACATATGGGCCGAAGCCCATGATTTTGCCAAACCGACCTTACATATTATAGACGGAGGGAGTGTTTTATTTTTGGACAAACACAAAGTTTAGATAATACCCTAGTAAATAAAGAGGAGCCGCCACCTTCTTCTCTCCTTTCTCCTGCCGACGAACAAGACAAAAAAAAAAAAAAAAGGGGGACGACCCCTTTTGGTCAGTCGATTCAGGCGTGTTGTGGTGTACCAAATCACAAGGTAATCACTTTCTTCTCCTCATTTTTCGAATTCACTCCTATTGATTCTTGATCATACAAGTGTATAGAATAAACATGAAACTTTAATCAATGATCCGTCGGGTTCTGGGTTTGTCACAGAAACCAAGAGTTTTGAAACTCTCGGTGGGGTTTGGTGTGTAGCCGAGACCACAAAGGGTCTCGGTGGTGCCTCGTATTGCCCAGCCGATCAAAGGAAACCCCACGCAGGGGGTAAACTTGTGACAGGGGGCCGGGTTTTGCTTGTGAAAGGAAACCGGGACCTAAGGTCTCGGTGAGAGTGGATCATGTCAGGCCGAAGAAAAAAAAAAAAGAAAGAAAGAAAAGAAAAACAGGGGGGCGTTTGGGATTAGCAAGTTGTAAGGGGTGTTTGGGTCTGTCAGAAAACAAAGACGGTGGGAACTGGTTAGAACTAGCAGGGGGAAACTGGTTAGAACTAGCAGGGGGAACTGGTTAGAACTAGCAGGGGGAACTGGTTAGAACAAGCAGTGGGAACGTAAATACATTAACAGTGGAAACGTAAATACATTAACAGTGGAAACTTTATCTTAAAAACAGTGGGAATTATTTAGTTTGGTAAAAGCACTTTATGAATAAGTTTTTGTAAATAAAATAAAACCTAATTGTTATTTTTATTATTTAATTAGTAAATTAAATTGATTTTAATATTTTTTTTTCACTAATAAAAGTCGGATTTAATTTATGATTTAATTATTGACTTATTTTAGAAAAACAAAGATTGGAAATCTTTCTACTTTAGGAAACTTTCCGTTTACAACAGGTTACTATTTATAGTAATATCGGGATCATTGGAACACAGTATAATACGCAGTAACCATCAATAAGTATATACTAATCAGTAAACATTTAAAGATCGGTCGGGTTATCAGATTATACACCGGACAAGCAGATTAATCAGATTATATATAAAGCTAGTAAGAATAGAATGAATTAAACTAAGAACATATGAAAATAGATAATAGCAAACAATAATCAGTTAACTTATTTTCGCGTACGTTATTTATGTAGTAACCATGAAGTCAGAGTCGATCCTTCAGCTTTCATTCTTATTTTATTACTGGACACGAGGTACGGATTTTCCGTCCTTTCAGTAAGGACTTTCTTTTATGCATGATTAGGATTCCCCGTCAGCAGCCAAATGTTTTTCCCCAGTATATGTTTAAGCTTATCAGTAATCATATTAATAATAGAATAAATTGCCTGAGCATTATATACAAGCATGATTAGTTTATGTACTAGTTACGGAGGTACCGTAACCACGACACTAGAGGCACCGGTGTCGTGACTCACATGCAGGAGAGTGATATCCTGCATCGTCCCACTCAGCTCAGCTTGGCCATTTTTATCAGTATTATTATTAGTGGGGCGTATGGATGCATCCTAGGCTACAGTTTACAGTTTAGCAGGTGAATGTGGTGTGTGCTCTACATCCTTCACATCGGAGCTGATCCCTCCACCCAGCACAGTTATTTAGAGGTCACCCCTCTACAGCATGACGAGGTCACCCCTCTATGTATTCATGCAGCAGTTGATTTAGTTCATGACCTATATAAGCTCTTGGCAAATTAAAATACAGTAAATGCATGTTTTCAGTTTTAACAGATATCAGTTCAACTTTATTATTTATAAATCAGACCTTACAGATCTTACAGATTTCCGCTACAACTTTACTTATCAGTCTACAGTTTCAGTATTTATCATCTACTTCATTTCAGTAATTCCTTATCATGCGTTATATCCGTTCACTGAGCGTTATGCTCAGCCGTAGTTCCTTTCATGTTCTAACGGCAGGTACACCAGGACGCTTTTAGGATTCTAAGCGCAGGTGCATTTGGATGGAAGCTATCCAGACTTCTTACATTATGCATTTCTTACAGTATTCTACTTATTTGGACATTGTTTAGTCCTTTCATTCAGTATTTTATTTTCATGTTTTGGGCTTATGTTTGGATTGCCGATGTTTGATTCCGGTATTTCCTTTATGGTCAGTTAATGTTTTAGGACATTTACCTTATGCTTTGATGACACGCCATAAATACACGTAACGGTCCACTTATCCAAGTGGGGTGTTACACATATGGCATATGCATATTCCGACCAAGTATGCATAGTGTACCTAATCTTGTATCCTTCAGTGATGCCACACCAACATCAGCTCAAGATTCTGTAATGGACATTCAAACAGGTGGATCCCCGTGGTGGTGAAATTGGTTAGACTGTAAACTGCCTTATGCTCATACTCCCCAACCACTAAAGAAATATCGTGCCTAGTTGGCACCCGCATCTTCTTCTAAGCCAACTCTTAATCACAAACACAGCCATAAGCATCTTCACTATCTTGAAATACCGACTACGCCAATGTCACCAAGGTCCACCGTTCACACTAACTTTTATCGGTGTGTTGAAATGCAGACAAGCAAATCAAAATGATTACGAGGCAGGTGTGTGATTATTTTTGAACTTCAATCTCTGACTTTAGTTGGCAGGAGTTAACTTGGGGCGCATTCAACATGTTGTGAAATTGTAATATTACCAAGTTTGTGATGTTATCTTTATAATTCATGTCAATATATTAGATGCAGTAAGCAAAAGCCTTGGTTTGAAATGAAATAGGATGTTGTAGTCAATTTTATCCCACATCGACCACAATATAAACAAAACTTCACTTTATATACCTCTAAAAATTGGTGATTATCTGTCCCTTTGGGGACATTCGATAAAAATGGAACGATACAGAGAAGATTAGCATGGCCCTTGCGCAAGGATGACACGCACAAATCGAGAAATGGTCCAAATTTTTTTCTCATTATTTTTCGTCCCTTTGGGGACATCCGATAAAATTGGAACGATACAGAGAAGATTAACATGGCCCCTGCGCAAGGATGACACGCACAAATCGAGAAATGGTCCAAATTTGTTTCTGAGCTATTTTCTTCATTGCTAGAGCCCAGTTTTCTCGTCCGACCAGTGGTCGGAAGCTCAAACTACCAGACTTCTTTCTGCCGAGTTTATTTTAGTTCATGCTTTGTTTACATGAAAATTCTATGTCATGATCATATGACAGCTAATTGAATATCAGATGGCGTATGATATGTTTTCCTACTATGGCCCCTGCGCAAGGATGACACGCACAAATCAAGAAATGGTCTAAATTTTTTTAAACCTTTTTCGTAATCGTAGGAACCCTTATCATTGGCTCGAGCTTGTTTCACCATTTCTTCATGGCGTGAACCCTTTTTATCATTGGCCCGAGCCTGTTTCACCATTTTCTAGAGTAGGGGGCAATGCGTTAGGTGCTCTCAGAGAGCTGCGAATACTTCTCGCTTGCCCGTAGGAGAGGGGCAATGCGTTAGGTGGCTCTCAATCATGGTGATGATTGCTGAATATGGTGATCTCAAAGAGAACGAGTTAAATTACCGATTAATGGAATGTGCATACAACCGAACTATATTTTTGGTTTTTATCTGTATACAAACACAACGAGTTATATACATCAACGGTGAAATAATTTGAGCATATTTGAGTTTAATCTCTATCCCTTTCTGTTAAAGCTTAAGCTTTTGAATAACAGAATTCTATCCTACCCATCATACAACAATCAAATAATAACAAGATTCTATCTCCCACCACAATCACTTCATCTAAAAGATATTCCATATTATAATACTACACATTTCATATTATAATCTACAACGATATGTTTCTTCATAACAATCCAAAGTTCAAAAGTATGCTTCAATTATCAATCTTATTATTCAATTATGATCAACGGAGCAAGGAATAAATCGTGGTATCAGAGCTACGTCAGCGATCAAGAAGGAACTCTCAAGAATATCTTCCAAAGAAAGGTATAATTCTAAAATTATTTATTTATTTAATCAATTTAAAATGACAGAATTACCAACAGTCAGCGAAGACGATATATCAATTATTTATCGTCATGTACTGTAGAAAGCGTCATCCAATGCGTCATCAATTATAGATGACATTGCACTTCTCATGTATTATAAATAGAGGCCTCGCCTCGTGAAATAAAGCGTGAAATAATTTGAGCATATTTGAGTTTAATCTCTATTCCTTTCTGTTAAAGCTTAAGCTTTTGAATAGCAGAATTCTATCCTACCCATCATACAACAATCAAATAATAACAAGATTCTATCTCCCACTACAATCACTTCATCTAAAAGATATTCCATATTATAATACTACACATTTCATATTATAAGCTACAACGATATGTTTCTTCACAACTTTATACAATAACCACAAGTAGTCCCAATCAGAACAATAACTAAAAAAAGTGGGAGTCCATTTGAAGGAACTGAGCATGCTTTGTGAGCCAAGGGTGTGCCGACTCGTTATCCTTCCACTGTCATGAGCGAGAAGTATTCGCAGCTCTGTGAAACCAGCCTAACGCATTGCCCTCTACTTCCTTGCTCCGTTGATCATAATTGAATAATAAGATTGATAATTGAAGCATACTTTTGAACTTTAGATTGTTATGAAGAAACATATCGTTGTAGATTATAATATGAAATGTGTAGTATTATAATATGGAACATCTTTTAGATGAAGTGATTGTAGTGGGAGATAGAATTTTGTTATTATTTGATTGTTGTATGATGGGTAGGATAGAATTCTGCTATTCAAAAGCTTAAGCTTTAACAGAAAGGGATAGAGATTAAACTCAAATATGCTCAAATTATTTCACGCTTTATTTCATGAGGCGAGGCCTCTATTCTCAAATGATTTACTCCTTGCTCCGTTGATCATAATTGAATAATAAGATTGATAATTGAAGCATACTTTTGAACTTTGGATTGTTATGAAGAAACATATCGTTGTAGATTATAATATGAAATGTGTAGTATTATAATATGGAATATCTTTTAGATGAAGTGATTGTAGTGGGAGATAGAATTTTGTTATTATTTGATTGTTGTATGATGGGTAGGATAGAATTCTGCTATTCAAAAGCTTAAGCTTTAACAGAAAGGATAGAGATTAAACTCAAATATGCTCAAATTATTTCACGCTTTATTTCATGAGGCGAGGCCTCTATTTATAATACATGAAAAGTGCAATGTCATCTATAATTGATGACGCACTGGATGACGCTTTCTACAGTACATGACCAACTGGCCTTACATTATATGACATGACTACATTACAGAGACTCGATGGCCGACAAGGCCTACAATAATAATACAAACTACATCACACCACACTGAAAAAGCAAACCTACCCTAAAAAGGAATATATTACAGATGGAAATTATTCTTCATCATATTTATTCTTTTTGCTTTATTCCATCATTTCAGTGTCGTTTGTACAGTGCTCACAATGATGTCTTGGGAATCGAGACAAATGCTTGCATAGTAAGATTTTGAAGTCTTCTGGAAGCAAGGAAAGTTGTCCAGAGAAACTTTCAAATTGTTCTTCAAATCCTGCTATTATCTTCTGTTGTGCTTTGTTAATCTTTTCTGAAAAATGTGAATAAATCAACAGATTGTTAGTGCAGTAATTGATTCTGATTTTGTCTTGTTGTCCTGGTTCCACGCCAAGTCTTGTTGATCCAAAATAAACACCAGCGAGGGCAGTTACTAAATGATCAATTGTTGGCGTTGAATGTTCCAACTCGTCACGTGTAGGGTATTATCCGTTGCTGATTCCTAATTGTGCTATTGTGATAGATGGTACCAGAAGGTTGAATTCTTTGTCGAAGATTGGATGACTGGAGGTCATTTTGAGATATAGCTCCCTCCCTTTTGCAAAGAAATCGTTGTAACCTTTGATTATACTTTGTGCCTTTAGTGGTAATTCTTGTATTTCTCTGAGATTTTCACCGTTGATGTATATCGTGTCTATTAGTCCGTGGACGAAATAGTCGTGAACATCCATTGGAGATGCCCCTGGAAGAAATATTGCTCTTGGTCATGCTCTTCGTCTCTTTGGATAAAAGAACATTGTTGTGTGTATTTCGTTGTAATTTATGAGGCTATCCCAAGACCGTTGAAAATTTTCAACTGTTAGTCTTTTCATTTCTTCCTTTTCTTTTGTAGTTAGAATATTTTTGATTTTGTTTGTTGCATTCAACTTTGCTGTCTGTTCTTGTAAACGCTGATTTAATGAAACAAACCTTTGTGATCTCTGTACGTCTTCAGTTGCAACTGTTTTGTATGATTCTCTAAGAGCTTGTTCTGCTGCTTCTCTTGTTGGATAGCTTTTGTGAGAAACGCTTTTTCCCACTATGTGTGAGCTAGCAATTGCCCAATCGTGATATATGCCTTTGTATGGTCCATTGAAGATAACGTACCATTTTCGTTTTCCATAACTTGTATTTTGGAGGATTTCTTCTACATCATCTTCCATTTGTAGAAATTCATTCTTATCTGTTGAAGGAGAATATGATGCTTGGGTTTTCTTGGTTGGGGTTGATGGTGATGGCTTAGATGGTGTTGCAGATGTTGTCGGTTTTGTTTGTTTTGTTGGTGTCGTTGTTCCAACGGATTCTGATATTGTGTCTGAACTGGGTACTTTCGACAAACATTGTAATGAATTGGATAGTTCTTCTTCTTCTTTTCTGATAATGGCTATTTGTTTTTCTAAGGAGGCTAGTTGTTCTCTTTTTTGTTGTAGTTGATGTCGGATTTGTTTTGTAATGCTTTCCATTCTCGGGTAAGGGTGTCTGCAATGGTGTTGTTATCGCTCTTTATATACTTGAGGTATGGGTGGAATTGGTGTAATTGAAGCTGCCAACGAATAAGTCGACCTCTACAGTAGTCTTCTTGTAATTTGTATCTCCAAAAACCTGTTACGTATTTCGAATCTGTACGTAGTGCAAATCTTGTTTGTAATAAATCAATTTTCCATTTTTTCAAAGTTCTTAAACACGCAAGTGTTTCTTTTTCGTGAGTACTGTATCTCTGTTCCGTCTGTGAGAACGTTCCGGAGATATATTTGCATAATTTAATTTCGTACTTTTTCTGTTTTTAAAACAGAATTGTGTTCATTGCTCAAAAGAGCTAGTTCCGATGCTTGTAGTACGAGATTAGTTTGAGGGATTTGATTCTCGTCAATATCTAACCCTAATAATTCTTTTCCATTTGGAATGGCTTTTAGACATCCTGCCCAAGTATCGTCTGAAGCGTCTGTTTCAACTATTAGAAAATATTTTGTTTCTGGATTATATAAGTCTGGTAAATATTTTATAGATTTTTTTATCTGTTGTACTAGTTGGGTATCTGATGGAGTCCATTCCCAACATATTTTTTCTGAAATCTTTCTTTGTAAAAGCTTTCTTTCTTTAGCTAGATTCTTTAAAAATCCTTGTTCCGCTATGTAATTTAAACATCCAAGAAACCTTTGAATTTGTTTCCTATTTTCTAGTTTATCTGGAAAAAGTTTTAATTTTTCTTGAGTATTATTTGTTAAAGAGATAGTTCCATCTTTTGTAATTTTTAATCCTAAATATTCTACCTCATTTTGAAGTAATTTTGATTTTTCTGGGATAGTATTATACCTTTATCTTTTATTCGCTGTAAAACGATTGAAACTGCCTTTATATGTTCTTGTTCATTGCCTTTGGTAAAAACGATAATATCGTCGATATATGCTAAACAAATATTTTCTAGACCTTGTAGACTGTTATCCATAAATCGTTGATAAATCGATGGTGCTTGTTTTAGACCAAAAGGTAGTACGTTCCATTCATAATGTTTTTGTGGTGGACAAGAAAATGTTGTTAGTGGTTTAGTTGACTCGTCGAGTCTTAGTTGCCAATATCCGGATTTAGCATCAAATGTACTAAAGTGAGTGTTTCCTTTTAATTTTTCTAAAATATAATATTTTCGAGATAGGAATCTCCTATGGTTGCTTCATTCATTTTTTTTATAATTTATTACCATTCGTCTTTTTCCTCTTTTGATTTCGTTTTTATTTTCGACATAAAATGCTGGAGCTGAATGTGGACTTGAACTTTTCCTAATTATTCCTTTGGTCAAAAGTTGTTGGCATTCTTCTTTGAATTCTTTAACGTCTTTTATGCTATATGGTATTCTATTAGGTATATTTATTTCTGCTAGTGGTTCTTTTAATTTTATAGACACTAATTGATTATTCGTGTTAATATTATCTAGTGGGTTTTCACTACATACTTCTTTTAAGGCTTCTTCTATGTGTTCCTTTTTCATTATTAATAGTATTTCTACCTGAAATTTTATATTTTGTGCTAGCATCGTATGTATTCTGTTCGAGTGACTATAGGTGTCGATATTAGTTTATTAGAGTCTATGTGTTTTATTATAACCGACTTATCTGTTTGAGTGAAAGGTTGATATAATTTTAGGAAATTATTTCCAATTATTAGATCTAAACCTGAATCATGCATATAAATGGTTGATATAATGAACTTTATTTTATTAATATAGATGGGGACCATTTTTCCTACATACCATAGCTTGTGCACTGACTTGTCTGCTACGACTATCTTTTGTGGTTTAATTAATTTTTCCCATTTCTTTAATATCTTTCGTTTCCCGAAACATATGGTAGCTCCTGTATCTACATACGCAAATATTTTTTTACCTTCGATTATGACTGTAATAAATGTTGCGTTTGGGTTATCCTTTGTTCTTTTACTCATAATTAGACGATGCGTCACTAGAATAATCGCTAGTATTAGTATAAGCATATATATCAATATCTGAATCTATATCAGAATCTTCAAGAGGTTCATATCCTAAGTCATATGCTATTTTTAGTACTTCTGTTTCTTTCTTTTCTTTCTTTTTTGGGCAAGTATTTGCATAATGACCCTCTTCGTGACATAACCAACATCTACAATTTTTCTTTTTAGATGGACAATATTTTGAATTGTCTTGTTTACTATATTTTTGACGATGTTGCTTTCAATTTCTAAAGTAGTTTTGTCTTGAATTCTTTTTATAAAAATTCTTGTATTTTGAACTGTACGTTTTCTTTTTCCATATCTTTCTTGGTTTTTTGTATTTTTTCTTAGCGCATCCATAATTTCCTACTGTGTCAGATTGTTTTTCACAACAAAGTTTAACTTGTGCTTCTTTTTTAGCCGTTTCTTGTAGGCATTCTTTTCTAATCCAAGCCTTTACTGTCGTGATTCGTGCTCCTAAAGTATCTTCTATTTTACTTCCTTCTTGTAATAATGAAGTATATCTATCTTTTAACTTTGTTGATACCGACTCAGGGAGTTTATTAAAAAACATGTCTAGTGCTAATTTTTGCCTTGCTATGTCTAATTTGTAATATTGATCTGAAAATTCGCATATGAAAGAATCTAGATAGCACATATCACATATTTTAAGATTTATTAATCTCCAATATGCATGTTCTCTAAATGCCTCATTAGAAGTTTCTGCTCCTGGAATTCTTCCTGTGAATTCTTAAACTATGCATGCCATGATATTGTTAAATGTTGTTATAGCGTCAGTTGTTGCTATTCTTGATAATTCTAATTCGTTAATAGATTCTATGAATCTGTAAACATTACCAGATGTTTTATGGATGATGAAATTTAGTAAGTCTCTCGGTTGTAATATTCGTAATTCTTCTGTTAATTGTATTTGAACACCTAATTTATTGTTCTAATCTTGAATGGTATTATCTATATCTGATATGTAGTCGATATTTAAAATATTAGTGTCCATTCTAGTTATTGGTATTTTTGGTATGTATTGATGTGGTATTCGTTCCCACTTATTTTTCTTATTTCTGATCATTCCTTGTTGATATAAATATCTTTCGTGTGAGGTTGGTGGTTTGTATTCAAACTGTCTTTGTAGGTCTTCATCTACGTAGGATTTTTTTTTCTTTTTTGTGCAAATTTATAATTTGTATAGGAACTTTCACCTGGTCCATCAAATGGATTTTCATATGGATTTTCGTCTGAGCTATAATCAAGAGCCACATCTATATCTTTGCTAGATTCGTTAGTTTCGGATGGTATATCTAGTGATGCCATTAATTTAGTAAGAGTTTCAATCTGTTCTTCAAGATTTTCCATTATGTCAATCGTAATGGTGGGACAATTTTTAGAGATGACTTGTTTAATAACAATTCTTTTATTTTAGTAATCGTAATATTTTTATCTAGTTCTTGGGTGTCAATTATATTTGATAGTTGGTCGACTAGACTTGTTATATTTTGATTATGTTCAGAGGTTGTTGTATTTTGAATGACTATATTTTCAAATATATTTGTTAAGACCTCTGTCTTTTTATTCAATAGTGATTGTATATTGTTTAACTCTTCTTGTGTTGATGTAGTTAACTCTGGTAATTGTCTTAATATTAAAAAGCTTAGTATTTCGATAATATTATTGAGAGTTGAATTTAATATGTTTATTTTTTCACCAAGAGTACATTTGGTATCGTCTCTTTCAAGTATACCGATGCCATAGGATGTTCCACTAGGTAAGTTTTGAGGTATTTTGAACAAAGTTTGTTTAAATGGTATAAACGGTTCTGATGATGTGACATTTTTGTCATTTTCAATTTTTATTTCTGATTTTGGGATGGTTTCTAAAATGTAATTCATTTTATAATATATCGTCGTCTTATGGATTTTATATTTTATTGGATTCGTCTTATAGTTAATTTAAGATTCTTTTCAAAACAACTTTTTACAATAGTCAATGTACGTACTCTTTTCATAAGGCGTACCTTCTCAAAGATTTTTCTTTCATTTTTTAATTCTATTTTAGTCTCATGAATATGAGATTTAGCTTCTCTAATAAGTAAATCATATGCTTTAATCTCTTTCCGAAGATTTTGATGATAGAGACTCATTAAAAAACTAATTCTTTTGTCTTTGAAAGTCGTGTTCTGAGTTTGGTATTACTTAGAGTTAAAATTTAAATTCTATTTTTATGGGTTTGTTGACTGAAAACATTTTCTCCTGTGCATAATTCTTTTTGAAGGATTGCAATTTGATATTTGTTTCTTAATATAGATGTTTGAAAAAATCTTATTTCTCTTGAAAGTTTGCTTGAGTAACTACTCATATCTTTTGGCTTAGAGATCGTATCATTTCTTTCATTTCTCTTATTTCTTCATCGTTGAGTCTAGAATTTGAGGATTCGCCTCTTGTTATTAAAATTGGTTTTTCCACCTGTGGTATCCATACTGATGGTATATCAGATGTTGATTTTCTACTTCTTTCGATATATCTATTTTTTGAAAATAGATTTGGAGTTTCAAGGCTAAGTAATGGTTCAAAAAGTTTATCGACACTTATTCTATCATCAGTTTTAAAAGTAATACTGTGGTGTGAATTAGTAAGAGCGTAGTTTATTTGGTATGTTACTGTAAATGGGTGATTTCCTTTATTCATAAATGTCCGTCTTAGTAACTCATACTTAATAGTAATGCTTTTATTTAAATCTTTATCTTTTAGACTTAATCCCATTTGTATATTTACATCAAATTTTATTTTCCCTTCGGCTAAATTTCCTTTTCCTCTAGCAATAATACTTTCTTCTTTATTAATGATTCTATCGTCTCTTAGTTCTAATTCAATAGGTGTATGACATCCCATGAACGTACTTTTTAATATTACTTGTATAGTCGATATATGTATATAAGCTATTTTACTTCTATCTTTTTCATTCATTTGTTTCATTCGATCACTTATCTGACGTTTATTAATTATTGGAATAATAATATCTCCTTTTGTTTGTTCTATAGGAACTGGTTCTTCTCCTAAAATTTTACCAAAATAAATTATATTTTTTCGTGAAAATATATCCGTAAGCTTTCTAGTGTAATCGAAATTATGTTTTTCTGATAGAGTAAAATATGATCTTCTAATAGCTGTTCTATTAATAATGGTATCTGACATAAATCCCGATTCATCTTCATTTTGATAAATAATTGATATATCGTCTTCGCTGACTGTTGGTAATTCTGTCATTTTAAATTGATTAAATAAATAAATAATTTTAGAATTATACCTTTCTTTGGAAGATATTCTTGAGAATTCCTTCTTGATCGCTTACCACGATTTATTCCTTGCTCCGTTGATCATAATTGAATAATAAGATTGATAATTGAAGCATACTTTTGAACTTTGGATTGTTATGAAGAAACATATCGTTGTAGATTATAATATGAAATGTGTAGTATTATAATATGGAATATCTTTTAGATGAAGTGATTGTAGTGGGACAAATCGAGAAATGGTCCAAATTTTTTTCTGAGCTATTTTCTTGATTGCTAGAGCCCAGTTTTCTCGTCCGACCAGTGGTCGGAAGCTCAAACTGCCGGACTTCTTTCTGCCGAGTTTATTTTAGTTCATGCTTTGTTTAAATGAAATTCTATGTCATGATCATATGACAGCTAATTGAATATCAGATGGCGTATGATATGTTTTCCTACTATGGCCCCTGCGCAAGGATGACACGCACAAATCAAGAAATGGTCTAAATTTTTTTAAACCTTTTTCGTAATCGTAGGAACCCTTATCATTGGCTCGAGCTTATTTCACCATTTCTTCATGGCGTGAACCCTTTTTATCATTGGCCCGAGCCTGTTTCACTATTTTCTAGAGTAGGGGGCAATGCGTTAGGTGCTCTCAGAGAGCTGCGAATACTTCTCGCTTGCCCGTAGGAGAGGGGCAATGCGTTAGGCGGCTCTCAATCATGGTGATGATTGCTGAATATGGTGATCTCAAAGAGAACGAGTTAAATTACCGATTAATGGAATGTGCATACAGCCGAACTATATTTTTGGTTTTTATCTGTATACAAACACAACGAGTTAATGTGACGGTTAAGTGATTATTAGTTATCATACAGACTTGTCTTCTCTCAAATGTTGTTCCATGTGTGCCATATTTTTCGACAAAGAGTTATCGAATGTATAAGATGTGGAGTCTAGAGTTTGGGACATAAAGTTTAGTAACTGCTGTCAAATGATGGGGAATGGTATCAAATTTGCAGCTAAAGTCAAAGTATGAGTTATCACAGTGGATTAAACTTGTACAAAATATCTCATATTCATCATGTTTGTTAGGAAAAATCAAACTTTTTATCTAAATGTATGTAATTCATGGATCGTGTTGATCACCCAACACCGCCTCAAATGAAAATGATGGGGCCGACTTTATAGCTAAAGTTGATAGAACTGGATTTATTCAAGGCACTAATTAAGACACATATGTCTGTGCTTTTAAGTTAGCCACTGGTTCTAATAGAAACAGTCACATCTTGCAGAGGCAGTTAAGTTCCGCTTTTAATCGAAAGAAAGGTGGAAGGTAGTTGAAATTTGATATGTAAAAGTGAGTATGTGGTTTGGGATATCTCATTGGCATAAGAGTTCTGTAATTGAGTCCTGGATACAGTCCTCTCTAAAGTATATGAGCATAGAGGTTAGTATATCATTATGCATGTACTTAAATAGTAGAAAGTTGTGATGTTGCGTAAATCGTTTAAAAATCTAAGCAAGATTAAAGCAAGGGAGATCTATTCAACATGTATATGACTGTGTTCAAGTACCATTAGACTTGCCACAATTCTCGCGAATTTCCCAAAATTTCATAATGCTGAACTATCTATTTGTATTATGGGTTGCAATTTTGTTTAGGTTCTCGAGATTCTCAACCGCACTTGAATGAAGATATACCTCTATAACATCAAAACAAGAAAATGCGTTAGGAAAAAGAAAAGAAAATGTTGCTTCAAGTTCAGTTGCTTCAGAAGTTCAGATGGTTATAAAAAGTCATTATCTATATATGATGTAAATCTTAACAATATGGAAAGTAACATATATCTAGTAGGGCGTTTGGAGAGTTTGTACATTTTTAATTTTTGATGGTTTAAGTAGCTACAACGATGACCAAAAACAGAAAATGAAAGTTGTAAAATAACAGTAAAATCTCTTAAATTTGGATAGGTAATAATATATACTAGTATGTGATAATAATTTGTAATGACAATGTCCGTATTTGGAAATATTGGTTTATAAAGATAGGTGTAACTTGAGGTTTCAAAATTGATTCCTTGATCCAAAGATCATAGCTTGTGTTTTAGCCGAAATATGAACTCACTGAGATCATATGCCATTCAAATTCATTTGGATAAGTAGCAAGGGGAAAGCTCACCAGTCGCCAACCCTAGGGAATAGGCAAAACCTGTTGTGTCTTGACAATGTCCATATTTGCATCGTTAGATCCATGCCCACGATATGTTCCATATAGGAGAGACCAAGCAATGCTCAATGTGGCACAATGTTGAAGCATGTGGCCTTCAAATGACAATAAAAAACAACTTGAACAATGTTTTTTGCAGAGATTTTCATAGTTATTAGTTGGCCCAAACCTTGTAACTTGTAAAATTGACCTGCGAAGATGTTTGCTGCTCTAAGTAGTTAAAGAATTGGAGTTAGCAGATTATGATATGATTGTCGGTTTAGGTAATAAGAAAGCCCGATTTGCTTTTGTCCCACATCGCCCAGACAAGTAAAATTAAGAAGATGGGTGGCTTATAAAAACAACATACCAAGATGAGAGCAAGCATACCTTTCTCGGCCTTTTGGCTAAGATCAAGTGTAGTATCTGTTCTTATCAGTTTAATATCTGATATGTGAGCCATCGGCTCACTCGATATTAATCTTATTTTTTATGGGGGAAGAACCCGCCACAGTAGCTTGCTGCTGGGGTTCTTCACGTGTTGCCTTGGTGTTGCACTACTGCCTAGGCTTGGCGCACCCCTCCAATTACTAGTTCAATGTTTACTTGTTGCTGTAAGTCTGTTTATGTGCATCTATCTGACTTTACCCAATAAATGACAGCTTGTTGAAGTCCTTTTTAATCTCTTTGGTGTCTTTTAACTACAGTAGTTATTTAGGTATATCCTATATATGGGGGTTTTTAATGGCATTGCCCAACCTTGGCGCACCCCTCCCATTACTTGCGCCTGTTACTTACTGCGTGTCTAAAGTGTTCTCTCACATAACCCAACCTTGGCCATATAAGCGTTTTTATGAGCAAATTTACCGCATGTTTACACGTAGAGGTACAAGATTGTTGGCCTGTCATTTTCAGATTTCACTTTATCAATTACGAAGGAAATCATATTATGGCTTGATATGTCAAACCTTAACGTGACATAATTAACATGACATTTACATGAGCCATTTATCTCTTGGCAGTAGGGTTTGCCTAGTACAATTATAATAACTCATTATCTTATCTTTAGGTTCAGATTCTGGAACCAATAAGCTTTTAGTGTTAGAGTTCTATTATCATATCATAATCTGCTAACTCCAACTCTCTAACTACTTAAGAACAGCAAACATATTCGCCTGTCGTTCTTACAAGTTACAAGGTTCGGGCCAACTAATAACTATGCAAAATCTCTACAAAACATTACTTAACCAATGATTGTTCAAGATGTTTTTTATTGTCATTTGAAGGGCACACGAATAACCCATAATCGATCATGATAGTTGACTCATTCAACTTGAACTTATATTGAGTTCCAGTTTGAGCTAACCAACTTGGCTATATAATGTGCAAAGACATATAGTATTATCTTGAAAATATATTCTTGAGAAACTTGTATAGACTGGTTTCAAACTTTGTTCTTGAGTTTTACGACATTTGAAATTGGTTCTCATCACATACTCCAGTTTTACACTTGAACTCAACCCCATTTTGAATCAACTTTAAGTCAAGCCCAAGCCCAGTTCGGATCAATTGCAACCTTACTGGTCCTTTGCTCCTGCATATAAAGTAGAGTTGTCAATTTTTTAAGCATTTATAGGTGAATTTGGTTTTGTGTATCTCTAACGAACAAATGGAGTATGCTAAAAGATTTAACTATAAATGTATAGCATGAGTACAATGTATATGAGATATTAATTGTAAGATTTTGAAGTGAAATAGCAACTAAGATCATTGATTGACCAACTCGTATTCGACCTTTCATTACTTTAAAGCTCTCAAATGCTTCCAGGTTCCCACCAAGTTGATTGTAGGTAATCATTGCAACTACGCAGCACACGCCTATATACACAACTAGCCCTGACCCATCCGTGTTTGATAAGAACCTGCCCAGTTTTTTTAAATGGACCAGCAAAGTGAATTAGCTTTTATTCCCAGCCAATCATAGGAGTAAATTTGCATACCATATTTGTAACATCCCAAAAATGGTGTCAAAGGTATTGTATTACTAATATGCCATTTCGTAAGTTTGACTACGACTTATGAATGTTTTACGTGATTGGTTAGTCAACCCGATAGTCAAACTATGAGTATAGATGTCATGTAAATGGTTTTAGAGAGTATTATGGGTCCTAAGTACTAAAGAAAGGAACTTGAGGGATCTAAGTTGCTAATTGAAAATTTATATTCAGAAGGTGAAATTACTCTTTCACCCTTTTGGCTTACTCATCTTAAAATGCAGAATTTTATCCCTAAGTTTGGGACGTGTCTTGATAAAAAAAAGAGGGAAAATCACATTCTTATCCATTCTAGTTATAAGAATCATTTGAGAGAGTTTCAAGAATGTTGATGATGCTATTATGTGCTCTTACAAGTATCTTAAGTATCATGACTAATTTCCATCAAGGTTAGTAAGCAATCTTTCTTTAATTCATGTTCATAGTTGATTTAAGGGTTTATGTAATTGGGGGTTTGTGCTAATCGAGGGTTTAAGGGTTTATGATATTCGAAGTATTATGAAGATGAGATTATGCTAAGAATCAAGTTGTTGAATCATGGTTAAAAAGGTTACAACAATTTATGTTTTGATTAGATGTTATAAACTTAAGAAGGGTGTTTGGCACAAGGCCATATTAGCAAATTTAGACATGTTGTAAGTGATAATATTGTTGAAAATGATCATATACATGTTTAATAAGCTGAGATATAAGTTTGGTAAAGAGTAGAATAGCATATCATGGGTTTTGGGTCGTTTTGGTGAAGTTTGAATTTGGGACAGCAAGGTATGAAGATATTTGCGCAGACTTTGAAAAAATCATAGAAAAATAACCGTAATTCCGTTTGGAGCGTGCCTTACCTTTTTGAAAAGGCGAGAGAGTCTGCTTTCCAACAAAAATAGTCCCATGTATTGGTTCCAGGTCAAAAACAGCAAAGTTCATCAGACTGCAGAAATTATGCATAAATAGGACTTTTAGTAAAAAGTGTTCAACGATGAAATAGCACCTCATGTGAATATGTTTGTGTGGTTTAGACCCAATACATGTTAGATATACGAGTTATGAAGTTCTAATTGTCCTAGTATGCTTGTAATATGCTTAGGTGCTATTGGGAAGGCTTATGGAGGCATAATCAAGATCAAAAGTGAGCAACGGTTTTAGATTTATGTTATTAGATTACACATGGCGTAAGAATGTTTGTATAGCTTGGGAATGTAGCCGAAGGTTGCGATGTTTTGATATTCAGAAATAGCCGAGTATTATTTATCATGTCATGATTCGGGTTTAACTGAAATCAAGCCAAGTATAGGACACCCGAAATGCGTATCAAAATCATGTTTAGGATGTTCACGAGGAGCATCATATCATGTTTATAAATCTCACAAGGAGCATTACTATCACATTTAGATTGCTCACAAGGAGCATCACATCATGTTCATGATGTTCACAATGAACATCGTTATTATGAGTTAGGTGCTCACAAGTAGCATCGTAGACAAGAATAGGGTGCCCCAGAAACGCATCAATATTCACGTTGACCTGAGTGGTCATATTATCATGTTAGTACTCATGTTGACCTGAGTGGTCATATTATCATGTCAGTAGTCATGTTGACCTGAATGGTCATACTATCATGTCAATTAGTCATGATGACCTGATTGGTCATATTAGCATGTCAAGTACTCATGTTGACCTGATTGGTCATACTAGCATGTCAAGTAATCATGTTGACCAGATTGGTCATATTATCATGTCAAGTAATCATGTTGACCAGATTGGTCATATTATCATGTCAAGTAATCATGTTGACCAGATTGGTCATATTATCATGTCAAGTAGTCATGTTGACCTGAATGGTCATACTATCATGTCAAGTAGTCATGTTGACCCGATTGGTCATATTAGCATGTCATGTACTTATGTTGACATGATTGGTCATATAATCATGTTAAGTAGTCATGTTATCTCAAGCGTCCTAAGTGGATGACCCGAGCATCCTAAGTGGATGACAGTGGCGTCCTAAGTGGATGGCGAAAGCATCCTAAGTGGATGACCCGTACTTTAAGTACTTACGTCCTTTGTGGATGACCCATTTAAACAAGCACAATGTCAGATTAGCGTCCCAAGACGAGTACTCGTCGGCTAAGGACTTTATTACGCAGAACAGGACGATTAAGTATCGTCTAGTCATATGAGATGCCATAAATTGTATATGTACATGATACAGGTGCAAGACGACTATATGTCGTACCTAATATAGAATTATTTATTTATAGAACCACGTTCCAGAATTGCAAGATTTCTCAGATCCCGTTAACTCACTAAGTCGCAAGGACTTACCGTTCTCAGTTCTATGTTTTTGCAGGTTATTGTAAGATAAGTTGAAGCTCGTAGATGGTAGCTAGGAAGAAAAGAAGACGCTTACGCTCGGTTAGATTCAAGCGACTCTTCCCTTGCACTTTGATATGGCTTGTAACGCTCCAATGTTTTTAGAGGTCTTAAATTAACCAGGTTTAAATGACTTGGTTGTTCATGAGTATGTTTTGTAAGTAAAGGATCAATATCGAGATTTTTCGTTATATATAAAAAAAAATTTACTCGAGTCAGGGCGTTTCAAGTTGGTATCAGAGCGTTTGGTTTGAGGGATCTGAGTATCCGTTGTCAGTAGGAGGGTACTTAGACTTAAACCATAGCTCGATATTGACCATTGACCATGTAGAGTTTATCATGTTTCATGCAGAATGGATTAGAACTATGTTATTTTTATTAGCATTTTAGACTTGCCATAATTAGTTAAGTTTATTATATGCATAATCCCACCCAGTAGAATGCACGTAAGAAGTGTGAATATTATGACTACCATGCCTTATGAGACCACGCTTATAAGCGTTTAGATTTAGTAGATGAGCAAGTCGAATGATGAATGATGTGGCATCTTTTCAGACCTCAGGTGTAGGAACAAATCGTGAATAAGATATTCACCATATGGAGCATATAGAATTAGTATGTGTTGATATCATTGTAGTATATAGTTAGGAGTCAGATCAGATCATGTGATTATATGTTTAAGTTTGTACCTTGGGATATATTATAATAACAATGAGTTCATGATTTTATCATGTGATTATTATGACATCTGATCAACGTAATAATATTCACATGATATGAGAATGAGATTATTGGGATTATAGGATATACCATGAAGTTTATTAGAACCCTTATGCGAACAATGACTATGAATTTCCTTATAATCATGTATAGTACATATTGTCAGTTCATGACAAGCAACATGAATCATGACTAGAACCGGAATATCAGAAACATAATAGCACGTTAAGGAGTACAGAATGTGAGAATCTGACTTAGCATGCATAGTTTACTATGATTAGCACACATGGTGTATCGCACTAGTATGTGATTAGCAGAGAATGCATTAACAAAAGCTCTTGAATAGAAATAGATTACCATGGGAGCATAACATGATTCTACGTTGATGGTTTTATTAATGAGTCAAGATAGAATATGATGGCAATAAATGCATGTTTAAGTTATGCGAGTATTATGACGTCTGGCCAACGTAATAATAGTTACATCACGTACCATGGATTTATTGGGATCATAGGAAGCCTCATGAGTTGTCAATAAAATGAGGGTCCATGAGACTAAATTATGGATTCAGAAAGATAGAATGACGACTTAGTAAAATAAGTATACACGAGTAGGATAATCAGTATCAGCCAGAAATTTGTATCCAGAAAAATTTTGCATAACATTATAATCAGAACTTACGAATCAGAAATAATCTAGAAATGCCCTACCTTGAGTTAGGCTTTCAACATGTAGTAAATTTCAGAAGTTTTAGATTCAGACTCATAGTAAGTAATATCAAGTAATTGTAGTTGATGTTATGGCAAGACTTATGGTCAGATAAAATAGTTAGAATAGCAGAAATGAAATTAATAAGTGCAGTCTAAGTGGGAGAGATTAGTGCCCAAACTTAACACATGCCCAGATAGTCATCCAGAGGTAGTTCGTGGGGACACGAACATAATAAGTGGGGGAGAGTTGTAACATCCCAAAAATGGTGTCAAATGTATTGTATTACTAATATGCCATTTCGTAAGTTTGACTACGACTTTATAAGTCTCAATGTTTTACGTGATTAGTTAGTCAACCCGATAGTTAAACTATGAGTATAGATGTCATGTAAATGGTTTTAGAGAGTATTATGGGTCCCAAGTACTAAAGAAAGGAACTCGAGGGATCTAAGTTGCCAATTGAAAATTTATATTTAGAAGGTGAAATTACTCTTTCACCCTTTGGGCTTACTCATCTTAAAATGCAGAATTTTATCCCTAAGTTTGGGACGTGTCTTGATAAAAAAAAGAGGGAAAATCACATTCTTATCCATTCTAGTTATAAGAATCATTTGAGAGAGTTTCAAGAATGTTGATGATGCTATTATGTGCTCTTACAAGTATCTTAAGTATCATGACTAATTTCCATCAAGGTTAGTAAGCAATCTTTCTTTAATTCATGTTCATAGTTGATTTAAGGGTTTATGTAATTGGGGGTTTGTGCTAATCGAGGGTTTAAGGGTTTATGATATTCGAAGTATTATGAAGATGAGATTATGCTAAGAATCAAGTTGTTGAATCATGGTTAAAAAGGTTACAACAATTTATGTTTTGATTAGATGTTATAAACTTAAGAAGGGTGTTTGGCACAAGGCCATATTAGCAAATTTAGACATGTTGTAAGTGATAATATTGTTGAAAATGATCATATACATGTTTAATAAGCTGAGATATAAGTTTGGTAAAGAGTAGAATAGCATATCATGGGTTTTGGGTCGTTTTGGTGAACTTTGAATTTGGGACAGCAAGGTATGAAGATATTTGCGCAGACTTTGAAAAAATCATAGAAAAATAAACGTAACTCCGTTTGGAGCATGCCTTACCTTTTCGAAAAGGCGAGAGAGTCTGCTTTCCAACAAAAATAGTCCCATGTATTGATTCCAGGTCTAAGTGGGTCAAAAACAGCAAAGTTCATCAGACTGTAAAAATTATGCATAAATAGGACTTTTAGTAAAAAGTGTTCAACGATGAAATAGCACCTTATCTGAATATGTTTGTGTGGTTTAGACCCAATACATGTTAGATATACGAGTTATGAAGTTCTAATTGTCCTAGTATGCTTGTAATATGCTTAGGTGCTATTGGGAATGCTTATGGAGGCATAATCAAGATCAAAGGTGAGCAACGATTTTAGATTTATGTTATTAGATTACACATGGCATAAGAATGTTTGTATAGCTTGGGAATGTAGCCGAAGGTTGCGATGTTTTGATATTCAGAAATAGCCGAGTACTATTTATCATGTCATGATTCGGGTTTAACTGAAATCAAGCCAAGTATAGGACACCCAAAATGCGTATCAAAATCATGTTTAGGATGTTCACGAGGAGCATCATATCATGTTTATAAATCTCACAAGGAGCATTACTATCACGTTTAGATTGCTCACAAGGAGCATCACATCATGTTCATGATGTTCACAAGGAACATCGTTATTATGAGTTAGGTGCTCACAAGTAGCATCGTAGACAAGAATAGGGTGCCCCAGAAACGCATCAATATTCACGTTGACCTGAGTGGTCATATTATCATGTTAGTACTCATGTTGACCTAAGTGGTAATATTATCATGTCAGTAGTCATGTTGACCTGAATGGTCATACTATCACGTCAGTTAGTCATGATGACCTGATTGGTCATATTAGCATGTCAAGTACTCATGTTGACCTGATTGGTCATACTAGCATGTCAAGTAATCATGTTGACCAGATTGGTCATATTATCATGTCAAGTAATCATGTTGACCAGATTGGTCATATTATCATGTCAAGTAATCATGTTGACCAGATTGGTCATATTATCATGTCAAGTAGTCATGTTGACCTGAATGGTCATACTATCATGTCAAGTAGTCATATTGACCCGATTGGTCATATTAGCATGTCATGTACTTATGTTGACATGATTGGTCATATAATCATGTTAAGTAGTCATGTTATCTCAAGCGTCCTAAGTGGATGACCCGAGCATCCTAAGTGGATGACAGTGGCGTCCTAAGTGGATGGGGAAAGCATCCTTAGTGGATGGCCCGTACTTTAATTAGTACTTACGTCCTTCGTGGATGACCCATTTAAACAAGCATAATGTCATATTAGTGTCCCAAGACGAGTACTAGTCGGCTAGGGACTTTATTACGCAGAACAGGACGATTAAGTATCGTCTAGTCATATGAGATGCCATAAATTATAAATGTACATGATACAGGTGCAAGACGACTATATGTCGTACCTAATATAGATTTATTTATTTATAGAACCATGTTCCAGAATTGCAAGATTTCTCAGATCCCGTTAACTCACTAAGTCGCAAGGACTTACCGTTCTCAGTTCTATGTTTTTGCAGGTTATTGTAAGATAAGTTGGAGCTCGTAGATGGTAGCTAGGAGTGTATTAAGAAAAGAAGACGCTTACGCTCGGTTAGATTCGAGCGACTCTTCCCTTGCACTTTGATATGGCTTGTAACGCTCTAATGTTTTCAGAGGTCTTAAATTAACCAGGTTTAAATGACTTGGTTGTTCATGAGTATGTTTTGTAAGTAAAGGATCAATATCGAGATTTTTCGTTATATATAAAAAAAATTTACTCGAGTCAGGGCGTTTCAATATTAGTGGGTGTTTGGATGTGCTTATTGAAAACAAATTATTCATTTTGAAAAATCATCATTTTTAAAAATAGTGTTTGGATTCGATATTCCAGTTTGAAATCGCAATAATTTTTGAGTGTTTGGTAAATTTGATTATTTGATAATAAACTCCATTTTGAAAGCTTAATTTTCCAAAACTCCATTTTGAAAATGAAATAAGTAGCTCCCCACTAACTTTTTTCAAAACTCTATTTTGATACTTCTAAACGCAAATAATCACTTATCTCCATTTATTACCCAAACACTTTTTTTAACTTATCTCCATTTTGGAACTGAGATTCGGAGATAATCTCCTCCTAACCGCACATCCAAACACCCCTTAATTGCTTAGCTTAACAAAATAGTTGATTGGATTTGCATAACAGTGGAAAGAAGTGATGAAACCTGTAACTGCAAGAGACCAAAACAACTCCAAAATAAAAGTTGTAACGTCTATGTGCACGACCAAAACATGTTTCTAGACCATACGGAAAAATCACTCGACACAAAATGGCTCATGCCATGAAGAAAATGCATAGACCAAAACATGTCTCTAGAGTCTAGACCATATGGAAAAATCAATCGACACAAAATGGTTCATGCCATGAAGAAAATGGTGAAACAGGTACGGTGATGAAGAAAATGGCTGAGAAAAAATTTTGGACCATTTCTCGATTTGTGCGTGTCGTTCCAATTTTAACGGATGTCCCAAAGGGACAAGTGTTATGGAATTTTCAGAGGTATATAAAGTGTTTATATGTTTATATTCTGGTCGATGTGGGACAAAACTGACTACAACATCCTATTCCATTTCAAACTAAGGCTTTTGCTTACTGCATCTAATATTTTGACATAAATTATAAGGATAACATCACAAACTTCGTAATGGCTTACAATTTCACAACATTGAGATTCTATCACTTGTCCTACTGAAACGAACTAGCATTGTAATTGACAAAACATGTTGAATGCGCCCCAAGTTAACTCCTGCCAACTAAAGTCAGAAATTGAAGTTAAAACATAATCACACACCTGCCTCGTAATCATTTTGATTTGCTTGTCTGCATTTCAACACACCTATAAAAGTTTGCAACCCATGCAACTCGCATTTGCACATAGCCCGAGAGCGTGAGTGCTTGACCCATCTAACCACCACTTGTAATTATCTCCTTACAACACCCGTAATACATCAAGGCTATTGTTCTCAAATAGTAAAAAATTAACGTAGCCAAAAACCAAAAGCTTGCCTATGGACTTATGGCTCTCCTAAAGAGTTGAAGTACCTACACTAGTATGTGATACCTTTCATTTGTTACCAGTCTCGTTTCAAATTTATGTTTTAACCAAACCACTACAACATAAAAGAATATTCAAAAAAATACAGTAAAAGAAATAAGTATGCTGGCTATAGGGTTCAAACCCATGCGCACTTATGTGCAGAAGATCTTAAGTCTTCCCCCTTAACCTCTCGGACAAACTAGCTTTTGTGTTATGAAATGCCATTGCATATTCCATTACCATATTTTACAAATCCGATTGGTGTCGGCATGCTAATCCAATTGTCTGGGTTAGTAGATTTAGATATCAAAATTGTGAATTATGCTAAACTCATCATAAGTACCTAATGTACAAAAACTTTAAAATTTAACATAAATGAATAGGCCCTAAATGAATTAACCGATACCAGAAGTACAATGTATATGAGATATTAATTGCAAGATGCTCAAGTGAAAGAGCAACTAAAATCATCGATTGACCAACTCGTATTCGACCTTCAATTACTCCAAGTCCCAAATGCTCCCGACCAAGTCGATAATCTGAGCAACTAAGGCTTTACAATACTGTAGATAATATATTCATGATTTGTCAGGATAACATCACAGACTTCATATAGCTTCACAAAATTGATATTATATCACTTAAACAATGGAAATGAACTAGCATCGTAATTAAGAAAGCGCCCTATTTTAAGTCCAGCAGACTAAAGTTAGAAACTGAAGTTCAAATACGATCACACACCTGCCTCATAATCGTGCAGATTTACTTTTCTGAATTTTATCACAGCTATTTAAAGTTTGCAAATGCACCAGCACAGGCCCTATATGCAATTAGCATTAGCGCAACTGTACCTAGCCTGACCCATCTGTGTTTGATCACCCTGCTCAGTTTGTTAAAATGGACCACAAAGTGTCATGATGTGAACGACCAAAATGTATCCCTAGACCATACTAGAAAATCAAAGTACTTCAATACAAAAGGGTCCATGCGATCAAGAAAATGGTTCATGCGATCAAGTGTCATGATGTGCATGACCAATGCATATCCCTAGAGCATACCGCAAAATGAGAGTACTTCAGTACAAAAGGGTTCATGCGATCAAGAAATCGGTGGAGAAATTTGTTTGGACCGTTTCTCGATTTTTGCTTGTCATTCTAAAGCTAACACACCTAGGAACTTTGTATTGGTTTATAGATACGCCTCGTGATATTGCATCCATCAACTCCTCAAAAGTAACATTCTTCACAACCCAAATCCATTGGACCAATGCAATTATCCGCAACACAACTTGTCTGTAAACCAAATTCAAAGACTCCTCCATTGCCAAACAACATTTATCCAACACCTCGTGACTCGGTCCATCACCCGAGTCTTTCACCAATAACTCCGAGTAAATAACATAATGACCGGGGGTTGTTTTGGTGTCCGCGTAACTTTTTTACTCCACAAGTGCGCGATTAAACTCCTTCAAAAGCTCAGAAGCTTTTTCCATAGCGTTTTGCAGCTTAGCTTCGTCGGTTTTATCAGCATCAATGCTTAGCAAAACATTTTTCCTTCTAATGAACTTGATTATGGGGCAGCGTTGTGGATACCTGTGACCCTAAGAATGTCACCAACCCAGTGACGACAAAGACCTTAGTAAGTCGAGATCACGAGCTCGTACTCTTTTCTATGTTCAAGATCAACAAGGTCAAGGAGTTGAGGAAGCGAGTCACCCGAATTTGATCCTGAATTACCGGTTCATGTTGGATGAACTCAAAGAAGCCCATGTTTGGCATAATGGAATAAGACACCTCAAAAGGTTTAACAATATGGGTTAAAATTAACCCAAAGTAACACTCGGAAGAAGCATACATTGTACATGTTTTTGGTAAATTACCACTGTAAAAATCAAGTATCAGTATATACTGGGCCATAGGACCTGTCACAATGACGTCGAGGTACATGGTATTAGGCCAAACCCTGGTTATAATCCCTTCCCAGTTCCTTTCACATCATTAGCCTGTAACAAACTGGGCCAGTTCTATCGATCGTCTTAGTTGCTCTTTCACTTGAGCATCTTGCAATTTTATCTCATATGGTATCACTTATTCACTTAATAATTCATTTATAGGTTTCACACACATGTATTTGCTACTTATTATGGGCTTATTATGAGCTCAATTCCTACTAGGTGCAAACAACCTCATGAAAAGGGAGCGCTTTACCTGGTTTGAGTTTGTGTGGCGGTGGGTTCAAACCCCGTGAAATAGTCGGCCAATGTGTCCGAAATCATGGTTACCTAAAAAACAAAAAATTTGGGTCATGTTACCTGAACCAGGAAGGGTGCCAATGGACTGGTTAGGTAGAACACTAACACGTCTACGGATCATAACAATAGTCTAAGACGCAATTATAAAGCGACTTAGAAGCTTTAATCTGTTTGTATATACAGATTGTTGGAGTTTATTTCGTTCCAACTAGGGTATAGATAATCAATCCTAGCTACGTATCAAAACAATGGTTACCGGATATCACTTTGAATCGTGTAATCACTTTCCAAAATAAATTATTCGACCCTAATGCCTGGGTATTACGAATACCTACTTTGGATAAGACCAAATGATGTTAGTGATTTAGGCACAAATCTCTAACCCTTTTGTTGCTATGTGTTTCTTGTTTTTCTGTCTATCCTTCATGCAAGTTATGATCACCTATTTATAGGTGGAGTACTCAACCCTAGTCAACGGTATTAAGATGAATTAACGGCCAATTAATCTCCTCTTAATAGGCTCCATAATACCAGGTCAAAGTGGTTACAAGACCAATTAAACGTGGTCTTTAAAGCACTTGTCAAAGACCGTTACAAGCATACTTGTTTAGCTCCAGCATTAGTCCATCCTTCAGTCCCACTGAAGCATCAGCAAACCCTGAAGGGTGTTCCTGCTGAAGCCTTCAGTACTGAAGTAGACTAGCTGATGAGTAAATACTGAAGACATGTTTTCAGTGGTGTTACTTCCTGATGAATACCTTCAATCCAAAGTTACACTCTCTGAAGATGTAGGGTTTAATCCCTACAATCCTGGTTATCTAGATGCGGAATACTCGATCACGAAGAACACGCACAACAGAAATCGACAGAAAAGAATAGCGACGCCCCACAAGGTAATATCCCTAATCGAATCTCGATTAGTTATTGAAAGAATGCGTACTTGGTTCGTTCCCCCTCACCTCCTTTTATAGAGATGAGGGGGAACCGACTATTACAAGTCCTACGGGTCGGGTTGGGCTTAGACATTTCCAACCGACCTTTATTCTTAGCTATTAGGAAACTAGACTCTAACTCCCCAGACACGACTTAGACGAAAATATAAGACTAGATATAACAATTTACACCTTAGGCTTATATTAGCCTATCCCAACACTCAGCAACTCCAAGCAGTGTTGTAACTTGCGTCCAAGTACCACCTTCGTCAAGGCATCCGCAACATTGTGTTCAGTACCCACCTTCAGAGCTTCAACTGTCTTTGCTTCCAAGACTTCTATGATAAAGTGATAACGCACATTGATGTGCTTTGTCCTTTCATGAAAAACCTGATTCCGCGATAAGTGAATCGCGCCCTGATTATCACAATTAACTGCAACAGTGTTGAGCTTCACGCCCAACTCTTCCAAGAGTCCTCTTAGCCAAATAGCTTCCTTCACAGCCTCCATAAGGGCCATATACTCTGCCTCTGTAGTTGAAAGAGCCACCACGTTTTGTAGCGTTGCTTTCCAGTTTACAACACATCCTTGTACTAAAAATGTGTAACCAGTGAGAGACCTACCTTTATCCGGATCCTTAGCGTAGTCTGAATCAACAAAACTTGTTACGTCCACATGGTTGCCACGATTTTTCCCATACACTAAACCCACATTTACAGTGCCTTGCAAATATTTCATAATCCACTTCACTGCTTCCCAATGGAGTTTACCCGGATTCGCCAAATATCTACTAACTACACTTACTGCATACGTTATGTCTGGCCTCGTGCACACCATCAAGTACATTAAGCTCCCAACCGCATTTGCATACGGCACCCTACTCATTCTTTCAACATCACAATCCCTAACCGGACAATCCTTCAACGACAACTTGAAGTGCCCATCCAATCGTGTCTGAACCGACTTCCCATTGTCCATTCTAAACCTTTTTAAAACTTTAGAAACGTACCCGAATTGTGAGACCCTCAGAATCTTGCGACTCCGATCCCTGACGATCTCCATACCAATAATCTTCTTTGCTTCCCCGAGCTCTTTCATGTCGAACTCCCTTTTAAGAAAAGACTTGGTAGCCACGATCTCAGCCTTGCTTTTACAAGCAATCAGCATATCGTCTACATATAACAATAGATAGATATACTCCCATGGTGCATAACTCTTGTAATATACGCAGCTGTCGTAACTGCTACGCTTAAACCCGTTGCTCAGCATATACTCATCAAACCTCTTGTACCATTGCCTAGGTGACTGCTTCAAACCATAAAGAGATTTCTTTAACAAACATACCTTGTTACCTTGTTCAAATCCCGGTGGCTGCCTCATGTAGATCACTTCTTCAAGATTTCCATGTAAAAACGCCGTATTTACATCAAGCTGCTCCAGCTCATAATCTTTACACGCAGTCAACGCAAGTATAACCCGAATAGACGTGTGTCGAACTAGCGGCGAAAATACTTCATTGTAATCAATACCTGCTCTTTGTGTGAATCCACGAGCCACCAACCTTGCCTTGTACCTAGGATTTTGAACACCTTCAATCCCTTCCTTTATTTTGTACAACCATTTGCAGCTCACCAGCTTTTGCCCAGCTGGATGATCTACTAACACCCAGGTCTTGTTCTTCTTCAGAGAATCCATCTCTTCTTTCATAGTAGCTTTCCACTTAGAACTGTCTCACAAGCAACTGCTTCCTGGTATGTCAATGGTTCATGAGTATCTTCTTCCTCTACTTCAGCAAACGCGTAAGCAACCATATTACTCTCATCCCGAAACCTTGTCGGTTTCGTTCTTGTCCTTGGCTCTCTATCCCGAACCAATTGATAATATGTGAGATCCGGTGGATGATCAATTTCTTGAACCCCTGCATCTTCATCATAGCCATCTTCCTGATCTGTCTGATCTTCCTGACCAGGATGGTCTTCCTTAGGCGTATGATTATTTAACCTCTGCAGTTCCACCTCAACCTGTAATTCCTCAACAGACTTATCTTTTCCTGCACCAGAATCCTTCAACGTGTCTTTGTACATGACACTTTCATTGAATACTACGTTCCTGCTTGTGACTATTTTAGGTGATTCATTATCAAGCCTATATAGTCTGTATCCCTTCACACCTTCAGGATACCCCAAAAGAACACATTTTACCACTCTCGGCTCAAGCTTACCTTGTTTAACGTGTGAATACGCGACACAACAGAAAACCCTCAACATCCCATAATCACTAGGATGTCCCGACCACATCTCCATAGGTGTCTTCTTCTCAATCGTTGTCGATGGTGACCTATTTATAAGATATGCGGCCGTACATGTCGCTTCCGCCCAGAAGGTCTTGGGCAATCCAGATTGTATTAATAAACAGCGTACCTTGTCCATGAGAGTTATGTTCATCCGTTCTGCTAACCCATTCTGCTGCGGCGTCCTGACAACTGTCAAATGTCTAGCAATCCCACTCTCAGTTGATAGTTGATTAAACTCCCGGTTACAGAACTCAAGACCAATATCCATCCTAAGCTTCTTAACCGTCCTCCCAGTCTGATTCTCTACTAACTGCTTCCACTCTTTGAACTTCCCAAATGCTTCGTGTTTGAGCATGAGAACATAAACCCATACCCTCCTGGAATAATCATCAACTATAGATAAGAAATACCTCTTACCTCCCAATGATTCCACCTGAGACGGACCCCATAAGTCTGAATGAACATAGTCTATCACTCCCTAAGTAGTGTGCCTTCCTACACCGAAACGGACTCGATGTGACTTTCCCAGAACACAATTCTCACAAAAATCGAGCTTACCTAGACTCTTCTTTCCAAACAAACCCTGCTTTTCCAGCACCTGTAGTCCCGCCTCACTGATATGTCCCAGTCTTTTATGCCAAACCTGCACAAGACTGTCTTTTCCTTCAACACTAGCATTAAGCTCACCGGCTACTGCATGTCCATCTAAAGAGTACACACAGTTCTCCCTTCTGGTTCCAAATATAATAACCCTAGAACCATTAATCACCTTGATTTTGCCCGACTGCAATGTTACGGTATATCCCTCTTTTTCAAGAGTTCCCAGCGATATCAAGTTTATTTCAATTCAGGAATATACCTGACATTGTGTAACACAAAACTTGACCCATCTTTCAGTTGTACCTTTACCTTTCCAATACCCCTGATCTTGCACTCCCTGTTGTCGCCCAACAGTACATTGCCCCCATCGCATTCCAGAAAATCAAAAAATACATCTAACCTGGATCTGATACCACAATATGAGTCAGGGTGTTCAGCGATGCTGAACAAACTTTAACCACAATATGAGTCAGGGTGTTTAGGGACTTATAGGTGTACACTCCATACCTCCTTCCCCATTCACCAGTATGAACTGACTCACAATTGAACTATATTTCTAACAATCCTCCCCAATATAGTACAATTCCTTTTGCATGAAAATTAACATTAACAAAACTAGTGCATAAATAAAAATATCTTAAGGATTGAATTTCCATCTTAGTACAATACTTTAAACATTCGAGAATCAGGGTGTTCTAAGAATTGAACCCTTCAACTATTTTGAATACCTAAAGATAAAATACACACAAGTTTTCAAATACATAACAGCTCCTAACACTACTAGCCATGTGTCCATATCCAAATTCATAAATGTTGTAAGAGTCAAGTCCATGCCCTCTAAGTGGTGAAACCTCAATATTTACATATGTGGTTCCTCTTTAGTTCATGCTCCAGCATTTTTTTTAAAGACATTAACCATTGAGAAGTTTATAACTTCATCCTCCTTCAGCAAGTACAAGCACATCCTTGGGATGATATACATGTGCTTCAGTCTCCTGAATGTTTAGCTTTCCACATTGAACTCAGCTCCCAACTTTCCTCGGGAGGGAGTTTGGTGTCCTAGCATTCAGTGACTAGAGTAGACTTTTAAACCCATCCCTTCAGCAGACTTTATAACCAAGTCTCTAGCCAACCCCTTCGTCAAATGATCAACTAAATTTTGTTGAGACCTCACAAACTCTATTGAAATCACCCCATTCATGATTAGCTCACGAATCATGCTATGTCTAACACCTAAGTGTCTAGACTTACCATTGTACATTTGGCTATATGCCTTAGCCAATGTAGCTGCACTATCACAACGGATAGATATGGGTGCCATAGATTTGACCCACAATGGAATCTCAAGAAGCAAGTTTCTCAACCATTCAGCTTCTTTACCAGCAGCTACTAGAGCCACAAACTCAGATTCCATAATAGAGCTAGTAATGCAAGTTTGTTTCTTGGATGCCCAAGAAATTGCACCACTGTTGGAAATACGTTTTACGTATTAGAAAGGATCGATCACTCCAACAATAGTCTAAGTAGTAGCTCGTAGTTTAGTTAATTTAATATTAAGCAAACAAGGCCAAGCCAAGCCTACAACATGTGTAGGCCGGCGGCCCATTGTAAGCCCAAGCGCATCTCATGGGCTTGGGTATATAAACCCTCTCCTTAGATGGAGAGGGTGTGGTTTTCATTCATTTTTACACATAGTTAATCACTTTCTCTCTCTAAAGTGTGTGTGAAATCATCTATCTTTCTATCTCTTTCTCTCTCTAAACATAAGCAAGATTTACAATATCCTACAAATGGTATCAAGAGCCATAGGATGATTGTTTGGTTTATGTGTTTGTGTTCTTGATTCATACGCCTATTTTGATCCATTTTACACGAACCAAATTTTTTTTGTGTTTTTATGGTTTTTTCTTGATACAAATCTTCTACATAGTTGTGGTAGAGATTTGGTATATTTACTTTGGCTAAAAACACAAAATTTTTGGGTGTTTTGATCATTTTTTGGCTTAAAATCTCGAATTGGTTGAGTTTTGTCCGAGAAAAGTAGGAAATATTTCGACAGAAACCATCGGAAAAGGGTTTAAGCATTCTGACAGCTTCCATCAGAATAGGGTTTATCATTTCGACCATTATTCCGACGGATATTCCGATAGGGGTATTCCGATAGAAGGTATCCCGACAGGAGTATTCCGATAGGGGTTATTCCGATAGGTTCATTCTGACAGGGGTATTTCGATAGTATTCCGATAGGTTTATTCCGATAAGGGGTTATTCCGATAGGTTCATTCCGACAGGGGTATTTCGATAGTATTCCGATAGGTTTATTCCGATAAGGGGTATTCCGATAGAAGGTATTCCGACAGGATCATTCTGATAGAGGGTATTCCGATAGACTATTTCGATAGACTATTCTGATAGGTTATATTCTGACAGGTTTCCGATCATTTATTCCGATCAAATATTCCGACGATTTCAAAATTATTCCTTAAAAAATTTCGAACAATCGTGTGCAATTTTGACTTGGAATTTTTGGTTTATCGAGAACATGACTTAGGGGATTTCAACATTATTTCTCGGATTTAACACACAACAACAAATACATTTACTTTCTTTCATTGTTCGATCAACGTTTGTAAATCTTTACTTATAGAAATGGAGTACACATCTCTTACGGATAAGTCCATCCTCTCGGGTACAGATAATCGTCCACTAATGTTGGAGAAATCAATGTACGAGGATTGGACTTCCCGAATGGAACTTTACATGTTGAACAAAGAGAATGGACATCTCATTTGGGCATCGGTGCTCAATGGACCATTAGATTATGGTACAGTGACAGAAGGTACGGTTACTCGTCCTCGCACAACGGGTGAATTGACTGGAGATATGAAGATTCAAGACAAATGTGATAAGTATGCTACAAACATCATTCTCCAAGCCCTTCCTCCAGATGTCTACAAACTCGTCAACAAACATAAAGTTGCCAAAGAGTTATGGGATAGAATTCGTGTTCTAATGCAAGGAACCTCGTTAACTAAACAAGAACGAGAGTGTAAGCTTTATGATACTTTTGATAAGTTTGCCTATGTCCCTGGGGAGACTCTTAATGACTACTATTTGAGATTTACCCTATTGTTGAATGAGCTCAATATCTATGGCATGGCAATTCCTACGTTTCAATTAAACACCAAGTATTTGAACACCCTTCCTTCAGAATGGCGTAAGTACGTGACGGATGTTAAATTGGCTAAGGACTTGCATAACACCAATGTGGATCAACTTCAAGCTTTTCTTCAACAACACGAATGCCATGTGATCGAGGCTCGGTTGTCTACACCTCAAGTTCATGATCCACTTGCCATGTATGCTTCTCAACAAAACATGACTTATACTTATCAACAACCATCATACTTGCAACAGCCACCACCGCACACCTATCAGCAACCACAACAACCATCTTATCAACCACTAATGATGCCACAACAAGCATTTCAACAAAGTGTTCATCAACAATCTTTTCCACAGCAACCACCACATCAGACATCACCATCGCAAGCCAACACTTCTCCAATGGGCTATACTCCTCAGCAACGATATTTTCCAATTGAAGCACAACCAACACAAGCCTTCTACTCCAATGAACTTCCACCAATCCAAGCACCGGTCTTTACTCAAAATGATACGTCAGCTGATGTTCTAAACCATCTCACTGCCTACTTGTCAAAACTTGTTGCAACTAGAGGATTTCCACCAACAAACAATCAGCTCCGCACCTCTTCAAATCCTCGACAACAAGTCACTGTTCAAGATGGTCAAGTGACGGTGCAACCGATTCAGGGAAGGCAAAACTCATATGGACCTCATACAAGGACTATGAATGCTCAAACTGTGAATTCTCAAGCTAATGGAAATGGACGCCCTATTGGTCCTCAAAAGGTTGTGACTTGCTACAATTGCCGAGGACAAGGTCATATGGCTAGGGAATGCACTCAGCCAAAAAGAAGAAGGGATGCAACATGGTTTCGTAAGAAGATGTTTTTGGTCGATGCTCAGTCTGAGGGGAAGATTTTGGATTCAGAGGAATTAGCATTTCTTGCAGACCCAGGGGCAGCAGATACTGAAGGCATTGCAGTCGTTTCTACTTCTAATGCAGCATATCAAGCGGACGATCTTGATGCATATGATTCGGATTGTGATGACATTCACTCAGCCTCAGCTGCTCTCGTTGCTAATCTCTCTCACTACGGTTCTGATGTCGTCAGTGAGGTATCCACCACAACCAATCTTGGTAATGATGATAACCCACATCAAGTTGGGCATAAAAATGACAACCTCGAACAGCATTCATGAACTAGTAATTCAAATGATGTGGTACCCAATCCTACACATTTGAGTGAACCTCAACCAAATGCTACGACGGGTATAGAATCTTATGCTCAACATGATTTGGTCATGGTACCTAAACATATTATTGATCAAATGCATATGGCTCTCAGACAATCCGTAGATACGAATTCCACCCTAACTACTGAGCTTGCGTTGCATAAAGAAAAGGTCAAAACTTTTGAAATGGTCCCTCAAGCTGAGAAAATAACTTGTTCTGAATTTGACCAGATTCGTTTTGAAAAGATTGAACACTTGAAAGAAATAGAATCATTAAAAGCTAATCTTTCCAATGAATTAAAAGCAAAAGATTCGGTTGTCAATGATTTTCAGAAACTTAAAATGGATTTTGAAACTCTCGAGTCTAAAAAGTTTGAATCGGAAATTAATACTACCAAACTTCTTAAATTCAAAGAACAACAGCTTTTAAAACAATACGCTTCCACATAAAAGGTTCATCTTTTAACTAAATCGTTTAAAGAAATCTAACTTAAGCGTCTTCAAGATTTACCACCTAATCCAGGTTATGCAAAACAAGCTCAGGAATATATTCCTTGTCTTTATGATGTGACCCTAATTGGCAAATCGAAAGAAGCACCTTATGTTCGTAGTACTGAGGAGACACAGTCACTTGCGGAAGAAACTCATTCTAAAATGCTTTCAAAATTCCACAAGCTTGATTATGATAAGTATAATAAAGATAAATTTTCTAAAAAGACACGTATTCGCTTACAAAAGGAATTATCTGAATTGACAGTTCTTGTGGCCCAAAGTTTGTCAAATGAAAACCCTCCTAGTACGTCTCCTACACTTGTCAAAACGGATTTAGTTAATTCCACCGGTCAGTAAGGCGTCCGTTAACTTAAATGCGATACACCAACACTTAGCCGATTTTGACAAGGTCATTTTGGAACGTACGACGGCTTCGGCCATAACGGAAGGTGAATGAAACTTTGAGCACACTAGAGCTGCGTTCCGAGACGAAATTGTTCCGTTTGTAAAGAATGTTAAAGCTTGTCTTAGTAATCTTGATCAAGATTTGCTTTTAGAAATAGAAGAAGTTAGACGTGTTTTCAATGAAATGGATGATTCTTATGAAAACAGTTTACTTGAAATAGAACGAGTTTCACGCCAAAATGATCAACTTCTGAAGCAAGTGATGTCTCATGATATAGTTTCCATATGTGTGAATAAAAGTGTTGATAATGATTCTATTGTGCATAATGTTGAATATGTGGATAATGTGGTAGATAGTACTTGTCACGAATCTGACGCTGAATTTTTAAAGCTTCAAGATTCATATTCTTCGCTTTCAAAACGTTTTGATGAGATTCAAACACATTGTATTTCGCTTGAATGCAAGCAAAAATTTATTCAAGAAATCTTTGAAACGTCATTTGAAGGTGTTAATATCGATGATGCAAATTTTCAAAAGAATTTTCAATCGAATTTACAATCAAAACAGCGTCAGCCAAGTGACAAGGTTGCTAAATCTTTGTCGATGGACATAGAGAAATCTAAGGAGATTAACTGTGTGAACGTACTTGAGGCCGCTGAGAATTTTAATCTTGATCTAGATAATCGAGTTTCCAAGATTTTGTCCAATGTTGATAACTTAAAACAGAAAGATACACGACTCTTCGATTCAGTAAAGCCCGCATGTGCTAATACCACTGCACAGAATCAATCATTGATTGAACAATTGAATCGAAAGTCGGTGGAAATATCTGATTTGAGGGAACAAATTTGTGATAAAAATCTGGCTTTGACTGAGTTAAAGGAAACACTTCGTACTATAAAAGGTAAGAATGTTGTGGATAACGCAGCCACTGTCTCAACATCGTCCTCTAGTGTAATCAAAAGGAACCTTATAGCCGTCACACCATTTAATAAGGGCCTTAGGACTAAACCATCTCAAACATTGGTCACTAAAGATAAGGCAAAATCAAAACCAGCTTCTAATATTCCCGTGTTGCCTTCTACAGGAGTAATCACCACTACTAAGGCTCAAAGATCTAAGCTTAAAAGAAACAAGAATAATGATAGGATCTTGCCCCCATCTAGTAGTCAAGAGAAGAAGAAAGTAGAAGCCCACCCTAGGAATGTTATTTCTGTTTTGAATAAAAATAATCATGTAGCTAAACCTAAAGGCTCTGCCGTTGTGCAGCGTTCTAAGCCTACTGTGAATTCTAATTTGAAATGTTGGAATTGCAATGAATGTATGTTTTCTAGTCGTCATGATTCTTGCCTTATTGACCATGTGAATGAGATGAATGCCCGGAAAAATGGATTAGAATGGAAACCGACTGGGAAAGTGTTAACCCAAGTTGGTTGGATGTGGCGCCCTACTGGTAGAACTTTCACTATAGTAGGAAATATGTGTCCTTTAACTAGGATCACTCCCACTAAAGAAAAGAAAGCGTGCCCTTTAACTAGGAGTACAAAGGCTACCAAAACACAAGCGTGTCCTTTAACTAGGAACACCAACACTACCGTAGGAACCAAGTGCCCTTTAAATAGGTCTACTCCCACTGTAGTGTCCACTATTACTCCAAAACCTCAGAAAATTGGAACAATAAAACCTGTTAGTTATAAAACTCACATTAGAAAAAGCAGGAAATCTAAGGATCACACAAATGTTAGCAATTCTGATAATAGTATATATGCATCTTCTAACACTCCGGAACCAATAGTTTCCAATGCATTGTCTACTTTTGTTGTTGAAAACAGGTGGTCCAAATTGTTCTCTGGTATTTGGACTCTCGTTGCTCTAAACATATGACCGGAGATCGCTCTCAGCTCAGAAATTTCGTCAGCAAGTTTCTTGGTACGGTTCGTTTTGGAAATGATCATATTGCAAAGATAATGGGTTACGGTGAATATCATATTGGGAATGTGATAATTTCAAGAGTGTATTATGTGGAAGGTCTCGGTCACAACTTATTTTCCGTGGGATAATTTTGTGATGCTAACCTAGAAGTTTCTTTTCGAGAGCATACCTTTTTTTTGAATGGTGAGTTAGTAGTTAGTGATTCGAGCTTACAGTGACATCCAATTGGGCAGTATGCAAGCCTCGAACCTTCTCCTTAGGGAATAAACCCCACTCATGCTTCTTAATTCGGGCCCCTGAATGTTCTTGGTGAGACTCGAACTTGAGACCTCTCCAAGAATGCATCCCCAAGGTTAACCTTGGTGGCCAACTGAGCTAGCTCAGTTGGTTTTTTCGAGAGCATACCTGCTTCATTCATAATTAAGGGGTTGATTTATTGAAAGGTACTCGAGGGAATAATTTGTACACTTTGTCTCTACATGAGATGATGGCCGCTTCTCCCGTATGTCTTCTCTCCAAAGAATCGAAGACTAAGTCATGGTTATGGCATCGACGGTTATCTCATCTTAACTTTGACGCTATTAATCATTTGGCCAAAAATGAACTTGTTCGTGGTCTTCCTAAACTTTCATTTCACAAGGATCATTTGTGTTCCGCGTGTACAATGGGGAAAAGCACTAAGAAATCATACAAACCCAAGATTGAAGACACCAACCAAGAGAAACTTTATTTGTTGCATATGGATCCTTATGGGCCAATGCGTGTTGAAAGTCTTAGTGGCAAAAAGTACATCCTCGTAATTGTCGATGATTACTCTCGGTTTACATGGGTGAAATTTCTTACAACAAAAAATGAGGCACCTAAATTCATCATCGGATTTCTCAAGATGATTCAAGTACGTCTCATCACTACTGTTCGACGCATTCGTACAGATAATGGAACCGAATTTGTGAATCAAATTTTTCGTGATTATTATGAAAAAGTTGACATATCTCATGAAACATCCGTTGCTCTCACTCTACAACAAAACAGTGTCGTTGAAAGGCGAAATCGCACACTTATGGAAGTTGCTCGCACGATGTTAATTTACGCAAAGGCTCCATTGTTTTTATGGGCAGAAGCAGTATCTACAGCAGTGTACACCCAAAACCGGTCACTAATTCGTAAACGCCATGGTAAAACACCTTATGAGCTTCTACATGGAATAGTACCAGATTTATCATATCTTCATGTATTTGGTTCTCTCTGCTATCCAAATAATGACGGTGACAATTTGGGAAAACTTCAACCCAAGGCTGATATTGGTATTTTCATTGGTTATGCACCCACAAAGAAGGCATACCGAATCTACAATCGTAAGTCTCGTAAGATCCTCAAAACTATGAATGTTGATTTTGATGAGCTGACAGCAATGGCTTCTGAGCAAAGCAGCTCTAAACCCACAATTCATGAAATGGGACCCAGTAACATTAGCTCTGGTCTTGTCCCAAATAACCCTACTTCATCATCATTTATACCACCTACTAGGAATGAATGAGATACATTGTTTCAACCGTTCTTTGATGAATTCTTTACTCCTCCAAGTATTGTTGCTCCAGAACCTGAGGTAATAGCTCCGGTAACCGAAGTTGTCGCTCCAGCAACCGAAGCACAATCACACACATCTGCACCTACAATTGGTCAAGATATACCTTCAACAAGTAATTCTCAACCAACACATATCTCAACTACCCATGTCATGCCTATTGATGATGAAGAGGATGATGATGATCACGATTTGGAATTTGCTCAAATGCGTGAACTTCCATTCTTTGGTGTACCAATTCCTGACCATAATCAAGACGGGTCGTCCACCTCAGAGGAAGCTCCTACTACGGTCTACTCCAATCCACGGATTCGTGAACATGACAACAAGTGGACAAAGGATCATCCTATAGACTCTATTATTGGTGACCCTAATCGTCTGGTATCCACACGAAGTCAGTTACAAGAAAATGCAATGTTTTGTCATTTTGATGCTTTTCTCACTGAAGTTGAACCTAAGACATGGCAAGAAGCTTTTACTCGATCTTGTTGGATAGAAACTATGCAAGAAGAACTTAATGAATTTATACGTCTTGAAGTATGGGAACTTGTCCCATGCTCGGATCAAGTGCAGTTACTCACTTTGAAATGGGTTTACAAGGTGAAACTCGACGAGTTAGGCAGAATATTGAAGAACAAAGCTCGACTAGTAGCTCGTGGATACAAGCAATTATTAGGCATCAACTTTATGGAATCCTTTGCACATGTTGCCCGTTTGGAAGCTATTAGACTATTCCTCGCTTATGCAGCCCACATGAATATGATCGTCTATCAGATGGATGTGAAGACGGCATTTTTGAATGGTGAAATCAAGGAAGAGGTCTATGTTCAACAGTCGGATGGCTTTGTGAATCCTAAATATCCTAATCATGTGTACAAGCTTAAGAAGGCTCTCTATGGGTTGAAGCAATCTCCTCGTGCATGGTATGATCTATTGTCATAATTCCTTATTACGCAAGGCTTCGCTAAAGGCAAGGTGGATCCCACGCTGTTCATTCAGAAACGAGGTAAAGATATGATCATGGTACAAATATATGTTGATGATATTATATTTGTTGCCTCGACCCAAACTTTATCAGATGAGTTTGGGACACTCATGTCTTCCAAGTTTAAGATGTCAATGATGGGCAAGGTATCATTCTTCTTAGGTCTTCAGATATCTCAGAGTCTCAGAGGCATATTTATCAATCAATCCAAGTATGCCCTTGAATCCCTTAAGAAATATAAGATGGAATCTTGCGACCCCGTGGATACTCCAATGGTGGAACGAACTAAGCTTGATGCAGATCCACATGGAGTTGCCGTTGATCCGATCTTTCGGTATCTTAAAGGAACCATTAATCGGGGACTTTGGTATTCGAAGGACTCTTCGATTGCACTAATGGCATATGCAGATGCGGATCACGCGGGTTGTCAAGATACAAGGCGTAGCACGAGTGGAACTTTGCAACTACTAGGAGATCGACTAATCAGTTGGGCATCGAAAAGGCAGAAAAGCGCTGCAATTTCAAGTACGGAAGCAGAATACATAGCTATGTCCGGTTGCTGTGCTCAAATTCTATGGATGAGATTGCAATTAACCGACTATGGTCTAGGTTTCAACAAAATTCCGATGTACTGCGACAACGAGAGTGCAATTGCCTTATGCTGCAACAATGTTCAATTCTCCCGGTCGAAGCATATTGACATTCGCTACCATTTCATCAAGGAGCAAGTGGAAAATGGAGTGATCGAACTTTACTTTGTCCGATCTGAGTATCAGTTGGCGGATATTTTCACGAAGGCTTTAGATCATGCTCGAATTGAATTTTTGGCCGACAAGCTAGGAATGAGAACCTTCTCGCCTGAGACTCTTAAGGAACTGGCAGATGAAGCGAAAGAATAGTGGTGGTAAACTATTCTCCGTATCCTTGGTGATCATCTGTATATATTGTTTATATTTTTATCCACAAAAGCAAAATACAAAAATATAAAACCTTATAAAAACCATAAAAATTAAAAAATTTAGAAAAATCCAAAAATATTTTTACTTTATTTTTCAAAGGCATGTCTTTTGGTACGATAATATTTACGGCCTTAGAAATGTTGATTAATATCGACATGGCGCCATAAATAGAGTTCGTACAAAAGTTGTAAATATTTCATAAAACATGCCTAAATGGCTTGTAGTTATTTCTGACTGCAACCCGGTTTTCACGTAAAGTCAAGTATTTCTTATAAAAGTTTTGGCTCTCAACGGGAATTAATTTTATCGGGCATGGTTTATTTTATAACCATGTAAGGGATTGTGTTTACATTATAACACAATCTAACACGGATATATGTACGCATCAGTGCATTTATTTGTTAAAACAAGAGAAATCTTGTTTTTATGAAGCTATCATCTCTACAACCATAGTTATCTACAATTGGTATCTACATACTCGATGATGCGACTACTCAAACAACGACTACATCTCCTTCAATAGAACACGGGTCAACAATTGAGGGGGAGCAATTGTCACGCATTCAAAATCTTCGATGCCGAAAGTGCCAAGTTCACAAGTTGGTGTCAAGACAACAATACCAATCGTACATGTGGTGTCTAGAGATGACTTCAGACGTGACGAGACGACCAACATTTGCCGACAAGAACTATTTTATCTTATCATATGATGTTCTCATCAATCAGGTCCAACCTTGTCAATTTACTCTTATATGGTGAATATGTGATTATTTTACAAATCGATATCATATCTCCACATTTGGTATCATGAAGATAAAACGGACTTGCATTTTTCTTCCCAAAACCTTTGTTAAAACGTCATTAAATCAATTGATATTAAAAACATCGATTGGGTTAATATTTTTAATATGGGGAGAAAATGTGATTTAATATGGGAAATTATCACAAATGGTTTGACTTAACGTGATGGCTCATCCCGACATGTGCAAAATGTTTTCGAATATCGTGGCATATGTTAAGGGGGGGAAAATGGATTTGCTATATCAAAATGGATTTCATGGTGACATATACTTACCCTAAACCCATTTATTTCACGATGATGAAGATTGTGGTGACATAAGGATGGTATGATAGGTTAATTCCAATGATTCTTCCAAAACCGGAGGAATCTTCCCAAGGACATTCCATAGCTAGAAATAGTAGTCCTTAGGAAAGATGGAGAAAGATTGTGAACGTAGCTGAATGCCGACCAAATACTTATGTTAGCACTGGAACAATCACAACAAGGTGCTAGTTATGACGTATTGGTAAGCATTGAAGGGGTTGAAGAATGAAAAAGAATTGTAAAGATAAAGGGTGTAAAGAAAGAAGCCCTCCTTACAACCTTAGGCAGAAACTGGGTCAATACATATGCTATTGAGATCATTTTAAATGATGCTTGATATTGAAGATAAGACATCATGGACCCAGTGATGCAATGCACAACCCATCCCAGCTAACTCGGATATCTCTCAAAAGATATTTGTTTTAATCACATGGAGACAACGCATTATCTATCGATTTATTCACCCCGAATATATTGATATTGAAAAGGTGGCACTTTTCTCCAGCCTCCGATCACTAAAAATACAAAATCCAAGATCGAGTCTAGAGCCATTTGAGATCATCAAATATCTCATTAGGACACACTTCCATATTTCGTTGCTTCTTCACACACTGTGAAAAGTAAGATATTAAGAGTCCTAAGCAATATCTTTATGATCTTGCCTGAACATCAGAGTAATACGAAAGTACTTACAATGAAGATGGAAATCCTTCTTGAGCGAATATCAAAAAGCTCATGATAGGTGACTTGTGCGATTCTTTATGAATCAAACTTGTGATAACTGGAAAGCAACAGTTGTTTAATTCTTAACTAAACTTAAACACGTTCCGGGCCTCTACGCAATATCTTAGTGATCTTGCCAGAACACTCAGAGTGACACTCTATAGTGTTCACAGTGATGAGTGGAAATCCTTCTAGTGTTAACCTTAAACAACACTTGGTAGGTAACTTGCAAGATTCAATATGATCAAGCTCGTGACAACTGGAAAGCAACGATGGTGCGATTATTTAATGAATCAAACTTGTTCTAGGAATCAGAATTGACGGCTTCAATCATGCGAATAATTTTATCCAAATGATTCACTCTTTACGTTCGCAGTCAGCTTTGGACGGTCGAGTAAAGAGAACAGGTTTGCCCGAGAAATCTTGTCAAGGAGATTTTTAATTAAATCTACCTGCCACAAGTACGATATTTTATATCGTCCAATGGTCTTCACTGACCGGAGGTAAAATGCTACCGAATTAGAATAAAATGTTCAAAGCCATTTTGTTCGTGTCTACTTATGTTGCGGACTTTGAAGACGGTGGCGTTGCGGAATCCAAGAAGAAGTCGTCCTCGCATGCTTATACTTTATGCACTTAATACCTCATCTAATTCAAGAAAGCCTAAAAGTCAAAGTCTTCCGCTATATCGAACTCTGAAGCTTTCAAGAATTACGAAGGTATAAATATGTGGGACATGAAGTCACAAAGAGGCGAATATCACAAGTGATGGATGCACAAGATCAAGGCAAGAGATTAATGCTCAAGATTGATATCAATGATCACATCAGCATGTTCACCAGAAAAGAAAAAGAAAAGAAAGACGAAGACTACGAGGTCAAGACAAGCATAGTATGCTAGGTTTATTTTATTATTGTAACTTGGGTAACGCCCTTGTTTGGAGTGACCTCCCTTAGGGGGAGATTGTTGGAAATACGTTTTACGTATTAGAAAGGATCGGTCACTCCAACAATAGTCTAAGTAGTAGCTCGTAGTTTAGTTAACTTAATATTAAGCAAACAAGGCCAAGCCAAGCCTACAACATGTTTAGGCCGGAGGCCCATTGTAAGCCCAAGCCCATCTCATGGGCTTGGGTATATAAACCCTCTCCTTAGATGGAGAGGGTGTGGTTTTCATTCATTTTTACACATAGTTAATCACTTTCTCTCTCTAAAGTGTGTGTGAAACCATCTATCTTTCTATCTCTTTCTCTCTCTAAACATAAGCAAGATTTACAATATCCTACAACCACCACCAAGTAGGAATACCCAGCCACTGCTGGATGAATTATCCTCAGTATTGCTGATCCAACTTGCATCAGTGTAACCTTCCAACACTGAAGGATATCCAGTATATGACAAACAATAATCCATTGTTCCTTTCAAATACTTCAGTACCCTCTGAATTGCTTGCCAATGCTGAGTATTAGGATTACTAGTATACCTACTCAGTTTTCCTACAGCAAATGCAATGTGCCTAGTACAAGTCATGGCATACATCAAGCAACCAATCACCCTTGAATACTCAAGCTGGGAGACAGTCTGACCATTGTTAGGCATCAGTTTCTTACTTGTATCTATAGGTGTACTCACTGGAGTACAATCAGAGTGATTAAATTTCCTCAGTACCTTCTCAATATAATGAGACTGAGAAATTACAATACCATCACTTTCATGTTTGATCCTTATGCCAAGGATAACATCAGCCTCCCCCATGTCTTTCATGGAGAACTTTGATGACAAAAAATCCTTTGTCTGATCAACCTTAGCTTGGTCAGTACCAAAGATTAACATGTCATCAACATATAGGCAAATGATGACTCCTTTATCAGATTCATCAAATTTGCTATATACACATTTGTCAGCTTGGTTAAGTGAATAACCATTAGACAAAATCACTTCATCAAACTTCTGGTGCCATTGCTTAGGTGCCTGCTTCAGTCCATATAAGGACTTAATCAGTTTACACACCTTGTTTTCATGACCACGCATGATGAAACCTCGAGGTTGGTTCATGTAAACCTCCTCATCCAAATCACCATTCAAGAATGTTGTCTTCACATCCATCTGATGAATAATCAGATTGTTAATACTTGCTAGAGCAATCAGCATTCTTATGGTACTGATACGTGCTACTGGAGCATAATTATCAAAATAGTCTATCCCTGACTTTTGTTTAAAGCCTTGAATGACTAGCCTTGCCTTAAACTTTTCAACAGTTCCATCTATCTTCATTTTCCTTTTGAAAATCCATTTGTTACCAAGTGGATTGCAACCTGGAGGTAGATCAACCAACACTCAAGTGTTGTTATCCATGATGGAATCCATCTCATCATTTATTGCTTCTTTCCAGAAAACAACATCCTGGGACTTCATTGCTTCATCAAATGTTTTGGGATCATCCTCAACATTAAAGCAATAGGAGTATTGGTCTGAGACCTCATCCCTTGTACCTTCAACCAAGTATAGTTGAAACTCAAGCACAAAATTCCTTAGAGTCCTATGCCTTGTGCTTCTTCTAAGCTCAGGCTCGGGTTGCTGAACCACAACCTCATCAGTGACCTTTTCAAGTTCCACTGAAGCACCAATGTCCTCAGCTCCAGTAGGAGTCCTGAGACTTGGTCTAGGGACTGATGAGAACCTAGTCTCATCAAAGTTAGCATCCCTTGATTCAATGATTGAATTTAATGGAACTGAATTATTAGGTTCAATAACATAGAACCTATAAGCCTTGGAATGCTCAACATATCCAACAAAGATGCATTCAATGCCTCTTTCACCCAAGGTTTTCACCTTTGGATCAGGGAGTCTTACAACAACCCTACAACCCCAAACCTTGAGATAGTTCAAGTTTGGTTTCCTTTTAGTCCAGAGTTTATAAGGGGTAATTCTGTTCATTTTATTGGGAACCTTATTTAGTAAATAGCAAGCTGTTAACATAGCTTCACCCCAAAATCCTTGACTCAATCCTGAATAGGATAACATGGAGTTAACCATTTCCTTTAGTACTCTATTTTTTCTTTCAGATATACCATTTTGCTGAGGGGTATAGGGAGCAGTCGTTTCATGGATAATGTGACAATCCGTCAATTTATGGTCAATATTTATTTGAAAATATTATTTTATGAACTCACTTATTTTTGGGAAGAAATTTGGATTTACGTCTTGGAGTAGCATCGACTACGTCTAAACCGGAGGATTCAACGTTACGTGCTTACGTTTACATACACCGTCTTTGGTGACAGTCCGACATTTCAGAAAATAAATTTATCCGTGAATATTATTTTGGAGTTTTAAATTTGTGTTGGTTCATAAACTCACAAATTTACGAGAAGAGATTAGAACTTACGATTTTATTTTAACGTCCTTTACGACTAAACCGGAAACCCTAGGATTACGTATTTACGATTTCGAACTCCGTTTTTGATGAAACAATTTTTATTGGATTCGTTTTGTGACGTTGATTCATAATTTATAAAAACGTTTTTCGTAAAACGACCCGAGGGCACACAAATCGAGAAAACTAGAATCGAGGAATACCCGTAAACTAGTGAGATGGGACAAAATACATTGTCCCACCCCACTAGCTTACATGGGACGGCAACATTATGTACAACACACCAATTTGGTGGCAAGTTTCTAAGTTAATAACTTACACATGTAACTAGCTTACACATTAAGCTAGCTACTAACTCAAAACCATCAAACTATCTCATTTCTACCATTTCACCATGAAAAACCACTTCAAAATCCTCTCAACTCTCTCTCTAGTTCGTCCCATCCTCACCACAAAACACCTTCACTTGATCAATTGCAACCACAAAATCATGTGTTATTTACACATATGTTGAAGCCCTCTTGAAGCTATCTTGAATGGTGGTGATTATAACATCCATGGAGGAGTATTCATGGTGTCTTGGGGCTGATTTTCCACAAGGTGATCATAAAGATTGATGGTCTTGAAGATGGTGTTGGCTAAGCACAAGTTTCTCCATCAAAAACCATGTCCAAACCATAACCTACATCAACTTGGTGGTATAAAGATTGTCCTCCTCATCTTCTTGTTATTTTGATTATGTAAACATGTATTTTATTTCCTATTGTATATGTATATGATGATTATATGATGATAAAAATGTTATGTGGGGATTTGGTGTTGATAAACATGATTAAAAAGGTGAAAAACCATAAGAAACAAGGTTAAAATCTTGGTTAAATTTGTTGGCTGTATAAAACAGTAAATAAACAGGTCATGGACTGATAAAATGATGAAGTAGAATGGAATTACAGTAAACTATGGGTCTTGTACACATGTGAGAGTTGGCCATGCAATGGAATCATTGTAATGAGTGAGATATGATCAAAACAAGTTTAGGGTATAAATCTGAGGTTACTGTTTTGGACGATTTTTAGAAAATATTTAGAAGATGATTTAACAGTAGCTATATAAGAGTTAAATGTAGCACATATCATGTAGTTTATGTGATAAACATTTGAGCTTCTATCTCCATATAGAACTCAAGATATGGCAGTTTTGGTGAAAGTGAAGATAAAAATCAGATTTTTGGAAAATAATGTATAATACTATTATATAAGCACTCAAAATTTAATAGTATAAAATATAAATGAAAACCCACTAACTTATGGATTTTATTTATATAAGTATGTAAAAGGTTAAATAAGTGGACATTTTATAAAAATGGTAACTTGTTAAGTTTTATAAGTGATAAAACTATAAACATGATTTTTACGACTTTTTCGGCTAATACCGTAAAATTAACGTTTTTGTTAAATAAAACTTAGATGGTTGGACCCGTCTAATGAAAACTTTATAAAACTTATATACTGATATATAGACATGTATAACAAGTAAAAATCGATAAAAACCCGAACTATAGGACAAACGGACATTAACGAGCTAAGTAAACACATTGGGCTAATAATTGGACTAAATAAGTTAAACACTCATAAAAAGAACTTATTGGGCTTAACCCATTTGGGCCCAACTTGTAAAGTTTAAGTACTGATAATATAAGTTCAAAATGGATTAAAATAAGTTAAATAACTTATAATAAGCTTATTGGACTTAAGACACGTAAATGGGTAAAACTAGTAAACTAATATAAAAGTTATCAACATATAACACTAAAATGAGTAAACGAGAATATGTAAACCCACTTGATCATCATATACATATATAATCATCATATGTATACATACTTGTTATTTTTATAAAGTCATTGGACAAACGTCTAAGACCGATTATTATTTATATAGGTTTCCATGATTGAAGCACGTACCATACATCCGAATTGCCGATAACCCGCCTTCCCACATCAACGTGAGTTCATAGCCTCGCACTCTTTTAAATGTTTGAAATGCTTTATAAACCCGCGAGGGAGATAACATGTTCGTTTTTATAAAATAGGACACCATTTGTCCCGATTGTTTGTTTATTGATTTGGACCTGAATGATTGAATGACCCCATTGTATGACCCGATAAATGATTAAAGGACCCGATAGATGAAATTAAATGGATTATTAAAGTTAGGTTATGTCACTAAAAGTCCCATTAGCATGAATTGTGAACTACCGGGATTTGGTAGACGCTTATGCATATAATAGTACTATTTGGGGACGATCACCCCAGTTCGCGCCTTGACGGTTGATCCCCGTCGTGCCACGTTAATTGGTAAGCGAATTTATGTATGAGAAGATTTCCATAGCGTGACCTTTGTGACGACACGCTAACTTAGATGGGCAAAATTGGTATCGGGTTAGCTACCCGTTGTTGGTTTAGTAAGGTAACAATGTCATGCGGCTTATAATAATCCAAACTAACAAAATACTACTAGACGCTTCGAATTACGATGTATTGCCTGACTAGCAATACAGGGTCGTACTAATGATATTATGTTTGTGTTTTGGTTTTCATAACCATATTCATATAATGGTTTTTATTTGATTTTATACAACGTTATAAGACGTATTGTATGATGTTTTTATGACATTGGCTCGTATAATGATTTTTACGGCAAATGCCTATATTATGATTTTCGATAAGGATTTGTATAAAATGACTTTGGCTATTTTATGGCCTATTACAAAGATTTGTATAAAATGATTTTGGCTATTTTACGGCCTATTACAAGGATTTGTACGAATTGATTTTTGGTACTAACTTTATACCAAAGTTATATTGATGGAATTTATTAAACTCTATGAATTCACTCGGCGTTATCGCTGACCTTTTCTTTTAACATGTTTTATCTCAGGTACTTGAAGGTAATTCTCGGGAAGACAACAAGAATTCATGGCCCGCACCTAAATAATATTTTCCATTCGAACGCTTTGTAAAACCTGTATTAAATACAATGACTTGGGACCGATGTAACTTTGATATTTATGAATGGAAATGCTTTATTATTAAAACGACGCGACTCCTAAGCGTTGTCTATGATGTGAGTAATGTGCTATCCCGTAACACCAACTAGTCTTCCGCTGTATTGAGTTGTATAAATTTGGGGGTGTTACAGTTTGGTACCAGAGCTCTCGTTATAGAGAACGAAAGATTTTTAAAACCAAGGTTTTGAATAAAACATTTCAAAATCTTTTAACTACAAACATTTTTCTAAAAATGTCTAAAAATCTTTTGACTATAACGGTGCCGAAGAATTCCCGAGTTACCGACAAGCCCAAGACTGAGAAGTGTTATTTTAATATATATATAACTTGGATTATATATATATGATGTAATTTTATTACATGATTGTTTGATGATTATTTTGATTTTTATACGAGGTATTTATACGACGTCGATTGTCACAAGAAACCCTAAATCCCCTAGTAAATTAATCTAAGCTATTCTCGTAGGAATTCTAGCTATCCTAGATCTAAACCAAGTTGCGGATATTTATGATCCTAACAAATGGTTGATATTCGTAGAAATGTATATATTAGTTGATTGTGATATTGAAGAAGAATTGGCGAGATTAACACTGATATCGATGTCATGACGATCTTTCCTTATAGAGTGGAGTTTGACAAAACGTTACCACCTAGAAAGATGTCATCTGATTCGTTATTACCCAATTCTTAAATTTGAAATCGAAAGGTTGAATGTTGCACTTGAGGCTTTCGTTGGAACCATTACCCAAAAGCCTCATGCTACAAGTACCTTTCCGAGAAGTCTAATTGAATGATCGAGTCATTTCATACTAGTGACTCATTTGATAATTATTGATAAAGGAGCTATAGGATTGGAAATTAAGTGTTGATCATATCAAGCTTTTATTGCCCTATTAAGGTTTATAAATAAGGTTGAAAGTATTGGAAGATGAGATAGGATATTGCCTTGAGTATAAGTTGATTGAAACTTGAATAAAGTAAATTTTAACCTGTATGGAATATGAGATTATTAATAGAAGTCGTTAAGTTTTGTGATTGAATTATAAGGTTTTAATTGATTGTAGTTTTGTGTTAAGGGTTGTTCCTAGGCCATTGTCCACTAACGAGGATGCCCAGTGTCCAAGAAATAAATTGAAGAAATCTTCGTCTGAATTGGGACCGATGGATCTTCCGGGACAGGTGGGACACCTAATGACTCTTTTAGATTAGTATTCATTGTGGTATCTTTTAAAATCCCTAACTTAACTGAGACATCAGTTGGTAGGATGAGTTCTGAGAATTGTATGACATAGTGACACATAATGTGTTACGGTACAATTTGAATTGTTTGTGATTAATGAAAAGACTACCTTTGATTGCTAAATTCTACATGTATCGATGTTATCTATCTTTCTTGCTTCATCCTAATGCTCACATTAGTGATGTAACCATTGAACAAGTACTCATCTCGATTTGAGTTGCGTTGTGGATTATTCTTGTTGAGTGTCATCGAGATCATGAACCCCATGATTATTTGGCTAAGCTCATTTCCTATCATATCGTAGTTAATTCGTGGTGAACAACTTTTCATCACTCTTTTGCAGATCACACATTGTTTTCATAAAGTTAAAACGATATCCTTTGAGAAAATTTAATTTTCAACACTATAAGGATTATTCAAAGTGAGATTTATAAGTGATTGTTATCGAAATGAAGTTGTTTATAAAACACCTTGGAAAACATAATTGTTTTCTGATGTAGTGATTTTGTATATACTTTATTTTAGGAAAAACAAAGCAACGCAAAAAGCGGTAAATATAAGCAATAAATTAGGGCAAGTGAGCACCACGATTTAGGAAAACCGTGTGTAAATGACCCTAGAAGTGAGTTCGTTCTCGAGGAGGCACGTGTGTTGTGTAATGAATGATTGATTATGTTTTTGATTATTAATGAGAAGAAAAGAAGAAAAAATGACGAAGACGAAAAAATTAGAAAAATAAGGCAAAACACTACTAGAAAGTTACGACGAAGAACGTGAAAAACACAAAATTTAAAATTTTAATCTAAAAATTCCTAAAAATTACTAAAAACTCCAAAATAATATTCTAAGAGTTTACAAAAAATTCAAACTTGCCAAAACCTTTTAATTAATTTAATAATGACTTTTTAATGCTAATTAAAGCCCTAAAAATCACTTTTAAATATTAAAAAGCCCTAAACAAGATTTTATAATTTGTAAACCTCAAAATTGACTTAATTAAACTAAAAACTATTTTTCAAAATTTTAAAACCAAATTAAACTATTTTTAAACTCCTAAAAACTATTAAAATGTATTAAATCTTAAATTAATTCTAAAAATTAATTGAAAAGCCTAAAAATTATTCTACAAATGGGAAAAGTCCTAATTAATGCTATAGAATCTAGGAAAAATGAAAAAGAAATTAAAATAAAACTTTTTATTTTAATGAATAAAATAATATTAAAATAATCCAAATAAATTAAAAGTTCTTAAATAAATTCTAAAAAAATTCTCAAAAATCCTCAATATTCTAACTAGAAAGAAAATGTAAACAAAAGTTTCTAAAACCTCTTAATTAATTTTATATTAATTTTTAAAGTTTAATAAAAAACCTAAAATCAAATAAAATCAAAAATCAAAGTTTCTGAAAACTTTTTCACATGTAAACCTCAAAAATATCAATAGAAACCTAAAAACTATTTTTTTGTATTTTTTTACTACTGTTTAGTATTTTTTAAAGACTTTCTAAAATTTAAAACTAAAAATAATCCTAAAAAATAATTAAATAAATGGAAAAATAAAACTTTTAATCAGAAAAATCCTAAAGCCTACTTAAAACTTAGGAAAAATGGAAAGAAGCTAAGGGGCTTAATAAATAAGCTGAAAATGAGCAATAAGCCCACGGCTTATTAACAAGGCTTAAACCAATTAGTACTTAAATATAATACAAAACCAAACTCATCAGTCAAAGTCCCCAGGGCGCATTGGTTAGCACGTTTGGTTGTGAGAGGAGTGGCGCAGGTTCGAGTCCTGGCCACGTCCTTTTTGTGTTTATATTTTTTTTTTTAAAGTTTAAAAACTTAAACAATGCAACTTAATAGCTTCTAAACACAAATCCAAACCCAATTTCAACCAAGATTCAACAAGTTTGAAGATCAAAAGGTACCCAGGTCTGGGCAAGTTTCTGATGAACAATGTATGAGACCAAGAGGACTTGGTTTTGGATGTTGGTGATGTTTTTGTGGAACACAAGGCACCCTTGTGCTCTTTCTGAGCACAAGGAGTCAATTCAAGCAAGTAAGTATCACTTAGCACACCAATAAGCAAACCAAATTCACACAAAAGCACTATGAAGGTTTCTGAGGTCTCTTATGGGGTCTGGTGGAATTTTTGGCAGCTTACTTGCACCCTAGAGATCCACAGCTACCCAAATTTTGCACACAAAGACTTCAAATGTCACACAAACAAATTCCAACCTTGAATCAATCACACACTTAGCAGATTTGAAAAATCAAGCACCAGAATCTCAATAAATTTAAGCAGAAAATGACTTAGCAAATTTCTACCTTACCTTTTCCTTTTTTTTAACACACAAACCTACCACAACTTGTTCCAATCTTACTTATAACTAACAAGCATCCTAACTTAATCCTATTTCAACTAACTAACAACTTTTTCAAAGCTAGAATCAAAATTTTACCCTGCTAAATCCTAATGCCAAACACCCTGTTAAAAACCTTTAAACCAAAATTTTCAAACAAAAACCTTTTAAAACTCAAACAAACTGCTAGCAAAGGCTCATAACATGCATATCATACACAAGAGAACACAATCAAAGCAGATTAACACATTTAATCAAGCAATCATGCAAATCACCAAAAAAACTCAACTTTCTGAAAGTTTCAAAGGAACAAGAAATTTTTACCTAAGGACCCCACATCCAGGGTCCTTTGTGGTTGCTATACCACCTCCCTACTAGCTGGGGCTGGTGCTGAACTGAATCAACAATCTCTCTAAAACCTGCTAAGAAGAAATCAAAGAAAAACAGAACAAATACAAAGCAAGGTATAATCTGTTAACTTTTGTCTTTCTTAAAAACTTATCCAAACTTCTTAAAACTTTCTTACACGTTTTAACAACTCTCAACCTCAGAAAAATCAAAGGGACTAGTCCACTTTCACTTCCCAATCCTTTTAAGTTTTCTGAAATTAAAGCACTTTTTAAAACTTTTTGAATTTTCAAAACTCAAACAAATCTTTCACAAATGGAACTCAGCTTTTGCATATACCTCAACACACAAACTTTTTAAAACAACATAAAAGGAATTACAATGATTTTAACAAACACCAAACTTTATATATTTTAAAAAAGGAATTACAAGAGAATTTGCAAAAAACTGGAACAAGGAAAATGAGGAACAGGCTCCTCATTTTATACACTTCATTGGACTATTCTAGAATAACTGAATAAAAAATTACAAGCTGGAAACCCTAATTGAGGAAATCTCAAATTTGCCCCTTAGTCTTGGACGAATTCTTGGTCAAAATGCTTAGCATGTGATATGACAGCTGTAGGATGAATCTTGATCGTTAAAAACTCCTTGGAGGCAAAGGAATGACATCCTGGATGTTGGTTTGGTCGGGTATTGGGTTGTGTGAAAGTGACAAGAGCAGGGGAAGGTTGGGGGAGGACCACAGGGACACGTGGAGGGAAACTAAAAGGTGGGTTATGGTGAGGATATGTTTAATTAACATTCTGCACAATTTGGGGGATTAACCCCTTGATTTGGGTTTTAATTGATCTGGGTGAGGCTAGGGTTCGTCAGGGATTAGGGTAGGGTCGGGTTTGGGTAAGGGTTGTGGGTAATTGGGTGGGTAGGGTTGACGTGTCAAACCCTGGTTGGGAGATGAGGTTTGTGGTTTTGACAGGTTAAGTCCCCAAGGATTTATCTTCTTTTCACTTGCATTCAAAAGCTGTCAGCGCCCAAAATAAGCCTTATCAACTTTTGCCAATTTGTCATATTTGGCACACACTTTTCCAAAAACTTTTCCAAGGGTATAAAATGTATATTCTTCAAATTCCAAGGGCTGAACTTGTAATATCTTCAAACATTAAGGTCCATACTTGTACAATTGATAAATGGAGGGTCAATTGTGACAAGTTCTTCAAAGATGAGGGGCCATTTTTGCCAATCTTCAATTCTTCAAGGGTCTTTTTGCAAATTTCCAACTTGGGCCCGGTTCATTGTGCGACTTCGTTTCCCGTGTTCGTTTTTGATTGATTCTTGTGTTCTTTTGCCAATTCCTCAATATCCGTACCTAAAAATACACAAGTAACAAACACGAGCATATATTTGGCATGTTTTATGATATTTTATGCAATTAAAGGCCGATTTGGACGATGAGACCATGTATAAAAGCAGTCTCATCACTCCCCCATACTAAACCATTGCCGTGCCCTCACGCAATGCTAGAATAAAGTATCTAAGCATCTCCAAAATTTAATTTTATTCACTTTTATTGAAATGGAAACTAGCTACATTACTACTATTACTACTACTTGCGTTTTAGACATAATGTATGATTTTCATCGCAAAATGGGACGTTTAGGTTCATAGAATAAGAACACGTGAATGCTTCGTTAGAAATAATTTCGTCGTCCTCGATTTTCACCTTAATTCCATGCCAAGCGTGTAACGAGATCATTGTCATTATAAGTTAGTAATGCTAACACTACTCATATGCCCTAATCACGTACTTATTCTCCCATTATTCCTAAGTTGTATCTCTTATATTTTATTATGTCTTAATGATCACGAGGATACATCATTGACTTATGCGATAATAGAGATTTAGGTCTAAAAATAGAGTCCTAACGGTGTAACTAAGACCATCAAATCAATAACCCCTCCTAATAGACAACGATGTCAAAAAATTAAGTTGACAAGAAGAATCGATAAACACGGTTTTATAACGGTTTTGAACATGAGACTTATTACCAAGACTTTTATACGCCCCCTAACGGAAGGGCCTTATTATCTTTGGTTTACCTCCATCTTTTATTCAACTTCGCCATGAAGCTTTTATTATGACTTCGGTCTTGCCTTGCCTTTTATTATCCGCCTCATCGGTGGTTTTATTAGCCAAAGACGTATATCCTCACGCTAAAGCGAATTTTGGATCTTTAAAGCTTCGAAGATTAAGGCTTGATTCACTTTCAATTTTGCATAGATTTTAGGCCTTGTGGGGCTTCAAATTGTTTGCTTGATTTAGGTGAGCACTTGAAATCTTATTATTGGGTGAAGCTTTCGATTATTTGGGTGCCAATACTTCAAAACCGTGACGCTGGCGATATCTTAATGTCTTCCCAATTTAATTACACGGAAGCTACTAGAAAAGACTAGAAACCCAACAATCAAAATTAAACCGCTAAATCAATATTTATTAAGCAAAAAATATTTACAAGCGAAGGGAGAATAAGCAAACAACGAGAACACATGAGTTTTTGAAAGAATACGAGTACTCTACGTTTAGCATAGTAACTTATAATTAACCCTATCATTTCTCGTCCTCATTTAAGAGACTTAGCCTAATGTGTAGTTAAGGAATCAAAGCTAAGTGCTCAACACGCACGGTCGAGTCAAAAATTACTCTTATTCTCGCCATCGGAAAATCTACATTCGTGTCTTCAAACACTTATGAAACATGAGAAAAATTTTAAAATTTGGCCATTTTTAGCCTTATTTTGCAAGAAAATGATAACAAAACGATAAACTTTGGAAAGCGTGAAGGTTTGGCAAGGCAAGTATCTATTCACCCCCCCCCATACTAAAGTTAAACATTGTCCTCAATGTTTCGAGTCTAGGGGTGCAAACACCCCCATACTAGAGACGTAGTCGAATGCCTAATCTAGCATGGAAAGGGTGTAACCAATAAGTTAATAGCCGTTTATGAAGTGTGCTAAAAACCTAAGGTTAGAACATAAAAGGATATATCATATGTGGATATTGGGAATGGCCTCCAAAGCAAACGATCGAGTGCTCCCATGAAACGAACACGAGAGGCTCCAATCGTGAAGATTATGATCTAAAAGACACAATTCACAAACAACCACGGAACAATGGTTGGAAGGGCACAAATCCCCTCACATTAAACTAATTAGAAAGCAATAATATGTACATGGATAAACATGGGTCTCCCCCACGAGGCACCTTGTTTTTGATAACCGAGTCAAAAGCTCGACTCGAATCCCCATAAATGTGATCATTTAGGGATAATCATGGTTTGGTCAATTTTTGGTGGGGCTTACATGATAAACAAGGCCCAAAAGCACGTGAAGTACTTTAAAAATCCGATAAACGTATACCGGGGTCAAAGATAGCGTCCTCGTTTTTGGATGAAAGACGAGACAACACAACTCCAACACAAATCCCAATGGGATTGAAGAAAATAGGAGAGAAGAAATAGAAGGGTGGGACAATGGGTAAGGCAAAACATTGAGCTACTCGAGGTAGACTCGTACCAATCAAATGAAAAGATTTTCCATTTATTGCATCGGTGGAAGACCGAGATTTCCCTATATAAGCAATTCCAGGATCAAATATCTCGTCCTCGGTGGAGAAAGGGGAGGGAACATAAGGGGCTTCCCCCACACTAGGTCCACACAAAACATCGTCAAAAGGAAAAGACGAGCTTGTAGTACTCAAGAACCGCGGTGATGACGGAGTTAGAATAGTAGAAAAATCTTTTAAACTAGATTCAAAATCTTTTCCTTTTTCATCTTTAACACTCTCCTCGTGAAAACCCGATTTAATTATGTCAAAAATATTTGGTGTATCTAAAACAATGTTAGTCACACTAAAAATTCTCACATTTTGAAAGCGTTTTGGTTTAGGTGGTGGCAAGTTTTCAAATCTTTTGTCAACAAAGAAAACCTCCCCATCGGGATCAACGTATTCATCATCCGAAGAATCACTCGAGATTATAGGCTTAACACTCTTAACCTCCAACGGCGGAGGGGACGGAACTTCATTTTTCTCAACTCCTAAAACTCTATTTGAAATCCTTTGACAAATGTTTTTGATGGGATTGACATTGTACAAAGATGTGATCGAATAAACATGAGAAAGAGTGGAGTTTTGGGTTGCATTAATGACGAGTTCTTCCTCATTGAAACGAAGAGTGATTTTTCTTGCATGCACATCGATAAGTGCTCTCGAGGTATCCAAAAAAGATCGACCTAAAATTAACGGAACTTTAGGATCGATGGGAATATCAACAACTATGAAGTCCACGGGATAATAGAATTTCCCAACTTTCACAAAGACGTCCTCGGCAACTCCACAAGCTAGAATCGTAGAATGATCGGCCATTTCGATTGACATTCTTGAAGGAGTGAGATTTGGAAGATTGAGCGACTTAAAAATCTCGAGAGGCATCAAATTAATACTAGCACCAAGATCGGCCAAGGCGTAGCATTCTTCCATGTCTTGGATAGCACATGGGATTAAAAACTTTCCAGGATCACCGACTTTTTGAGGTATGCGGCTTAGAAAAACCGATGAACAACTAGACGATTTTTGCAATTTCTCTTTGTTATTCAACATACTTTTGAAGTTCGCGGCGAATCGAGGCATCATGACTAAGGCGTCGGCAAAACTTATGTTGAAATGCAAGTCACGAAACATTTTCATAAAGAGTTCAAATTGATAATTATTTCGTTCTTGTGCCTTTTCCTTGTCTCGTCTTGATGGGTAGGGTAAAGGTGGTGTGGGTTGGGGCAAATTAGGCATAGGCATCGGCCTTGGAATCTCGGGTTCCATAATGGGTATAGGTTCAACCGTAGGTGCGGTTTGAGCGGTACTTCGTGGGCTTGTAATGTGCTCCTTTTCAACCACAACCTCGGGTTCTTTCTCTTTTTCCTTCTCCATAGAAGTACTTGGACGAGAAATGGGTTCTTTGAAAGTTTTACCACTACGAGTGGTAATAACCTTCAATTCTCCTTTCGGGTTCACGATGGTATCACTAGGAAGACCACCCGAAGAAGAGGGCTTACACATGATAGCTTCAAACATTTTAGCCATTCGGTCTTCAAACTTAGATTGCCTAGCATCCGCTTTCAACAATTCTTGCTTAATCTCATGTTGTCCTTGCTCCATTTTTTGTTGATTTTGTTGGAGTCGTGTGACATTTCCTTCCATTTTATTAGCATGAGTTTTAAGTTCATTAGCAAGTTCGGTTTTAAGCTCATTTTTCAATTCGGATCTTAAGCTAACCATTTCACGTTGCATGTTATCAAACTTAGCATCATTAGCCTTAGAATAATTCAAAAATTCTCCTTGAAGATTTTTGGTGTGATCGTTTTGAAAACCTTGGGCATTAGTTTGAAAATCACGGTTTTGGTTTTGGTTTGAAATTTGCCCATTTCCACTTTGATAATTACCTTTGTTATAGTTTCTTTGATTTCCTTGGTAATTTCCACCTTGATTGTTGTTGTTGCGATAATTATTAGCATTTTGATTGGGAGGAGCTTGATTTGAACGTGAACCTTGACCTATTTGGTTATAAGTTCCCGTGGCTACAAAAGCATTCGAAGTGTTACCATCCGCGGTAATGCACTCGGATAAATCATGAGCTCCCCCACACGACAAACAACTTTTAGAAACCGCTTTAACCGAAGCGGTGTTGGAAGCTTCTTGAGCTTTCCAATGGGACATAAGGTTTGCAAATCTATCGAAAAATCGGTTTTCTTCATTTGCTTCATCATGTAATGCATTGATACTTTGAGACGATGATGAGCCCCTTTTGGCAACACTCGGTGTGTGACGAGGGCTATAAACCTTAGACCTATTCTCGATTATGACCAAAGCTTCTTCAACCGTTTTACACAAAAAATTACCACCCGCGGCGGCATTTAAATAATCTCTTTCATGATCGTTAAGTCCATTGTAAAACGTGTCGATTTGGTGCAAATCGGAAAAACCATGATGAGGACATTCGTGTAACATCTCCTTAAACCTATTCCAAGCCGTAGAAAAACTTTCATTTGGTTCTTGTGAAAATTTAGAAATTTCATTCTTCAAATGCGTAGTCTTAGAGGGCGGAAAAAATTGGTTCACGAACTTCGAAACGAGATCCTTCCACGTCAATATAGAATTGGGTGGCTCTTTCTCTAACCAAATTTTAGCGGGCCCCGCTAAGGAATACGGAAATAACATCATCTTAATCGAGTCATTCGAGACATCCTTGAATTTGCACGTGGCGGTAAGACGATTAAATTGGCGGATATGGTTGTGCGGATTGTCCTTCTCATCACCACGGAATTTGTTGTTTTGGATCATCGACAACAAACCCGTTTTCACCTCAAAATTCTCCGCAAGGATTGCGGGAATCACAATAGCTTCTCCATAACCCTCGGTGGGTGCTTGAAGCAACTCCATCATAGTACGATTAGCCATGGTTGGTTCTTCTCGTACAATGGGTTCGTCAATAGGAGACTCCTCACTAGAAAGAGTGAGTGATTTGTTTCTTCGTTTACGAGCACGTCTAGCTTTAGAGCGAGTTTGCATAAACGTCACGTACAACGAGAAGGCGAGCAAAGAAGATTCTTTTTGGTATTTTGTGTTTTTTCAATTTTTTTTGTGGTTTTTGATTGTATTAACTTTTTGGAAATTGGTGAATGTATTAAGTAGACAATGAGTCCACAAATCTCCTCACTAATCAAATCTCTTGATTAAAAAGGCCTCAAGGAATGAAAACGATCACGTGGAGTGAACGCCTTCGATGACTTTAGAACGATGGTGGAACACCAAATCGTTCAAGAGGGTTTAATCAAATGAAACCAAGAAAATATATATGATATGTAATAATACTTTGGGCGGCAAAACCCTCGATTCACTCTCAAAATCAAATACGCACAAGCAAGCGGAGGAAACGAGGCGGCGCGAAGCACTTAAGAGCCTTTTTCCTTTAGGTTGTGAAATACAACCGCCTTATACCCACCTTGTAGTTTGTATTATCAAGATTAAGCTTCACGAAAGTATTTATCTATTTTTGCCTTTTTCTTTGGTTTGAGATTCGAATACAATGATCGAGTGATGAAATCCCGAATCAAGGTTGTGATTGCTCACGTATTTGGAGTACTTGTGTATTTATTGTTCTACGTATACAATATAGTAATAGTATTCACACAAAAACCGAAAAACGATAATACGTATTAATAGAGTGCTATTAATACAATTATATTTATGGCTAATATATAAAAACAACAATGGTCAATCAAAACACAACACGCCTCCCCGGCAGCGGCGCCATTTTGATGTAGTGATTTTGTATATACTTTATTTTAGGAAAAACAAAGCAACGCAAAAAGCGGTAAATATATAGCTTAATGGGCCAAAAGGCCCATTAAGAATAAGCTGCTTATTATAAGTTAGCTTATTTCACATTTTCAGCTTTTGGGCCTTTGGAAAAAGTTGTTTAAAATCAAATTTTGAGTCAACCTGTGCTTTTTGAGCTTATTTTGAGCACTTTTTCTTATTGGGCCTTAATTAAGCCCAATAAGGGACTGTTTAGGGTTTGGCCCATTTTCTAGGCCCAATAGGGGTATTTAGGTAATTTCACTTTCATTTCTGAGTTATTTAGGTTAAATTAAGCTAGTTTGCAAGTTTTTAGAATTTTTTATAATTTTTGGAATTTTAATATTATTTTAATATTATTTTATTGTTAAAAATTAAAAGTCTGATTTTCTAGGTTTTTATATTTTTCCTAGGTTATAAACACTTAATTAGGATTTTTGCAACTTTCCAAATATTTTTTAGGTCTTTTAATTATTTGTTATAATTAATTTAAGATTTAATTGATTTTAGGAGTTTTTAATTATTTAAAAATAGTTTTAATTGGTTGTAAAATTTTGAAAAATAGTTTTTAGCTTAATTAGAGTATTTTTGAGGTTTACAAACTTGAAAATCTTGTTTAGGGCTTTTTAATAATTAATTTTGATTTTTAGGGCTTTAATTAGCATTAAAAAGTCATTATCTAATTAATTAAAAGGTTTTTGCAAGTTTTGATTTTTTTGTAAACTCTTAGATTATTATTAAGGATTTTTGGTGATTTTTAGGAATTTTTAGGGTTAAATTTTAATTTTGGTGGTTTTTACGACTTTACGTGTACGCCTTTTTAGACTTAGTTTAATCCGTCTTCATAACCGTCATTCTTTTCTAATCCCTTTTCTAATTTTCTTTTCTCAATATAATCACAAATTAATCCAAGTCATTACACACATAACACACTAGCCTCCTTGAGAACGAACTTAATTGGGTCATTCACACACGGTTTTCCTAAATCGTCGTGCTCACTTGCCCTATTTATTACATCCTTTTCCTAAAGGTGTAGTTTTACTCGATCATTAAAATATTTAATGATGGTTGTAAATTTAGATACTTGCTTTAGGAAAAACAAGCAACTAAAATAGGGTAAGCACGACGATTTAGGAAAACCGTGTGTAAATGACCCTAGAAGTGAGTTCGTTCTCGAGGAGGCACGTGTGTTGTGTAATGAATGATTGATTATGTTTTTGATTATTAATGAGAAGAAAAGAAGAAAAAATGACGAAGACGAAAAAATTAGAAAAATAAGGCAAAACACTACTAGAAAGTTACGACGAAGAACGTGAAAAACACAAAATTTAAAATTTTAATCTAAAAATTCCTAAAAATTACTAAAAACTCCAAAATAATATTCTAAGAGTTTACAAAAAATTCAAACTTGCCAAAACCTTTTAATTAATTTAATAATGACTTTTTAATGCTAATTAAAGCCCTAAAAATCACTTTTAAATATTAAAAAGCCCTAAACAAGATTTTATAATTTGTAAACCTCAAAATTGACTTAATTAAACTAAAAACTATTTTTCAAAATTTTAAAACCAAATTAAACTATTTTTAAACTCCTAAAAACTATTAAAATGTATTAAATCTTAAATTAATTCTAAAAATTAATTGAAAAGCCTAAAAATTATTCTACAAATGGGAAAAGTCCTAATTAATGCTATAGAATCTAGGAAAAATGAAAAAGAAATTAAAATAAAACTTTTTATTTTAATGAATAAAATAATATTAAAATAATCCAAAAAAATTAAAAGTTCTTAAATAAATTCTAAAAAAATTCTCAAAAATCCTCAATATTCTAACTAGAAAGAAAATGTAAACAAAAGTTTCTAAAACCTCTTAATTAATTTTATATTAATTTTTAAAGTTTAATAAAAAACCTAAAATCAAATAAAATCAAAAATCAAAGTTTCTGAAAACTTTTTCACATGTAAACCTCAAAAATATCAATAGAAACCTAAAAACTATTTTTTTGTATTTTTTTACTACTGTTTAGTATTTTTTAAAGACTTTCTAAAATTTAAAACTAAAAATAATCCTAAAAAATAATTAAATAAATGGAAAAATAAAACTTTTAATCAGAAAAATCCTAAAGCCTACTTAAAACTTAGGAAAAATGGAAAGAAGCTAAGGGGCTTAATAAATAAGCTGAAAATGAGCAATAAGCCCACGGCTTATTTAACAAGGCTTAAACCAATTAGTACTTAAATATAATACAAAACCAAACTCATCAGTCAAAGTCCCCAGGGCGCATTGGTTAGCACGTTTGGTTGTGAGAGGAGTGGCGCAGGTTCGAGTCCTGGCCACGTCCTTTTTGTGTTTATATTTTTTTTTTTTTAAAAGTTTAAAAACTTAAACAATGCAACTTAATAGCTTCTAAACACAAATCCAAACCCAATTTCAACCAAGATTCAACAAGTTTGAAGATCAAAAGGTACCCAGGTCTGGGCAAGTTTCTGATGAACAATGTATGAGACCAAGAGGACTTGGTTTTGGATGTTGGTGATGTTTTTGTGGAACACAAGGCACCCTTGTGCTCTTTCTGAGCACAAGGAGTCAATTCAAGCAAGTAAGTATCACTTAGCACACCAATAAGCAAACCAAATTCACACAAAAGCACTATGAAGGTTTCTGAGGTCTCTTATGGGGTCTGGTGGAATTTTTGGCAGCTTACTTGCACCCTAGAGATCCACAGCTACCCAAATTTTGCACACAAAGACTTCAAATGTCACACAAACAAATTCCAACCTTGAATCAATCACACACTTAGCAGATTTGAAAAATCAAGCACCAGAATCTCAATAAATTTAAGCAGAAAATGACTTAGCAAATTTCTACCTTACCTTTTCCTTTTTTTTAACACACAAACCTACCACAACTTGTTCCAATCTTACTTATAACTAACAAGCATCCTAACTTAATCCTATTTCAACTAACTAACAACTTTTTCAAAGCTAGAATCAAAATTTTACCCTGCTAAATCCTAATGCCAAACACCCTGTTAAAAACCTTTAAACCAAAATTTTCAAACAAAAACCTTTTAAAACTCAAACAAACTGCTAGCAAAGGCTCATAACATGCATATCATACACAAGAGAACACAATCAAAGCAGATTAACACATTTAATCAAGCAATCATGCAAATCACCAAAAAAACTCAACTTTCTGAAAGTTTCAAAGGAACAAGAAATTTTTACCTAAGGACCCCACATCCAGGGTCCTTTGTGGTTGCTATACCACCTCCCTACCAGCTGGGGCTGGTGCTGAACTGAATCAACAATCTCTCTAAAACCTGCTAAGAAGAAATCAAAGAAAAACAGAACAAATACAAAGCAAGGTATAATCTGTTAACTTTTGTCTTTCTTAAAAACTTATCCAAACTTCTTAAAACTTTCTTACACGTTTTAACAACTCTCAACCTCAGAAAAATCAAAGGGACTAGTCCACTTTCACTTCCCAATCCTTTTAAGTTTTCTGAAATTAAAGCACTTTTTAAAACTTTTTGAATTTTCAAAACTCAAACAAATCTTTCACAAATGGAACTCAGCTTTTGCATATACCTCAACACACAAACTTTTTAAAACAACATAAAAGGAATTACAATGATTTTAACAAACACCAAACTTTATATATTTTAAAAAAGGAATTACAAGAGAATTTGCAAAAAACTGGAACAAGGAAAATGAGGAACAGGCTCCTCATTTTATACACTTCATTGGACTATTCTAGAATAACTGAATAAAAAATTACAAGCTGGAAACCCTAATTGAGGAAATCTCAAATTTGCCCCTTAGTCTTGGACGAATTCTTGGTCAAAATGCTTAGCATGTGATATGACAGCTGTAGGATGAATCTTGATCGTTAAAAACTCCTTGGAGGCAAAGGAATGACATCCTGGATGTTGGTTTGGTCGGGTATTGGGTTGTGTGAAAGTGACAAGAGCAGGGGAAGGTTGGGGGAGGACCACAGGGACACGTGGAGGGAAACTAAAAGGTGGGTTATGGTGAGGATATGTTTAATTAACATTCTGCACAATTTGGGGGATTAACCCCTTGATTTGGGTTTTAATTGATCTGGGTGAGGCTAGGGTTCGTCAGGGATTAGGGTAGGGTCGGGTTTGGGTAAGGGTTGTGGGTAATTGGGTGGGTAGGGTTGACGTGTCAAACCCTGGTTGGGAGATGAGGTTTGTGGTTTTGACAGGTTAAGTCCCCAAGGATTTATCTTCTTTTCACTTGCATTCAAAAGCTGTCAGCGCCCAAAATAAGCCTTATCAACTTTTGCCAATTTGTCATATTTGGCACACACTTTTCCAAAAACTTTTCCAAGGGTATAAAATGTATATTCTTCAAATTCTAAGGGCTGAACTTGTAATATCTTCAAACATTAAGGTCCATACTTGTACAATTGATAAATGGAGGGTCAATTGTGACAAGTTCTTCAAAGATGAGGGGCCATTTTTGCCAATCTTCAATTCTTCAAGGGTCTTTTTGCAAATTTCCAACTTGGGCCCGGTTCATTGTGCGACTTCGTTTCCCGTGTTCGTTTTTGATTGATTCTTGTGTTCTTTTGCCAATTCCTCAATATCCGTACCTAAAAATACACAAGTAACAAACACGAGCATATATTTGGCATGTTTTATGATATTTTATGCAATTAAAGGCCGATTTGGACGATGAGACCATGTATAAAAGCAGTCTCATCATTTTCATAACAAGGAAAATCTTTGTAAATTTATTCTTGATTCTTATATAAGAATTAAGCAGGAAAATGTTTTTATTATAAACATGATGATAAAATTTTGACGAACTGAGTATTGCATCGTTAGTCTTGAAATTGTATATAGTTGCGCGCCTACATACAATTTGGAATGGACTATGCAAGACTGATTAGTAGTCACCGTAAAACTGATTAATAAACACTAAATTTTCTTTGAACTTGTGAAAGATTAAAATTTATGAGATCTGCAAGAAGTGAAAAATAAGGACATAATGTTAGGGACACCTACATATGTGCCTGTAGCATCTATTCTTCTGAGTCGAATTTACTCATCTATGGAATTTGTCTTATTTGACAATTGACAATTCTTTCTTGTCCAATTCTCTCGTAGTGAGATTCTTAGGAAAAGTATCTGATTGCTGAGTGTTGATACCCGACTGGATGTATCGACGTTCCTATCATTTCTTATGATTTGATTTCATTTGAATGACCTGGGTAACGATCCGAGGAGCTTTCGAATGCGTACTCAAATTATGAAAACATGGAATATTTCATATTCGTTAAATATTTTCGTTTGTATCTGATTTGAAATTCTATCGCGTAGATTATGTGTTGACCTTGCTCTTCTGATAGTAGTTGTGTCTCCATATATCCCTGAATTTGTGAAGGATTATGAATTATTATTAGTCTTTTGAGAAATTCACATCTCATCGACGACAATAAAACTGGAAGGTTGATAGTACCAGTAGAATGGATTGATTGATTATGACATGACAACATTGTCTTAATTGATGGAAACTCGAGTAGAATTCCCGTAAAGGATAAGATGTTGATTATCAAAAGTGATCTAAATAATTCTTGGTGGATGACCATATCTTGTATTTAGACTTGAAATTATACCGTGAATGATTATGAATTAGTCATAGATATTATAATCTAGAAGGAACTTAAACTGAATTTATTAAAAGATGTTTATGTTATTTGAAAATTTAGGAGGTATTTGTTGATGAATTTCCTAGACTTTTGCCATTAAGGCAAGATGAATTTGGTATTGATTATATTTTTGGTGCTGCACCTGGGGCTTGTGCACTATACGTCAGCACCATCTGAATATTAAGGAATTACCGTACAACTGAGAGAGTTGTCGGAGAAAGATTTTATTCTACCAAGCCTGTCATCATGAAGAGCTATGGTGTTATCATTCCTTATATTTATAGATTACTGTGAACTGAGTAAATTGACAATCGAAAACGAAATCCATAACTCGAAATGGAAGGTTTGTTCGATCATTTACAAGGTTTTTAAGATTTGATCCACGGCATGGTTATTATCAACTTCGAATCCGCGAAGAAGATTATTTATTCCAATCACTACATCCGGTACTTGTAATGAATATTATGAATTTCAAGTGATGTCGTTTGGATTGACTAACACACATGTAGCATTCATAAATTTGGTGAATCACGTGTGTAGGCTGTAATTTGATAAATTCATGCTCGTGATCATTAAGGACTATTTATTTGTTTGTTTATAAGAATAAGAATGAGTTAATAATTATTTATAGACTGCCTTAAATTGGCCGAACAATGAAAACCTGTACCTCGAATATTTAACATGTGATTAAGGACTTAATCCTTTATATGATTTAACCGTGTGATTAATAAATAATGGAAGCTATATTGACTTTTCAAAGATTAGAACCATTAACGCTTAGGGATTAAAAACTTAATCCTTTACATAAAATGACCATTGGATTAATAATGGTAAGATGTATGCATATTGACTCTTCAAAAATTTAGAGCCCTTTTAAGACTTTGGATTTTACCAAAAAGAAATGGAAATATGTTTTGACAAATGTTTTAAAAAAGGATTTTAAAGGGATTATTCCCTTATACACTAAACATTTAACTAAACTTCTGTTTAGAATGTTTGTGTATACCTCAAGACAACTTAAGAGAGATTGAGGAAACCATTTAAAACATGACTTGAAATTTGAAACGATAATTTACGCTTTTCAAACTAAGGAACTTTTGACCAAAGTATAAACAAAGGTTTTTCGAACATTTACGGATCTTGCTAAATATTTTCGATAAATCAACAAAAATCCTGTTAATTAAATTCAAATTTATTTTGAACATTTTATATAATTGGTCGAACTAAGAAATTTAAAACTTTTACGCTTCATAAAAATTAACTAATAATTATTTAATTAATTATGATAATTATCGACGCTTTAGACGACGGATTGAGTAAAACGGATAAAAATGATAGATGAGACGAAACCAAAACTTGGAAAATATGAAGAAAGAAATTTTGAATAAATACGGTTATGATATTTATTTCATCAGGAAGGTGAACGTAATTACTGACGCATAATATAGAAAGAATATCTGAGTGAATTGTGGACATGATAATTATATCATCATGAGAAGTTAATATAGATACTGACGTATTATATAAAAAGGATAAAAGAACCAATTAGAACATGTTCCTTAATAATGAAGGTGCAAAATAAATTGCCGAACGATATAAAAATAAACAATGTTTGTAAAAAGGAATAATATAGATTATAAAAGAGGTTCGCGGCTAATGTGAACCATTAAAATAGAGAAGCCAATAGCGTTAAATGTTTTAAAGGCCACTTGTGATTGTCTAAATATGGAGATTGTGAGATATAGTTATGTTGGAATTTGTAAGTATAAGTATTCTATTTATGTCATTTATGACTAAAAGTATCTTTGTTTGAAGAAGTTGTACTGATGACAATTATGAAGGCAGACATCACCTCATACATTAGTAAACAGCTAGCTATTGCAAAGGTCATCATCTGAATTTGATTCGATTTGGTTCATCGTCGACAGACTGACCAAATCTGCTAATATCATTCCCGTTAATGATAAATGCAAAAGAGTTATGTAAACATAGTGTGCCTGTATCGAACATCTATATCAAGATCCTCGCTTCGCATCGAATTTCTAGAGATTTGCTCAGAAATCATTGAGAACGAACCTTGATAAGAGTACTATTTACCACCCCAAATCGAAGGGACGAGGTAAAGTAATGATACAAAGTAATATAAGTGCTGTTTTATGTTTGAATGATTGACCTTTGGTGATAGACCATATAATCGTTTTCCTTTGGAAAGAATTATCATTGATGATCATCATATTAGGATTGAGATCGAATCTTGTTCAGATCTAAATATTAGAGCATCCGTAAGTAGGAGTTGAGATGAAGACACCCGACATACACCCATTGTGAGTTGGACATGTCTTTTAGGTTTAAGGTTTCCTATGATGGCGAACCTAACCTTGTAAAATACCCAACCCGCGAGACCTGAAATGATTGTTGAAATTAGGATCTGATTATTAACTGCCGGTAGTGGGCAAGAGGTTATGTGAATGTGAAATGTAGATCTTGAAGTGCCAAATGGGTAGCGAAGTTATGCCACAATTTTTAAACTTGGAAAAATGAATTCATGATCTGACAAATCATGGGATATAAGTCCCCGTTGTATGGGACCATTGAGATGATGTAAAAGATTGGTTTGAAAGGCATATAAGCTGGATCTACCCTAAGGCTTCAAAGACTGCGTGAATTATGTTTCGTAAATCGAACTTGATGGAATATCTATCAAGTGAGAATCTGATTGTTCCTTAAGTAAAGCTTAGATCGGAAAAAAGTTGCATTCATCAGAAACCCGTGAACATCATGGATAGAGAAAGTAAGTCAACATTTAGCCTGATCTTATTCCCGTAGTTATGTTTGATGAAACTCGCGCATTATAATGAATTGCACTTGTGAGAAAGGACCGAATGTGGAGGAAATACCCACATGGCTTTAACTCTATAAGAAGCGAGTAGTAAGGTAAGATGATCTTTGAGGACAAAGATCCTGTTTAGGGGTAAATGCTGTGACAATCCATCAATTTATGTTCAATATTTTATTCTCAATATTTATTTGAAAATATTATTTTATGAACTCACTTATTTTTTGGAAGAAATTTGGATTTACGTCTTGGAGTAGCATCGACTACGTCTAAACCGGAGGATTCAACGTTACGTGCTTACGTTTACATACACCGTCTTTGGTGACAGTCCGACATTTCAGAAAATAAATTTATCCGTGAATATTATTTTGGAGTTTTAAATTTGTGTTGGTTCATAAACTCACAAATTTACGAGAAGAGATTAGAACTTACGATTTTATTTTAACGTCCTTTACGACTAAACCGGAAACCCTAGGATTACGTATTTACGATTTTGAACTCCGTTTTTGATGAAACAATTTTTATTGGATTCGTTTTGTGACGTTGATTCATAATTTATAAAAACGTTTTTCGTAAAACGACCCGAGGGCACACAAATCGAGAAAACTAGAATCGAGGAATACCCGTAAACTAGTGAGATGGGACAAAATACATTGTCCCACCCCACTAGCTTACATGGGACGGCAACATTATGTACAACACACCAATTTGGTGGCAAGTTTCTAAGTTAATAACTTACACATGTAACTAGCTTACACATTAAGCTAGCTACTAACTCAAAACCATCAAACTATCTCATTTCTACCATTTCACCATGCAAAACCACTTCAAAATCCTCTCAACTCTCTCTCTAGTTTGTCCCATCCTCACCACAAAACACCTTCACTTGATCAATTCTAACCACAAAATCATGTGTTATTTACACATATGTTGAAGCCCTCTTGAAGCTCTCTTGAATGGTGGTGATTATAACATCCATGGAGGAGTATTCATGGTGTCTTGGGGCTGATTTTCCACAAGGTGATCATAAAGATTGATGGTCTTGAAGATGGTGTTGGCTAAGCACAAGTTTCTCCATCAAAAACCATGTCCAAACCATAACCTACATCAACTTGGTGGTATAAAGATTGTCCTCCTCATCTTCTTGTTATTTTGATTATGTAAACATGTATTTTATTTCCTATTGTATATGTATATGATGATTATATGATGATAAAAATGTTATGTGGGGATTTGGTGTTGATAAACATGATTAAAAAGGTGAAAAACCATAAGAAACAAGGTTAAAATCTTGGTTAAATTTGTTGGCTGTATAAAACAGTAAATAAACAGGTCATGGACGGATAAAATGATGAAGTAGAATGGAATTACAGTAAACTATGGGTCTTGTACACATGTGAGAGTTGGCCATGCAATGGAATCATTGTAATGAGTGAGATATGATCAAAACAAGTTTAGGGTATAAATCTGAGGTTACTGTTTTGGACGATTTTTAGAAAATATTTAGAAGATGATTTAACAGTAGCTATATTAGAGTTAAATGTAGCACATATCATGTAGTTTATGTGATAAACATTTGAGCTTCTATCTCCATATAGAACTCAAGATATGGCAGTTTTGGTGAAAGTGAAGATAAAAATCAGATTTTTGGAAAATAATGTATAATACTATTATATAAGCACTCAAAATTTAATAGTATAAAATATAAATGAAAACCCACTAACTTATGGATTTTATTTATATAAGTATGTAAAAGGTTAAATAAGTGGACATTTTATAAAAATGGTAACTTGTTAAGTTTTATAAGTGATAAAACTATAAACATGATTTTTACGACTTTTTCGGCTAATACCGTAAAATTAACGTTTTTGTTAAATAAAACTTAGATGGTTGGACCCGTCTAATGAAAACTTTATAAAACTTATATACTTATATATAGACATGTATAACAAGTAAAAACCGATAAAAACCCGAACTATAGGACAAACGGACATTAACGAGCTAAGTAAACACATTGGGCTAATAATTGGACTAAATAAGTTAAACACTCATAAAAAGAACTTATTGGGCTTAACCCATTTGGGCCCAACTTGTAAAGTTTAAGTACTGATAATATAAGTACAAAATGGATTAAAATAAGTTAAATAACTTATAATAAGCTTATTGGACTTAAGACACGTAAATGGGTAAAACTAGTAAACTAATATAAAAGTTATCAACATATAACACTAAAATGAGTAAACGAGAATATGTAAACCCACTTGATCATCATATATATATAATCATCATATGTATACATACTTGTTATTTTTATAAAGTCATGGACAAACGTCTAAGACCGATTATTATTTATATAGGTTTCCGTGATTGAAGCACGTACCATACATCTGAATTGCCGATAACCCGCCTTCCCACATCAACGTGAGTTCATAGCCTCGCACTCTTTTAAATGTTTTTATGAAATGCTTTATAAACCCGCGAGGGAGATAACATGTTAGTTTTATAAAATAGGACACCATTTGTCCCAATTGTTTGTTTATTGATTTGGACCCGAATGATTGAATGACCCGATTGTATGACCCGATAAATGATTAAAGGACCCGATAGATGAAATTAAATGGATTATTAAAGTTAGTTTATGTCACTAAAAGTCCCATTAGCATGAATTGTGAACTACCGGGATTTGGTAGACGCTTATGCATATAATAGTACTATTTGGGGACGATCACCCCAGTTCGCGCCTTGACGATTGATCCCCGTCGTGCCACGTTAATTGGTAAGCGAATTTATGTATGAGAAGATTTCCATAGCATGACCTTTGTGACGACACGCTAACTTAGATGGGCAAAATTGGTATCGGGTTAGCTACCCGTTGTTGGTTTAGTAAGGTAACAATGTCATGCGGCTTATAATAATCCAAACTAACGAAATACTACTAGACGCTTCGAATTACGATGTATTGCCTGACTAGCAATACAGGGTCATACTAATGATATTATGTTTGTGTTTTGGTTTTCATAACCATATTCATATAATGGTTTTTATTTGATTTTATACAACGTTATAAGACGTATTGTATGATGTTTTTACGACATTGGCTCGTATAATGATTTTTACGGCAAATGCCTATATTATGATTTTCGATAAGGATTTGTATAAAATGACTTTGGCTATTTTATGGCCTATTACAAAGATTTGTATAAAATGATTTTGGCTATTTTACGGCCTATTACAATGATTTGTACGAATTGATTTTTGGTACTAACTTTATACCAAAGTTATATTGATGGAATTTATTAAACTCTATGAATTCACTCGCCGTTATCGCTGACCTTTTCTTTTAACATGTTTTATCTCAGGTACTTGAAGGTAATTCTCGAGAAGACAACAAGAATTCATGGCCCGCACCTAAATAATATTTTCCATTCGAACGCTTTGTAAAACCTGTATTAAATACAATGACTTGGGACCGATGTAACTTTGATATTTATGAATGGAAATGCTTTATTATTAAAACGACGCGACTCCTAAGCGTTGTCTATGCTGTGAGTAATGTGCTATCCCGTAACACCAACTAGTCTTCCGCTGTATTGAGTTGTATAAATTTGGGGGTGTTACAGATAATACCAACAAACTGAAAATACTGAGCATCCATGTACTCACTTCCCCTATCAGTCCTAAATCTTTTGATTGGACTCCTTGTTGTAATTCAACTTCAGTTTTAAATACTTTAAATTTATCTAATGCTTCATCCTTAGTATGTAATAAATAAACATAACAAAACCTTGAAGCATCATCAATAAATGTTACCAAGTATTTCTTATTCCCTAATGAGGGAGTAGAATGTAAATCACATAGATCACTATGGATTAGTTCCAAAACTTCAGTTTCACGTTTTACATCTTGAAATGGTTTCTTAGTTATTTTGTTCAGCATGCAAGTCTCACACTTTTCAGTGTCCATGTCAAATACTGGGATTAACCCATCCTTAGACATATCTTGCATCCTCTTAAAGTGGACATGGCCCAACCTAGCATGCCATAGTGAAGAATCCTTCAGTTTATTGGTGGACACTGAGGCTGAACAAATATTTGCACTACCAGCACTAACTGAGTTAATGTTGGTAGTTGTTTCAATATTAAGCATGAACATTTGATTGCTCAAATAACCAAAACCAATAAACACACCATGTTTGGATAAAACAAATTTATTAGATTCAATCACTTGTTTATAACAACAATTATTCAAAACACTACTAGAAACCAAATTCTTCCTAATATTAGGAACATGCAAAACATTAAACAAGCTAACAATCTTTCCAGAACTAAACTTAAGATCTACACAACCACTTCCATGCACTAGGGCTGTTGACTCATTTCCTATGTGAAAAATAGATCCATCATTCAGTGACTCATAAGTCTTGAACCAGCATCTATCTTTACACACATGAATAGTTGCTCGAGAATCAACCCACCACGCAACATCATCATCCTGCACAAAATAAGCTTCAGATACATATGTAACATAATAAATCTGGAGAGATTTATTAAACTTATCTAGACCTTTCAGTGTTGTGTTGTTAGAACCAATCACTGAACCATTTGTGCCTTATCCACTAGCTTTGTTGTAAGTACCAACACCTTTGCAATCCCTTTTAAAGTGTCCAGGTTTCCCACGCTTCCAACAAGCCACTGAGGACTTCTTGTTTGGATTTGATTTGGTGTTATCCTGATGCTTGCGTTTGCCCTTGTTGTCATTGTACCTGATGGAGTTGTTATGCTCAACCATACTGACAATTGATGAACCAACAACATTGTTGCTCTTTGGCTTGTCACTATCTTGCACCCTAAGGGATTCCTCAATGCGTAAATGACTGCCCAACTCAACAAGAGTTAAATCCTCCTTTTTATGTTTCAAGGTGTGCTTGAAATCTTTCCAAGAAGGAGGGAGTTTATCTATGACACAAGAAACCTGAATGGTCTCATCCATGTGCATATGATGTTGTGTAAATATACCAAGTATACTAAGAAGTTCATTGTATTGTTCCATGAATGGTCTTGAATCAGTCATTTTGTAATTTGTGAAATCACTCACAAGGAACTTTTACTTGATGCATCCTCAGCCATTCCCATAGTTCTTTACCGAATTTAGAGTTTTGGTAAATATCAAATAAAGAATCAGACATACCATTGAGTATAATACGATGACACACATAGTCGTCGTTCTCCCATTTGTTCCTTTTCCTTATGTTCTCCAAGGTAGCATCATCACCACCATCAGGAATAGGAGTTGTCAGCACATACACCACACTCATGGTAGAAAGAAGAAAATGTATCTTCTTTTGCCATCTCCTGAAATTCACCCCTTCAAACTTATCCAGCTTGGAGAAGTTAGCCACCATATGCTTCATAGCAGCCACCATTGATTATCATAAAATAATTTACTTTGATTGTTAGTGTTTAGTGCTTAGTCCCAACCAGGGTAAGATAATCAATCCTAGCTACGTACTAAAACAATGGTTACCGAATATCACTTGAAATCGTGTAATCACTTTCCAAAGTAAATTATTCGACCCTAATGCATGGGTATCACGAATACCTACTTGGGATAAGACCAAATGCTGTTAGTGATTTAGGCACAAATCTCTAACCCTTTTGTTGCTATGTGTTTCTTGTTTTTCTGTCTATCCTTCATGCAAGTTATGATCACCTATTTACAGGTGGAGTACTCAACCCTAGTCAATGGTATTAAGAGGAATTAACAGCCAATTAATCTCCTCTTAATAGGCTCCATAATACCAGGTCAAAGTGGTTACAAGACCAATTAAACGTGGTTTTTAAAGCACTTGAATTGGTCAAAGACCGTTACAAGCATACTTGTTTAGCTCCAGCATTAGTCCATCCTTCAGTCCCACTGAAGCATCAGCAAACCCTGAAGGGTGCTCCTGCTGAAGCCAGACTAGCTGCTGAGTAAATATTGAAGACATGTCTTCAGTGGTGTTACATCCTGATGAATACCTTCAGTCCCGAGTTACACTCCATGAAGATCATCAGCGATGCTGAACAAACTTTAACCACAATATGAGTCAGGGTATTCAGAGACTTATGGGTGTACACTCCGTACCTCCTTCCCCATTCAACAGTATGAACAGACCCACAATTGAACTATATTTCCAACACAGATCACGTCTACAGCCTTTAACTGTTTGACCATTTAATGTGTTTCCTGAATTCATTCTTTAGCTAAATATTTTAGCATAACCAATTTGGTCGCAGAGATATCTAACCCAAATTGATCCATTTGTCCATAATAACAGATTTGGCAGGTGTTTGTATCAAAGACAGATGGTTTGGGGAGGAGTGCAGTTGCTGTTGGGAATAAAATATAGGTCAGTTCACTAGACGCTGATAAGAAGAATGTCAACGCTGATAGGATGACATTGGACGCTGACAGCCAAGCGTTGACATTGAAGAAGTCAACGCTGACAGCCTTGAAGATTGACACTGATGGAATATCTTCATACGTATCATTTGTTTATTTGTTTCTTTATTTATGTATGGTAAAGATAAGCACAACATTGTATTTTCTATTATTATCTTTACCTAGAATAGTTGATTCGTAGCTTATTGTACAAGACTTCTTGTTCTATAAAAGAAGGTCTTTTAGGTTAAATTCATATATCAGTTTTCATAAGTATTCGCAAGTTAAACTCTTTCATTGTAACCAAGTACGATTATTCTAATACAAGTGAAAGTTTGTTTAACATCTTTGTGTTTTAGATCAAGTGTTAATTCCGCATAACACTTTGTTACTTTATTCATAAGCAAAGGTTTCTCTACGTGTAGTACTTGATCTAATCTCGTATACACAAAGCTTAATCGATCTAAGTTTGGGATCAACAAGTGGTATCAGAGCTTGTTGAGAAACTTTTGATCTTTAAGTAACGCAAGAACCCTAAAACACCAGAAACCCTAAAAACCCTAAAATTCTCAAAACCCTAAAAACATCATGTCTGGCACAGATCAACCTGCTTCTTTGCTTCAAAACAACTTCTCAAACCCTAGTATCAAAATTCCTATGTTTGATGCCAGGAACTTTGAGCTTTGGAAGTCCAATTTTGAGCAATACATAGCTATTCATGACTATACTCTTTGGGAGATTATCGAATATGGGAACACATTCGATAAAGCAGCAAAGATTACTGCTGCAATTGCCACAAGGACAGCTGTTCCTAATTGTCCTGAAGCTGATAAGGTGGAAAAGCCTGGAGATGGGAGAGCTGTAGCTGTTGAAGATATAGCCAAGAAGAGGGTGGACATGAAAATCTTGAACATCTTGAAACACGCCCTAGGTCATGAGAATCAGCACAAGTACAAACGCTTTGAGTCTGCAAAAGAGCTTTGGGAAGCTCTTGAAGTAGCACATGGTGGCAATGCTGACACAAAAGAAGAAAAGAAGAAGCAACTCTTGCATGAGTATGCTGTCTTTAAAGCTCAACCTAATGAGAATCTCAGCAGTGTGAGAAGTAGACTTCTTGACATCACAAGTCAACTTTCCTTCATGGGAAAACAGATTGATGACCCTGAATTGAATGCTACTTTTCTCAAGAGCCTTGGTGATGTATGGAAGATTGAGACAAGATCCATTCTTGTCAATAATACCCACAAGACTTCCAGGTTTGATGACATCTTCAACAAACTAAGACTATTGGAGAATGAATGGCAATTGGAGAGTGATAACAAATCTTCCAGCAGCAACATGGCCTTCTTTTCACAAAGTGAAGGCCAATTTGATTCCATGAACTTCTATGGACATCCAGCCACTGGATCTCAAGGTGTCAGCGCTGGATGTCAGTCTGTCAGCGCTGGATCATATCCTGTCAACGCTTTGTACTCAAGCGCTAACACACACAATCATGGCGCTGATAGAATTAAACCTGCTGGTTTTGATCTTGATACTGTGTGTGCATTCATTGCTTCTTTGCCCAGTGATTCAAGGATTACATATGAAGATCTTGAGCAGATAAGTGATGAACAATTGGAAGAGATGGACATCAAGTGGACTATGGCTCTTGTAAGCTTAAGAGCAAACAGGTTTAATAAAAGGTTCAAGAAGAAGATGACCTTTAATGCTAAGGATGTTGCTGGATTTGACAAGTCCAAGGTTGAGTGCTACAATTGTCATAGGATGGGGCAATTTATGAGGGAATGTAGATCTCCAAGAAGATCTGATGGTGGGAAGCCTTCAAGCCAAATGATTAAGAGCCCAGATCCCAAGGCCATGGTTGCTGTTCAACAAATTGATGGTGTTGGAGAATGGGATTGGAGCTGGATGGCTAAGAATGAGGAAGAGGACAGAGCTTTGGTTGCTGAAGTTAAAGAAGAGCATGTTGAATATGCTCTCATGGCACACTCCTCCTCTTCATCAGATAATGAGGTATATGATGATGCTTTCTGTTCTAAGGGTTGTCGTTTAAATACTGAAAAATTAAAACAAGAGATAGTTAAATTATTAGATGAGGCAAGTACTGAAAGATGCAAAGTATCTAATTATCAAATTGCTCTTACCTAAACAGAAAAGACAGTAGCTGAGTATAAGAAAATGGAGTTTGATTTAAAGGATCAAATAAATATCTTAAAACATGAGTTACATCAGAGTAAGGATGTTCAAGATATAGTAAATAGGGTTAATCTTGATTTGATAGCTCAGTTAGAGGAGGCTAACAAAAATAAAGATAATGTGAGTCTTAAAATCCAGAGATTTGATAAGGCCACACAATCCCTAGGAGAGTGTGTTAGTAAACAAAGAGACTCTAAGGATATGAGTGGGATTGGAATGAATAACTATACTGGTGTTCCACCACCAGCTGGGGATTTCTATGGTGTCCAATCAAAGGACTTATCTTGGACTGGCTTGCCAGAATGCCAAGAGGAGGAATTCATTCCTCCACCTAGAGTGACTTCCCCAGTTGAGGAATACAAGCAAAAACTGACTGACCTAGATGAGTGGAAGAAAGCTAACCACACCTTGTTTGTTAAGGGAGGGTTGTTATGTGAAAGTCCAAATGAGCCTACACCAAATATGATACCAATTGATGAGTCCATTGATCGTAAACCTATTAAGATCACACACCCTACCACTGGCAAAGCTGTTGACCTTGGCCCACAAACTGTTAGAAAACCTAGTGTTAAGTATGCAGAGATGTATAGAAATACTAGGTCACCAAAAAGCCAAGTTAGTAACCATGGAACAGGCTTCTTTGCTTCTAGACCTAAGACTATGTCTAGAAAAGCTTGTTACACATGTGGTAGCTTCTCACATTTGGCATACAAATGTGTCAACACTTCCAATGTCAACGCTGATAGGAACCATTTCAGCGCTGACAAAAGTCAACATAGGTCAAACACTGTCAGACCCAATACCTTTGTGAACAAAAGTTCACAAGTTGTTAGACCAGCCCCATTCTTTTCTAGAGGGTCTAACACACAAGGCCTAAGACCTTTTCAAAAGTCAAACACTTGGTCAAATAGGCAATGGGTTCCTGTAGCAAACCCTAGGTTCAACGCTGATAAGAGCAATCGGGGCGCTGACAAGAGAAATATCAGCGCTGACAGACACACTGCTAAACCTAGGTATTTGCAACCACAGGGAAATAGGTCTAAAGCTTCTACTAGCTTAACATGGAGACCAAAACAAGACCAAAACCCTAATTCTACTGGTATTTCTATGACATGCAACAGGTTTCATTATATTTCAAAGGCATTGTCAACACCAATTGGGGTTAACTGGGAATTTCATTCAAACAGGGATGAAAATGGGGTTGTTATGAGAACCAAGTCTGTTCTTGTTGAACAACCAAATGAATCCAAGTCTTCCAAGGCTTGGGTTCCCAAAGAAAACTAATTTGTTTTCTTTATGTGCAGGGCATTCAGAAGAAGATCAATGATTATGGATACTGGGATAGTGGATGCTCAAGGCACATGACAGGAAAGGAAGACTATCTGACCAATTTCTCTCCTATTCAAGATGGTGATAAGGTATACTTTGGAGGGGGCTACGGCACCATCACTGGAAAAGGAACCCTTGTCACCAACAATCTACGGTTTGAGAATGTCTTCTTGGTAAAAGAACTGGATTATAATTTGTTTAGTGTATCACAAGTGTGTGATAACAAAAATAAAGTTCTTTTCACAGATACTGAGTGCTTGGTGTTAAGCAAAGATTATAAGCTCCCTGAAGAGAAATACATAGATTTTAGAACACCAAGGCATAAAGACATATATAATGTGAATCTTAATGGAATTAAGATAAATAATAAAATGTCATGTCTGTATGCTAAAGCCTCAGTAGATGAAAGTAATCTTTGGCACAGGAGATTAGGGCACATAAACTTTAAGAATATCAATAGACTTGTGAGGCTTGGTTTAGTTGATGGTTTGCCTGAAAAGGCTTTCCACAATGACCACTCTTGTGTTGCATGTCTTAAGGGCAAGCAGCACAAGGTCTCATTCAGGTCTAAACAGGTGCACTCTAGTTCTAAACCACTTCACTTATTGCATATGGACCTCTTTGGTCCAACTAATATAGAAAGTTTGAAGGGTAAATCATATTGTTTTGTTATCACTGATGATTATTCCAGGTTTACATGGACTTTCTTTTTAGCCAAGAAAAGTGAAACTGCCCAAAGTCTGATTAATTTCATTACCCAAATTGAAAAGAAGAATGGTAATGAGGTCAAGATTATTAGAAGTGACAATGGGGGTGAGTTTAGAAATCAGTTGCTAGATGATTTTTGTGCCAAGAAAGGGATTACTAGGCAGTTTAGCATAGCTAGAACCCCACAGCAAAATGGGGTTGCTGAAAGGAAGAATAGGACCCTTATTGAAGCAGCCAGAACTATGTTGGCTGATGCCCACTTTCCTATAGCCTTTTGGGCTGAAGCTGTTAACACAGCTTGTTATGTTCAAAATAGGGCATTGGTCAACAAGATACATAATAAGACACCTTATGAATTACTTTGGGGAAGGAAGCCCAATATTGGCTTTCTTAAGCCTTTTGGATGTCATGTAGTTGTTTTAGAAACTAGTGAGGCCCTAGGTAAATTTGATTCAAAAGGTGATGAAGGCTACTTCATGGGTTATTCAGTGCAGAGTAAAGGATATAGGGTTTACATTAAAAAGGAAAAACGTATACTTGAAAAAGTACATGTTATGTTTTTAGAGAGTAAACCTAGTGATCCTGAGAGTGGTCCAAATTGGTTGTTTGACTTAGAACCTTTATCTAGAGCTTTAAATTATATGCCTGTTACTGATCCAGACATTGTGAAGGTAACTTCAAGTGTTTTGGAAAAGAGAATTGGTAATGTTTCAGGTATACAGGTTGCTAAGGAGGATGGATCATCAGCAGTTGAATCATCTCCCACACAAGAATATGTTACACTTCCTATATGGACAGATGAGTATTATGCTGCTGCTGCTGCTGCTAGAAAAGATAATGGTGGTTTTCAGATACCACCAAATACAAACATGCATACTTCTTCAGGCGCTGACAAAGGGAAATCAAGCGCTGACAAGAGCAATTCAGACGCTGATGGATCAGACACTGACAACAATAGTTCAAGCACTGTTAGCCCAAACGCTGACAAGCAAGGTTCAGAGTTTGATGACACCTTTGCACATCTTTTCTCTTCACATTTTGAACAGGGTGGACCTTCTAATGTCCATGAAGAGATTTGTGTTGATCAAGAAGAATCTGAAGAAGATATTGGCAACATGGAGCGTGAAGTTGAGGACACCAGACTTTTTGAAGGAGGAGTTCTCACTTCCACAGCAAAGGATCACCCCACATCTCAAATCATTGGTGATGTTATAGCTCCAGTTCAGACAAGAAGATCCCATCAAGGTCTTGGTGGATTTATTGCCAATATACACAAGAAGGTTGATACCCCTCTTGTACAAGCATGTTTGTTTGCCTGTTTTCTGTCACAGGAAGAACCCAAGAAGATTTTTGATGCTCTCAAAGAACCAAGTTGGGTGGAAGCAATGCAGGATGAGCTTCACCAATTTGCTATACAGGATGTTTGGGAGCTGGTTGATTGTCCTAGATATGTGAGACCAATTGGGACAAGATGGGTTCTAAGGAACAAGAAAGATGAAAGGGGCATTGTGGTCAGAAACAAGGCACGTTTGGTAGCTCAGGGATATACACAAGAGGAAGGAATTGATTATGAAGAAGTTTTTGCACCAGTTGCAAGAATTGAAGCTATAAGAATTTTTCTAGCTTATGCCTCTTGTATGAATTTTACTGTTTACCAAATGGATGTGAAGAGTGCTTTCCTCTATGGGACAATTGTTGAGGAGGTATACGTTATGCAACCTCCTGGTTTTGAAGATCCTGAAAATCCAGACAAGGTCTATAGAGTGAAGAAAGCAATGTATGGACTTCATCAAGCCCCAAGAGCATGGTATGGTACATTGTCCACCTACTTGGTGGAAAATGGTTTCAAAAGGGGCACCATAGATCAGACATTGTTTACAAAGAAGAAAGGAAAACATGTGTTACTTGTGCAAGTCTATGTTGATGACATCATTTTTGGGTCTACTGATCCAAAAATGAGTGAGGACTTTTCCAAGCTCATGACAGATAAATTCAAGATGAGTGCAATGGGTGAGATGAACTTCTTTCTAGGTTTACAAGTTCAGCAGAAAGAAGATGGTATCTTCATCTCCCAAGACAAGTATGTAGCTGAAATCTTGAAGAAATATGGTTTTTCTCCACATGAGAAGGAGGCTTCCACTCCTATGGATAGGCAACACCCTTGGGGAAAAATTGGAGCTGGAAAGGATGTGGATGTTAGGCACTATAGATCAATGATTGGATCATTGATGTATCTTACAGCCTCAAGACCTGACATCATGTTTGCTGTGTGTGCATGTGCACGCCATCAAGTGACTCCCAAAGAATGTCACCTTTTTGCTGTAAAGAGAATTTTTAGGTACCTAAGATGTTACCCAGATCTTGGCTTGTGGTACCCAAAAGATTCTCCCTTGGACCTTATTGCATATTCAGACAGTGACTATGGTGGTGACAAGTTTGATAGGAAATCCACAACTGGTGGATGCCAATTTCTTGGGAGCAGATTAATATCTTGGCAATGCAAGAAACAAACAGTGGTGGCAAACTCTACAACTGAAGCAGAATATGTGGCTGCAGCTGCTTGTTGTGGACAAGTCTTATGGATTCAGAACCAGCTGTTGGATTATGGGTATAATTTTATGCATACCAAGATTTTTGTAGACAATAACAGTACTTTATGCATTATTAAAAATCCTGTACATCATTCTAAAACCAAACACATAGAAATTAGACATCATTTTATAAGAGATTGCTTTGAGAAAGGTTTAATACAACCAGATAGGGTAGACACCGAAGATAATGTGGCTGATTTATTAACTAAACCTTTTGATGCTGGAAGATTTCAATATTTGGTAACAAATATTGGAATGGTTAATCTCACTTAATATGTGTTTTGGAACCTTTTTGTAAAAGTATGTACAGGATAATGCATTGTTATTGGTCTTTGTGATGATTTAGATTTTCCACATTATTTTTCTAACACTGACAAAGGTAAATGTAACGCTGTCAAGTGTTATTTTGCCGTTGTTAGAGATACTATTGTCTAACGCTGACAAGAGTTCCTTCAACGCTGACAAGTGTTGTCGGGGCGCTGTCAGCAACAAATGTTAGTTTTGTGGTTTTCATCTAAATGTGCAGGTGATGGTAGCTTTATGCCATTGGATACAGAGTTGCTTATGGATCTTTGAAGAGCTATTTGGACACGTTTTTGTTTATGGATGATGGTTGGAATATTTATATTCCTATCTTGACATAAATTTTTAATGTTCATATTTATATTTTGAGAACTCATGTATCATAGTTTGAGGGGAGGTTTAAGGAACCTTTAGGACTCTTGGGTATTCTTAGAATACTCTCATCACAATTCTAGATTGTGTCCACAGGTGAGTATGGGTTAGTTTTACTAAACCATGAGGCACTGTAGCATGCAAAGGTGACAATCTATGCATGCTGCCAAGACATTTTTGGCCTAGAATTGGTTGTGGTCTGATGGGAGACTTGGGAATACTTTGGATATGGGTTTACCTGGGAGTTACAAAGAATTTTATGAAATAACTTTGTTGGTAAGTATTTTGGTTAGCAAGGGACTCTAGAGGACATTTGTGTCTATCTTGCTTATGCAAGTGTGCATAAATGGACAGTGCTTGCCGCCCAGTAATTATTATCAACTTGTAAGATATTTCCCTTAGGATAAATTACTTTGTTAAGGTCTTTTTCTTTTTAAATATTTTTGTTTTTTAGACGCTGACAAGTTTTTCTCCAAACGCTGTTACGTCCAATCGTGACGCTGACAAGGCTTTAGGCAAACGCTGACAAGAAAATATAGCCGTTGGGCGCTGATGGGCTATTTTTGACCGTTGACACCTAGTGGGCCCTACCCAGTTGTTATTTTTGACTAATCTTTGGCCGTAATTTTGGGGAGAAGTTACTTTTAATTAATGCATGAGATAAGTTATATTTGATTCAATATTTTCATGATTGCTCTTTGAATATAACCGCCTCATTTTTGACCAATCAAAATCATGCTTCTCTCCTATAAATTTGGCTAATCTTTTTATTCTGGGTATTCATATTTTCTTGTCTAACATTTTTCTCCTAGATTTTTCCCATCTCATATAACCTAAACAGCTTTCAAACATGGCACCCAAATTCAACTCAAAGAATTTAACATTGGAGTTCAAGAGCCAACACAATATGGTAGCTTACTTGACTGCTGATGATGATTTGTTTCCTCAGTATTCACAGATGGTGGCATTTTTAAATGCATCTTCATTGAGGTATGCACTTTCTCATACATCATTAGTCCCTGTCGCACACATTAGACAGTTTTGGAACAATGTTAGTTCCACAACAACTAATGGAGTGACCACATTAACATCTACTGTTCATGGAAGAACATGGGTGGTCACTGAAGCCTTGGTTCGCCAAGCTTTGCGTCTTGATGACGCTGATGGTGTGACTACCCTTGCCATTGAAACAATAGAACAAGGTCTTAGGGAATTGGGTTATCCTATTCCTGCTGATGTCACTTTAAATAAATATCATAAGCAGGAATTTCCCTCTGACTGGAAATATTTGATACATGTCCTTTTACAATGCTTAAGTCCAAAATGTACTTCTTTTAATGAAATAAACAGGTCAATTGCAAGTGCTGTGGTTTGTATAACACGTGGGCTTAAGTATAATTTTTCAAAAATGGTTTTTGAAGGGATGTGTAAAAACAAGGGAAGTAAAATGACTTTGGCTTACCCTAGATTTTTGCAAATGGTCTTTGATTTACAAGAATATTGTTCTAGGGATCATGACACTTTTTATGAGATCCCTAAACAACAGAAAACCATTTTTGCTAAAATGAGCTCCACAAACGAATCCATACCTCTTACCCAACCCATGCTTGAAGTAATTCAGGCTGCTCAACCACAACCATAACCAGAACCTGAACCCCAACTTGAGCCTATTCATGAACCATTACCTTCACCAGACCACATGGACATTGACCAACCCAGCGCTGACACTCACAATGTGGGCGCTGACACAGCCAATCCCAACACTGATACACTCCCTGAACAATCCCAAACACCCCTTAACCAACCAACACCCACACAATCTACTTCATCTTCCACCCCCTTACAATCTAGGTTGACTAAACGCCAAAGGGTTACTAGAGTGTTCTCCTCTGGTGATCCTAGCCTTGTAGCAGAGAGAACCACCTCCACAAGTGTGGCTGGTGACATGGGTGAGGCTGGGGCTATTGACACAGGCTTAGATGCTGGTCAAGACAGTCCCAACATCATTAAGACCTCATCCATGCCCGATGATTCTATTTTGGGAGGTCAAATCCCCATTCTAGCTGAGGGCAGATTGGAACCTATGACAATAATTGAATTGACGGCTGCTGTCATTAGCTTGCAAAAGCAAAATGTCAGCCTTGTACAAATTGTCAACAAACAGGGACGTGAACTCCAAGTTTTGAGGGAGCGTGTAACTGTTTTGGAGAATCCAAGTAGCAGGAGTCTAATGGAGGAATCTTCCAAAGGGGAGGATGAGGAAGATGAGGAGGATGAGCTGATTCATACAGCTAGTGAGAAGAGTTCAGAGAAGAGTTCACAATTTAGTGAATCTTTACAGGTTGCTGAAGCTCTTACAAACTTGAAGAAGTACCCAGTTATTGATACATCCAAGGTGGCACCATTGAACTTGGAAGGAACTTTCAAAGAAACATTGGGCGCTGATACAGGTTTGAACGCTGACACATCCAGCGCTGACAAAGGTAATCGTGGCGCTGATAGGAGTAACTTGAACGCTGATAAAGTTGCAGGTGGTGTTGATGTATTCCAGCCATCAACAATCATCAAAGATGTGTCCACACAGGTTTCTTCTTCTACTTTACCAATTATTGATCCAAAAGACAAAGGTAAAGGGATTCTGATTGAAGAAGATGTTCCAAAGAAAGATGCAGCACAAATTGCATTTGATGAACAGTTGGCTGCACAACTTGTGGAAAGAGATTTGAAGAGGAGTAGAAGATCACCATTTGTTGTTTCTGAGAGTGAGGAAGAAAGTGGTGATGATAAAGAAGGTGATAGCTCAGATTCAAGTATTCAAATTATTGAAGATCCAGAAAGGCTTGAATATGGGGATGAGCTTGCAAAGGAAAGGCTGAGTGAGTTGAAGAATCAGATTGATTGGGACCTACCAGAAATCACCAGAATGTACCATGCTTGGGAAGACAAGGTCATGGACAACCCAGGTATGAGTTTATCAGATCAAATTTGGGGGTTAGAAGTTCTTCTTAGGGTACAAGAAGACATAAAGGTGATTATGAGGTTTAATGCACAAGAGGTCAAGACCTGGCTCAAAAGAGATAGAAGGCAGTTGTACTATAAGTTGCTTAGATGTCATCAGCCTAATTGGACATCAAAGAAGTTGCTGGCCTTATCTTTTGAGGAGCTAGAGTATAGGGCACATCCTATTTGGAGGAAGGTGCAAGAACAGAATGTCTACAAGTTTCTTTCAGAAGAAAGGAAACAAGAGCTTGCTGAGGAAATGCAGATTCAAAAGGAAATGAGGATTGCTCAAAGACCAGTGAAGAAAGGAGATCCTTTCCAATTTTCTAAAGACATGGATGTGTATTTTCCAACTGAAGGTGTTATAAGGAAGCATCTCAAGCTTTCTCCCTTGGAAGCTTCAGATTTGGTAAATGTAGTACCTCTAGATGACAGAAATCCAATCATCAGTTTTGATGAAGATGAGTGTGGATTTTGGAAGATTGGCAGATTTGGAAAGGATGTACATACTTTCACTTCAGTTATTTCTATATTTGCAAGCATAGACAGGGAAGACTTGGTGCATCTATGGAGATTAATAGAGGCCAAGTATACTGCTGAAGCACCTACTTCAGTAAATGGAATAAGACTTTGGAACACATTTATGACTTTGTGTGGTCCAAAAGAAGCAGATCCTGCCATTTGGAAGGATCTTGAAGATGATCTCAGTAATCTTCATTGGAGGCTATATTCTACTTGTGGTGTATTTCATATGAGCTCTACAAAGTTTTCAGAGTATTTACTTGTGGATGCTGACTATTTCTTGTCCAAAGAAGTGTTGGAGAAGATGCTAGAGACACCCTTGGAGATTGATTATACTAGTGACGTGGCCAAAGACTTGATCAGATATGTTTATCACCAACATAAGAAGTTTTTGCAAGATTCCTCCTAAGCCTTAAGTTTTTATTCAGAAACTTGATCATTGGAATGGATATCAAGTTTAGGGGAGGATTGTTGGGAATAAAATATAGGTCAGTTCACTAGACGCTGATAAGAAGAATGTCAACGCTGATAGGATGACATTGGACGCTGACAGCCAAGCGTTGACATTGAAGAAGTCAACGCTGACAGCCTTGAAGATTGACACTGATGGAATATCTTCATACGTATCTTTTGTTTATTTGTTTCTTTATTTATGTATGGTAAAGATAAGCACAACATTGTATTTTCTATTATTATCTTTACCTAGAATAGTTGATTCGTAGCTTATTGTACAAGACTTCTTGTTCTATAAAAGAAGGTCTTTTAGGTTAAAGTCATATATCAGTTTTCATAAGTATTCGCAAGTTAAACTCTTTCATTGTAACCAAGTACGATTATTCTAATACAAGTGAAAGTTTGTTTAACATCTTTGTGTTTTAGATCAAGTGTTAATTCCGCATAACACTTTGTTACTTTATTCATAAGCAAAGGTTTCTCTACGTGTAGTACTTGATCTAATCTCGTATACACAAAGCTTAATCGATCTAAGTTTGGGATCAACAGTTGCATAACACTAGGATGTAGTTGAATTCTAACATTATTGTTAGATACATTTGTCTTTCAAATCTGTATTCAATATGTGTATGATGCAGAATTGCAGACGCAAGATTGTGTTTGAACCTCGGTTTACTTAGTTATTTTAGCAATTACATGAAATCTATAACAAAACCTCACCCCGAAAAGCTTGGTGAAAGATTTAAGACGAGCTATTACAAGCTTTAGGCGATCTTGACACATTGTATATTTCAACGGAGGCTGTTTAATTAGCTCAATCTTGAACTCGATAACAATTAAAGTTGAATGAGCCCGGGTTTCCTGATAAAATTTTACATGATTGCAATTATGAAATATTTCAGCAAATAATCTATATGGTATACAATATTATGTAGCTAAGTTGTTCAACGTTCAAGAATATAGAGAAATATAAAGACGTGAAACAAGTACAAAAATAATGAATTACATAGTTGATAATGTAATAAAACGTTGTAGTCAATTTTGTCTCACATTGACCAGAATATAAACATATAAACACTTTATATACCTCTGAAAATTTCCTAACACTCGTCCTTTCTGGGACATCCGATAAAATTGGAACGCAAGGATGACACGCACAAATCGAGAAATGGTCCAAAAATTTTTTTCATCCTTTTTCTTGATCGCCGGAATCCTTATCAGTGGCTCAAACCATTTTCTTGATCGTATGAACCCTTTTCGGTTGAAGTACTTCAACTTTGCTGTATGGTCAAGGGATATGTTCTGGTCGTGCAAATCATTACTCAGCTGTCATGGTCTTTTGCAGATGCAGGCTGCATAGTGTCGATCACTTCTTTCCACTATTATGCAAAACGTTATGGAAAAGTTCAGCTAATAAGTAATGTGGTTGCGAATTTACTTAAATCACTTCAAAGAATCGCATAGGCTGGGAATAAGTACGAATTCAGTTTACGGTAAAAAGATCTACAGCTACAAACAACATTAAATTCCTTTTGCAACTTGTAGAACAAGATTAAGGTGAAACATCAAACGCCCTTAAAGAATCAGCAAAAGCCGCAAAACCAGCAATCTAACACCCACCAATTCCTTTTATGATCAAAGCAGTCATACATTTAACAAGCTGTAAAATGGCCTAATTACACTATAGGGACTACACAGCAAGACACATACATTCAAGATTTAAGTCTAACTCTTAGAAGCTTTAGTTGATCTTGGCACATTATATATATCAAACGAAGTTCTTTAGCTCAAACTAGTTGAATGAGCCCGGGTTCCCGATATAATTTTACATGATTGCAAATCTGAAATATTTTAGGTAATAATTTATTAATTTATATGGTATACAATCTTATGCAGCTAAGCTGTTCAACATACAAGTATATAAAGACCTGAAACAAGTATAAATGTAATGAATTACTTTGATAATGTTAATTTTGTTCCACATCGACCAGAAGATAAACATATAAACACTTTATATATCTCTGAAAATTGCATAACTCTCGTCCCTTCGGGGGCATCCGATAAAATTGGAACGATACAGAGAAGATTTGCATGGCCCTGCGCAAGGATGACACGCACAAATCGAGAAATGGTCCAAATTTTTCCTCATTATTTTTCTTGATCGTCGGGATCCTTATAATTGGCCCGAGCTTGTTCACCATTTTCTTCATGGCATGAACCCTTTTTATCATTGGCCCGAGCCTCTTTCACCATTTTCTAGAGTAGGGGCAATGCGTTAGGTGCTCTCATAGAGCTGCGAATACTTCTCGCTTGCCCGAGGAGAGGGGTAATGTGTTAAGCTACTCTCAATCATGGTGATGATTGCTCAATATGGTGATCTCAAAGAGAACGAGTTAAATTACCGAGTAATGCAATGTGCGAGTATACATGCGAACTATATTTTTGGTTTTTTATCTGTATACAAACAGAACGAGTTAATTGTTAGCTGTATGTTTTACACAGGATTAGCTGTATGATTGTATTTCCATAATTAGTTTATCATTATCTATTCCTAGCTATACTCTAGTCATTTTGGGCTAAGCCCATAAAATTGTATCTAGTCATTTTTCTGTTAAGGATTTCATGACTCGTCGGGTTCTTCTCTGATGTGATAGCACGGGGGATCTTTACCCGGTCACTGCTCCTTCTCCCATTCCTCAAGTTTTTCTTCTTAGTCAACATACGTGGCATCAACGTCTTGGACATCCAGGAAGTGAAGTGTTGCGTCGTCTTGTCTCTAATAATTTTATTTCGTGTAATAAAGAGAAACCTCCCGTTCTTTGTCATGCTTGTCAGCTTGGCAAACACGTGAGGCTTCCGTTCGTTAGTTCCAATACTATGGTTGAATCTTGTTTTGATATCATTCACTCGGATGTATGGACTTCACCTATTCCGAGTCTTTCATGTTTTAAATACTATGTCTTGTTTCTGGATCATTATTCGCATTTTGTCTGGGTTTATCCTTTACATAATAAATCTGATGTCTTATCTAAATTTGTGTTGTTTCGTACATATATTCGTACTCAGTTTAAGCGTGAAATTCAGTCATTTCAGTGTGATCATGGTGGTGAATTCGACAACCACAACTTCCATAAACTTTTTGCAGCCAATGGCATTCAATTTTGTTTTTCGTGCCCCAAAACATCACAACAAAACGGTAAATCCGAACGCATGATTCGCACAATCAATAATCTCATTCGGACTTTACTTTTTCAAGCCAATTTACCACTAACATTTTGGGTTCAAGCTCTTAACATGGCCATCCATTTACTAAACATTTTGCCTACAACCGCCATTTCCAATGAAATCCCCTACACTCGTTTGTTTGGTCAAAACCCGAACTATAGCTTATTACGTACATTCGGGTGTTTATGTTACCCTCACCTTTATCCCAATCACAAGCTTGAGCCACGTGCCACGCCTGCCATCTTTTTGGGACACGCTTCCAATCATCGTGGATATCGTTGTCTAGACTTAAACACAAATAAACTTATTATTTCCCGTCATGTTACCTTCGATGAAACCATTTTTCCCTATGGCTCCAGTCCACAAATATCGGTGCCAACCTACGCCTTTTTGGATGACTCGCCTGACATTAACCCACCACCCATTCAAACCGCTACTATTACTCATCCTACTGATATACACCAAGACATGCCTCCTCCTACCAACACCTCTTTAACTTTGGAACCCACGTCTCCCGTTCCCACTACTTCCCGAACTCACCACTCCATGGAACACACCACTACACCAACCGAACCCACCCATCCAACATCTCAAACCCCACATCCTATGGACAACACTGCTACAACCCTCGGTTCAGCCCCTACTGACGCCACTTTTACTCAAACTAACACTCCCTCACTTATTATTCCTGACCCACCTCACAATCCAAACAGTGTATCAGTTCATCCCATGGTCACACGTTTTCGTGTCGGGACTAATCATCCCAATACTAAGTATCATTGTCATGTGTCCACTATCTCACCGTTACCAAAGTCTTATCGCGATGCGTTTAATGATCCAAATTGGCAAAATGCTATGCGTGATGAATATAATGCACTTATTAAGAATAGCACTTGGACTTTAGTACCTCGACCTGCGGACACAAACATTGTTCGTTGTATGTGGCTTTTTCGTCACAAGTATTTGGCAGATGGTACCCTTAGTCGCTACAAGGCTCGTCTTGTGGCAAATGGTAGTACTCAGATTGAGGGAGTTCATGTTGATGAGACTTTTAGTCCGGTGGTTAAACCGGGTACTATTCGGACTGTACTTAGCTTAGCTGCTTCTCGACATTGGCCGATTCATCAGCTTGATGTCAAGAATGCTTTTTTACATGGAGATTTATCTGAGACAGTGTATATGCATCACCCTCCAGGATTTCGGGATTCTGTGCATCCTAATTATGTGTGTTTATTACAGCAGTCTCTCTATGGACTCAAGCAGGCCCCTAGAGCTTGGTTTCAGCGTTTTGCATCTTATATTACCCACAAGGGGTTTCATCATAGTCTTTGTGACTCGTCGTTATTTATATATCGACAGGGGACGGATACTGCTTATTTATTATTATATGTTGATGATATTGTACTCACAGCTTCGTCTGAGACTTTGTTGCAACACATTATTGCTTCATTAAATCAAGAATTTGCTATGACAGATCTGGGTGCTCTTAATTATTTTCTGGGTATTTCTGTTACACGGGATTCTTCCGGGATGTTCTTATCTCAGAAGAAATATGCTGTTGAGATTCTTGAGAGGGCACACATGATTAATTGTAATCCTAGTCGGACTCCTGTTGATACCGAGTCTAAGCTGGGAGATGATGGTGATCCGATATCTGACCCGACTTTATATCGGAGTCTTGCAGGTTCTCTTCAGTACCTCACTTTTACTCGTCCGGACATTACTTACGCAGTACAACAGATTTGTCTTCATATGCATGATCCTCGAGAGCCTCATTTATCGGCTCTTAAAAGGATCTTGAGGTATGTTCAGGTACTTTGGACTATGGGATACAATTGTTTGCATCATCTACTACATCATTAGTTGCTTATTCGGATGCGGATTGGGCTGGTTGTCCTACTACTAGGAGATCTACTTCTGGTTACTGTGTATTTCTTGGCAACAACTTACTCTCTTGGTCCTCTAAGCGTCAACCGACGCTTTCTCGTTCTAGTGCAAAAGCAGAGTATCGTGGTGTTGCCAATGTTGTTGCTGAGACTTGTTGGTTGCGGAATTTACTTCGTGAGTTACATACACCGTTGTCTTCCGCTACGCTTGTATATTGTGATAATGTTAGTGTTGTCTATTTATCTTGCAATCCGGTCCAGCATCAGCGTACGAAACACATTGAGATTGATATACATTTTGTTCGTGATTTAGTTGCTGCTGGTCAGGTTCAAGTTCTACATGTTCCTTCCCATTATCAGTATGCAGACATTTTCACTAAAGGTCTACCGTCTGCATTATTTGAGGAGTTTCGATCCAGTTTGAGTGTCCGGAGTCCTCCCGCTCAAACTGCGGGGGAGTGTTAGCTGTATGTTTTACACAGGATTAGCTGTATGATTGTATTTCCATAATTAGTTTATCATTATCTATTCCTAGCTGTACTCTAGTCATTTTGGGCTAAGCCCATAAAATTGTATCTACTATATATGTATGCAGATGATTGAGATGGAATATACAATACAGATTATTCATCCGACATTAATGTGACGGTTAAGTGATTATTAGTTATCATACAGACTTGTCTTCTCTCAAATGTTGTTCCATGTGTGCCATGTTTTTTGACAAAGACTTATCGAATGTATAAGATTTGGAGGCTAAAGTTTGGGACATAAAGTTTAGTAACTGCTGTTCGCCGAATGATGAGGAATGGTATAAAATTTGCAGCTAAAGTCAAAGTATGAGTTATCACAGTGGATTAAACTTGTACAAAATATCTCACATTCATCTTGTTAGGAAAAATCAAACTTTTTATCTGAATGTATGTAATTCATGGATCGAAGGTTGATCACCAAACACCGCCTCAAATGAATAGGATGACCAAACATATGCCTGTGCTTTTAAGTTAGCCACTGGTTCTAATCGAAATAGTCACACCTTGCAGAGGCAGTTAAGTTCTGCTTTTAATCGAAAGAAAGGTGGAAGGTAGTTGAAAGTTGATATTGTAAAGGTGAGTATGTGATTTGGGATATCTCATAAGCATAAGAGTTCTGTAATCGAGTCTTGGATACAGTCCTAACTAAAGTATATGAGCATAGAGGAAAGCATATCATTATGTATGTACTTAAATAGTAGAAATTTGTGCTGCTGCGTAAATCGTTTAGAAATCTAACCATCTAATCAAAGTGTCAATGGTTTACAACAGATTTACACACTTCCACAGAATCTTGTTTATTACACCTACATCATCTAGAGCAATAGTAATAGATTGCTCCATAAACTTCTAGGCCACCTACATCATCTTGAGCCAAAATGGTCAAAGCATCTGCTGCATCCTTATGCCTACCAGCAGCACCAAGTGCTAAATTAGGAACTAGGCTTGACAGTGGAAGGATAACGAGTCGGTTGCACCCTTGGCTCATATAACCAGCTTGGTTCTCTCACTCTCACTTTTTTTTCTTAATTTATGCAAAAAGAGATGTTTTTTACTCCATGTGAAAAGGACATGAAAGATGCCTATGTTCTAACTATCCTTCAAAACGCCAATGTAGAGAGCAGGGTTCATAAATAATGGGACTGAACCTTTCTCTTGTTGAGTTCACCCTCACCCTATGGCTCTATACTTTCATAAATATCATTGCTCCATACCTATAAGAGAAACAAGTCTTTTAATTCAAACTAGAGCAATAGTAATAGATTGCCCCACGATATATTTCAGGATCTATGATACTATTCTAGATATATGATGTTGAGGGTACCTGCATAACGTCCCCGAGATTGATAATGAAAGCATTACGTACAGGCGTGACAAATATCCACAGTCCATCTGTTTTTCGCTAAACTTCTAGGCCACCTACATCATCTTGAGCCAAAATGGTCAAAGCACCTGCTGCATCCTTATGCCGACCAGCAGCACCAAGTGCTAAATTAGGAACTAGGCAGGTCGGGTAGTGCTTGAGCCTACCAAAAGCGATTTGGTCTTTGAAAAATGGCACTAAACTGATTCTGCTGAGAGGTTCAAGCTCATACTCATAGACATAAAAAAATTCAACAACTTATTATTAGATAGTTTTTGTAACTTCGGTATCATTTCTCATCACCTTCCTCTTCTCCTCAACCGGCTGATCAAAAAACTTCTTAGCCACAGATATTAGCTGTTCACATCTCTCTATAGGAACCCAGTGATTGATCGCTTGGAAAACTACCCAGTTTTTGCACGCACCATGAACCTGATCCACAAGTCCTTGTATTGCTGTAGCCTTATAGTCAGCTGGAGACAAGTTGTCCAAAGGAGAGATATCGAATTGTGGAATGCCCATGGGCTTCGGTTATAACTAGTTTTGGTATGTGTTCAAGTTCCTTGATAAAAGTTGGATCAATTTCTCCCATGACTGAAGTTTGATAGATCGAGAGTCGAGACTAAAGTTTTACTATTTGGATTGAGATGTGTTTCCCTTTCGGATTTTTGATCTTTTTTTAGTTTTCACCAATTGGTAAGTGAAATGAGACAAAATGTCGACAAAAGGAAATGAGAATCGACAGTGACACGTTGGTTCATTAGAAAAATGGATAAAAATTCAGAAAGATGAGTGAGACCAATTCCCATATGTTCCATACTTCTGCAGGTCAAACGCTCACGATTTGATAGGTAATTAGTATTTTATAAATAATCAAATGACCAAAGCAGCAGTGTGTTTGAAGCCAAGAAGTTACTCAAGTTAATATTAGTTGGATCATACACCGTCCTCCTTATAAGACATGAATGCACACGTTGATAGCTAATTAATAGAACCCTAATGCTAAAAGCTTATTGGTTCCAGAATCTAAATCTGAAGATAATGAGTTATTATAAATGTACTAGTTAAAGACAAATATTCTATAGATTAAAAAGGACTTCAACAAGCTGTAATTTATTGGGTCATAAAGAGTCAGATAGATACACATAAACAAACTTACTGCTGCAACTGTTAAACATTGAACTAGTTATTGGAGGGGTGCACCAAGCCTAGGCAGTAGACGACACGTGAAGAACCCCAGCAGCAAGCTACTGTGGCGGGTTCTTCCCCCATAAAAAATAAGATTAATATCGAGTAAACCGATAGTTCACATATCAGATATTAAACTGATAAGAACAGATACTACACTTGATCTTAGCCAAAAGGCCGAGAAAGGTATGCTTATTCATATCACAGGCCTTTGTTTTTATAGTCAATTCCCACTTGTCTGTTTAGTTCACCTAGCCGATGTGGGATATAAAGGGTCTTTTTGAAACTTAACTGTTCCTCGCACTTTTTTTCACATTTACTGTTTGTTTATCAATTGAAAGAAACCAAATTAGTATTCTTAAGACCGTGTACTTATTAATGGCTAAATAAATCGGTATTGTTTTCGGTAACCAAAACATGAAAACAAGATAAAAAAATCATTCGTATGAGAAGTTTTGGGGGAGTTTTTCCAAATTTAAATTTGTTTATGTGAGTTGCCTAATGAATAGATTGAGGCTTTTGTTGAATACTTGGACATGGTTGTAAGATTATCTTCCGTGGTCAGGTGCGATGTAGGTCAATCAATGCTCGGATGGCTCTAAGATTCTTCAGCCTAATCAGAAGAAAACAGGAAGTAATGAAAGACATTATAATTTGAAACATACACCTATACTGTTTGATGATTAAAGACACATACATATTGTTAAGAAGCCGTAATTGCAGAAAAAAATGCTATTAATATCAGTTTTGTAAGTCAATTATTTATTGAAAAATCAATTGTGTCCGATAGTCATAGCAAATTGATCACAATGTCCCACGGGCAACCAAGATGATGCACATGTTTAAAACTAAGACCTCACTAGTGAATCATACCATCGTTCCAGCTATGAGATGGCATGGGGAGACAACTGAAGTAAATATTTATAACACGTGTTAAGGAAGAAGAGTCTTGTGACGGCCTGCAAGAAATCTATGATATCGTTCTGCTTTTCAAATATATCTAAAAGCATGCAACCATTCCTCTTGTCAAGTCCAGTTGGGATTCGAGACATAGTATTTCACCCTTTAGCTTTACAAGGGCAAACTCATGGAAGGAGGTTCCTCCATCCGCCCCTCTTGATCGCATGCAGAAGAATATAGAAACTTAAAGTCACGATTTTGACTTCTTTAGAATATAAAAATACAAAGCAAAAACTTTCAATGACAAAAGATGACTCACAAACTAAATTTAACTACTTTCTCCAAAATGTCGATCATGGAATACAGTGGAGACTTGGTTTTTGGTGTATTCCACATTAATATATGGCACAATCAACACATTCATGCCAAAGTGGAGCAATATACAGGTCGAAAAGGTTAACTTATCTAGTTAAAATGCAATTGAAAAAGTGAGTATAGAATTTTAGTGTTGCTAAGATACTCAAATAGTGAGAAAAGTTGCGGTTCAATGCATCACTAATATCATGCTGACCCATTACCCAAACCACCCTGTTTGCCACTACTGTACATGAGCATCAAGGAGGTTATTTTAGTGACTACTATGGGATATGCATAGCCAAGCTTTTTCTTTACAGTTCACTATGAAGGGCGCCCTGTAGAAACGACTTCCCTTCATAATATCTATTTATTTGGCACCTCACTAAAAGTGTTCAATCTCTGCCACTAAAACCAGCCAAAAGGAAGACAGTGGGTTAAATGTGGATGTATTTGTGATTAAGCTTCATGATAGATGCTTGAGTGAACATCATCAAATCTTTATGGACCGATTCACCGATAGAAGAATTTAGTCAATGGACTTAAGGTTTGCGTCACATTAATAAATATATACAGATTTCATAATCGTACCATGTTACTTGTAATCCAATAGCTCCCTATGTGTCATGTCTGCAACATGAACAAAGGCCATAATTAACCCATACCATTTGTAACAATTAAATATTATTCAAGGCCATTTTGGATAGGCAAAAACATTATCAACCATTTCACATAAACAGGAAATAAAAGGGGATAGAAGGCTTAAACCGTTTGTGTACAGAAGATTCCATATGCTGGATAACCAAGATCAGTGGGAATTACTTCCCTACAGATCCAAGGTACCCTATAAACCCTGGGTTTGGTAACCATAGAGGCACAAAGTAAAAAAATATCCCACAGTTGTTGCTTGGAATTATACAGCAAAAACAGAATACCCAAAACAACAAGTACAAACTTTGAATTAGTAATTGGAGAGGTGCGCCGAGCTTAAGAAGTAGTGCAACATGTCAAGAACCCCAGCAGCAAACCTTGTGATGACCCCTCGGCAACTTTCACGCACAACAGATTCTTTAATGTTTTTTCTCTGGTTTGGTGACCTGGACCTACCTGTGTTGGATCTCAAACCAACTTTCTTGACAGCATTGTTCTTAACTTTGTGAACAGCATCAAAACCTTTGGCCAATAATAACGGATATAGTCATGATTTAATGGTTCATGTAACGTATTAAACTTGGCCTAACTAGAAAAGAAACAGACAAAAGATTGAACTGTGAATTGGTGACCAGCCTAGGCAGTAGTGCAACACCTAGGCGATCGTGGAGACCCCAATAGCAAGCTATTTTGTTGGGTCTTCCCCCCTCCAAAAATAAGATTAATATCGAGTGAGCCGATGGCTCACATATCAGATATTAAACTGATAAGAACAGATACTACACTTGATCTTAGCCAAAAGGCAGAGAAAGGTATGCTTATTCTAATCTTGGTTTGCTGAATTAATAGGCCAGCCTCTTCTTAATATTACTTTCCTGGGTGATGTGGGACAAAAGCAAATCTTGTTTTCTTATACATCGAATGATCGAAACTACAAAGCAAACCCGCTATAAAGCAACTTAAAACTACTCAGATGCCTCAATTTAATCAAACGTTTGCGTATTACCTAATACACACACAGTGCAAATATTCTATGTGATTAACCTTCTGCATATTAATGTACTACTCCGTATTTGATATTAAAACAGACCAAACTTATTTTAGGCATGCATCAAGTTTTTAGCAAAACATGGTCGACGTGATTTGGCACTTCAAACGCGTTACAAATGGAGTATGCTAAAAGTTTAACTATAAATGTATATGAGTTATTGATTAATTTAACTGATGCCATAAGTACAAAACATATGAGAGATATTGATTGCAAGATGCTGAAGTGAAGGAGCAACTAAGATCACTGGTTGACCAAATCGTATTCGACCTTCTGTTACTTTAAAGTTCAAATGCTTCCCACCAAGTTGATTATAGGTAATATATCGACATGATTTGATTTTTTGCATTTGATCATAGTTATTTAAAGTTTGCAACTGCACAACACACACATGTATACACATAGCCCGGACCCATCTGTGTTTGATAAGAACCTAGCCCGGTTTGTTAAATCAGCAAAGTCAAGTAGCGCTTATTCCCAGCCAATTTGATTCTTTGCAATCATCTTAGTAAATTTGCATAACATATTAATTATTAGCTGAACAAAACATTTGAGTGAATTTGCATAACAGTGGAAGTGATCAACACTAATAAAACCTGTATCCGCACGAGACCAAAACAACTCCAACATGAAGAAATTTGGTGAAACAGGCTCGGGCAAGGATTTCAGTGACGAAGAAAAAGATGGAAATTTTTTTTTTGGACCATTTCTCGATTTGGACCAAAATCAAAATACTTCGATAAACATGAAGAAATTTGGTGAAACAGGCTCGGGCAAATGATAAGGATGAAAAAAAATTTGGACCATTTCTCGATTTGTGCGTGTCATCCTTGCGCAGGGGCCATGCTAATCTTCTCTGTATCGTTCCAATTTTATCGGATGTCCCCGAAGGGACAAGTGCTAAGCAATTTTCAGAGGTATATAAAGTGTTTAAATGTTTATATTCTGGTCGATGTAGGACAAAATTGACTACAACATCCTATAATTGACAAAACATGTTGATTGCGCTCAAATTTAACTCCAGCCAACTAAAGCCAGAAATTGAAGTTCGAAAATAATCACACCTACCTCGTTATCATTTTTTATTTGCTTTTATGCATTTGAACACAGCTATTTAAAGTTTGCAAACCATGCAACTAGCATTTGCACATAGCCCGAGAGCTATCATTCCTTACGATGCCCTTAATACATCAAAGGCTGTCGTTATCTAATACGGAGTAGTAAAAAATAAACGTTGCAAAAAACCAAAAGGTTGCCTGTTAGTTGTTATGAACTTATGGCTCATGGCTCTCCTAATGAGTTGAAGTACCAACACTAGTATGTGATACCACTGCTAACATAGGAGAATATTAAAAAAAAATAGAGTAAAAGAAAAAAGTATGCTGGCTATTGGGTTCGAACCCATGCGCACTTATGTGCAGAAGATCTTAAGTCTTCCCCCTTAACCTCTCGGGCAAACCAGCTTTTTTGTTGCGAAATGTCATTTGTATATTCCATTACCTTATTTTACAAATCCGATTGGTAATCCAATTGTTTGGTTTAGTAGATTTAGATATCAAAATTGTGAATCGTGCTAAACTCATCATAAGACCTGAGTAAGTCGAGATCACGAGCTCGTACTCTTTTCCAAGTTCAAGATCAACAAGGTCAAGGACTTGAGGCAGCGAGTCACCCGACTTTGACCCAGAATTGACCGGTTAATGTGGGATGAACTCGGCCCATTGGCATAATGGTATAAGACACCTCAGAAGGTTTTACCATAGGGGTTAAATTTAACCCAAAGTAACACTCAGAAGAAGCATATATTACATGTTTGAGATAAACTACCACTGTAAAACTCAAGTATCGGTATATACTGGGCCATAGCACCTGTCACAATAACGTCGTCAAGGTTCTTGGTATTTGGCCAAACCCGGGTTATAATCCCTTTCCAGTTCCCTTTACAGCATTGGCCTGTAACAAACTGGGCCAGTTCCATCGATTGTCTTAGTTGCTCTTTCACTTGAGCATCTTGCAATTTATATCTCACATTATCACTTATTCACTTAATTCATTTATGCGTTTAACACACATACATTTGCTACTTATTATGGGCTTATGAGCTCAATTCCTACTAGGTGCAAACTATCCAATATATTATATTTCCTTACATCTGCAACACCATCTAAGCCATTGACCGACTAATTCACGGGGTTTGAACCCACCGCCATAGAGACTCATACAAGGTAAAGCATATCCTTCCAATTCATATCACATTATGAATCGTTCCATTCCATATCAATCCAAATTCAATTATATGCATCAATTATCAATTTCATTATTTGATTATTAATCGACGAAGCCGAGCAAAATTGTGGTATCAGATATGCTCAAATTGATAATTGAAATTGATAAGGATAGAGATTTTTTTATAGATTTTTTATAGAAGTCTGGTAAATAATGAAATTGATAATTGATGCATATAATTGAATTTACTGCGGAGTTCTGCGGTGGGTTCAAACCCCGTGAATTAGTCGGTCAATGAGTCGGAAATCATGGTTACCTAAACAAATGAAAAAGTTGGTTCATGTTACCTGAACCAGGAAGGGTGCCAATGGACTGGTTGGGTAACATACTAACACGTCTACGGATCACAAGAATAGTCTAAGACGCTATTATAAAGCGACTTAGAAGCTTTAATCTGTTTGTATATACAGCTTTAAACTGTGTTACCATTTAATGTGTTTCCTGAATTCCTTCTTTAGCTAAATATTTTAGCATGACCCATTTGGTCGTAGAGATATCTAACCCAAATTGATCCATTTGCCCATAATAACATATTTGGCAGGTGTTTGCATCAAAGACCGATGGTTTGGGGAGGAGTGCAGTTGCATAACACTAGGATGTAGTTGAATTCGAACATTATTGTTAGATGCATTTGTCTTTCAAAGCTGTATTCAATATGTGTATGATGCAGAATTGCAGACAGGATTGTGTTTGAACATCGGTTTACTTAGTTATTTTAGCAATTACATGAAAGCGATAACAAAACCTCACCTCGAAAAGCTTGGTGAAAGATTTAAGACGAGCTCTTACAAGCTTTCGTCGATCTTGACACATTGTATATATCAATGGAGGCTGTTTAATTAGCTCAATCTTGAACTCGCTAACAATTAAAGTTGAATGAGCCCGGTTTCCTGATAAAAATTTACATGATTGCAATTATGAAATATTTCAGCAAATAATTTATATGTAGCTAAGCTGTTCAACATACAAGTATATAGAGAAATAAACAAGTACAAAAGTAATGAATTAAGGTAGTTGATAATGCAATAAAACGTTGTAGTCAATTTTGTCCCACATCGACCAGAATATAAACATATAAACACTTTATATACCTCTGAAAATTGCATAACTCTCGTCTCTTCGGGGACATCCGATAAAATTGGAACGATACAGAGAAGATTAGCATGGCCCCTGCGCAAGGATGACACGCACAAATCGAGAAATGGTCCAAAAATTTTTTTCATCCTTTTTCTTGATCGCCGGAATGCTTATCAGTGGCTCGAACCATTTTCTTGCTCGTATGAACCCTTTTCTACCGAAGTACTTCGACTTTGCTGTATGGTCAAGATATATGTTCTGGTCGTGCACATCATTACACTTGGACAGTTCACCATTTTCTTGATCGTATGAACCCTTTTCTATTGAAGTACTTCAACTTTGCTGTATGGTCAAGGGATTTTGGTCGTGCACATCATTACACTTGGACAGTCCAAAACACGTAGACACCATTACTCAGCTGTCATGGTCTTTTGCAGATAGAGGCTGCATAGTACCGATCACTTCTTTCCACTGTTATGCAACTTCATAAAGAATCAGCAAAAGCTACAAAACCAGCAATCTAACACCGACCAATTCCTTTTATGATCAAAGCAGTCATACATTTAACGAGCTGTAAAATGACCTAATTACACTCTAGGGACGAGACAGCAAGACACATACATTCAAGATTCAACCTGAGTCCATGTATTACTCCCTCCGTCCCAAAATTATAGTCCCTCTTTCCTTTTTGGGTTGTCCCAAATTAATTGTCCACTTATAGAGCTTCTAAAAATAGGTAGGAATTTTATATCGAGATTACTAGATTACCCTTAATTGAATTCATAATTACAAATTTTTGAAAGGTTTTAAATTAATTGGTTAAGGGTAAAACTGTATTTCTGTAAAAAGTAAGAGAGAGAAAGCTGAAAAGGTGGTACTTTTCTTAAACTGTGTGTTTTTTGTCTGGGGACAATAGTTTTAGGACGGAGGGAGTAGTTCATTTTGCCAAAATGCACGGCACCCTCAACCTTCTCCAGTCCTTTTGGTTAAATGTTTAAAGTTATTTGCATTTCAAAAAACTGGGCATGTTTGGTTTCAAGTACGGAATCAAAGAATGAAATCGATCTTTCATAGATTTGTTTGGTTGATAATTGTTAATTACTATGGGAATGAAAATGTGATAGATTACCCATAGAACCATAGATGGGGTGAGAGGTGTCTATCAATATTCATTCCCATGTTTACCCTTTATTTTTTAATAATAACATTATTCCATTTTATATCTTATAATCAAACCAAACAATATCATTCAATACAATATCAATTTTTATACCCATTCACATTTCAACCTTAAATTAAACCCATACCTATAGTGATTCCGACTAGCGTACCAAACGCACCCTTAATCAGAGTGGTTGATAAGTTATAACTATGGATAGAATCAACGCTATACAACTATTGTTACTGGTGTGTCGGTTTTCCAAAACGTTTTGCATAACAGTGGAAAGCAGTGATCGGCAATATGCAGCCTGTATCTGCAAAGACCATGACAGCTGAGTAATGGTGTCTACGCGTTTTGGACTGTCCAAGTCTAATGATGTGCACGACCAAAACATATCTCATGACCATACAACAAAGTTGAAGTACTTCGATAGAAAAGGGTTCATACGAGCAAGAAACTGGTTCGAGCCACTGATAAGGATTCCGGCGATCAAGAAAAAGGATGAAAAAAAAATTTGGACCATTTCTCGATTTGTGCGTGTCATCCTTGCGCAGGGGCCATGCTAATCTTCTCTGTATCGTTCCAATTTTATCGGATGTCCCCAAAGGGACGAGAGTTATGCAATTTTCAGAGGTATATAAAGTGTGTGTATATTTATATTCTGGTCGATGTGGGACAAAATTGACTACAACGTTTTATTACATTATCAACTACGTAATTCATTACTTTTGTACTTGTTTCAGGTCTTTATATTTCTTTATATACCATACTAGCTAAAAGACCCGTGAAATTCACGGGTATTTTAAAGAAAACGTTGAAAATGTTAGTAAATTACAGTGCATATTATGAAGCTATTAGTTAAAAAGAACCACATATGAATACGGAAACGTAAAATATACAATTTATAATATTCAAACATACGTTATATGAAACATTATTGTCAAAGCACAGAAAACAAAAAAAAAACCGCGAATAATTTATTCTATGAATGCGACGTATGTAAACCTGACATAAATTGTGTAGCACTTCTTTATATATCACGACGTTGGTGGTGGCATTTGTGAGAATTTCGTCTTCATCCTGAATAACCATCTTGAATTTTTTTTCCTTTAGCATGTGAGATGGCTACATATAGTTGGTCGTGTCTATAAATTGTCGACGACAAATACAAACCGACTTGCCCGAGAGATTGTCTTTGACTTTTGTTGATTGTCATCGGAAAAGAGACGGACACTGCTTCCTTACTATCTTCATCGAAAAGTGTTTATGAGAAGGTGATATTTTCATCCTTGCGATAAGCACTTGTTTACCAAAATAGATTTCGTTTATTATAGTGGCATGAGTGACACTTTTCATCAACCAATCTACACGAAGTTGTGTTTCGTTGCACAAACCATTTGATTGATCAATGTTTCGTAAAAATATGATCAAAATACCAATTTTTAATTTAAGTTCATGGTTGGGTATGTTGGAGAATTTCATACTATTAGTGAACTTTGTAGAGAATATAGATATTGTTTATACTTGCACATTATTTGACTTCCAAACACTATCACAACTTTAGTATGTGACTTTATTGCCAGGAATAACCGACAACATATTCTCGTTTATAGTGTCAACAACCTCATTCGTAGGGGCAAGAATGACTTTTTCTGTGAAATATTTGTTGCCTTCGATGTTTTCTAACATATACGGGGAAGTGAAGTCTATGATTGAGCCTACTGGTCATTTGAATTTTTAATGAGCATTTCTTCAAGTATGGCAATACTAACATCACCACCATTTGCGTCTCCAAGCTTACCATCTCCAAGCCTCCAAATCCATTCAGCAAAGTCTTTTATCACATTGACATCTTTACGAAGACAACCAAAAGAGACACGTATATTTTGTTAACCACAACACTTTACAATGGTCCCACAAGTAAGACTATTTGAAAGAGGCGCCTAGAATATTTTGTCGAGATATTTTTAGAATAACGGGCCAAAAATTGCCACCAAAAACCAGAGTCATGCTGCCGAACGGAGTGTCCGTGATATTATGCTTTGACTAACGCAGGATGTCCCTTAATGATCTATCTAATGCGCCAAGTAGTGTTTATAAGGCATTGGTGTTTTATCCCATATAATCAGTTTGTATTCACACAAATGCAAACAATATCAATTTGAGGATTAATGAAACATGTAGACAGTTCATCAACGTTAATTGGAATTTTGAATCGTGAGTTTGGAGTTCTTCCACCAGTCATTAATAAAGATGTTGTGCCACTCGATGCCACGTTTAAAATAACATTACCTTTCACCTTATCCTAGCCGCGTGTTTTATGCTATTATTATGTTTGTGTGTTTGCCCCTTTGCCTCTATTACGCTTTCTTTCGCATATTGTCTATTTGTATTAGTTCTTTTGTGGCATATGCTCCGTTGATATTGAGTAATATTGTTGTTTAAATAATAGTGAATGTATACAAAATATTTGGGTAATTTAGGTTTAATTCACATTCTTAAGATATTTTTTTATTAGATTTAACACACTAACTAATAAACAACGTTTGTGCTTGAGAAAACACTCATCGATAAAAACAACCATCTCTTCTATGAATTGCTAATGATGTACCTTCATTAAAAGCAATTCAATGTATACTCTTCAAGTTTTTCACAATATCTCTTCAAGATTTATCCGTCTATTTATACAAAGGCGTGCCCGTATACTCTTTTAGTTACAAATTTTGTCCAAGTCTTGCCCAACACCATCATGAATTTTGAAATCCGAATTCCATATGAAATAAAGGATGTTAGAATGAGCGTCGCAATCGTAGGCCCAAATATTATATTAAAAAATTTGTGAGAAGATAGGACAAAAGTGTAATTTGTTAGCATTAATATAAAGTTTGTCTAAAAAATGTTTAGTATTGTTTATTTAAAATAAATTATTTATTTTGAAAATAAATAATTAGATAATCTGTTGTAACAAAACAAAGTTTAAATAGTGTTTGGATTTGATTATTTGATAAAAAAAGATGAGTTAATAAGATTTGAGGCTATTTTTTAATCTTCCAATTAATTAATGTTTTACTAAAAACTCTATTTTGAAAAATAAGTATCAAACTACTTTTGCAAAACTTCATATTGAGCCTCCCAAAACGCAAATAAGTGGTTTTTTTAATTTTTACTAAACACTTATTTTAAATTAACTTATTTTCAAAATAAAATAATAAATAAGTTAGTTAGTTCATAACCCAAAGACAAACACCCCTAAAATGTGCTCATAAAGCACTCGTTTGATGTACTTGACTGAACTCAAATTTTCATTCATATAAGGAAATGCATGTAATACACGTAAATTAAATATATATTATAGCACACTATAAGAAACCACGATTGCATTTAATTTCAAATTAGTCAAAAGGTTGTTATTGTTTTTCATTTCTAGAAATAACTAATTGCTCTCTAGTCAAAAGGTTGTTATTGTTCTCCATTTTTAAAATTGACTAATTAAAAGTTACACATGGCATCACTATATTAAAAGTTATATTAGGAAAAAATTAATTAAATGAATGCTTTAAGAGTTGTACAATAGCTGTTTTAGACAGCTGTACAAAACTGTGTTTTATTAGATATAATAGATAAATTATTAGCTGAAATATTTCAGACTTGCAATCATGTAAAATTTTATTAGGAAACCCGGGCTCATCATTCAACTTTAATTTTTATCGAGTTCAAATATGAGCTAAACAGCCTCCGTTGATATATACAATGTGCCAACCGACTAAAAAGCTTGGAAGAGCTCGTCTCAAATCTTTCATCAAGCTTTTCGAGGTTCGTTTATTAAGTATTTGCATTTCTATACACATATTGAATACAGCTTTGAAAGCTGATGTATCTAACAAGTTTTGTCCAATCCGGGTGTGTCCTAGTTATTTCTTTCAAGTTTTATGCAGGCAATGATGCAACTGCACTCATCCCGAAACCAACCATCTTTGATACGAATTATAGAACCCTGCCAAATCTGTTATGACGGACCACGAAAAATATACAGTTTTTGACACAAACTCATTTACAAGTATAGACCAGCCTACATGGCCAAATCGTTTTGTCTACTTGTGATTTTAACGAGTCTCGTAACAAATTTATGTTTTTACCAAACCACTTCCAACATAAAAGAATATTAAAAAAAATACAGTAAAAGCAAAAAGTATGCTGGCTATGGGGTTTGAACCCATGCACACTTATGTGCAGAAGATCTTGAGTATTCCCCCTTAACCTCTCGGCAAACCAGTCTTTTGCTATGAAATGCCATTTGTATTTTAGAAATCCGATTGGTGTCGGCACGCTAATCCAATTGTCTGGGTTAGTAGATTTAGATATCAAAATTGTGAACCATGCTAAACTCATCATAAGTACTAGTTTACAAAAACTTTGCAATATAACATAAATGAATTAACTGATACCATAAGTACAATGTATATGGGATATTAATTGCAAGATGCTCAAGTGAAAGAGCACCTAACATCATCGGTTGACCAACTCGTATTCGACCTTCAATTACTCTAAGTCCCAAATGCTCCCACCAAGTCGATAATCTGAGCAACTAAGGCTTTATATACTAGGATGTAGTATCAAAGACGGATAGTTTGGGGAGGAGTGCAGTTGCATAAAACTAGGATGTAGTTGAATTCGAAACGTATTGTTAGATACGTAGTACATTAGTCTACCAAAGTTGTATTCAATATGTGTATGGTAATATATGATGCAGACACAAGATTTTGGATTTCAACCTTGATTTCTTACTTTAGTTATTTTAGCAATTAAGAAATATAAAGATGTTAAACAAGTACAAAAGTAATGAATTAATGTAGTTGATAATGTAATAAAACGTTGTAGTCAATTTTGTCCCACATCGACCAGAATATAAACATATAAACACTTTATATACCCCTGAAAATTGCATAACTTTCGTCCCTTCGGGGACATCTGATAAAATTGGAACGATACAGAGAAGATTAGCATGGCCCCTGCGCAAGGATGACACGCACAAATCGAGAAATGGTCCAAATTTTTTTCTCAACCATTTTCGTTATTGTAGGAATTATTACAGTGGCTCGAACCATTTTCTTGATCGTATGAACCATTTTATACTAAAGTACTTCATATTTTGCAGTACTGCCAAGGCATAAGTTTTGGTCGTAAAACGCGTAAACAGCATTACTCAGGTGTCATGGTCTTTTGCAGATACAGGCTCTAGGTGCAGTTGCATATAGGCCATATTTGAGTCAATGTAATTTGGCCATTTTTTTTGTCTACTTTGACCCATAACACATTGCCTACTTTCTAGCTTGTTTGTTTTTAACTATTTTTTTTGCTAATGGCAGTCACAAAGCTAGTATGGTGAAAAATTGAATTGAATTTGTTAACTTTACATAGCCAAAAGTGATATCTAGCTATTTGGAACATCTTTGTTTTGGGGTGGTGATTGTTGCACAGGGGTATACTCGTGTATACGAATATCACAGGATCGATTTGAACAAGATTGAACAAGAAGGATTCTTTAATATTTACAACGTAAAGTCTTACATTGTTTTATCAAGACACACAACATACACAATATATATGTCGAGTATATATAGGCCACAAAGAGTTACATGCTAACCATCGTGCCTTTTCCTAATCGATATGTTTGAACCGATACAACCTTTCATTGTGTCTATTCGGTTTCTAACCGAATTAACTACCCTATAACCTCTTTTTGGTTATTAAGTTTCTAATGTACACTGTTGGTCCTTTATGTTACAAGACTTTGACAATTAAGGCCAACATTTCCCCCCTAATTGTTTAAGTCTTGTTCCTCTAGTCTTCCATCTTGAAATCATCTCCGTGCGGTCTTCCTAGGAGTTCCATCTTCCGTCGTACCCACTACTTCAACACTTATCGCCTGCAAAACCCTGTGGTCTTTCTCCACCACTTCTCTTGGTCTTTCCTGCTTTGATTTCTGTGCTCCCTCATAGTATTCTACATGCCTATGTACTCCTTCTTCTTTGCCTTGTCCGACAAAACCACACTGCCCAATATCGCTTGTTTTCCTTGTCTCGTTCGACAACTTCCAACGTTGTTCAATTTGGTCTTTCTTCTCCAAATTTGCTTCCTTGACAAACAAATACCATGTTTGTTCTTCTTCCGTGTGCTTCGAAGTCCATACGACCTTCGTACAACATCTGCACCGAAACAAAAAATCCTTTGTTTCTGATTTAGGCAACAAACGAATTGTTTGTTCCTGCCTCTTTTCTTTTTCCTTGCTGTTGTCTTTTCTTTGTGTCGTTCCAACACTTTCCACAACAATGTCCCACGCGATGTACCCTCGCGTCTTCCTTTCGACTTTGTCTCTTGTATCCGGATTCAAGACAAAGGTTTCCCACTCGTTTATTAACCAAACGACGTGTTTGTTTTGTTTATCTGTGTTGCGGTACTATCAACACAACGACAAAACCTGGCGTTTTCTTTCCCGCCTTTTTCCTCTCGATCTTCTTAACAAGACGAGGGTTTTCTTCCCTTTCCCTTCGCTGTTCCAATGAAGTTTTATCCCACCAATATCGTTTGATGTGAACGTTCCCTTCCTCTCGTTTCTTCGAATCAAACGAGGGTTTCTTCTTATGTGTTGCGTTAACAGAAACACAAACAATCTGCGCGCCTCCTTTCTTCATGTGTTGCGTTAACAGCAAACACAAATAATCTTCGCGCCTTCTTTCTTCCCTTCGATGTATTCAACGAAGTTTTATCCCATCAATATCGTTTGATGTAAACGTTGGCAACTCCACACAAGTTCGATCGTGCACTATCTCCTTGCGTTCTGAGTTATCCACGCGTCGTTTCTGTTTTGAAACAACACGCATGTTACACCGAGACTCTTCCGTTCCCAGCGTATCCTTGGTGTCTTTTGATCTTTCTGATCAAAACGTGAATCAATCTTCTTGTATCTTGTAACCCGCTCTGATACCATTGTTGCACAGGGTAGTTAATTCGGTTAGAAACCGAATAGACACAATGAAAGGTTGTATCGGTTCAAACATACCGATTAGGAAAAGGCACGATGGTTAGCATGTAACTCTTTGTGGCCTATATATACTCGACATATATATTGTGTATGTTGTGTGTCTTGATAAAACAATGTAACACTTTACGTTGTAAATATTAAAGAATCCTTCTTGTTCAATCTTGTTCAAATCGATCCTGTGATATTCGTATACACGAGTATAACCTCTTTTTGGTTATTAAGTTTCTAATGTACACTGTTGGTCCTTTATGTTACAAGACTTTGACAATTAAGGCCAACAGTGATATGAACATATCCCATAGTAGGCTCGTAATCGGTTCATAAGTCCCAAGTGTTAAACTCACTCAAAAAGCTAGCTTGTTTGAGGAGGGGACACTTGGACATTATAAACCATCAACCATTCCATACTTGGTCGATGTGGGATCATAACAGGTGGTTCGCAATCTGTTTCTGGAGTTAAATAGTCAAAAATAGTTTCGTTTTGAATATGTTTTGATGCTCATTTGACATATGTCATTGCGTATAACTTTGTAACACTACTGTCCATTGAGGTTATCAACAACTAATGACATCTTATCTAATATTTCAAGAAACATGACAAAACACTTACTTTTATTTCTATGTTGATTGATAACATCTATGAAGTTTTATCAATTAAAACTATTTTCTTAATTATATATGTTCAGTACTTAGCCTAAAAAGTCCAACATTAATCACCAAGAATCCTTAACAAATTTTAATAGTACACACTAATCATTAAAAGATTCGGGCATTACAGGAAAACATGTCCGTAAACAAGTGGCGAGGTTCCGTTGGAGGCATAGTTGACGCGCCTATAGATAAAGTATGGTCCTTAGTATCTCAAGCTAAACGTCTACCCGAATGGATGCCTATGGTTGAAACATGCACACGCCTCAAAGGAGTCGAGGGTGAACCTGTCTATGTTAGATTAGTCTCGGGTTTCTTGTTTCCTCAAGAGGACGGAGATCGATCTTGGATCAAGGAACGACTAATTTCCATTGACCCAATATTGTATAGTTATGCATTTAAAATGGAGGCTACCAATGTGGGCTTAGATGGATCAGTAAACTCACTCAAACTCATAGATTACGGGGACGATTCAACTCTAGTAGACTGGTCGTTTGAAATAACTCCGGTTGAAGGTGCATCCGAAGAAAGTCTAATAGATTATCTCGGATTTCTGTATAAATCATGCATTAACAAGATCCCTACCGCTATAAAAGCATCATCTGAGGCTGTTTGAGTATATATGGATACATGTATGTTTGTACCTAAAAGTATCTAACAGCTATTTACGCTAAAAAGATTATGAGTTGCAGACTTGTAGTAGATCGAAAATTGTGTCACTAGCTAGCGGGTTTTTGTGGTGACAGATTTCTAAGGGAAAAATTACATTATAATTGCATTTTTCATTCTTGTAAGCAAACAAGTTTATGATTGATTGAAACTGTCTTTCATTAGTACCTCTATGGACATCAGTTTATTCCATTCAACGAAATTATCTTTTGAATCTAGCAATCCAAATCTATGCGACGGTACAACGAACAAGATGAGCTATACCCATCAAAAACGAACTTCTACTATTCATGGAAAACCATATTGCATCTCAAAATTAACACTTCACTTTGCAACATCCAATTAAACACCACCACTAATAGCAACTAATCACCACTTAGAGTCATGACCACATACCCCTTCTAGATTTTTGTCCATGAAAACAATTTCCCAACTCAAAAATTAATGTATCAAGCTGTTTATAACAGAAATTAATAATGTTTGTATACATTACGAACATAGTTCATAACTAAATACATACTAAAACTAAACTAGCTAGGATTAAAAAGATAATAACAATCCGGAAACTTGTTTTTTGAACGGCGGTTTTATTAAACTAGCAAGAAGCAAGAGAAGAAACATACTACAAACAAGTTTTCCAAGCAGACATAGGGTAATGTAGTCAATCGAGCCATTAGGGCCGAAAGGCTTTGGACCTGTTAACAATTCAAACAGTCCGGTAAACTACTAGTGTGATAATTCTTCATCACACAGACGTAAACGCCACCACCATCAACCACTATATTCAGCGCATATATACTAGTCGCTGTCGATGGCATACCCTAGTGGAGCAACTCTGCCAAAAACAAGATATTATAATGAGATGCATGGACTATGAAGAATTTTAATCTGATTAAGGTGGGAAGTATGTTTCATTCCTAGTTTTAGTTCAACATCACTTTTTGTCGATTAAAAATTGCAAGAACTAGTGAGATAATTATAATGTAGTTACCTTAAATTTCAAGAAATCTTGACATGATCAACATGTTTTGCATGTCTCTACTTTTCATTTACCTAACCTAATAAAATGACATTCCATCACTAACATCATTAATGTACTAGTATATATAAACCTCGCATATATGAGTTCAGAGAAACTAAAACAAAAGGTCCAACCTGATCCGGAAACTGAGTGTGATACAGAAAGAATGGCGAGTTGGGCTCGGTCTCTGGTGGTAGTTCTACTTGTGGTCTTGTTTCCAACTACAGTTGAGCCAAAAGTTTGGCATTACAAGTTCAATGTAAGACCATTTCTCGTAATAGTTTTGAAGCCTTGGTGCATCATGGTTATTAAGTGTAACAATTAACTAATTTGCAGGTTGTGATGAAGAACTTTACTAGGTTGTGTGAAACAAAACCTATTGTTACTGTAAATGGAAAGTTTCCTGGGCCGACTTTGTATGCTAGGGAAGGCGATCAAGTTGTTGTTAAACTAGTGAACAACGTATCATACAACATTACAATTCATTGGTACAATTCAAGTATAAATTTATAAAATCTCATGCTAAATGACTTGGTTAAAATATTTTTAATGCCAGTGATGCAAGCTAACTCGATCCTTTATATTTAGGCATGGAATCCGACAACTACGAACTGGGTGGTCAGATGGTCCGGCGTATGTAACTCAATGCCCAATACAAACTGGGGAAAGCTATCTTTACAAGTTTAACATTACGGGGCAAAGGGGGACACTTTTTTGGCATGCACATATTACATGGCTAAGGGCAACGGTGCATGGAGCTATTGTCCTCAAGCCTAAACACAAAGTTCCTTACCCCTTTCCTAAGCCAGATCATGAAAAGATCATTCTTCTCGGTAAGACTTGATCTTAATTAAACATTTCTAGCGATTATAAGATAACTATGGTTATTTCTCTCTATTTATCGGTAGGTGAATGGTGGAAATCCGATGTGGATGATGTGATGAACCAGTGGATGCAAACTGGTATGCCGCCTAATGTATCAGATGCGCACCTCATCAATGGCTACCCGGGTCCGGTTCCTAATTGCAGAACTTCTACAGGTAACTACTGATATACATATCGTTTGCATTCAGATATTAATTATTGCATACCATATAATCAATAAACACACATCTCCAAACACCTATAAAGCTATAAAAATTGGATACTAATTCGGGAGCTTTTCAGGATACACGTTACATGTTGAAGCCGAAAAAACATACTTACTACGTATAATCAACGCTGCACTAAATGAAGATTTATTTTTCAAGATTGCGAATCATAAATTCACGGTCGTTGAAGTTGACGCTTGCTATGTAAAGCCATTCAAAACAGATACAATCTATATCGCTCCAGGCCAAACCACAAACGTCCTTTTAACTGCAGACCAGAAATCTGGCAAGTACTTGATGGCGATTTCACCTTTCATGGACACCATTGTAGCAACTGACAACCAAACCGCAATATCCACCCTGCGCTACAAAAGCACCAAACCGTACACACCAATTACGCTTACTGCCCTTCCTGCGAAAAATGCCACATCAGCGACCAATTCCTTCATCGAGTCTCTTAAAAGCCTAAACTCTCCAAAGTACCCTGCTATGGTCCCATTAGACGTGGACCAGTCATTAGTCTTTGTGGTTGGTGTTGGCGTGAACCCGTGTGCTACTTGTGTAAACGGAAGCAGAGTTATGGCGAGCATCAATAATGTCACATTTACGATGCCCACCACAGCTATGCTTCAAGCACATTATTACAACGTAAGTGGTGTTTTCACCAATGATTTTCCTGGAAATCCGGTAACACCTTACAACTACACCAATAGTACTCCCCTAACAAACATACAAACTAACAATGGGACTAAAGTGTACCCGTTGGTGTATAATTCTACTGTACAAGTTGTGATTCAAGGTAACAATGTTATAGCACCAGAAAGCCACCCAATACATCTACACGGGTTTAATTTTTTCGTGGTTGGAAAGGGAATAGGGAATTATGATCCGGCGAATGATCCAAAGAAGTTTAATTTAGTTGATCCCGTCGAGAGAAACACTATGAATGTACCTACTGCTGGATGGACTGCTATTAGATTCCGGGCTGATAATCCAGGTAAATACTATCGTCTATAAAATATTTTCCACAAGCAAATAACACCTTTTTAAGAAAGGCAAACATTTACTTATTTATAACACTACTACATGCCTCACAATATGTTTTAGCTGAGTCTTGAAACCACAACTTGCTGGTTCGTTCATGTGTCATTCACATACAGTTGGCCAAACTTGAGTTTGTCTTAGCGGTCAGTGAGAACCGTCAACTAAGTTCCTCACTTACCGCTAAGACAAACTCAAGTTTGTTTAAAACATGTAAATGTAACGTTTTACTAAGGTACGTACTACTGTACATGCTGCAGGTGTTTGGTTTTTACATTGTCATTTAGAAGTACACACTACATGGGGGCTAAAGATGGCGTTTTTGGTGGAGAATGGTAAAGGGCCAAACGAGTCAATTATACCACCTCCAAAGGATCTCCCGACATGCTAGGGTACTACAGTATTCGACATTTTGTAAAAATATACGAAATGCCAACAAAAGATTCATTGAAGTGCGGATACGACAACGATCAAGCTTCAAGATACGTAAAATTCATTCAAGTGTGCATTTGAAAGAGAAATAAAAGACAGAATCGGTAATTTAGTGGTTTTGGTGTTTAATTATTGATTCTCTGAACAATGTTAAGTTTACAAAATTTGTTTTTGGTTGTAAGTATTGTAGATGTCATATGATTTATTCATTTGAAGTCATTCTGTAAGTTAATAAATTTTATAAAGATTAATCTGCAATATATTTTTGCAAAAAATAAAACAGATTACGAACGCGCCAGGTAGGGGTCGAACGTACGACCTTCTGCTTAGGAAACAGACGCTCTATCCACTAAGCTACAGGCGCTTTTGTTTCCATTTTCATACTGTAGTCTAATTTGTATTTCTGTTTCTTTGATTTTTGGATAAAAATGAGTATTTTGACCAGAATCCCGACTTTATCGATTCCCGGTATTACCATACGATATCAGGACTACGAAATAAGATCGAAAAAAAACGGGAAAATTAATTCGGTACGTAACCGGTACCAAATCGGGAAATTTCAGAAAAAAACGGGAAAAACCCGATCCGGTATCCGAATCCCGTTCGGTACGGTACCGGTACCACTAATTTATGCTCGGGAAACAATCGGTACCACTAATTCGGAAAGGGATAGGTACGGACCCGTACCGTGCTCATTTCTATTTTTGGATGTTTGTTTCGTCAATGTAGCAGCTTATGACTTATTTTGTTCTCGGCTTTATGTTTCATATTTCACTTTTTGGGGCTTATTTGTCTATACAGACCAAAAAGTTTCAAAATAAGTCACAAAATATGAGTTTATGAAACATGAGTCAAGCCTAAAATCAAATACTCCGTATGACATAAGCTGGCTTATATAAGCCGAAAGAAACAGTAACCTATACAAACAAATGCAAATTAAAGTGTTGAAATTCTTATACACTATATGTACTTTATTGTTTTTTAAATTTTTACATTGCTGATGATCCATGAAGAACCGAGAATGTCGAATGACCCATTCAGACAATACATTAGTCATTACAATATTCGCTTTCGGTATTCGTTTGCAGGTCCTTTCTGCATTTCTTGTCACTCAAGTACACAAAACACCCAATCGCATCTATGTCACACGATTAGATAAGAAGCAACATTTTATTTTCTTCCGACACCACATAAACAGAACGAAACAGACTGGATTGATACATGGCTAAAAACAAAAACAGCTGTGCAGTTCAGAAAAAGAGCAAATCTTCTTAAGATTACGCAGCAGCCACTTGCAGATCAGACACCACCATACGGATGTGATCGAGAGGTTTTCTAAGTGTATGTCCTGCATTGAAATAGAATTTCAAAGTAGCGAGTGCCAGATGAACAAGAAATGGAATACAAGAAGGCATTTTTTTACCAAAGAGGACCAACAGCCTTAAACTTGATTGGTTACAGTACAGGTTTAACCACCTAAGAGTTCAGTATCTAGCAAACTGCAAAATATATGCAATTATTGTAGTCTGATGAATATACAATAATAGGACATAACATGCCATAAGTTAACAGTTTTACACTAGTTTTACCTGTTGATTGTTTGTCTCGCCTTATTAGAAACGACATCTAGCAAAGTTTAGGAAAGTGCAATGCTTTAGATTAACTTCTTGATTATAAACAACTTTTTACAAGGGTAAAAACCGGATGATATGTTTCTCAGTCTATTTACAATACATATCATTTGCACCGGAAACCTTACTCTTCACTCCCTTCACTCAAACCATCATGGTCATCCAAACATGTACCAACAGTTTCCACCGGCTCCTTGACCATATGAATCGACATGTTACATTGTCACTTAGAAGTACACACTGGCGTTTTTGGTGGAGAATGGTAAAGGGCCAAACTAGTCGATTATACCACCACCAAAGGATCTCCCGACATGCTAGGTAACAGTATTCGACATTTTGCCAATAAAAGATTCACTAAAGTGTGGATACAAACAACGATCTTAGGTTTAACCACCTAAGAGTTCAGTATCTAGCAAACTGCAAAATATATGCAATTATTGTAGTCTGATGAATATACAATAATAGGACATAACATGCCATAAGTTAACAGTTTTACACTAGTTTTACCTGTTGATTGTTTGTCTCGCCTTATTAGAAACGACATCTAGCAAAGTTTAGGAAAGTGCAATGCTTTAGATTAACTTCTTGATTATAAACAACTTTTTACAAGGGTAAAAACCGGATGATATGTTTCTCAGTCTATTTACAATACATATCATTTGCACCGGAAACCTTACTCTTCACTCCCTTCACTCAAACCATCATGGTCATCCAAACATGTACCAACAGTTTCCACCGGCTCCTTGACCATATGAATCGACATGTTACATTGTCACTTAGAAGTACACACTGGCGTTTTTGGTGGAGAATGGTAAAGGGCCAAACTAGTCGATTATACCACCACCAAAGGATCTCCCGACATGCTAGGTAACAGTATTCGACATTTTGCCAATAAAAGATTCACTAAAGTGTGGATACAAACAACGATCTTAGGTTTAACCACCTAAGAGTTCAGTATCTAGCAAACTGCAAAATATATGCAATTATTGTAGTCTGATGAATATACAATAATAGGACATAACATGCCATAAGTTAACAGTTTTACACTAGTTTTACCTGTTGATTGTTTGTCTCGCCTTATTAGAAACGACATCTAGCAAAGTTTAGGAAAGTGCAATGCTTTAGATTAACTTCTTGATTATAAACAACTTTTTACAAGGGTAAAAACCGGATGATATGTTTCTCAGTCTATTTACAATACATATCATTTGCACCGGAAACCTTACTCTTCACTCCCTTCACTCAAACCATCATGGTCATCCAAACATGTACCAACAGTTTCCACCGGCTCCTTGACCATATGAATCGACATGTTACATTGTCACTTAGAAGTACACACTGGCGTTTTTGGTGGAGAATGGTAAAGGGCCAAACTAGTCGATTATACCACCACCAAAGGATCTCCCGACATGCTAGGTAACAGTATTCGACATTTTGCCAATAAAAGATTCACTAAAGTGTGGATACAAACAACGATCAAGCTTCAAGATACGTAAAATTCATTCAAGTGTACATTTGAAAGAGAGTAAATATGGATCTCTGAAATAAATGTAAAAATAAAAAAAAAAACGCGCCAGGTAGGGGTCGAACCTACGACTTTCTGCTTAGGAAACAGACGCTCTATCCACTGAGCTACAGGCGCTTCTTGTTTTCAATTCCATACTATAAATAATTTATTTAATTTAATTTAATTTAATTTAACTATATATAAAGCATTTAGGACCTTTTTAAAATAGCAAGGCTGAAAATTCAGACTTTTTTACCTACTAAATAAAGCAAGTTGTTGATATTTTCATAAACATTATATAATATAATATTTTTTAACAAATTTTTTTAACAAACTTCTGTAACAACCTTTTGTAACAACATTTTTTCTTTTAAATTGAAAAATCTTTTTATTTATTTATTATTTTTATGGGCAAATAGCATAAAAAGGTACCCATCTTATGTTAAAATTCAATTAAAGGTACTTAACTTTTTTTTTTCTCAATTTAAGGTACCGATCTTTTTTCTTGTAGCAATGTTGGGACAATAACAAATTTAAAGGTTATATCTTAACGGCCGTTTACTTTATTATTGCATCGTTAGTCCTTTATATTAACGACACTTTATAATAGCCTCAAAATTCGTTTTTTATAGTTTTAGACCTTTTTCTATCTTTTTCGCTTGATTTTTACCGTTTTCACTCGGTTTTTAATCGTCTTAGTCCGTTTTTTTCGTTTGATTAAAAACAAACGAAAACGGTAAAAATTAGACGAAAAAGGTGAAAAACGGTCTAAAACTGTAAAAAACAAATTTTAAGTTTATTATAAAGTGTTATTAATGTAAAGGACTAACGATGTAATAATAAAGTAAACGATCGTTAATATATAACCTTTATGTTTGTTATTATCCCAACATTGCAACAAGAAAAAAAATTGGTACCTTAAATTGAGAAAAAAAAAATTGAGTACCTTTAATTGAATTTTAACATAAGATGAGTACCTTTTTATGCTATTTGCCCTATTTTTATAATCTAATTTCAATATATTTTTTAAAATTTTGATATATTTTTATTAAATTTTAGTCTTTTTTAATTTTAGTGGGTTTTTAATTCGATTTTTTAGAACTGTACAATGAGTAAGAGACTAATATTTGTTAGTCTCAAAATTCGTTATTAAATACTCGCCACCACATTGCGCGGGTACCGTTATAGTATAATTTAATATTCTATCTATCATCTGCTCTATATATCATTCAGAAATGTTCAAGTTTCGTTTTAGCTATAACATTTGTCACTCGAATACACAAAACTCACAATCTCATTTTTGTCACACGATTAGATAAGAGATACTGTAACATTTTCTTTTCTTCTCGCACCATATAAACAGCTATGTAGTTCCATGTTTTTCATTTTGTGTATGATCTTCCTGTGCTCAAACGATCTTGTGACATAATCTAAGTGCAATAGTATTACTCTTATTCACCAATATAAGTCAGACCCACACCAGTCAATCCTCCTGATCTTCTAAGTTTATGGTAGTAGCCACTTGTTGGAGATCAGACATCACTATCTATGGGTTAATCACTAATTACCTCTTCTCGGTCTGCTAAGACCATACGGAGATCATCAGGGTTTTATAAGTTTATGCTATGCATTCAAGTAGAACTCTTAAGTAGCGAGTGACGGATGAACAAGAGTGACAGATGAACAACAAATGAGATACAAGAAAGCAAATTTTTCCCAGAGAGGACCAACATCCTTGAACTTGATACAGCACTTGATTGGTTACAGCTTTAGCCACCAAACTAGTTCAGTTTATAGTAAATTGCAAAGTTTATGCAATAAGTGTATTCTAACTAACCTGAAACATACCATGGTTAATAGTTTCAGACAGCTTTTAACGGTTGATTGTTTGTCTAGCCTGTTAGAAAGGACATCTAGCAACATTTAGGAAAGCTGCTCAGGACATGGGTTTTCGTTTCTTTGGTCATTTTTGTATACGTGCAATTCTTAAGGTAAACCCCTTGATTATAAACAACTTATTAAAGGGTAAAAACTGGATGATATGTTTTTCGATCTATTTACAATACATATTATTTGCACCAGAAACCTTACTCTCCACTCCCTTCACTCGAACCATCATCCTCATTCAAACATGTACCACCAGTTTCCACCTGTTCCTTGAGCATATTAATAGGGTCGCCTTGGTCAATGCACCTCATACTACTAGGTGAAACCAAACTCATGGCAGCAAAGCTGTTTGCAATGGCGTCCACATCTGTCACTGCTCCATAGAAACCCCTGCTTCCACCACCGGCGTTAACCAGGATAGACGGAAACTGACTTGATCCATTAATCAGCAGCCGTAGTGTATCCCTAGCACTCTTCTCTGACTCGGTGTCTTGGACTAATGGGTTGTGAAGAGGTGGGATGCTTATGCTCATACCAGGCCCACCGCTCACTAGGAAGGCTTGACCTGAAGAGCATATGTCAATTACCGGAATGTGAACTATCGAGTCGCACATGAGAGGGGTGAATATCGGGATCCGTTGTGATGCTGACATAGATAGGGGAAGAAAAGGGATTTCGGATAGATTGGGAGACGAAGCCGAGGCTGCAAGCAGTGACGAAAGGGGTGGTAACGTATATGATTCGGGTGTGGATGCACGGATCATGCTTGAGGGTGGACACCAACAGTAATATGGAGAAAAGAGAGACGCTGGTATTGTTGGAGGCATATGAGGTCGTGAGCTTATAGATTGTATGTCTACTGATGGGAAGAGGTAAGTTTCCGGAGATAATTCTGGATGGTTAAACTGTTCATGGCGGTTTGTAGCCGATGGCTCGCCAGTTGTCACGTAAGGAACAGGATGCTTTTCAGGACTTTCAGCAGATGAGACACGGCCCACATCTGACCTTCGCCTCAACTTGAAGGAACTTGGCCTAGGACTCAGAACACCTTGAATGCTGCAGCTTCTGGTTCGAGAAGGTTTTGATGCCACAAATGGAGATTGTGAGCTTTGACCAACTTCAGCAGCGGTATTTGACCCAACAAGATAAGTTTGCAGATAATGAACAAAACGTTCAAGACGCGAATCACTAATTCCAGTTAGTTCAGCAAGTGAAGGGTTCCTCTTGAGTAAATCCTTCATCTACAACAAGATTTTATATCATCAGTTGTTTTTTTTCCAGATGTGGCCACTTATTTGCATATTATTCGCTAGTTTAATATCTACCTTTGTAAGCAATTCATTACCAAGAAGACTGGACCTTTCAGAACACCAAAAGTAGAAAGGATCCCTATTGGGAATCCTAACAGCAAAAGATCGACCAGAGCTATCCGCTAGTATTTCCTCGATCACAATGGAGGAGCAATCTGATACATTTCTTAAGATTGACAGTTTCTCTGAGGACCCATCATCCGCAAGAAACGATAAATGCAAATCAGAATTTGGCAAGAGTGCAAGAACTAAGTTTCCCCTGTCGCAATGCATTAAAATTGTATTTGATAACATATAGTAACAAAGAAACATACAAGGAAACGTTCATTAAAAGCTAAAGGCAAATATATAAAATTAACGCCAAAGGCAACTTTCAAGATGAGTTTTAAGTCTGAAAAGCATTGCATTCTGGTTTTGTTTATCAAAATACTAAATGTACCTTTCTGATGTGTATCCATGTTCTTATTCTCAATATGTCAGTTGCTTTGTAATTTATCTATTTGTTTACTTTTTTCCTAATATGCCTCTTTTATCTTATCTGAATTGCCTAAAACAGCTGTGTCAATGTATCGACAACAATGTAAACCTTGCAATGTTTCAGTTAGCTAAAATAAATTCAATAAGCTGCTCTCGGTCTAGCCTCTTTACCTGAAGATCATTATAAGTAAGAATGCCCTTAAGCCCCTAGACAACAAAGTGAACAAAGATTATGACAGCTGTACATGCTTGCCAAAGAATATCAGGGCCGCAATCAAATGAGATAAAAGTACTCTCTTAAATATGTTTTACATAATTCAGACAAAATCATAACTATTCACCACAAGGAAAATCTAAACCGTCATCAGACTAAACAAGTGCGAATAATGGAGTATCACACTTTGGCACAAACAGATATGATGGCAAACACACAAACGTCTAAGATGTCCAAAGAGTTGGATGAGCTTCTACAGTTTCTAGATCATAAAATGTCACACTGCAAATTGCAGTGGCATAATAGTCAGAATACACAATATCAGAGCATAAATATTACAATAATTCTTAATTCTTACATTCAGTTCTCACAATGAAAAGTTTATTCATTTTTTATTTTATTTTTTGGTAAAAAGGTGAATATAATACGGAGTACTATATCAACAATAGACACTTTACAACCAATTGGACATGCTCAATAACCGGTCAAACAGAGAACAAGTAACAGAACATACAACTCAACACAAAACATTCTTGAAATTCAAAAGAACTATTCTAATCAGCATACCAGCAGGCCTATATTCCAACACATATCACCTATAACTACATGTCTAACCAATATTACAGACATACATTCTGATAGTCCTCGCACCATAAGAACATAGCATTAACATTAGTTGGCATTATCATAAGCATATGCTCCTTTACCTTACATCACTATTGAAGAGACCAAAGGATTGACTACATTACCAGAATACCAGATCACTATTATACTACTTTTGCCAGGTCATGCAGCTCAAGACTAGCAAAGTAATATCAACAAGTCAGGCATCATATCTCCTCTCCAATATGATGATATTCCATCCAATCCTCCTATGGCGATGCGGGTTAGGAACAAGAAATCCCATCTTTCATGACTCTATTCCTAACCACTTCCATTGCCCATACAGGTTCATATCTCACATTAGGATTCTATCATCAAATACATCTCAACAGGAAACCTACTTTATGGAAACTTTCCACTATCAAAACTAGGTAACATCCAGACCCGAATTGGAGTTACCGCATTCCAAGGCCTACTAAACAAAGGGAGGTGTACTTAGCAATCAGGCATCAAGCTCCAGGATGGATACAAGGCTATCTATTTTTTATTATTTATTTACCTGGGTTCCGACTTCGCATTGCAAGCCGACTAATCCCAGGGCGACTATCCTATTGGATAGCCCGTAGTCGTCGCAGATGAACCTCCGTGTCGAATATGGGATTAACTTTCTCCCCATGGTTCGAACCCAAGACCTCTATGCACTTTCGTCCTAAGTGCTAAGCTCTTACCGCTGGGTCACCCCCATTGGTTACAAGGCTATCTATTTGTTTGAACCTAAACACTCGATCCATCATTTTAACAAATGATAGTTGATTCTATGGTAACCAATTTTGAAGCAGCCTTTCATAATATTCAACCTTTCTGTTTACTACTATGATGCAATCTTAGACTTACAGTCCTTTTTCTTTCCACACTTCTATGGCTTGACTATGATATTCATTTTGAAGCAAGTAAAAGTGACCATTAACAATGAGATATACATGAGCCTACAGTTTCTACATGTTAGTAGCCAGAGTACAAAAATCTTAGCTTAGGACTAAACATTAGACTCCTTAACAACAGAGAGTTATCAAACAATTTAACAAAGCTAAACATCACTTTGAAAAACATAGAAAACAAGGGACAGTCCATTTGGTATCCAAGTATAGAACTCTAGAGGCCTTAAAAGGTTCATATACAAAAATAATTCGCAATATAACTTGTAAAAGGCATCTCATATAAAGATATGACTGATAGTTCAACACCCGATTACTAGTCCAAAATGATTTGGTCATGGCAACAGACTAATTTAGCTGAGACTTACCTGCCATATAGTAACATTTCACCAACCATCATGTTCACATATCCATGTCACACATCAGCTAGCTATTAACAGTTCAAACAAACATACAGTGCTCTCATGACTTGCACCTGTAACAGTTTCAGGCCCAGAAGGGCATGTCCAGATGTCCAGCCTTCATATCAACAATTTGGATAACACAGCCTAATTGGACGTGTATACACTATACAGTCTTTATTCTTATATTATATACGCTAAATGATCGAGTAGTTTTAGAGTGAAAAACGAAAACCAGAAAGCCTCGCAAAAGCCACTCCTATTGGTCAATGAGCAAGGGAGTTTTAATGGATGAGAAAACAAAATATATGCAACTAGCTACCATGACTCACATAGTACCACTTGCTGTTCTACAAGGTATAATAAGACTTGAGTAAATCTGCAACGGTTATGATCTAAATCATTAAGTACTTAAAAGTCAAAATGTGATTACGTTGTGTGCACCCATGTTCTTCAAACTATTTTTCTATTATTCAGCATAATAAAAGATTGAGAATACAGAACAACAAAGCAAAGTAAAAAAATTACAAGTTGCAAAACTGGAAACACTTGGGAAAACAAGAAACATAACTTTATGAAATCAAAATGGAAAAACAAGATGACAAAACAAATAAATTTTTATAATAGTAGAAGAAATAATCCGACTAATGTTGTAAAATTCATTATCCTACACCAATATCGTTATTCAATTCAGCTCCAACATCGTAGTAACTATCTATAACACATCCACGTCTCGTGTGTTTGTAAAGTATACATAAAGTCATGTGCTTGACGCTAATTACTTAAAGAAAAAGCAGGAACTTGACTCGTCTTTCGTATTAGTTAGACTCCCCCCCTACTGAAAAGGGCAATTAGCTTTGCACCATCGATAGACTACTTAAGATGCAATTCAAAAGGCCCTACTTAGTTTCGCAAGCCTTTGTCATTGTCAGTCAACTAAGTAGGGGCCTGAGGCCCCCTGTGAATCTGTAAACCTACTACCAAATCAATAACAGATTGACATCTGCATTTCGATCTCCAAATCACAACATTTTGATCTCTAAATACACAACAAATCACATTCTTGTTACTGTTATCCACCGAAAGTAACAAGCATTTAACATTCACCTCTCAAATTAGCATGATTTATCATTTACACTAGAAAAACAAGCTACTTAGAGTTTATATAACGTAAGCCTATTTCGGCTTATATAACATAAGCCCCAATTTTGTGGCTTATTTGGAGTCTTATGAGCTTATACAAGTTTATTATGATATAATAAACTTATATAAGCCGAAAAGTCTCCAAATAAGCTTAAAAAATCGGGATTTATGAAATATAAGCCGAAATATGCCTTATTTTCGGCTTATATATCATAAGGCTCAAGTTTATGGCTTATTTTGAGACTTAGGGGCTTATATAAGTTTATCATGATATACAGTAATAAATTTATATAAGCCCATAAGTCTCCAAATAAGCCACAAAATTGTGGCTTACGTTATATAAGCCGAAATGGGGTTACGTTATATAAGCCAAAACAAACACCCCTTAGTCCTAATTGAATAATCAATTGAAGTTAATGATGAAGAGTTCCTTGTTTATACTACCAAATGAAGGATGAAACAGGAAATAAGTAGTACACCTTGTATTGGTTGGAACAAGAAGAGTTCCTTGTTTATTAATCCTGCCAACGCGAACGGATACAAGAGGAATACACAAACATCTAGCTAACAAACCGACTTCCGACAGCTCGAAATGCTGCAATGGAAACAGATCACTTATGAGTAATTTATATATTTGAACTTGCGAGCGATCAAAAGGCGAATTCGTGATCATAAATACCTGAGTTAAATGGGAAAGCAAACGATCTTGAGAAGAGAGAAGCAAAGGCTTAAGCCTCTCATCAACACGACACGCGCCAGTCACGTGCATCTCAACCCTTGCATTATTTACATTTAACAATTCATCCGTTATTCTTCCGTTGGAATCATTATCGGGTTGTTCGTTGTTATTCACGTCGTGATCAGTATTTGATGATTGTTGTTTTTCAGAATTATTATTATTATTATTCATTTTTATATTTATTAATTATAATAATGCAGATGGATGGATGGTGTATAAATTATAAAGGTGAATTTTGTGATGCAAATGTAAAAAACAAGCAATGGGGAAATGAAGGTGTGTGTGAAGTGTGATGAGTGGTATTTATATAAAGGAAAGTCACGGATTTGAAATGGAAGGTTAATTGGATTTGATCAGATTTTGTGGTTTTGGAGTCCGGGGGTCGCATACTCAGCTCTTTTGACTTTTGAGTCCAAACGGGATGCATGTTAAGGATAAAAAGGAGTGGGGTGAGTTCTAAACATGAGTCAATAATTCACGCGTGGATTTAAATCATTATGGTGAAATTTTTATTTAGGTGATTAAATATTATCATTTTATTTAAAATATTTTTTATTTTTTTTTATAAATATCATATTATCTCATTTATTATCTACAAATACTTCTTAACTTTTAATATTTTTCACACACAATTTTTAAAATTAAAAAGAAATGCTCTCTTCCACACACCATTGACGAGATTAAAGTTATGATTCATAAACAAATCAATGAACAACAACGTCGTCAATTTGCACTTACGACGTTAGTCTTTAATTTCGATGCCGCGTACGAAGCACAAAAAAAAACTGCGCACAACATGTGAGAAATGTCGTTGATATTTTTCCAGAGAAACGTGCTTTAATCGATACGTTTCTAAGTAATGAATCTGATAACGATTTCAACATGCGAAGAGCCTTGTTTAGAAAGTCATCAAAATTGTGGGCTCGAATTGAAAAAATTACTGAATGGCTGAATAACTTGACTCCCCACAAAAATAAAGAAATTTCGTCCCAAACTCATATCGGTTCTTCATCACAACAAAACCGACCCTGAAATGTTTCTCCCGATCCACCTATCCATTCAAATAAAATGACTTACTTAATAACTTTCAGTTTCGTCAACTTTACTATGATTAACATGTATTAAGAGAAACATTGGAGGAACAAGATAGGGCACAAAGGGGGTGGGAGGAGCAACTTAGGGCGGAAGAAGCTTACCAAAAGCAATTTCGGTGGGAGTTTTTTGGACAGTTATCGGATCCAGATCCGAGAACTGACTAATCGTATTTCATATTTTATTTTTATCTATCTAGTAGTTAATTTCATTTTGTATTATATTTGAATTTTAGTATTTTTATGTTTTATGTATTGAATAAATGTTTTAATTTTAGAATAATAAGTGTTTACGTTTACGTTTTTAGTTTACGAATTAAAATAATTAAGGAAAAAAATTTGTTATGACGTGACGGTCAGTAAGATTGTAAAGTGAGTTGTGTGAGTAAATAGAGAAAACTGAAGTGACGCTGAATTGACGGTGAATTTTTAACTCACCGTTCCATTTACTTAAAGCTAGATCCACCTTCATCATGATGTCATTAACACGTCACTTTCTCTTTTCAAAACATTATTTAAAGAAAGTAATGAAAAAACAACTTAATGATCTACTTAAACACAAGTGAATAGAAAATATTTCGCTCACGAATGGCTAAATGGACTAGGACACTAGGGGGCGTTTCTTTTATGCAAAATGGGCCCTTAGCTAACAGATTAGGTCCACTAAAATATATCTTTATGTTTCTTTTTCACTGTGTCCATATGGAAATCCCTTTATTCCTCTGATTCGGGAAAAGGTAAAAAAACTAGCCTCTCCCCATTCGGATGTTTATATATGTTCACAACTATTTAAATTTACCATAATATCCTCATCTTCTTCCTTATATTTTTCATCAAACCTCAAACCATCTCCATTCTCAAAACTTTCATTCATCACTTGCATCTAACTTCATATGTCAAACATCACCGGCCGACCCACCTGCAGCCACCTGCACTTCCGGCATCCATCGCCCCCCTAACCGTTGTTGCGATCTCCATTCTTCAATGATCAATACCGGCGGATCTAGAAATATTCACACCTTCCATCACTCTATATTATCAGTTTTTTGGTTATCCAACAATTATTTTAATTGTTATAACTGTGTTGTGTTTGTATCTATTGGGTTTATGTTACTTGAAAATTGTGTTTATCAAATATATAGAAATTATAAAACTTTCTCAATTGGGTTGGGTTGGGTTGACTCAGAAGTAGCGTATAATTTGATTGAAGTTTTGTTGATGGAATTTTTTAGCTTCAAATATATCTAACCACCTGTACATTTTAACATTAATCCATGATACAAGGATAAAATAGTAATTTGCTTTATTCATTGGTCCAGTAATAATAAAAAAAGAAACAATACTATTTTGTCCCCATATACATTCTTTTATCAGAAGATATCACATATTCACAAGCAAAAAAAAAGAAACCGAACCTAGGTGTCCCTATTCAATGAAATGGATGAGGTTTTTTCTGTTTAGGTTACTTGAATGAAACATGAACTAAAATTTTATATACTCTCACGAACCAAAAATTTGTATGCTCTCGCGAACCAAAAAATTGTTTTAGTTTAATTAAATGAATAAACATGAACATAAACTTTATTTGTTCACGAGGCTTTCAGACCCGGGCGATACCTCTGCTATGTCATGAAGTTGCTAACGTGCAATAAATTTGTATTTTTTTTGTTAAATCAAACTGGTGTTGTATAAATTCATATTAGTGTGTTGTTGTGCGTAAATATACATAAAACATTATTAACAATCTATTTTGTTGATAATTAAGTAATGTAGCTAAGTTGTTTAAATTTATAGATCGTGTGCTTATTATTCGCCTTAAAAACATTGTATTGTATTTATATACGATTTTATTGATTTTGGGCTTTTTACAAAATCATAGAAAAGTTGTCTCCATTTTTTATATCTTGACAATTTATTTTTGTTAAATTATACTCTCCGTCTTAAAATTATTATCTTGAGAATTACATTTATTATAACTTTCTCTTTTACTTTTTTAGCATCTTTACCTAATTAATTAAATTCTTTTTTAAAGTTTATAATAACAATTTAAATCATAAGTAATACGGTAAACTTGGTCAAACTTTCTTATCTATTTTTAATAGTAGTCAGTTAAATTGGAACATCTGAAAAAAAAAATATAAACTATAAATTTAAGATAAATGGAGTAAACGAAAATCGTGCAAAATTACCTTTTTTTGTTGATGATTCATATTAAAGTAACACTATTTTAAAAATTTATAAACATATATGTTCGCGTATGTCCCGGCAAAGGGCCTCCGGACTCACCACTAGGTTCCGGATATTTGTCGCAGGGCTAGTAATTAATGAACTGACAAAGGCGGCTAGCATTTAATGCCACAAGCCTAGGAGAAAGTGAAAAGCAAAAGAGATTCAATGTATTAACCAGCATGCATGTATCGACCCAGCGAGTAAGGCATAACACCGCCGCCCTGGGGAACAAATCCCTTGATTTGTGGAAAAGATCTTGTCTTGGACTTGAAGCCTAACCTACTGATGTGACTAGACATCCAGGTACATTTGGTGGAGTAGTATAAATACTCCCCACATTTAATACACATTCAATTGATTTAAGATACATACTCACCATTGTTATTCTTAAATACTCCTAGTCCATTCTGGGATTCAACACCGGATACCATCCAAGAGAAAGTTATTTACTTTCACACCGGAGCTTGGTCTCAGGGTCACACCTGGGACGAGGCTAACGTGTGTTGCCTTGTGTTCATAGGTTCATCGCCAAGACTCAAGTGACGCGATCATTGTGACCGAAGCGGTTTTACTCGTGACTAGCTAGCCGGGGAATTGTGCTTCAACAATTGGCGCCATCCATGGGACCCTAAACTCGAATCTCCACAAAACACCTATTTATGGTAGGAGTGTCAGGAGGGTCACCCATACCGTTGTCTCCGGACCATGATCCCGCAACTGCGGAAAAGGAGGTTGAAACACCTTCAAACCTACAAGAAAAGATTTTGGAAAGTATGAGTGTGTTGCAGAGTTTGGTGGAGCGCCATAACGTCGTGTCCAAAAAACCCATCTCGCCTACAAGGTTTGTCTTCGAAGACGACCCACAGGACACACAAAAAGATAAAAATGAGGCGCAGAAGGTTCAAAGGGAGGCGAATGTCCCGGTGGACGATTTACAAAAACCTTTTAAGGACGTTATCGCTTCTCACTTCACCAAAAGGATCATACAATTATCCTCACCGAAGCACATACTACCAGCAACTATCAAGTTATACACAGGAGACACTGATCCTAATGATCACATCACTCGCTTCGCTGGTGCAGCCAACTCGGGAGAGTGGCCAATGTCGGTGTGGTGTAGATCTTTTCAGCAAACGTTAGACGGGCCGCATGAGGTTGGTTCGAAAGGTTACCGAGGGGTAGCATAGATAACTGGGATGACTTAAAGGATCAATTCCTAGAGAGATTCTCTCTAAGAAGAAAAATCCTCAAGACTCCAATGGAGATCACCACCATCATCCGCAAGGCACACGAGTTCCTGGCAGTATTCAAAAAACGCTGGACAGATGAAGCAAGTTACATACAAGGAGTTCTGGAGGTAATGAAAATATCAGCTTTCGTGAATGGCGCTAAATGCCCAGAATTAGCCCGACGATTCTCGGATGATACACCAGCGACAATGGCAGAAATGACGTGAAGAGTAGATGACTTCATCAAATCTGAGGAGGTTTTCAGAATGTCACACCCCACCATGGCGGAATATGGGGCGCAACGTATGGATATCATCACAACAACAGCGTTTCTATAGAGAGAACTAAATGAAATTGAAATATCATAAATGGCGACACAAATGTCGTGACAATATCTCAACAATGTAGGCGTCTAGGTAAGTAGGTAACAGGCATACCTCTTACCAAAGACATACAAATAACACAAACATATCAAACATATAGATGCCAACATGCATCACATATCAAAAAAAACATAAAGGTAAACTAAGAAGGAAATGGGGATATCCTTCTATATGCATTCCTACGCTCTCCAAATCCTAGCCACATAAGTTCTCACGCTTAACCACGTTATCACCTGAAAGAGACACTAAAACACGTCAACATAAAGTTGGTGAGAGTCATAGGTTTAGACTCTAACGCTAAATCAGTTACAAGCTGTGAATAACAAACACCAATACAATAACATATGGACAATGTGCTACAAGTATGCATTAACAACTAGCATTCATGTTCAATCAATCATCACAATACCAAGGCATCACGCCTTACCAACAACCACAATTTCCAAGGCATCACGCCTTACCAACAACCATAATTTCCAAGGCATCACGCCTTACCAACAACCATAATTTCCAAGGCATCACGCCTTACCAAACACCATAATTTCCAAGGCATCATGCCTTACCAAACACCATGGTACCATAGGCGCCCATACACCTATGTACCAATCCCAAGGCCACTACCTTGTCATTAACCATTGGTCCCATAGACGATCACACTATGTACCTATCCCAAGGCCACTACCTTGACATACACAAACAAGAACCACATAGCAGTTAATCACATAAAGTACACACAAGTCCATCTCAAATCACAAACACATTCACAAAATCAATTTAGAAAATAACTCAACACAGTGTCTCTTCCATCCCATCTGGAAGTCAAAATCAATAATAAACTTGGGACTATGAAACTCACCTGATAGCTTCTTCACAAGTCCTCGCACTAGCAACGAGCTAACAAACCAAAAACACACAATCAATACCCGAACCAATCACCAAGATGACTCATCAACCTATGATGGACATCTAGCCTATTCCCATGTAATTACCTCATTGCTAAGTTCTAATCACCACATTACCCTTCCTTAACAAGTCCCTAACTTGGTTAAGTTCAATAGCTATCCCGTTCATAATTTTACACAAAACAGTCCCAGTTTTAGGTCTCAAAACTTTAAGTCAAACGTTCACTTAAATATACCCATGGTTTCTGTAAAAGGAATATTCACACTTTTATACATGTTAGTTAAAACCTCCAACTTGCCCTAACCTTAAAGCTACTGTTAAGGCCCCGATATATGTGTATATATTGCTACCTATCCAGAATTTACTGATTTTAAATGTATGAAAAGTTCATTACCATTAGAGGGTCTTACCCTAAACAACAATCTTAGACCAAGTGAAGATACTCATTACAATATATAAACCATCTCTCATGTTCGCGAGAAGATCCCAATGCAACCCTAAGTACCCCAAACAACCCAAAACTTAAAAAGAAAACAGGCTGAATTCAAAACTGTTTTGACCTCTGACTGTTGTAACCTGTTTTTGACCCACTTCCCGACCTCCAATTTAGTTCTAGTTTCTTGAATTGGAAAGCCACTTCAAATACCTTTTCAGGGCTAGTTTGATCGCATCTTGAATGTTCCTAGAACTTCAGATATGATCAAAACAATTGACTCAAAATTCTGCCCAGTTTTTAAAAACGGGTTTAACAAAATCAACCTCATTAATTAACCCCAATCCCTCTAATTACAAGCCCTAATTTATTTAATCATTAAAATATGATTAATATACTGTTTTTAATTAAACCCTAATCTAATCCATCATATGATCATAGAAACATTAAAAACATTTAATATGAAAAGGGTTAAGAAGGTTTTACCTTTGAATGAATAGAAGATGAAGAAAACCTAATTTTTGAAGAACCCTAATTGGCCACCATTGATGAATTTCGGCTAGGAGATGTTATGGAGGTTAAAAACCTGATTATTATGGTTATGAGTTGGGTTTGGTTAAGTCCTAAAGGCCCCCTAATCCCATTACAAGTCCATTGGGCCTGTTTTGGGCTTTTCCCTTCTTTCTTTCTTCTTTGGTGCGTCTAAACCGACCCAAACACCCCTAAATTCGTTTTTTTAATTTTATTATTTAATATTATGTTATTAATATTACTTTAATTTTCCTTAATTTATTTCAGCTCCTAAAGCTTCCAAAACCACAAAACCGTAAAACTAGTCAAATTTACGCGTTTTACCGTAAAAGACGTAAAATATACACTTTTAAAAAAAATCTCAAATTTTGCAATAAACTGTATAACTAAGTCCTAAATGACTTAAAACCATTCCGAAAAATATTCATATGACTAATTACCTCATCCGCGACCTCTAAATGCTAAACAGTAAATCGTAAAAATACGATTTTCTATAATACATATACGTATACTTAGAACCACCAAATAACACCATCTCACTTCATAGTCACTATCATGTGAACTCATGAACATGAAATCATCACACATCGTTTCATTCACAAGGTACCCCGTACCGGAAACGATATCCAAACCACAATCTATACACACTAATAAGCACATAAACACATAAAGACACGCAACTAGCACAAAATAAAACTAATGACGAACCTCAAAACCAGGGTTGTCACATCACTCCCTCCTAATAGAAATCTCGTCCCGAGATTTACTCCTTAGGATCAAACACACAGACAACAAATCACACGAGGATACTTGTTCTAAAAGAACTCCTCTCATTTCCACGTGAACTTTAGTTCAAGTTTCAAAATACCACATATACAAACCAAAAACAATTAAACTCATTGCCAAACTCTTGACCTCACAGTCAGTAAATCTCCTAGATGACTCTTTGATAAAACAAAGACTCTCATTAACACAAGTCCCGAATAACCGTACATGCAAAATGCATTCTCAAATAACCTTTACCAATCTCAATACATGAAATGTATCATGTATACAACTCATTTCCCCCAGGAAATTCTATGCTCATAAGCTAATAGTCCGATCTTTCTAAAGATCATAAATGGACCTACAAAAATCTACATCAACTCTTCCATTTTACCAAAACATACCACCCGTTACTATGGGTGAAACTTCCTACATAACTTTGTCACTAACTCTAGTGGTTTCCTCCTTTTCTACATAGCATCCCTTGTTGCTCTCATCCTTTCCACAACCATCATTACCACATTAGTAGCCTCTTTTACCAATTCTAGTCCACGATAGGGACAACTCACCCTATCCTTTCATATAGTGCCTCACATGGCATTTATCGACTTCTAGTATGATAACTATCATTATATTAAAACTCAGCCATCGCTAACGAGTTTCCTAACTACCTCTAAATCAATCAGTATAGGTCAGTGCCATTTCCTTTTCCACACTACGACAGTATTAGCCTGCTTGTGCTTTATTCTACTCATTAAGCTCTACCAAAGTTTTACCTTCGGTTCCTATCTCGACCTATTTCATTCATGCTTCGCTTCTATACACACTTCCTTCTTCTTCTTCAACTCCTACCATACATCACGATGTGATGCTTCCCATCGTTTCTTCCCTTGCCATAATCCTTCATAAGGCATTCCATACATATTAGGCTAACTTTTACGCAAAATCCTCTATTCCATCACATCCGTACGCAATCCTTCCAACTTCTCAACTACGTGACTTTTCATTCCTCTTGAAATATGAGATGAATTAGTTAGTCTATCGTCTATCACCCAACTCTCGTCGTACTTATTCCTCCACCGCATTATGTATCCCTTTCACCAACTTCGTCCTTACATCGCCCTTTCTAAGCTACTCCTATCTATGTAGGAAGTATAGTCTACGTCCCTTTTCTCCATATGATTATCCAAGCCACGCAACTTACAGGTTGACGCGTTCTCCGCTTTAGACAACTCAACTCGTGCAACCTACACCCTTCATCCAAATCACCCTAATACGTCATCCATATTGTTCCAGTTCGTCTCTGCTTCACTTTATTCTTCTTATTCCATGTCTCATCAACCATACTTGCCTTTCCCAGATGGTACTTGGCCTTGCAATTTTCTTTCATCACTTAACTCCACCCATCACCTTTGCCAAAATTTCAATCAAGATGATTGAATATGTGTTGGAGACGTTCATGATCCGTATAGATCATTCTCCACGTCCCGTACACCAAATGACTCTAGCATTCTAGGCAGATATAACAATCCAGCCCCACTAACTAAGTCCATCTAGTTCTTCCAAATCTTCAGTTCCTGCAACGTATAAGCGATCGCCTTTCTTTGTCGTCCTCGTACGCGTCCAAATCCTTGCTCCACGTATCGTCATGCTTCGCGAATTCAACCGGTCCTTCCGATAATGCCAAGATCGGCTCATTATCCAATCCACCTCTTCAGCCTCCAAAACGCTTCCTCATCCTTCTTCACTTCGCCCCTTGTTGGTTCCATGATACGCCATCATCTCTAACTACTCATCATGGTAAACTTAATACTAAAAACTCACACTCGAAAATCTCACGTATAACTCCACTCCAAAACCAACACATAATTCGCCTCACTCTCCTTCTTAGATTTGAGTAGTTCAAGATGTCGTCGACGCTCCCGATGACAACTCGTTTATACATGTTCATGCACACTTGGTTCATTGACACCATGAAAACAGCTAGTGCTTTGGTGAAGCAAAATACATAACCGTAAACCCAAAGCGTTCATACAACATCCTTAGCAGTTTCAACTATGTCCTCCTTGCACCTTCTCTTAGCGGCAATACGAATAAATTCCTACCTCGTTCTACTTGCAAAATTCTACACGCATCTTAAAAGACCGGTACTTCCTCTCATCAGACCACTCAACCTCTTTCCACATCTAATCTACTACTAAGCAACTCAACTTTTATCCAGCATTCCTTGCAATCTCTAACAGCTCTTGTTTTTAAATCACTCCATCAACGATTTGCCTTAGAAGGGCACTAACTACAACTCCTCTCACTTCTCCTACTTGCTCTATTTATGGTTCTACCTCACAGTAATAGGCAAACCTACTAAATTTCAGGAAATTTTCGGAAAACTTACATGCCCTACGAAGAATCATAATCACCTTTGAAGTATTACTTCCCCTTCCAACACTCTCTATGGCGCGTTACTTGTGCTAATATCCCACAAATCTCTATTCATCTCCTTGGTACTCCTAAGAGACCTCATGACCACACTAGTTCGTCTACGAACTTCTTTCCTCCCCACTAAGGGTATTCCGACCGTTCTCTCATGGTCACCTACTTAAGCGTGTAGGCGCGACAAGTCTTTCATACGACTACCTCAACGCTCCCGAACAATACGAAACCAAAACTACATCCTGAATCCATCAGATACGATCAACGAATCAAACCAACGGATAACTAACGACATTTCACGTACACCAGTTAAAACAAGTCAAAAACCACGAGACACAAAAGAAAACTCAAACCCAGAACATGTATCAATTCAAAATGACACATGACAGTGAAAAATAATCCAAGAAACACCCAATGGCAACCAAAACATATTACGCCCCGCAACATATTATTTAAACCGTGCAAAAGACCGACCTTTCCAAAAGAATATACTCTTATTTATTATTATTATTATTTTTTTACCTCCCCACATCTATGTGACTCAAACCATCTACAAACAACCTTCTAGGCGATCTCAAAACTCAACCCAAGGACTAGGTATCCCGTGCACCCCAAATAAAAATAACTACTATTCAAAACTCAACCTTGAACCCGACACTTGTACAACAATTCCGACCAGTCCACTGACCTCCGATGACTATACTTTCTGAATATTTGAAAAGTACGTTTCGAGTACATAATTTTTGGCTTTTGAATCACTCAAAAAGCTCTAAAAACGAACAAGTTATGAACGAAACAGTTTTATATTAATGAAAGATAAAATTGTATGTGAAATCTTCATAAACTCAATTTAACCTTAAATTAATAATTATAAATGACGTGAATCGGTTAAACCCAATTATATAAACTATGTAAGTAGAAAGAAATTTTACTTCGCTTTATTTTAAAGAAAGTCTTTTAGAATTTGAAATAAATAAGTGTTGACTAAAAAGAAATCTTATGTTACATCTTGTTTCAAACACGACCCCAACACCTTACCCTTATTTTACCGAATACGACCAACTATCTAACCCTATACTAGATTTCCAAGTCCCCTTTTTCCATATACCAACCAAAAGAAATGTAAGACTCAACACAAAAGATTTCATTATCTCAAAAGAAATCCCAGGTTATTTCAATAGACTTAAAACCAAGAACACCGTTTTAAAACGTACACGGACGAAACTCAAAGAATACGCTACAAGACACAGTTCAAAAGATTCAAAACGTCGTTGAAACTCCACCAAACTCCAGCACCATAAAACACGAACAAACACAAGGTACGTTCAAGTTATAATAACTAGTGAACGACCATATACCATAACTTAACACATAGTAGTATATATACATCCGCATATGTATACCTATTGAATCTCCCGAACATACTCGTTATCATACACGTAAGTCAATCAATCGCTTTATACGCTCGTTTTTTCATACGAGTAATCACCATCTCACCGTGCCACAACAAGGCATAAAGCCCACCTCCAAAACCAAACCATATCGTGTGACCCCAAAATCACACAACACAACTATAACCCAAAACATATAACACAAAAAGAACAATAGCCATATCATAGGTAGCCATTACATAAACTCATATATAATACGTATACCCAAATTCTACATCTCATCATATACAAGCATGTATTAACCCTCTTTCATGCAACCATACTTGGGAACCCATTGAAGTTGTGGTACTTGTATAACTATGTTGGCCACCATACTTATACAATTACCCTTTCCCCAATGCACTCCCTCCTATGATGACACTTATAAGAATCAATACAACATATAACACATAAATCCATCTACTCACATAAGCTCATAACCACATAACCAATAAGATCCAAAACTCCATCTATAAAAATAACATAATAAAACTCTTGGAATACAGAAATCCATAGTCTAGCTAAAACAGCCTAGACTAAATCCAAAACGAAAACATAATCAGTTATAAGTCATGTCGCCCATAAGAGTGGAAACGGCTTAAAATCCTTCCTACCCATGTACTCCTAGTAACTCGAACCACCACACGATTCTTAGGGAACATGACTTAAACATCAAAAGAAAAATGTTGTACCTCAGGTACATAAAATAACCCAACAAAAGATAGAACTACCATGTACCAAATTATGTACTATAATGTACAATTTAAGCAAAATACGACAATGACTAGTGTGGACGATTATGGTTCAACCCGCACTAGTCACAACCCAAAAAGAAAATAACATGTGGCTAAGTATGAACTTACTATGGTTCAATTCATACTAGTCAAAACATCACAATAAATAACATTTAAACACATCAATTATAATAAAATGCACACATACTCCTATGACGCCTATATGCAGGGACCCTTAAGCTATAGACTAGGCTACGCGACTAGGCAACCTAATTCTCTATAACCATTGGCTCTGATACTATTCTGTCACACCCCACCATGGCGGAATATGGGGCACAACGTATGGATATCATCACAACAACAGCGTGTCTATAGAGAGAACTAAATGAAATTGAAATATCATAAATGGCGACACAAATGTCGTGACAATATCTCAACAATGTAGGCGTCTAGGTAAGTAGGTAACAGGCATACCTCTTACCAAAGACATACAAATAACACAAACATATCAAACATATAGATGCCAACATGCATCACATATAAAAAAAAACATAAAGGTAAACTAAGAAGGAAACGGGGATATCCTTCTATATGCATTCCTACGCTCTCCAAATCCTAGCCACATAAGTTCTCACGCTTAACCACGTTATCACCTGAAAGAGACACTAAAACACATCAACATAAAGTTGGTGAGATTCATAGGTTTAGACTCTAACGCTAAATCAGTTACAAGCTGTGAATAACAAACACCAATACAATAACATATGGACAATGTGCTACAAGTATGCATTAACAACTAGCATTCATGTTCAATCAATCATCACAATACCAAGGCATCACGCCTTACCAACAACCACAATTTCTAAGGCATCACGCCTTACCAACAACCATAATTTCCAAGGCATCACGCCTTACCAACAACCATAATTTCCAAGGCATCACGCCTTACCAAACACCATAATTTCCAAGGCATCACGCCTTACCAAACACCATGGTACCATAGGCGCCCATACACCTATGTACCAATCCCAAGGCCACTACCTTGTCATTAACCATTGGTCTCATAGATGATCACGCTATGTACCTATCCCAAGGCCACTACCTTGACATACACAAACAAGAACCACATATCAGTTAATCACATAAAGTACACACAAGTCCATCTCAAATCACAAACACATTCACAGCATCAATTTAGAAAATAACGCAACACAGTGTCTCTTCCATCCCATCTGGAAGTCAAAATCAATAATAAACTTGGGACTATGAAACTCACCTGATAGCTTCTTCACAAGTCCTCGCACTAGCAACGAGCTAACAAACCAAAAACACACAATCAATACCCGAACCAATCACCAAGATGACTCATCAACCTATGATGGACATCTAGCCTATTCCCATGTAATTACCTCATTGCTAAGTTCTAATCACCACATTACCCTTCCTTAACAAGTCCCTAACTTGGTTAAGTTCAATAGCTATCCCGTTCATAATTTTACATAAAACAGTCCCAGTTTTAGGTCTCAAAACTTTAAGTCAAACGTTCACTTAAATATACCCATGGTTTCTGTAAAAGGAATATTCACACTTTTATACATGTTAGTTAAAACCTCCAACTTGCCCTAACCTTAAAGCTACTGTTAAGGCCCCGATATATGTGTATATATTGCTACCTATCCAGAATTCACTGATTTTAAATGTATGAAAAGTTCATTACCATTAGAGGGTCTTACCCTAAACCACAATCTTAGCCCAAGTGCAGATACTCACTACAATATATAAACCATCTCTCATGTTCGTGAGAAGATCCCAATGCAACCCTAAGTACCCCAAACAACCCAAAACTTAAAAAGAAAACAGGCTGAATTCAAAACTGTTTTGACCTCCGACTGTTGTAACCTGTTTTTGACCCACTTCCCGACCTCCAATTTAGTTATAGTTCTTGCATTGGAAAGCCACTTCAAATACCTTTTCAGGGCTAGTTTGATCGCATCTTGAATGTTCCTAGAACTCCAGATATGATCAAAACAATTGACTCAAAATTCTGTCCAGTTTTTAAAAACGGGTTTAACAAAATCAACCTCATTAATTAACCCTAATCCCTCTAATTACAAGCCCTAATTTATTTAATCATTAAAATATGATTAATATACTGTTTTTAATTAAACCCTAATCTAATCCATCATATGATCATAGAAACATTAAAAACATTTAATATGAAAAGGGTTAAGAAGGTTTTACCTTTGAATTAATAGAAGATGAAGAAAACCTAATTTTTGAAGAACCCTAATTGGCCACCATTGATGAATTTCGGCTAGGAGATGTTATGGAGGTTAAAAACCTGATTATTATGGTTATGAGTTTGGTTTGGTTAAGTCCTAAAGGCCCCCTAATCCCATTACAAGTCCATTGGGCCTGTTTTGGGCTTTTCCCTTCTTTCTTTCTTCTTTGGTGCGTCTAAACCGACCCAAACACCCCTAAATTCGTTTTTTTTTTAATTTTATTATTTAATATAATGTTATTAATATTACTTTAATTTTCCTTAATTTATTTCAGCTCCTAAAGCTTCCAAAACCACAAAACCGTAAAACTAGTCAAATTTACGCGTTTTACCGTAAAAGACGTAAAATATACACTTTTAAAAAAAATCTCAAATTTTGCAATAAACTTTATAACTAAGTCCTAAATGACTTAAAACTATCCCGAAAAATATTCATATGACTAATTACCTCATCCGCGACCTCTAAATGCTAAACCGTAAATCGTAAAAATACGATTTTCTATAATACATATACGTATACTTAGAACCACCAAATAACACCATCTCACTTCATAGTCACTACCATGTGAACTCATGAACATGAAATCATCACACATCGTTTCATTCACAAGGTACCCCGTACCGGAAACGATATCCAAACCACAATCTATACACACCAATAAGCACATAAACACGTAAAGACACGCAACTAGCACAAAATAAAACTAAGTGACGAACCTCAAAACCAGGGTTGTCACACAGAAATACGAAGCTATCGCAAGGAGAAGCGGGTGATGGGAACTCCAAATATGTAAGGGAAGAAAGATACATCTCGTCCGGGTCGCGTGGACGCAACAGGGGTCGTCAAAGGAACGATTATCGGTCTAAGCCCATGTTTTCTCCATATGTGCCTCCGGTAAATCAGAATCAAGGGAGAAGGGCACCGTACCAACGTCCCGGATTGGAATCTTTAACCTAGTTCCCTAAGGAAATTTTAGCCACCGAGTTACAATTGTGTCTTCCTCCGCCACCGCCGACCAAAGGCATGGTTCGGCCAGAAAATATGGATAAGTATTGTGATTATCACCAAGAAAAGGGACATCTCACCAACGATTGTCATCAGTTAAGAAAACAGTTGGAAGCTGCTTTGGAATCTGGTAAATTGAATCATCTCGTGAAAGATTTGCGAGGAAGGGTGAATAGGGGGAATCAAGGAAGAGGAAATGTAGACTTTAAAGGGAAAACGATAAATATGATAGAAAACAGGTATAACGGCCTAAAAAGAAAAGAGGTATGCAAGACTGAGGTAGATTGGATGAATACTCCCATCACTTTTCCCCGGTGATCGATGCAGAAGCATCCGATGATCCTTTGATATTTGAAGCCGAGGTAGAAGGATATTGGGTAAAAAGGGTGTTTGTGGACGAAGGTGCCACGATGCAGGTCATGTTCGAACATTGTTTCCTGAACTTGGAACCCTCAATCCGGAAAAGGCTGACCCCCGACCACGTAAAAGTTTTAAGATTTTTAGGAGAAGAAACCACACCCCTTGGAAAGATTGATTTGGAAGTAACATTCGGATCACACGACCTGTCAAGACGAACCATAATGAGCTTCACGGTGATTAGGGCACCATCTCCTTATAACATAATACTTGGAAGAACCGGGATCAGGGAGTTGAGGGTTGTGCCCTCCACGGTGCACTCGGCCATGAAATTCCCCACCCCTAATAGAATTACGACAATGAGGACTAAGGCGCTGGCGATCTATGAATGTAGAATCATAGAGGACGGACAGAAGATAGAAAAAATGAAAGCAACGGCCGTAGGAAAGGAATTGGACAAATGGCTCGCCCATGAAAACTTCAACCAACAACAAAGGATAGCTGGAGATATGATGAAACAGATCGTGGTCCATCTTGGGTACCCGGAACAGTTAGTCACCATCGGGAGGCTGTTTACTAAGAAATGTCGGCTGCAACTCATAGATTTGCTAAGAAACAATGTCGAGGTGTTCACTTGGGAACCTTCATACATGACTGGGGTACCGAGAAGGATCATAAAACACTCGTTGAATGTCAACATATAAGTCGCTTCGGTTGCACAGAAAAGAAGTACATTAGGGGAAGAGAAAAGTCAAGCAGTCAAAAGGGATGTTACGGAATTAATGAAGGCTAGCATCATACGACCGGTGAGATATCCTACGTGGATCTCGAACCCTGTCCTAGTAAAGAAACCAGATGGTGATTGGCGAATGTGCATAGACTTTAAGAACCTTAACTCCGCTTGTCCAAAGGATTACTACCCCTTACCGGACATAGATGTAAAAATAGGAGCAGTCATGGGGTATAAATTCAAGTGCTTCCTAAACGCTTATAAGGGATACCATCAAGTGCTCATGGATGAAGCAGATGAGGAAAAAACGGCATTCTACACTGATGAAGGCACATATTGCTACACGAAAATACCTTTCGGTCTAAAGAATGTCGGGGCCACTTATCAAAGGTTGGTAGATTCAGCATTCCGATCACAAATTGGTGTGAATTTGAAGCATACGTAGATGATCTGATGATCAAAATCAAAATCGAGGAAGACATGCTCGCAGATATCCAAGAACCTTTGACAACTTGAAAAGGATTAACATGAAATTAAACCCGAAGAAGTGTTCATTTGGAGTCGAAGAAGGGAAATTCCTCGGATACATGGTAACCTCGGAAGGCATAAGGGTTTGCTCTTATGCACCCGAAACCGATGGAGAAAACCAAAACTCAAACCAATTGGGGCTTGTTCGGATTCGGGTTGGCGGGTTTTGGATGCGGGTTCGGGTTGGGATATTTTATTTTGCGGGTTCGGGTTTTAGTAATACCCGCCCCGTTTACCCGTATACGTACTCGTTTACCAAAATACATATCGTTTATTGCTATTTATATAATTTATAAATCTGTGCGAAATATTAGACGAAGATTATTAAACAACGAAATGCTTATATTAGTTACATTTTGTATTCATTAAAATGTTTGTGATCAAGCATATTTTGATTTTGTAACTTTAAATAAAACAATGATTTATTCGATACATTAAATCACATGATATGATATTGAATTAGTATTCTTCATCTTCTAACAACTTAAAAAGTTATACTAGGGTATTTTAATTATTTTTCATTAGTTTTTTTAAACTTTATATGTACAATTATGTCCAACGAAATTTAATTGTGGATACCCGATACCCGCGGGTAAAAACCAAAAACCCGTTGGGTAATAGTAATCGGGTACCCGTCAGGTATTGGGGCGGATGTGGGTTTGGATATTATAAACGGGTGCGGGTGCGGGTACGGGTTCAGTAAAACCCGACCCGAACCCGGCCGTTGCCATCCCTAAGCAAACCTCAAAAAGACAAAAGCAATCACAGAAATGAGATCTCCCAAAACATTAAAAGAGATGCAGTCTTTAAGTGGCAAGCTGGCAGCATTTAACCGATTCTTGTCTCGATCGGCCGAGCGGTCAATGCTGTTCTTTGAAACATTGAAAAATATCACCAAAGAAAATAAAGAAGAATTCTGTTGGACGGAAAAGGCTGAGGAAGCTTTCCAGCAGCTCAAGAAGGCAATCCTAGAACTCCCATTGCTTACCTCTCCTGTCAAGGGAGAAGTGTTATATGTGTATCTTGCCGCATCCAAAGAAGCAGTCTGCGGTGTACCATTGGCTGAACGAAATGGGACCAATGCCGATAAGGTACGTAAGTCGGACACTGCATGACGCCGAAAGAAGATATGCTCCGCTGGAAAGATTGGTACTCGGTTTGTTGTATTTGTCACGAATATTGAGGAGATATTTTGAGGCTCACGACATTCATGTCATAACAGACCAGCCTTTGAAGCAAATACTAAGCAAGTTTGAGGCCTCGGGAAGACTAGCAAAATATGCAGTAGAGTTGGTAACATATGAAATCTTTTATGTCTCTCGAAAATCTATCAAAGGGCAAGTTTTAGTAGATTTTCTGAATGAAGCTCCTTTAGACCAACAAGATGCCGCAGCAATTTATGAAATATCCGAAGAAGAAGAACCGGAGGTTCACTGGATGCTATTCATAGACGGGGCAACCAACAGCAAAGGGGCCGGCGCCGGACTGGTGCTAATCAACCCAGAAGGGGTGGAGTTCACATATGCCCTAAGGTTTAACTTCAACTGCTCAAACAATGAAGCCGAATACGAATCACTTTTAGCTGGACTCCGGTTAGCCGAGAAAATGGGAATAAAGAAGTTACAAGCCAAGGTGGACTCGAGTTTAGTGGCTTGCCAAATCAAGGGAGAGTTTGAAGCAAGCGATGATAGGATGTCCAAATATATGTCCAGAGTCAAGGAACGGTTGTTCACCTTCACAGAGTTTAGAATTGAACACATACCCCGGAACAAGAATCAAAAAGCCGATGTGTTAAGTAAGCTCGCATCATTCGCATTCAACCACCTCACCAAAGAAGTATTGGTAGAATCTTTGGACGCAAGATCTATTGATGTGCAAGAAGTCAATGATATAGTAGAAGAGGAAGAAGAATGTTGGATGAATCCCATCAAAAGGTGTTTAGAAGAAGGAATATGGCCACAAGATCCAGAGAAAGCCAGACATCTAAGGATGAAGACACCCCAATATACCATGGAGAACGGGGTCTTATTCAAAAAGTCATACTTGTCTCCGATGTAAAGGTGTGTTGGTCCATTACAAGCAAATTACATTATCCGAGAGGTCCACGAAGGAGCCTGTGGAATGCATGCCGGATCAAGATCGGTTGTCGTAAAAATAATGCGTCAAGGGTACTTTTGTCCCATGATGCATCAGGACGCATGGGACGAGATCTCTAAATGTGATTCATGCAAGATACATGGTCCCATACCGAGGCTTCCCAAGACAAATCTGACTTCAATAACATCACCATGGCCCTTCTACCAATGGGGAAAGGATATCTTGGGACCAATCAGCAGAAACTCTGGAAATATCAAGTTTGTGATTGTAACCATCGACTATTTCACCAAATGGATTGAAGCCAAGCCAGTGGCCAAGATAACCGGAAAAGAGGTCAAGAAATTCGCCTGGGAAAATATTGTTTACAGGTTTAGGTTGCCGGGGGTAATAGTAACTGATAATGGGAAGCAACTAATAGATGGGTCATTTGGAAAGTGGTGTGATAAATGGCACGTTAAGCAGATGACCACCGCGGTAGCACACCCGCAGGCAAATGGTTTAGTCGAGAGGGCCAACAAATCGTTGATGCATGGCTTGAAAGCCAGACTAGGAAGAAGGTTAACCGGTTGGGTTGATGAGTTACCTCATGTGCTATGGGAACACCGGACAATGCTTGAAACCAGTAATGGAGATACTCCCTTTAGCCTCACTTACGGGAGTGAAGCCGTGATTCCCGCAGAAATAGGCATTCCGTCAGCAAGAACTTTTCTTTTTGACAAAAACACAAATGAGGAAGAGCTGCGGTTGAATTTGGACTTGCTTCAGGAAAGAAGAGAGGCTGCAGCCATACAAGAAGCAAAGTACAAGAAGAAGATTGAGCAATATTACAACAAGCGCGTCAAACCATGCTCATTCAAAGTCGGGGACTTCGTATACCGCCGCAATAAGGCCAGCAGACAGGAGAAGATTGGGAAACTCGATCCTAATTGGGAAGGACCCTACAGAGTGGTGGAAGCTTACCAAACTGGCTCATACAAGTTGGAGACTATGGACGGAAAGGAAATACCGCGCACTTAGCAGGCGACCAACTTGCAGAAATGTTTTATGTAATATGAGTGTTGGGAATCTAAGTTTGTTAGATTCCCTGATCATAGATTTAAACACAAAGTAAGCTGTTAGATAGTCACTTGCCTGTGCCTAGGAGGCAGACAAGTATCGCAAGACTTACAGAGATCCAAGTCTCTGTGAGCAACCTCAGAGGAGTCCATGTCAGAGACATTGTCAAGGAAGTCAAAGATTACTTGAAGACATACTCATTGGCTGTGACGGATAACAACCAAGATGTATCAGGGACTCTGAGGGGTTGAGGGTTAACAGGGGTGGCAATACCCTGTTAACACTCAGCACACTTTGGGCATGCCATTTGTGTGTTTGAGACAATGAAAAAAAAGGAAACTGTTTCAAGATCTGTTTCCTTAAAGCATAATGGCAGACTACCAAGAATAGAAGAGCATCATGTGACTGATGTCTGAAAAGTGAATGTCTTGTGTAGTCACCATCAAGTACTATTTAGGTCAACCTCGTATCACTATAAATAGGATGTGTATCCCAGCATTAATGTTTAACACTTTGAGAATATTCATAACATTAATGCTTAGAACTTATTGAATCAAACAGCTACGACTATATTCATAAGTTAGGGTTTATAGTTGTTCAAAGTGTGCACAATACATTGTCATCAAACAGTGTTATCCATAACACTTGTAATTCTTTATTATACAATAATAAGATTACGTTTGAAAAGTAATAACTTGTGTTGATTAGTTAAGTTTAGTGTTTCTAGCATTGATTAGGGACTTTCAATTGGTATCAGAGCAGTGTTTGACATTAAAACATTCAAGAAACATCGTTCTCAGTTTTATAATCAAGATCCACCATGCCAGAAACTTCTAACCCACCACATTCACCTTCTGGTAACAATAACAATGCAACACCATCTTCACCAAGACTCACCCCTCCTCCCAATGACGATGATCTACCCCAACTTCTTGACTCAAGAGGTGGATCACATGTCACAAGTGTACCAGTCTTTGATGAAGAAGATTTTGCTAGTTGGAAGAGTCAAATTCTAGTGTATCTCGATGGACTTGAACCATTTCTTCTAGAAATTTTAGAAAATGGTCCTTATGTTCCCATGGCGCTTACCTCCACTAAAGAAAACCCTCTTCCCAAACCTCTCAAACAATGGACTCCAGCTGATAGAAAATTGGCAAACCAAGATAAACGTCTCAAAAGCATCATCATATCCTGTCTTCCCAAACACATCATGAAGTCTGTCACTCAGTGTCCCACAGCCAAGCAAATGTGGACAGACCTCATCCTTGGCCATGAAGGACCCTCTGAAACCAGAGAAAAAAAGATTCAGGCACTCAGACTTCAGTTCAATGCCTTCAAGTCACTTGAAGGTGAAAAGGTTCAACAAACCTATACAAGGCTTAAGATTCTTCTCAATGACCTTGCAATGAATGATGTCACCATTGGTCAAGCTGATATTAATGCCACATTTGTCAACAGCCTTCCAAGAAAGTGGCTGAGTATGAATCAGACTCAGAGAGCAAATAACTCAATCAAGAATGACACCTTAGCTCAGCTTTATGGAAAGTATAATTATGAAAAAGGGCTGATTGAGACTATATACAAGTCAGAGACTGAAAGATTTGTAGTTCAAGGAGCATCTTCCAAAGCCTTGATCTCTGCACCACATCCTCATGAAAGCGACTCTGATGTTGAAAAAGACACCCGCAGCAGCCAAGAGTTCTTAATAGACCTTAATGCAGAGTTTCATGAAAGAGCCTTGCTAGCCAACCAAAGAAGATTCTTCAAAAGATCAGGGAGAATAGGATCAGCTAGTAAACAAACTGACAGATCAAAACAAACTTGCTTTGCCTGTGGAAAGCGTGGACACTTCCAAAAAGACTGTCCTTCCACCAAGACATCCTCACCTTCCTATCCATCATCTTCCACCAAACCTTACAAGTTCAAAAAACAACACAATAACTCATCTCACCAATCCAACTCATCAGACAATGAGAAGAAGGATTACAAAAACAAGTACAAGGCACTTAAAGCTGAGTTAGAACAGATGAATTTGAAGCTTGAAGCTCTGTCTAAGAAGAAGGGAGGTGATAAAAAGACAGAGAAAGGGTTGGTAGCTGAAGCTTATGATTGGAATGATGAGCCACTGACTTCAGATGAGGAAGATACTACTAGAGTCAGGGCTTTCATGGCTATAGCTGAGGATGAACCAATTGTTGGAAAAGGTAATGCAAGATCAGGACAATGGGTTGACATCACAATGAAAAAGGTACACAGTCTTTAATCTATGTCTGATAGTGATGAACGCAAACATGTCCTTGACTACACCATTGTTGATTTACACTTTGTTGAGGAACAAAGAAAGAACATACTTGACAAGTTTCACTTTGTTAAAACTGAACTGTTAAATGCTAAATCTGAATGTGAAACTCTCAGACGGGTTAATTTAGAGAAAATATCCCTTCAAAATGAAGTCACTAGGTTAACCTTGAAAAACATTGCCTTAAATGATCAAGTATATGAATTAAACAAGGTTATTGAAAAATGGCTGTGTAGTAGGTTCACTATAGATCAATTGCTTAATGATGAGCTGCTTGCTGACATTAAAAGAGATATATCCACTAAGAAAAATAAGCTGAGAATTCTTACCAAACCCAAAGAGATTGTTTTCAAATCTACAGAGACTATTCATATGTCAGATCCCACTTTGACTGATGACCCTGTCTCTGAAGATGTGGCTGAATTACCACCTTTTCCTAAACTCTCTGGAGTTGAACCCAGCAGTTCCTCACGAGCTACTAAGGGTGATCTTAAAACTGATGTTGAGAAACCACCAGCTAAAATATTTTCAGTATCTGTTAAACAATCTGGTAAGCAAGTTGCTTTTAAGCCTGTCTTAACAAAAGCTGTGAACAAGGTTGACCCTTCCACTGAAGAACGCCTGTTGTCTCTAATGAAAGAAGTAGAACTCTTAAAACAACACATTAAGCCTTCCACTTAATGCTCTACTTCTTGTGAACCCAAGTCTGTCCTAGGTGAACCCAAAAGGGAAAGGTTAGTCAAACCTTATTGCAATATCTGTAAGAACTCTCACCACATGACCTTAGATCATGATAGACACATGGCAGTTAAGAGAGCACAGAAACCCTCTAGGGATAGACAACAAGGTTCAAAAAGACAACAAGGAAACTACAGACCTTATCCTCCCTGTAAATTCTGTGGATTCACAGACCATCACTCAGACGAGTGTGGTGACTTCCCAGGTTGTGATATATGTGGAAGTTTTACCCATGAGACAGCTAATTGTCCCTCCCACCGCCAAAAGTTCTACAGGAACACAAGAATTGCTAATCAGCAATTCAGGGAACCCACTGGAAAGTGGGTTCACCATAGGAACTAACCTGTTTCTATGTATCTGTGCAGAAACATCTCAAGGAATCGGTATGGTATCTAGACAGTGGCTGCTCTAGACACATGACAGGGATTCAACAATACCTGCACAGATACTCAAGGGAGCCAGGTCCTAAAGTGGTGTTTGGAGACAATTCTTCAAGTGACACAGAGGGATACAGCTCAGTGAACTGCAATGGGATAACGTTTACCAGGGTTGCATATGTGAATGGTCTTAAACACAATCTTATTAGCATCAGCTAATTGTGTGATGCTGACTACAAGGTTTTGCTTACTAAGACTCAGGGAACCATATTCAACAAAAACAATTATGTTGTGCTTATTGCACCTAGAAGGAGAGATGTTTATGTCATCAACATGGCTGTTTGCTCTGAAGACAGCTCAAATTGTTTTCTTGCTAAAGCCTCTGAAAGTGTCAATTGGTTGTGGCACAAAAGACTGTCTCATCTCAACTTCAAGAACATCAACAAGATAGCCACACAAAACCTGGTTGCTGGTCTACCTTCAGTGATGTTTTCTAAAGACAAGACTTGTTATGCCTGTGTCAAAGGAAAGCATCACAGGTCTTCATTCAAGACTAGGCAATCATTCTCTATTGACAAGTGCTTACATCTCCTTCACATGGATTTGTTTGGGCCTGTCAAACCTCAGACCATTAATCACAACAAATACACCTTGGTCATAGTTGATGAGTTTTCAAGATACACATGGGTGTTTTTCCTCAGAAGGAAAAGTGATGCAGCTAATACCATCATGTCCTTCATCAGACAGGTTGAAAATATGAATAATGTTAAAGTCAAAGCTCTAAGAAGTGATAATGGTACTGAATTCAAGAATCATCAACTTGAATATTTTTGTGATGAAAAAGGTATTTCACAAAACTTCTCTTCAGCTGGCACCCCTGAACAAAATGGTGTGGCTGAAAGAAGAAACAGGACTTTGATTGAAGCAGCCAGAACCATGTTGAATGGTGCAACCTTACCAAAGCAATTTTGGGGAGAAGCTGTCCACACTGCCTGCTACACACAAAACAGATCAATCATTGTCAAAAGACATGGTAAAACTTCCTATGAAGTTTTCAGAAAAAGATCTCCAGATGTCAGTTATTTTCATGTTTTTGGATGCCCTGTGTTCATTTACAACTACAGGGATAAACTTGGAAAATTTGATGAAAAAGCTGATGATGGTTTCTTCTTGGGATACTCTCCAACAGCCAAAGCCTTCAGAGTATTCAACATCAGAAGACAAGAAGTAGAAGAAACCTTTCATGTCAGATTCAATGAAGATGATGAGGTCATACATAGAACTGGAACGGAGGGTGATGAAATTGAGTTTAATGAAAATGTGTCTTTCCCAAGTGATGAATTCTCCGAACTTAGACCTGCCAGTCATTACCATCATCACTCCAACACTCTCACTCCTTATGTTCCTGCTTTTGACCCTCTGTCTACTCACAACATAGAAGTTCCTACCTCTCAAGAGCTTGATGAAGAAGAACCACAGACCTCATGTAGTCCTTCTTCTTCTACTGCTATTGATGACTCACAAATTCTTCAAATCCCTGAAGAATCTCTTACTGATAATGAACTTGTACCTCTTGATATGGCTGAAGTAGACTCTGACACTGAAGTAGTCTTTGAAGAAATTCCTCCTAGTCAGCAGGATGAAACTCAAATAGTACCAGCTGTCCCTACAAGTGTTCATGTCATTGAGTCCCCAGCTCCTCAAAATAAGTGGTCAAGAGATCAACACATTCTTCTTGTCAATATTATTGGGGAACCTAATGCAGGGGTTACCACTAGACAGCGAATTCATGACTCAGAATCTGCATCAGCCAATGAATGTCTCTTTGCTGAATTTCTCTCTCAAATTGAACCAAAGAGAGTAGCTGAGGCTCTTGTAGAAGATGGGTGGGTAGCTGCTACGCAGGAAGAAATCAATCAGTTCAAAAGGAACAAAGTATGGACACTAGTGCCAGCTCCACCTAGAAAGAATATCACAGGAACTAGATGGATTTATAGAAATAATATGGATGAAATTGGAAACATCATCAGAAACAAGGCCAGGCTGGTGGCACAGGGGTATACTCAGACTGAAGGAATTGACTATGATGAAACATTTTCTCCTGTTGCAAGACTAGAAGCCATCAGAATCTTTCTGGCTTATGCTGCTTATATGAACTTCACTGTGTATCAAATGGATGTTAAGAGTGCATTCCTCAATGGAGATTTGGCTGAGGAAGTGTATGTTGAACAACCTAAAGGATTTGAGAACAACGAGTTTCTAAATCATGTGTACAGATTACACAAAGCCATGTATGGGCTGAAACAAGCTCCAAGAGCATGGTATGAAACTCTCTCTAATTTTTTAATTGAAAACAAATTTGTCAAGGGTTCTATTGATAAAACACTCTTTACCTTCAAGGATAAGAGTGATTTCATCATTGTGCAGATTTATGTGGATGATATCATCTTTGGGTCAACAAATGTTAATATTAGTAAACGGTTTGCTAAATTAATGACCAAGAAATATGAGATGAGTATGATGGGTGAATTAACTTACTTTTTGGGTTTTCAAATTAAACAATGTCCTAAGGGAATTTCAATTTGTTAAGAAAAGTATGTTAAGGATTTACTTAAAAAATATGACTTAGCTGATTGTGCATCAGTGAAATGCCCCATGCTTCCACCCAACAACTTGGGTCCTGATGCGTCAGGGGTCTCTGTTAATGAGACTTTATATAAAGGCATGATTGGGTCACTCATGTATCTGACAGCTAGTCGTCCTGATATCCAATTCTCCATATGTCTCTGTGCAAGGTACCAAGCTAACCCAAAAGAATCTCATCTAGTGGCTGTTAAGAAAATTTCCAGGTATCTCAAAGGAACACCATCCCTAGGTCTATGGTATCCCAAGGAATCAGGTTTTAATCTCAAGGCCTATTCAGATTCAGACTATGCTGGATGCTGTATTGACAGGAAAAGCACCTCAGGCAGCTGTCAAATCCTAGGAGGAAAATTGGTTGGATTGAGTGCTAAGAAGCAAAACTCTGTGGCGATGCCTTCAGCTGAAGCAGAATATGTCGCTGCAGCCAACTGTTGTGCTCAGGTGCTCTGGATGAAAAGTCAATTGGCTGACTATGAAATTTTATATGACAAAGTGCCAATCTTTTGTGACAACACCAACGCTATTGCCATCTCCAACAACCCTGTTCTTCACTCTCGTACCAAACACATTGATATCAGGTATCATTTTATCAGGGATCACATAATGAAGGGAGATATTGAGCTGCACTTTGTTCCCACAGAGCTGCAACTAGCTGATATTTTCACAAAGCTTTTGGCTGAACCTTCGTTCAACAGGCTAGTTGTTGAGCTAGGGATGCTCAATATCTCAAAGCCTGTGGATTGATAATAAATGTGTTCATTAAATGACTGATTCTATATTAAATGTTTTTCACATGAAACTAGGTAGTTACTTTCCAAGTAAATGCAAAAAAAAAACATTCTCAATATTTAATCGTTTATTTTTCGAATAACGAGGAGACAAATAAGTTTTGAAAGGTCAAGGGACCCACATGAGCAGTCATTTTCCCACTTAGCATTAAATGCGGTTGAATAACTGTTTACATATTTGAATATATATATTGTCTCTCGTCTCTCCTCACCTACTACTGATAGGTGTGTAAACACCCATCTTTTCTACCACTTATTTCTTGCGAAAACAAGACCAAAACGCGTATTTAATGTCATTTGTTTGGAATTATGCGTGGTTTGTGTGTTTGTTATGTTTTCAGAGCCAACCGGATAAATATTGGAGAAAACATGGGATTGCACGGGTTTTATAAAGGAAAAAGACCGAAGACGAAGTCTATTGTCCAAGAGATGCAAAAGATTTGAAGTCAATGGGCCTATTTGAAGATTTATCGAAGAAAAGGATCAAAGACGGAAGATTTACATATGTCGAAGAAACTCAAGTCTATTTAACGAAGAAATTAAAAGACGAGTTGAATTTAATCGACGACAAATCCCGAATCAGAATCGAAAACGTCAACTTTTCTGAAAAGACGAGAAGACAAAAAGAAGGGAAGAAAGCCCACTCACCAACCAAGGGAGAAGCCTATAAATACTCCTCCCACTCACACATTCGAACACACACTCTCTCTCTCTCTTCTTCTTTTTCCAGTTTTTAGTTTTCCTAGTTCTTAGGAACCATCTCCCTTAAGGAGTGGTTTTCTTTTTAGTTTGATTTCTTAAATCTTGTAAGTTTGATCCTTGAATTTGTTTGTTGAACCTTAAATCATTAATACAATCCTTACTCTAATCTTTTGATTCATCTTGTTCTTCTTCATCTTTTTCTTTCAAGTTCTTAAGTTCTATATGGTTCTAGTTTGATTCTAAAAAGTTGTTGAATTGGTGTTTTTATGATTGGGATTTGATCTTTGTAGTTAGTAGATGATTTGTGGTTGATTTGGTAAATCCTTTGGCTTCGTTGAGTCCGATTTGGACAAATCCGTGTATCCTTGTTCTTCGTCCCAGCTACTGATCTTGCCCAGATTCCGAATAGGGAATCTGGGGTTGTGTCTATTCGGAACTTTTCTTTTATTCCGAATAGGGTTTAAATTTCGTGTCTATTCGGAACTTTTTTTTTATTCCGAATAGGGTTCTCTCCTTTTTGGTTATTCGGAACATTTCAGATTTTCCGAATAGAAGACTTTTTCCGCATAGGATTGTTTGTGTTTCTCTATTCGGAACTTTTTCCGAATAACCCTATTTTCCGATTAATCTTACATTCCGCATAGAGATATTTTCCGAATAGGGCATTTTCAAAATTATTCCGAGTAAGGCAAATTTTCCGAATAGGGTTTGTTTTCCGCATAGCACTTATATTCCGCATAGACTTTCCGAATAGGGGTATTTTCTGCATAGCAATTATATTCCGAATAACCTTATCTTTCCGAGTAGCTTAGCTTTCCGAGTAAGGAAAAGATTCCGAATAAAGAAAAATATTCCGCATAGAGGGAACATTCCGAATTGAGCAAAACATTCCGCATAGATATTCCGCATGGGGCATTTCCAGATTATTCCACATAAGAGCTTTGTTCTGCATGGGGTTAAATATTCCGAATAAGGGAAACTTTCCGAATAGCTCTACATTCCGCATAGCAAGTAATATTCCGAATAGAGCAGTTCATTTTTCCATCAAGGTATTTCCTACTGTTTCATTTAAAGCTTCTAGTACAGTTTTATTACTACTTGCCTTTATCATTTTAGTAGATTTAGACCAAAGCTCCCCCTTTTTAGTCACCAATTACAACTATTCCACTTTTGACCGTGATCGATTCGAGAAGATACCGAGAACGAAACAACGATATATATCAATTGGGTACGAGCAACGCAAAGAGAGATCTTGCAAGCAAAAACCTTTTATTAACCAACCAAAAGTCAGTTATTAAAATGGCGCCGCTGCCGGCTCTTTTCGTAAGGATCAACGGTTTCTTGTGAGAAAAATTGGATTTTGGGATCCGTTCTTTCGGGAACGTTATTTTCAAGCACAAAAATTTTCAAAAATCCATAAAAATATAAAATTTTCAAAAATACAAAAACAATATAAAACCTATAAAAACCAAAAATATTTTCTCTTGCATTTTCTTTTTAGTGTATGCGTACTCGATCCACGTCTTATTCAGAGCCCGAGACTCTCGAACAATTAGACATGGCAGGTGTGCACAACAACAACAATAATATTCCACCCCCCCAAAACAACAACAATAATAATAACCCACCCAACCAAAATATGAATAATCCACCCGATTTACGAACCATGGAGGAGCTATGTCAACCCACAATGAACGGACGTGGAGGCCCGATTGCACCGATGCATGTCACGGCTCAGGAGTTTTCGTTGAAGCATCACATGATCCAGCAAGTACAAACAAATCCATTTCGCGGAATTCCGGATGATGATGCCAACAAACACCTCGACAAATTCATCACCATTACCCAAAGCATGAAATCCCCCGGTGTTTCTATGGATGACCTTCGCCTTCAACTCTTTCCCCACTCGCTTTCTCATCATGCCGAAAAATGGTTTGACCGTCTTCCTAAGAATTCTATTCATACGTGGAACGACATGACTCAACGCTTTTTATCGCGCTACTTTCCCCCATCCATGGTCACTAGCCTTCGTAACCAAATCAGTGGATTTATGCAAGAGAATGATGAATCGCTTTTCGATGCTTGGGAACGTTACAATGATTTGATCGACCGCTGTCCTAATCACAATATGCTCCCCGTCACTCTCATTGACACCTTCTACAATGGTCTCACCTTTCGCGATCGTGACACGATCAATGCCGCCACCGGTGGTACTTTTATGAAAAGGAGACCAGAGGAGTGTCGAGAGTTGATTGAAAACATGACTACTCACCACAAGAATTGGGATTCATCCGCATCCTCAAGATCTAACTCGAGAGTCAATGTTTCTTCTACTACTTCCAATCCTGAGATGACTGAAATTTCTCGACAACTCGCTGAAATGAACAAGAATTTCATGACCATAGCCACAAACCACTTTCAACAAGCTAAAGCCGTTGCTATTTCTTGTGACACATGTGGTGGGCCTCATTCTTATAATGATTGTCCTTCCACTCAAGGCAATTATTCTGAAAACGTTAACGCGGCATACGGTACATATCCCACGGGAGGTTATCAAGCTCGCCCTCAAGGAGACCGTAGCTTGCTAAGTTATCGTTCCAACAATTATCTTGCACCTCCCGGTTTCCCTCCTGCAAACCAAAACCAACAACAAAGCTATAACCGAAACAACCAATCCCAACCTCGTGCTCAAAACCAATATCCATCCCAAAGAAATACCTACCAAACTCAAGGAAATTCTCAAGCTTACCAAGCTCCACCTCTCAATCAACCGATGGCAGTGAATCCCGACGTCGAGTCGTTCATGAAGACTAATCGTGAGATGGTGACGAATCTTCAGAGTCAATTTGTCAACTTGAAGAATGACATGGTGAAACAAGGAAGTGATATTCGCGCCGAGCTAAGGAATGATATGGCCAAACACAGCGATGCTATTAATGCCAACATGCAAAACTCTTTCAATAATCAAGCTCTTCACCTTCGTGATATGATTGGTTCGCTCATCCAAGGTAATCAACCCTCTTCTTCGGGTACTCTTCCGAGTAATACCGTTGCGAATCCAAGAGGGGAGATGAAAGCAATCACCACTCGTAGTGGAAAAGGTTATATGGAACCCGAGCTTCCTACACCTCCACCCGTGATTGTGAACAAGGAAAAAGAGCAACTTTCACCGCCTCCTTCACCTTCTATCCCCATTTCCCCACCACCCGTGGTTGTGAGTGATCCTATCCCCTTAAAGCCTTCTTCTTCATCCAATATACCTTATCCTTCAAGGTTGAGGAAAGAGAAGCAAAAGAGCAAGGATGATATTCAGGTTTCAAACTTCCTAAAAACGTTTAAACAATTGAATTTTAACATCTCCTTTGCCGAGGCTCTCGCTCACATGCCCAAATATGCTAAGATGTTTAAAGATCTTCTAAGTGATAAAGAAAAGCTTCTTGACATTGCTCAGACCCAACTTAATGAGAACTGCTCCGCAGTACTCTTAAGGAAATTGCCCACCAAACTTGGTGATCCGGGTCGCTTCTTGATTCCTTGCAACTTCCCGGGAGTAGAGAATTGCATGGCCCTAGCCGATCTAGGTGCCAGTATAAACTTAATGCCTTTAAGTGTTTGGAAGCAATTATCTCTCCCCGAGCTAGTCCCCACACGAATGACTTTGGAATTAGCCAACCGTACGGTTGCTTATCCAGTGGGGATAGCCGAAGATGTCTTTGTTGGCGTTGATAAATTCACCTTCCCGGCTGATTTTGTCGTCGTTGACTACGAGATGGACCCTCGTGTTCCATTAATCGTTGGACGTCCATTCTTGAGGACCGGTCGCACTCTCATTGATGTAGCCGCCGGCGAATTAATCATGAGAGTTGGTGACGATCAAATTGTCTTCAACATGGGTAAGATTTCTCAGCAACCTTATTCATATGAGAGTGTTAATGCTATTGATGTTCTCGATGAGGCTTGTGAAGAACATTTTTATCATGCTTGCCAAAGTACTCTCTCTTCTCTACCCATTGTTGAGACCGTTGCCTCAATTGCTCCAGCATTTACTCCTTTTGGAGAAAGTGACTTGGATGAGTTCGAAGCCAGCTTGGGTCCTCTCGACATTAAGTATGATAATTCGTCCACCAATTGGGATGAAGATATTCGTACTATTGATAGACTTCTCAATGAGGACCCATTGTCTCCTCCTACTCCTAAAGAGGTGACTAATGATGATCCATCGTTAGTTTCAGCATCTATTGAGGATCCTCCTACTCTCGAGCTTAAGGACCTACCGCCTCATCTTGAGTACGTTTTCCTAGAAGACGACGAGAAGTTACCGGTTATCATCGCAAAGGATCTGAAAGAAGACGAAAAAGCCCGACTTGTAGCTGTGTTGAAGAAGCATAAACGCGCTATCGCTTGGAAAATCTCCGACATCCGTGGAATTGATCCTCACTTCTGCACACATAAAATTCTCATGGAGGACGACTTTAAGCCCACTATTCAAAGCCAAAGAAGGGTGAATCCTAAAATCCATGAAGTCATCAAAAAAGAGGTTATCAAACTTCTTGATGCGGGTATGATTTACCCTATTTCGGATTCCCCGTGGGTTAGTCCAGTCCATTGTGTGCCTAAGAAAGGTGGTATAACCGTTGTGCCCAATGCAAACAACGAGTTAATTCCTACCCGTCTCGTTACTGGGTGGAGAGTTTGTATAGACTACCGCAAACTCAATGATGCCACGAGAAAGGATCATTTCCCTCTCCCTTTTATGGACCAAATGCTTGAACGTCTAGCGGGTAATGAATATTACTGCTTTCTGGATGGTTTCTCGGGTTATTTTCAAATACCCATCGATCCCCAAGATCAAGAGAAGACAACATTCACTTGTCCCTACGGCACATTTGCTTATAAAAGAATGCCTTTTGGCTTATGCAATGCCCCCGGGACTTTCCAAAGGTGCATGTTGGCTATATTCCATGACATGGTTGAGCAAACCATGGAAGTCTTCATGGATGATTTCTCCGTCTTCGGGGATTCCTTCTCTGCTTGCCTTGCCAATTTGGAACGCATGCTTAAGCGGTGCGAAGAAACTCGCCTTGTTCTGAATTGGGAAAAATGCCATTTTATGGTACAAGAAGGCATTGTGCTAGGACACAAAATCTCTAAAGCCGGGCTTGAAGTCGACCGTGCTAAAGTTGATGTCATAGCCAAATTACCTCCACCTTCAACCGTGAAGGGTGTGAGAAGTTTTTTGGGTCATGCGGGCTTCTATCGACGATTCATTCAGGATTTCTCTAAAATCGCTCGTCCGATGACCCACCTCTTGGAAAAAGATACTCCTTTTATCTTTTCGAAAGAGTGTCTCGAAGCCTTCAATCTTCTCAAGGCTAAGCTAACTAAGGCACCGGTCTTGGTTACCCCTAATTGGGAGCTACCTTTTGAATTGATGTGCGATGCTAGCGACTTTGCTATTGGTGCGGTTTTGGGCCAAAGAGTGAATAAACACTTCCAACCAATCCACTACGCTAGCAAAACAATGACGGGGGCTCAATTGCATTATACGACAACCGAAAAAGAGCTTTTAGCTGTTGTCTATGCTTTTGAGAAATTTCGCCCCTATCTTGTTTTATCCACCACCATCGTATACACGGACCATTCCGCGTTGAAGTACTTGATGACTAAGAATGATTCTAAGCCAAGACTTCTCCGCTGGGTTTTACTCCTTCAAGAATTCAACATTGAAATTCGTGACAAGAAGGGTGCTGAAAACCTAGCCGCGGATCATCTGAGCAGACTTGAGGATCCATATCAAGGGGACCATCCGAACAAAGAGATCAATGACTCTTTTCCCCTTGAAACCTTAATGTCTATAAATCCCAATCTTGATGGCACCCCGTGGTTTGCCGATATTGCAAACTATTTAGCGGGTGGTGTTCTCATCCAAGGGTTAACATCCCAACAAAAGAAGAAGTTCTTGAACGATGTTAAGACTTACTTTTGGGAGGACCCTTTTCTATTCAAACAATGCGCTGACCTGATTATTCGTCGGTGTGTTGACGGACCGGCAGCTTTTGATATTCTCCAAGCGTGCCACAAAGGACCCACCGGTGGTCACTTTGGTCCCAACTACACCGCCAAAAAAGTGTTTGACTCGGGATTCTATTGGCCCACCATTTATCGTGATGCTCACGAGATGGTTAAACATTGTGATGCTTGCCAAAAACAAGGCAAGATTACACATAAAGATGAAATGCCTCAAAATTTCATACAAGAATGTGAAATCTTTGATGTATGGGGCATCGACTTTATGGGGCCATTCCCGTCTTCTAAAGGCAACAAATACATCCTTGTCGCTGTCGACTACGTTTCTAAATGGGTTGAAGCAAAAGCTTTACCCACTAACGACGCGAGGGTGGTTTGTAATTTCTTGAAACAACTGTTTGCTCGTTTCGGTGTTCCTCGTGCTATTATCAGTGACCGCAGGACTCATTTTTGCAACGATCAATTTGCAAGAGTCATGGCAAAGTATGGTGTCAATCACCGTCTTTCCACCGCCTATCATCCTCAAACCAACGGTCAAGCCGAGATATCCAACCGTGGATTGAAGAGAATTTTGGAACGTACTGTGGGAGAGCATCGTGCCTCGTGGGCCGATAAACTTGACGATGCTCTGTGGGCTTTCCGTACCGCCTATAAGACGCCGATTGGTTGTACACCTTATCGTCTTGTGTACGGGAAAGCCAGCCACCTCCCCATCGAGCTGGAACATAAGGCATACTGGGCCTTGAAGTGGGCTAACTTCGACATCAACAAAGCCGGTGATTTTCGGAAGATTCAACTCAACGAGCTTCAAGAATTGAGGAATCAAGCTTACGAGAACTCATTGATTTACAAGGAGAAGACCAAGATTATCCACGATGCTAAAATCAAGAACCGAGAGTTCAACGTTGGTGATCAAGTCTTACTCTTTAACTCTCGGTTGAAGATCTTCTCAGGCAAGTTGAAGAGCCGCTGGTCTGGTCCATTCACCATCGCCAATGTCTTTCCCTATGGTACCATCGAGCTTTCTCAGCCAAATGGGCCCAACTTTAAGGTGAATGGCCAGCGTTTGAAATTGTACCTTGGTGAGGACATCTCTCAGGAGATGATTCCATCCCTCACCACGTTTCCCTTGAATTAGTTCGGGACCAAGTCAGGCTCGCGACTCGGTAAACCAAAACAAGCGCTCCTCGGGAGGCAACCCGAGTATCTATCCCACTTTCCCGTTTTCATCATAAGTGTAGGGGGAGCTATATAGGTTGCTTGTTTTTGGATGGTGATGTGATTACAGGGATTATTGCACTCTTGGAATCTTTGAAGAACCGTAATCCCATGTTATCCGAAATCTGGTTCTATCTCTCAACTATCGTGATTCAATTTTCTTCATACTCACATTTGAAATTGATCACTTTAGTCGTCTTTCCCTTAACTTGAGTTAACCAACGTGCACAATGTCATAAGTGTAGGGGAGACCTTTCCCACATGCTTAAACATTGAGGACAATGTTTATCTTAAGTGTAGGGGGGACTTCTATCGAAGTTTTAAGTGGACTTTTCCATGAAAATGCCTTCGTTTAACCGGAAAATCATACTTTTCAACAATTTTTCAAATTTTTAATCAACTATGGCCATTTTGTCGTAATTTTTAAAATTTTTATCGTTACTTTCATATGTATATACCCCACAATAAAGTCAAAAATATTAATAAATGGTGTAGCTAGTTTTGAAATCTTGAACATATTAGGCCCGTTGCGTATATTTTGACTCAACCCGAGTTTACTTATCCAAGTTTACTCTAGCTAGTATCCTTAACCATGTAGACCTTAATTGGTTTATTAGGCTAAGCATCCACGAGTCTCATTCCTTGAGATTTTTAATTGTGGAGGACGAGAAATGATAGAGTCAATTATAAGTCGGTATTCTTGCACAAGCTCACTTGGTGTAATTATTTGCCTATTCTCCCATCACTTGCTAATAATTTATCTGCAATAAGTAAGGTCGTACGATTTGAAAGGTTACTTAGCTTCTAGCCCAAGATCGTTTAAAAGTTGCTCGGTAATGACGAGAGTTCATAGCCAAGGCATAACTTATGAAGCGGGGCGCGAAGATTGGCGAGTCCGAAAAGGCCCTAACAAGGCATGAGGATTCAATTTTATTGCTGAAGATCCAAAAGTGATGTGAAAAGCATTATTCCCAAAATCAATATGAAGGATCAAGACTCACGACGAAAAGCAATCAACTCCCACAAAGATGATGGAAAAGTCTATCCGAAAAGACCCTAACAAGGCATGAGGATAAATAGATCCAAGTCCGAAAAGGAGGCGGATCGTTGTATCTCAAAATCCCAATTAGAGATTGAAGAAATAATCATGAAGTCGTGGTCAACAAAGTTGGAGTACCCCTCAAAAGTCTCCAAAGTGAAGAAACTCTATTATGATGAGAAGACCATTATCTCAAGAACGTCTCTCGAAGATATGAAGTATGAAGTACATGCCAAATATCGGCCCGAGAAAGGTCTCAAATAGTGAACCAAGTTATGCCAAGATATGAACTTTCTGATATCCCGAGAAGCAGTTTTAAGAGATTTTGTCCTTTAGCTAACTATTGATCAAATCGTCCTACTTTGCTTTCAGCTTAAATAAACTATCGAAATAAGTCCAAAAATGCATCTTCATGATCATTCTAAGACAAAAATAAAATATAAGAGATACACCTAGGAATAAGGGAGTTTAAGCATTTAATTAAGCCATGTGTGTAATTGTTTGAATTGCTAACTTATAATAACAATGATCTCGTTTTTAAGCTTAGTTTAGGGAACGTGAAACTTGAGGGTGATAAATCTTCGCAGCACCAAAAGCCCTAATGTAAGTCCTCGATCTCTTTACGAGTTATTTCCACATAGTTATGTTCTATCCTTTTGTTTGCTTTAAATTTCTTTTAGTGCTTTAATTTTTGTTTAGTAGTATTTGAATAAGGCCAAGGTTAATTAATTATGAGAAAATTGTAATGTTGCTTTATCACTAAGCATTGCATGAGGGCATGGCAATGGTTAAGTGTAGGGGATTTGATAGGTGTGTAAACACCCATCTTTTCTACCACTTATTTCTTGCGAAAACAAGACCAAAACGCGTATTTAATGTCATTTGTTTGGAATTATGCGTGGTTTGTGTGTTTGTTATGTTTTCAGAGCCAACCGGATAAATATTGGAGAAAACATGGGATTGCACGGGTTTTATAAAGGAAAAAGACCGAAGACGAAGTCTATTGTCCAAGAGATGCAAAAGATTTGAAGTCAATGGGCCTATTTGAAGATTTATCGAAGAAAAGGATCAAAGACGGAAGATTTACATATGTCGAAGAAACTCAAGTCTATTTAACGAATAAATTAAAAGACGAGTTGAATTTAATCGACGACAAATCCCGAATCAGAATCGAAAACGTCAACTTTTCTGAAAAGACGAGAAGACAAAAAGAAGGGAAGAAAGCCCACTCACCAACCAAGGGAGAAGCCTATAAATACTCCTCCCACTCACACATTCGAACACACTCTCTCTCTCTCTCTTCTTCTTTTTCCAGTTTTTAGTTTTCCTAGTTCTTAGGAACCATCTCCCTTAAGGAGTGGTTTTCTTTTTAGTTTGATTTCTTAAATCTTGTAAGTTTGATCCTTGAATTTGTTTGTTGAACCTTAAATCATTAATACAATCCTTACTCTAATCTTTTGATTCATCTTGTTCTTCTTCATCTTTTTCTTTCAAGTTCTTAAGTTCTATATGGTTCTAGTTTGATTCTAAAAAGTTGTTGAATTGGTGTTTTTATGATTGGGATTTGATCTTTGTAGTTAGTAGATGATTTGTGGTTGATTTGGTAAATCCTTTGGCTTCGTTGAGTCCGATTTGGACAAATCCGTGTATCCTTGTTCTTCGTCCCAGCTACTGATCTTGCCCAGATTCCGAATAGGGAATCTGGGGTTGTGTCTATTCGGAACTTTTCTTTTATTCCGAATAGGGTTTAAATTTCGTGTCTATTCGGAACTTTTTTTTTATTCCAAATAGGGTTCTCTCCTTTTTGGTTATTCGGAACATTTCAGATTTTCCGAATAGAAGACTTTTTCCGCATAGGATTGTTTGTGTTTCTCTATTCGGAACTTTTTCCGAATAACCCTATTTTCCGAATAATCTTACATTCCGCATAGAGATATTTTCCGAATAGGGCATTTTCAAAATTATTCCGAGTAAGGCAAATTTTCCGAATAGGGTTTGTTTTCCGCATAGCACTTATATTCCGCATAGACTTTCCGAATAGGGGTATTTTCTGCATAGCAATTATATTCCGAATAACCTTATCTTTCCGAGTAGCTTAGCTTTCCGAGTAAGGAAAAGATTCCGAATAAAGAAAAATATTCCGCATAGAGGGAACATTCCGAATTGAGCAAAACATTCCGCATAGATATTCCGCATGGGGCATTTCCAGATTATTCCGCATAAGAGCTTTGTTCTGCATGGGGTTAAATATTCCGAATAAGGGAAACTTTCCGAATAGCTCTACATTCCGCATAGCAAGTAATATTCCGAATAGAGCAGTTCATTTTTCCATCAAGGTATTTCCTACTGTTTCATTTAAAGCTTCTAGTACAGTTTTATTACTACTTGCCTTTATCATTTTAGTAGATTTAGACCAAAGCTCCCCCTTTTTAGTCACCAATTACAACTATTCCACTTTTGACCGTGATCGATTCGAGAAGATACCGAGAACGAAACAACGATATATATCAATTGGGTACGAGCAACGCAAAGAGAGATCTTGCAAGCAAAAACCTTTTATTAACCAACCAAAAGTCAGTTATTAACTACTATTCTCATTTCACAAATCTATTTCTCTCTCTAAAACAATCCTCTATTTTGATTCGTCTTCGACCTTGAATCCATGGATTTTCCCGTTCCCAAGGCAGCAAACATTAACTTTGAACTCACGAAAGCATCCTTGCATCAAACAACTCCATTGGATGGGTCAAGGCTCCAAATGACTCCTACTCAGATCTGGTTAACTTCATGCTAAATTGTGATGTAAGTGATGCATTCACAAAATCCCCAACCACCTTCTACCAAGAATACCTTAGGGAATTCTGGTACTCTGCTGAAGTAGTTGATGAGACAATAACCTTTAGCCTTTCTTGCAACGAACACCCATTTGCCTTCTCACTCAAAGATTTCTCTAGTGTGGCTGGGTTAAAACATGGTGATGAATGCCTAAAGGTGGTTGATAAAAAGGCTGTTAAGGATGCTCTGGCCATACTTAAACCCTTCCATGATGTAAACCCTGCTCTTACACCCGCTGAGGTCCTCTCGAAGTCTCCTTTGAAGATTAAGTACTTTACACCTATGTGGCATGTCCTCTTCACCCACATAGTCAAATCCCTGGGAGGAATGCAGGGATCCCAAGATCAGATGTCCTTCAACCACCAATCTATAGCTTATGGGCTGATCTGGGGAGCTGATGTTGATGTAGGAAGCATTCTCTTCTCCAACCTAGTTGAACAGCTGAAAGGAAGGAACCAAGTCAGGGAAAAGAACATTTGCTACATTCGCTTTCTATCGCTGATCTTTGAAAGCCTGTTGGGAGACAACTATCATAACTCTGCTCTTACTTCTCTAAAACCCTATCGCATCACAGGTGCCATCTACAAAGAAATTGGAGCTGAAGATGTCCCTGTCACATCCCATATGATGAACGTTGCTAACAAACAAACCTCAGCTGAGAAGTCCTTGCTCCCTTCTTCTGAGAAGGTGATTAACTCTAGTGTGTCTGGAAAGTCTAAGTCTTTGACCTCTGGGCAGCACACCACGACGTCCAAGGCTTCATCTGGCCAACAGCCTAAGAAGAAGAAAAACCCATCTTCTTCCCACACCAAATCTGTTGCTAAGGCCAAGGGAAAGAAGACTGTGAACCAAGACACCTCCTCTGTTCCAGATACTCATGTGGAATCAGAGACTTCAGCTGACCAACAACAAGGGTCTAGCGTCTCAATGTCAGCTGAGACAACAGGAAACCAGCCAAATCCAACTGATATCACACAGGTAATCAGTGTAAATTTTTAGAGGTTCACAAGAAGCCACTCTCAAATGTCTATAGGTGAGAGTGGTGAAGTTAGGGTAATCCTCGACCCATAGAAGTCTGTCTATGCACTTAGAACTCTTTAAGACTTCTGTACACCCTGTCTATGCACCAGGGAATGATTCATTTATGTTTATAAAGCACCCCGATGACCTTGCACCCTCTAGACAGTATTCAGGCCAACAACAACCTGAATACACATATGTCTCAACCTTGATCAGTTGTACCTCACACAGCCTCTTGGTTCCCTCAGAAAAAGAATCCCAAAATTTTTACTTTTAGGGGAGCTGAACAATCACCCTCAGCTCTTCTAGGGACAGCGTAGTAAGACGATCTTAACCCATAAATTTTTCACCTTAAAAGAATCCCAAAGGATTTATCCTTTTCAGGGGGAGCTGAATCATCACCCTTAGCTTTCCTAGGGGCAGCGTAACAGGCGACCTTCACCCACATATGTTTCACTATTAAAAGAGTCCTAAAGGTTTTTTAACCTTTTGGGGGGGGGGGGGGGCTGAATAATCACACTCAGCTTTCCTAGGGGCAGCGAATGGCGATCATTAACCATATAACTTTCACTCTTAAAAGAATCCCAAGGATTTATCCTTTGGAGTGGCTAAGTAATCACCCTCAGCCTCTCTGGGACAGCGAAATGGCGACCATTCCCCTTATTTACTTCCCTGTTACTAATAACAACAACTTGTAGGCCAAAATTGTACAGCCAGACACATCATCCCTGGAGCAACATGAGAAAGAGGCTGATACAATTATTCAGGACCAAACAAATGACGAAGAGCCTCTGCTTAATATTGAAGAAGAAATGCTGTCATTAGTGGATGATGTTTCTGATCTTGAATCAATGCCTGAAGATGAAATCCCTGAGGGGATGTTTGAGGAGGAGGATGAAGAAGAAGAAGATGATCAACAATCTGTCTCTCCTCCCAAGGAAATAGCTGTGTTCACTCCAGCTGGAAATAATACTCCTCCTCCCAAGGAAGCTGTTGTCACTCCCAACTCTGCTACCTCCACAACAACAGTCTTCCAACACCCTGCCTATGATCCAACAGCTGAATTTCTCATGTTTGATCATCCTGCCCAAACCAACTTTGATCTTTTACCAAGGGGGGATGATTATGCTCAACAAAGCCTGAACATCCATAATCTTCAGCCTGTTCATCATTAATCTGACATTGAACGCTTATCAAGAAAGCTGGATGTTATCAAGTCAGAAATGCATAACTTCACTGTCACATTTCCAGGGATCATAAAAAAGGCTGTCGTTGATGCAGTTACTGAACCCATCAAGGATGGTGCAAGAAAAGGTGTAGCACAAGGACTTAGTCACTTATCCACAAGAATCAAGGATGTAATTGACACAGAGGTCCCTGCCTTATTTAATGAACATGAATTAACTATGCATAGAGAGTTTGAAGCTGTTCGAAACAGGCAATATCGTCATACAAACTTCATCGTTAATCGTGTTCAGGGAAATATGAATGGCAACTGCAACCTTCTGCTGAAGATTGCCAGAGCTTCAAGGAAAAGTCAACGTGATATGGCTGCCTCTGTTGAACAGATTGCAAGGCATTTTCAAACACATTCATCCAAACGCCTGAGTAGACAGGATGAATGTGAGGGGGAGAAGGAAAAGGTACTTAACCTTGAATCTGCTAAACAAGGCTCTACATCCACTGACAACACCATTTCTTCACCTGTCCCCCTCCAAGTCATCACACCTATTATCATACCTGATGATGAGGATAACACTCAGGGGGAGCAACAGAATCAAGATGGAGTTGATTCATCAAAGTCCCTGACTTTGGTTAACACCAACGAGTCTAGGGATGATGGTGAACCAGCTGCCAGGAAGCTAAAGTTCACTGTTAGCTCCCTTCCCAAAGCAATACAAACTCAGGCTCAGACAGCGTTTATCAGAAGAGCTGAAGTTTTGAAAAACATGAGTATGGAATCCTCTGTCTTGAAGAAAGGAAAGGAGATAGTTTTGGTTGACACAGACACCAAACTAAAGAAGATAGCTGCGATGCTAGAGACAAGAGGATCCACCACAGACCTTTCCCAATTTTCAACCTTTACACCTTCCAATGAGAATCCTTTAACACCTGAAGAAATAGAGAAACAGGCTGAGGAATTCAAAAGACTAAATGAACTCAAGACAGCCAAAGAACTGAATGAGGCTACTCTGAGGAAGATGACTCCACCTAAAAGGGAGAAGCAGAGACAAAGGTTGAGGGAAATGGAAGCTAAACGCACAGAGGCACTAAGAAAAGTCAAATCTGATTATGATGCCTGCGTTAACAACAGGTATGCACCTGGCAAGATAACCAAGTTCAAATACACGATTCACAAATCCACCAACACCCCACAGATGATCTTGTGGAGAGACAACCAACAGGGAAACATGAATGTATTTGACGACTACAGGCTAAAGACACTTGGGTTATCTGAATGGTTTGAACTTGAAGCCTTAGCTGCCAAAAGAACTGGTCAGACTAATTTTCTTCTGCTTAAAACTCTTAAGGCTAAGTTTACCTGGATCAAAGAAATGGCTGCCAAACTCAAAATAGATCCCCCACCACAGCTTTTTGAACAAGAACCCCCAAAGTCTGGCAAGAAAAGAAGAAGAGTTTCTCAACTTGTTAAGGAAACTTTTGTCACAGATGATGTTCAAGTGGATGGAATGCACAGGGATTTGATCCTACCAAATGGTATTGTTGGCCCTGTTGATGGTCAGACATACACAGAGCCTGAAAGAGGAATGTCATTCATGAACAGAGCTTGCCAGTATGCATTTCAAAGAGAAGATGAGTTAGGCTTAGCATCAACAATTCAGCTGCTTTGTATCAAGAAAGGACTCAAGATTAACAAAGAGTACTCCAAAGCTTTTGCAAAAGCTTTGCAGACAGAATTGGATACTATATTAGACATAGCTGAAGCTGAAGAAAAGATCAAAAATGATGACTATTGAAGAAATTCACAGCTCAATTTTACCTTTACATTTTATTTCACTTTTGTAATGTACTTGTAATTTTTCTTTAAGTATGAATAAAATCATGAGGTATGTTTGTTTAAATCTATTATGAGTAAGAAGAAGCTGTTAACTCACTTACCTTAACTTAGATAGATCTAGCTATATTTATGTTTAAATAGGGGGAGATTGTTGGGAATCTAAGTTTGTTAGATTCCCTGATCATAGATTTAAACACAAAGTAAGCTGTTAGATAGTCACTTGCCTGTGCCTAGGAGGCAGGCAAGTATCGCAAGACTCACAGAGATCCAAGTCTCTGTGAGCAACCTCAGAGGAGTCCATGTCAGAGACATTGTCAAGGAAGTCAAAGATTACTTAAAGACATACTCATTGGCTGTGATGGATAACAGCCAAGATGTATCAGGGACTCTGAGGGGTTGAGGGTTAACAGGGGTGGCAATACCCTGTTAACACTCAGCATACTTTGGACATGCCATTTGTGTGTTCGAGACAATGAAGAAAAAGGAAACTGTTTCAAGATCTGTTTCCTTAAAGCATAATGACAGACTACCAAGAATAGAAGAGCATCATGTGACTGATGTCTGAAAAGTGAATGTCTTGTGTAGTCACTATCAAGTACTATTTAGGTCAACCTCGTATCACTATAAATAGGATGTGTATCCCAGCATTAATGTTTAACACTTTGAGAATATTCATAACATTAATGCTTAGAACTTATTGAATCAAACAGTTGCGACTGTATTCATAAGTTAGGGTTTATAGTTGTTCAAATTGTGCCCAACACATTGTCATCAAACGGTGTTATCCATAACACTTGTAATTCTTTATTATACAATAATAAGAATACGTTTGAAAAGTAATAACTTGTGTTGATTAGTTAAGTTTAGTGTTTCTAGCATTGATTAGGGACTTTCAATGAGCAACAGTGTATCAGTACTTTTTAATGAATGAAAGTTTCATTTCTTTAAGCATAATTCATTGCAGTAGTTATAGACCTCGGCTTAGCTAACCCGAAGGTATATAAATACGCGTTAAAAGTGTTAGACGCGCCCCACAGGTAGTGCGGAGACAAATCAAAAGCGGCTCGGTGTCGATGTCTCTCAGGCAAAAAAGAAAAATGCACAAGTGTTGAGTGCACAAGTGTAGGATGCGCCCCATGGGTAGTCCAGAGACAAATCAAAAGCGGCTCGGTGCCAATGTCTCCCAAGTAAAAAAGAAAATACACAAGTGTTAAATACACAAGTGTAGGACGCGTCCCATGGGTAGTCCGGAGACAAACCAAAAGCGGCCTGATGCCGATGTCTCCCACAGATAACATAAGAACACAAGTGTCGAATACACAAGTGTAGGACGCGCCCCGAGGGTAGTCCGGAGACAAATCAAAAGCGGCTCGGTGCCGATTTCTCTCATTAAAATACATATACAAATAGGGGCGCACACCCCCTAAGGACAATGTCAAAACACACTCAGATAGTAAGTGTCTTCATTATACATAAGCTCGAACATAAAGACGCAATAGATAAAGCAGGAAACACACATATTATTGAAAGTGGGTAGGAGAAGTCACGGGTGAAACTTGTCCATAAATATTACAAAACATAATTAAAAAAAGAGAAATGATTGTTTGACATGAGTCGATTACAAAATGTGCCGGCATACTGGGCCTTGATTCCTTCAGTTGTTCATCATGAGCCGGAGAGCCTTGATCATTCTGGGTTGAATCTTTGGTTGAACCAGCACAATTTCCTAAGGCTTGAGAAGAGTTGGCATTGACGGAGGCAGAGGGATCTTCGGATGAAAGTATCGGGGACCTTTCAGCTGGAGTAAGCTGCATGATATCCACCACCGGGAGCCTATTGGCAGCAGCCACCTTAGAAATAAAGGGATACTCGGCCGAGAACAGGGTGGTGAAATCTTCCTTCCAAGTTTTTGCAGCTTCCACATCAAGATTGTCTGTCGCGGCAATAGCCTCCTTTACTTCCTCAGGTGTACGCTTGTACTCCACCGCCTTCATAAATCCACCGTTGAAGATTGCATTGGCTTTCAAAGACAAAGATCTCCGATACTCATAGCTAGCAAAGAGCTTACGAACAAGGATTGGGATGCCATCTCTCACAAGGACCTGTTTATCCACCTCGGCCTGGGCAAGAATGGAAGTCAAATGGCGGTTACCACCTTCTAGCTCCTTGATCTTATCAAAATCCTTGATATGAGTCTGGGCACTCTCGGCATGAAGCCTCTCCAATTCCACAACCCTCTTATCCCTAGACTCCAGCAAGACTCGAAGGTCCTGAACATATTTTTCCAACCTCTCAATAGTACCAAGATGCTCCTACTCCCGGGCCAAACACCCATTGTAATTATCCTCCAACTTCTTATGAGCAAGAGCCATCTGATCCAACATGGTCTTCCCAGACGCAAAGTGACCCTGCACACCTCGCTGGGCAGAAGACAAACGAGAATGTTCACGACTCAGAGCCTCATATCTCTTCAATAATTCAGAGAGAGTAAGGGTGCTCTTGGCCAAAGCTTGGTAGGAATGACTCAACACATCATAATTTGAAAGCAAAGAGAGTTCAGTTTGCTCTGCCGGAGTAGCCAAGTGGAACAACAACTTGCGAGATGAGTAATGGGAGTCAATGCGAACATCCTCTTCCAACCTCCACGAAGGGACAAATCGGTGAGATGAGCCTCTGTCGTGAAAAACGGGACCGGAACCTCCTAAAAGTACATAAGAGAAGAAGTTGATTACAAGAGAAAAAGGAAAGAAGAACAAAAGTAACAAAAGGGAAACTAAGGATAAAAATACCTGTAGCGTCATCAGTATGAGCATGATCATTGACAGGGGAGGACTGATCGCTAAGGTTGATGTGTGGAGGAGTCTTCGGTTTGCTACCACTGGCCTTGTTACTTTTCTCCTGGGATTGAGAAGGATGCGAGTGATTAAGAGGAGAGGTGGAATGCACCTCGGTATCCTTAGTCCCTGATGACCTGTCTCCCTTCACAGTCTTCTTTTTAGTTTTACGACCCGAAGTCTCTCCACCTTGAGGCCTCTTCCTAGCATTCTCAACAACATTCTTACCCTCGCTACGAAGACGGGCAGCTAAGATCTTGGGATCCGGAACAGTTATAGCCGCCTGCTGAGGGGTTAGAGCAGGTATCTTGGCACCAACGGGTAGCAGTTGTGTAACCTGAGGTGGTGGATTTGGCATCACTGTATTATCATCTCGACCAACTTTAACATTGTCGAAGGAAAGAAGCTTTAGAAATTCATCCATGTTAATTTATGCATAGAAGAAAGGCAATCATGGTTAGAGCGAGCAAAAATAGTCCGCGGAAACAAAATAAAAAAAACATATATAAGTACCCTTCTTATCAAGATCAACAACAATACGACGGAAGGGAGGGTTCTCATAAGGATACCACAAACCAGAAAGGAACAACAAATGCCTGTGAGGAGGACGAAGAGCTATGGGGTTGTCTGTAAGCAACTTAACATGTTGTTCATTAAAGTGAGTAGGGAAATCATCGTGGACATCCGTATCCCTGTCTCTCCAAGGCATAGCATGGGGAATGACCCTCCTACAATAAGAAACCACTTGCGTTTCCACCCCTTCAGACTAGATGTCTTCTCCTTCAAACATTTACCGTACTTGGAGGGCCAGCGACTCTCGAAAGAGAACCAGTGTCCTTGCTTGCACAATCTATAGAAAACTCGGAAGAGATTGACGGTGGAAGGAATGTTTAAGCTGCGACAGCGTATCTCGAACATGACAACACGGTTAACACTCATCGGTATCAATTGAGAAATATGTACACAAAAATACCGGATGACAGCCAAGAAAAAGCTAGAAAAGGGAATCCGTAATCCTCCATGCTTTAGATATTCCTCGTAAATTCCAATAAAACGTTCGGGAAGTCGATCCATGGTTAATAAGGGATCCGGTACCCGAGGGCGAAGCTCATCAGGAATATGATACTTCCTAATGATGAGTTTAAGGTCATCCCCAGACAAGGTAGAAACCCTAATATGCATATCGAATTTAGGATCACGAAAGGTTATGGTCTCGTCCTCCTCATCAGAACCACTAACAGACATGACACAAACAAAAAAGAAAAGAACCTAGAAAAAATCAAAAGGGGAAAACAGAGCGCACACTTGTTGAGTGGGACGTCTGCCAAGATTAAGAAACACAACAATGGAGGAAAGAAGAAAAGAAAATGAAACGAAAATGAAATAAAAGGGGGTATATATACTAAAAGAGGGGACAGTGAAGAGACGTGCACAATTTCCAAAGTTCAATCTACACCATAAAAGGCAAGCAAAGGCACGTGGCATGACGAGGGTAACGACAGTGCAATGGAAGCGTTTCAAGTGGATGTTAGCAAGATTAGGGTAAAACAAAGGTAATTATGGAACAATTAATGGGAGGGGCTGCGTTTATTAGACCTAACACTAAGGACAAATGACAAGACGACAAACATAATTAAGTATCAGGCCGTCAGCCGAAGCTAATACCGTAATACTGGGGGGACATGTTCGCGTATGTCTCTGGCCAAGGGCCTCCGGACTCACCACTAGGTTCCGGATATTTTCCGCAGGGCTAGTAATTAATGAACTGACAAGGGCGGCTAGCATTTAATGCCACAAGCGTAGGATAAAATGAAAAGCAAAAGAGATTCAATGTATTAACCAGCATGCATGTATCGACCCAGCGGGTAAGGCATAACACCGCCGCCCTGGGGAACAAATCCCTTGGTTTGTGGAAAAGATCTTGTCTTGGACTTGGAGCCTAACCTACTGATGTGACTAGACATCCAGGTACATTTGGTGGAGTAGTATAAATACTCCCCACATTTAATACACATTCAACTGGTTTAAGATACATACTCACCAGTGTTATTCTTAAATACTCCTAATCCATTCTGGTATTCAACACCGAATACCATCCAAGAGAAAGTTACTTACTTTCACACCGGAGCTTGGTCTCAGGGTCACCCCTGGGATGAGGCTAACATGTGTTGCCTTGTGTTCATAGGTTCATCTCCAAGACTCAAGTGACACGATCATTGTGACCGAAGCGGATTTACTCGTGACTAGCTAACCGGGGAATTTTTCTTGAACAATATCAATCATCAAATCAAAGTTTGCCTAGTAAAAGAATCTAAACTTATAAGTATTTGTGACATTTCACAATGATACCACCGATCACTCATCGGCCCAAATGATTTTGACTGGTCCAATTATTAATATAGAATTTATATAAGTAAATATTTGTAAGCCCATATTTTTTTTCTTCTCACTATATTAAACTTTAGGGGTGTTTGGCTTTGCGTTTGTGAGGTGCTTAACTGATTATCACAGCATCAAAACAAAATAATGTATGAAAAAGTGTTCGGATTAAAGGCTCACATAATCACTTATTCACGTTCTAATAGACTGAAAACGAAGAAAGCAATAAGTAGGTCCATACCTACAGCTACAAAACGTGAATTTGCAATATTACAAATTTACTTAATTGCCCTTCTTCCATTTTAGTTAATTACAACTTTACCAAGTATATAATGAATGCTTGATTTAAATAATATGTGTCTTTTTTTTGTCATTTTACATGTTGAGTTATAAATAATCTAATTTGCCAAACATTAAAAAAATTGATTATCTGATTATCACGATATCAAACCATATAAGCAAATCCAAACACTATTTTTTAAAACCACGTTTTGCAAAAGATGATTATTTGATTATCCGTTTTCATAACGAATAATCTATTTTAAATAAGCAATCCTAAACACCCCCTTTTATATGTATTCTAATTGACAGCTCACATTTGCATTTTACCCTAAACCTATTCTCCACATACGGAGTATGTCGTTTCTTTCATTTCGATACAATAACCACCCAAAAAAATTAATTGTACTTTATCTCTTTCAAGATCTACATAACATAACACAGTTTTCATATTATCTTCAATAGCTTTTCTCGAAGCTTACATAGATAAAATCACACGGCTTCAAGATCCTTCAAAGAGGGTCTCGGGTAGGTATTGTTGTTATGCATGTGTAATATTTAAATGGAACAAAGATGATTCTAATATACTTGTTATTATTTTCGTATATCAAATGAAAGTTAATCTCTTTATAGATCTATGATGATAAAAGTTCAAATCTAAAAAAGATTTTTAAATATTTGTAACAAAGGTGGACCAAGCTGAGATCTTCGTTTGTTTTCGAGTGTTGTTGGTTGATGGAGGATGGGAATAAGTTAGATATTGTTGGATTTGTTTGCTGCGATGGAGATGGGTTTAGGATAAATGGATTTGATGTAATTGGTTGATATTGTTTTGGTTATGGTTACTCTTCTGTTCATCTATAACTCCTTTATCTTAGGTTTGACTCATTCAACTCGGTAAATACCGAGTTGACTTAATGAGATACGTGGTCGAATCGCCTGTGATTGAACAGCATGTGGTCAAACCTTCGACATATCATTTAAAAGGTTTTGTGATAGTTTTAAATCATCATTAGAATCACATCAAATGTTAGCATTTGTTGGCATTTGGAGATTAGTTGCTGTTGGATTTGTTTTCATTTGGTAGAGTAGTTTATATACTGACTCATAACGGAGAATTGAAAAGTTGTTGCAAATAACATTCATTGTAAGAGGCTTTTCATTTTCTTGTAACTGACTATATTATTCTAATTAACGTTTTAAAGTGATGATAAATGGTATTTAATCTTAAATACACCCAATTTAATATATGAGGACTGAAGATTTACATTCGTGAGCATTCATTAATGTTCGTTTGTGTATGCTTAATATTAACTTTTCGAATATAAACAAAAACAATACTCAATTTTGCCAAAACAGATTCTATGTTCGAATATAAACAACACCCAATTTTGTCGAAACGGATTCTATGTTTGAACATCGTATATTTATATTAAGAGACGTAAATAAGTGTGGAAGACAAACGACTCACAATGTATATTTTAAATATTTTATATTTTTTTTGTTATACGTTCATTTACGTCCGTTTATTTATGTATGTTTAACACCACATGTACCAATAAGTCTGTTAGTTGAAATATTCATGCACATTTATTTATCTAGATGAAACTTAAACAAAAAAATACACCCCTACGTCGGTGTCAAGGCCTCTAATTATGAGTTTATGACAATGTATGTGACTGGATCACTTATACTCTACGACAACTGGCAAACCTTAAATATATAAATTTCTCATTCTAAAAGACACCAAGTTTAAGACTACCCGTAGGATGCAATTTTGACGCGTCTTCATCCTTCTTGGTAACATATGACGTGTCTTTGCTTACTACACTCGCGCACCACATGACGTGTTGTCGTTGCAGTTTTGGGATTTGGCTTTAATGAATTATATTTGTGTTTAAATAAGGTGCGTTTCTCTGAAAAAACAAGTTATATTATTGGGTGTTGTTTAAAATAGACTTAACCAATGGAGATGACTTTGCGCTAAGAGCTTAGTGTAACGAGACAAATCACAACAGCCCCAATTCGAGTAAATCCTCGACGCACCTCTATGTCTAGATTAATCTAGACTTTAAACTTAAGAATATCTAAGATATTTTATCTAAAATATCTTAGATACTTATTAAGAATTATCTAGATAAGCTAGATATTATATCATAAGTAAATATCTAAGATTTTTGTATTAGAACATTCTAGAAGCTAAGCCTTTAGTATAAATAGAACTAATCCCTCTCATTTGTAATCACTCATTTTTGTATCCTAAAAATCAAAAGCAATATAAGAAGCCTTCTCCTCAAGAAAGTTTGCAAGTGTTCATAGCAAACCTCTTCCATACTTTTTGGCTTACTTAGTTGTTGAAACCGAGTCGCTAAGTGCCACACGGACATTATAAATTTAGTCCCGTGACAAGTGGTATCAGAGCCAGGTTACAAACACCATAGTGGAAGGAACACGATGGCAGAATTAGTCCCAGAAAAGAAACCGATTGACGGTGTTGAAACACCTAACGAGGAAGAAACTCGTGGGCGTAATACTGAAAGAAAGAAGGACGTCACGAAAAAGGACAAAAATAGAAGTAAGTCTCGACCTCCTAAGCCTCTTCAAGGTGAAGAAGCTTCGGGTGATAGCCTTGAAGACCGTGTTACGGTTTTAGAGAGTTGCGTCACTGAAATGAGGGAGCATATGGACTCTCTTCAAGAAGCCGTCAACATGATTGCCCAAGAGAATGTGGAAGTATTCAATGCGGCAAAAGCATTAGTAAGAAATCTGAGCCAAGATTTCAAGAAAGAGATCGAAAAGATGTCTCAATATCTATCGAGCACTAGAAAATTTGTGGAAGAGTAGATCTTTACGATGCATGAGAAGATAGATAAGGCGATCAAGGAATTTCAAACCCATCAATGAAAGCAAAATGATGGAAGCACCAACAGCAGCCATGGTACGTCTCTAACGCCACTAAAAGTACCAAAGCCAGATATGTATAATGGTACTCGAAATGTTACTCTAGTAGAAAACTTCTTGTTCGGACTCGAACAATACTTCGAAGCTATGGGAGTAGTAGAAGAAAATGTTAAAATCAGTAATGCCCCCGCCTTCTTTCGTGAAGCTGCCCAACTATAGTGGAGAAGAAAACACCATGAACGAGAAAAAGGAATATGCGTCATCAACACTTGGGATCAGTTCAAGACAGAGTTACGAAAATAGTTTGTCCCTCACAATGCAGACTCCGAAGCCAAATCCAAACTAAGGCGACTCCGCCACACAGGTACGATTACCGACTATATTAAAGAGTTTACTACGACTTTATTAGAAATAGTCGACGTTCCAGATCAAGATGCTCTATTCTACTTCAAAGACGGATTAAAAGAATGGGCACGAATCGAGATCGATAAAAGGAATGTAAAAACATTAGACGAGGCTATCATGGCAGCAGAGTCGATTATGGACTACTCCAACCGACCAAGGAGATCATTAGCAGAAGAGGAGAGCGTAGAAAGGGTTTTGCCCAAGAGGCTTGAAGATCGAAGGAACGAGGTCCGAGTCTCACCCAAGAGACGAGACGAGCGAAGGGACGTTTCCCCAAAGTTGGAAAGGTCGTTTCAAAATAAGGATATGTCGAAACCTCCTCCGAAGACGTGCTTCATTTGTGATGGATCTCATTGGACAAGAGATTGTCCAAGTCGAAAAGCCATCAATGCCTTGGTTGCTGAAATAGATTCGAGAATAGAAGAGTCGCCAAACGAAGAATTAGGGTCTATTAGACGTCTTGGAATGATTAGAGAAGTGCTAACCCGATCCAAGACTAAAGATCAAGGTTTACTTTTCACTGAGATGATGGTTAATGACAAAAAGACGATGGGTCTGATCGATACTGGTGCCACCCATAACTTCCTAGACGTCAAAGAAGCCGAACGACTAGGGGTAAAATACACTTTAGAAGAAGGAAAAATCAAGACCGTAAACTCGGAGCCAAAACAAATCCTTGGGACAGCTAAGGTAAAGGTTTGTATCGATAAGTGGACTAATGAGCTAACCTTTACAGTTGTGCCAATCGATGACTACAGGTTGATCTTAGGCCTGAATTTCTTTGAAAGAGCCCAGGCATTTCCCATGCCCGCCACAAGGACGTTGGTCATACATGACAATGGAGTGTCCCAAGTCACAACCCTCAAGAGGAGGAGCGAAATACAAGCCCAATTATCGGCAACACAATCTAAAGAGACCGTTAAAGAAAGAGGGTGCTTTTTGGCAACCGTAAGAAGATCCCTCGACAATGAAACAACTCATCTTAGATCTCCATGCGTATTTCAGAAAAACAAAGAACGACATAAAGAACAAAATGACACAAGATTGTACTTGCACAACGGGGAAAAACAAGTAAAGAAATGGTCAGGTACGATGCGAAAGAGACTCGATTACAAAGAATACTCAATGAAGTGCAAAGGACTTCTCAAGGAGAAGTCAAGCCGGAAACAAAATGATTTCTCATGGCAATTTAAACATCAGATTCGTCTGGACGAAGATAAGAAGCACGACGGGGACGTCGTGAAATTAAGTGGGGGAGGGTGTAACGAGACAGATCACAACAGCCCCAATTCGAGTAAATCCTCGACGCACCTCTATGTCTAGATTAATCTAGACTTTAAACTTAAGAATATCTAAGATATTTTATCTAAAATATCTTAGATACTTATTAAGAATTATCTAGATAAGCTAGATATTATATCATAAGTAAATATCTAAGATTTTTGTATTAGAACACTCTAGAAGCTAAGCCCTTAGTATAAATAGAACTAATCCCTCTCATTTGTAATCACTCATTTTTGTATCCTAAAAATCAAAAGCAATATAAGAAGCCTTCTCCTCAAGAAAGTCTGCAAGTGTTCATAGCAAACCTCTTCCATACTTTTTGGCTTACTTAGTTGTTGAAACCGAGTCGCTAAGTGCCACACGGACATTATAAATTTAGTCCCGTGACAAGCTTAGCCTCTTAAGTAAAAAGTGCCTAGAGGTCTTAAGTTCGAACCCTGGGAAGAAAATTAATCCCCCATAACCTGCAATGACAACGAGCTATTCTAAAAAGAATTCTTGGATTAATTTGCAATGTCAAGTCGGAGTAAATAAATAAATAAAAGCATAGCGCACCATATTTGCTTAAGCAAAGTAGCAGGAGAAAGATGAGCAATTATGAGCCAAAACAAGTAGACACATGCTTGCTTGAGCTAATGTAAAGAAGAAAAAAAAGCCTTGAATTATCTATCAATTTGGTTGTGCAAACGCACACCATCTGCAGCTGTAGGATTTAAAACACCAAGTTGTTAACTCTATTTTCACCAGGGAATCACCTTTATGTTGGTAGTATGATTCCCTAGGGTTAACTCTGTAGGCAAGGTGAAAACCCTTGCACAATACCACCACATAAAAAACGTTGTACTTAAAGGACGTTGACCTCCAAAATTATTTGTTTAAATTAGTTTCGCAAGCAATATCCACCCTATGTTGTAGGTTCAAAGAGAGATAAACTATTGTTTGATAAAATACTTCTACAAGTTCTCATTGTCACAATTGTTATCTCTCGATCACAATCAAGATTTTACTTGGTCTTTTTGTTTTCTTTAGCATTAGCATAGTCATTTATCAGGCCCTCGACATCTTTCCAGAATAGCCCTTCAACCAACACTCCATCTTTTGTGAACCTGCAAAACACACACATGCGACTTTAAAAACAGACATTATCCAAAAAAGTTAACAGAAATAAAGCCCCATACCCAGAAACGTAGAGACATATTTTTCATTCCTTTCAGAAAAAAAAGAAACTAAATAATTAAAGATGGGGATTTTTGACTTATTTACTTTTCGGGTAGATTTGGGTTGGGTTGTATCTCACAGGCGCCAAATGAAAGCAAGCATATAAAAATGGTAAGAAAAAACCAGCCTGGCCTATTTCAATACACATTTAAGAGAGATGAGGGAGAAAGAGAGAGAGGATAGATACCATTTTGTAACGCTTTTGGTTAATTCCACGGTTGGTTTTGCAGATATAGATTTTGGATCAGCACTGGCTATTGTGAGAGTATACATGTCAGAGAATCTGGGTAACTTGGAAGAAACCATCAGTCCAGTGCTGGTATAGGCAGAGCCCTGTCAAGATAACAAAATCGAAACATCAAGAAAATGAGTGTGTCAATGAAATTAAACAAGTTTTCTACATTATCTCAAAGATGCATAGATACATCTCGAAGAAACAACACCAATTAGGTCAAATACACTTTGTCCTAACAGCATGACCAAAACATAGAAGCTTTCAACTAGTATCCATAATATTTTCTGAGATACACAGCCTATCTCAGCTCCATTCCTTTCTTGCTAACCAAACCCCAAATAAATTCGAGTTGTTTTCAGCAATTTATATAGTTTGATAAGAAAAGATGTCTCCCTGCCAGCAACTAAGTAACTTTTGGTATAGTAGACGATAAAAGAAACGCGGTCTAAAGTTAAAAGCCAATTGGGAATCACTACTAACTCTCAGCACATTTTGGCAATAATAGTCTTCACGAGGCCAATTGGTAAACATGGCATTTTGCATTAATAATGGATTAATCATAGTCATTGTAAGCTATTGTGCATATGTCCTTTTAGAAAATCATATGTACCAAGAGTAGCATGAAGGTATTAATGTGTACTAGCACCTATGACTCGCATGGCGGCAAATGATCAATTGTGGTGTTCATGAAAAGTGTCTCACCTAGTGAACCAACACACACAAGGCTATAAGTGGTTGAACATAACAAGAGAACTACTACCAGTAGGAAACTAAGCTAGTTGACGAGTTCTGATGTGCACAACTTGACATCAGTGACAATGGTTCTCTAATTCAAATCCTCTCAACACTACTTCCTACAAATTCATTAGAAACTAATGTTGGATATCTAGAAGCTATCAACATAACTGAAATTGTGATCTTATAGCTTGTGCTACCAATTTACTGAACGAGTCTTAGTTTTTATTACTTCAATTTATGTCATATATACTTTTAGAGCTGGATAGACGATGCATCACTCTAAATTTGGATTTGAGCAACAGAGTGCATTGTGCTCCCAAGGATTAGACCCTACAAACTTCAAATATCGATACAGAATCGCACACTTCACTTGGAATGACACAAACGAATACTCTTAACTAATGTGCTAAAAGATTAATGTTGGTATAGTCAAAAGAAGACCCAAATCCCAATACAAGAAAAACATTTCTTTGAAAAGAAATTAAGACGCATAGAAGAGGTTAAACCTTACCGTAAATCTAGAAAAAATAAAGATCTACTGAGAGGAACACATTAGAAACCTAACCTTCTCGGGAAACTGATCACTCAAAAACACTTGCTCACAAGAACATAAATACCGAACACTTCCAGAAAAGACACAAGCTTGCCAATTTATACTCATCCAGTAACGATAAAAAAAAAAACGCATATAGATTAAGTGATTAACGCAGCTAGCTAGCTAGCTGATGTTTTAAATCTCCTATACTGGATACTTCGGATATATTGTGCCTAAGAGAAACAAAACAGCCAAAACCGACCTGATCTAATAGCGAGTTTACCCAAAACTGCAAATTATGTATAGACATTAACCAAGAGCACATTGCATGTCTACCATGATGTCACCATAAAATAAGTAAGCTTTATATCCTATAAAGAGACATGACATGTCCACCATGATGTCACCTTAAAACATACGGAGTAATACGGATTCCATATATACTAAGACTTCAAATCGATTCACCAAAAGCCAAATATCAATAAAATGTCAAGAGTAAGTACGTATAAGATAAAACTTACCACATGTGGATAAGTAAACAAAAACGCATTCTTCTCCTTGGTGTAGACAATCAGCTGTAATATCGCGTTGAACAACACATACTTGCCATAGTCAAGGATCAAACAAGTTCGTTTTTTCAAAACCACCAAATATAACAATCGCATAATTATAAACCATATAAAAGGGTGTCTGGGATTGCTTATTTTTTCTGCTCATAGAAAATCACTTACAGGCTGCTAAACAAAGATGTATGAATTTGCGTGTTTTGTAAGAAATTGCAATAACACCCGAAAAAGATAGTAAAATTTAGTATAATTTAGAATCTAATACATTTACAATGGGTTAAGGTTTGATACAGTGGTAGAAAACAAATTTTAGTATCAGCTAATAAAAGGCACTTTCTCTCGATCAGCTTATTACATACTGCTTATTTTACCTGTTTAAATGTTGAAAAGTGCAATAAAAAATGAAGAAAAAGTGCATATCCCACTTTTCTAAAGTTTACTTATAAATTTAAAAGGTCATCTTTTATCCAATAATCAGCTTGGACAAGATTCCAGTTCCCAGTTCAACAATTTTTTTTCCCAAAACCAGCCTCCCGTGACAAATTCCGGTTTAAGTTTCAACCGGAATTCCAAACCTTTGGTTTTATCTTCTAAAAGCCTTTTATAAAAAATATTAGATTTATAAACGTTTTCTGTTTTATGAGTTTTCTGAAAAAAGATTCGGCAAAAGACCCTTACTTTTCTACATCTAAACGCAGCCTAAGCAATCCCAAACACCCTTTAAACCATATAACAAAATTCAATACAATACATATTAAAAAAAATTAATCAGACTTTATAAAAAGGATATAATCCAATGCAGGCCATAAGAAAATACTTATTTTCGGGAAACTTCTTATTATAAAACTGCGCGAACAAGGCGATAATTATAATAACAGCCCCAATCAACAACCTCACATTACTCATCCTCACATCTTCACTGTACCCTTTGTTAGTCACAACCTGATCCAAATCAATCATTAATTAAAAAACTATCATCATTAATCAAATTATAAATCATAAAATCTTAAAATCAAGATCATAAAATATGGAATTAAGATGTACCTCAGTGACAGTTTCATCAAGCAAGTGTTTGATTGAGTTGTGATCTAAAAGATTGGTTTTTTTAGGGGTTTTGGTTGGTTGTTTGGTTGGGGTTTCGGTGGTGGTGGTTGTCATCTTTGGTTTTCCGATTGAGGGATTGTTTGTCTGAAATGAGATTTGATTGGGGGAATTGGGGGTTTTCTTTGACTTATGACTTCATGGTCCTGGACTAGATCTAATTTGGGCCGAACAATACAGGCCCGTGGACCGAACCGGGTCGGACCGATCAGAGTGAACAAAATGTATTTTGGTCCGGTCTTCGTTTCGATCTTTTAATCATTTTTTATCTTCGGTATTGTCTAGTGCGGTTCGGTTTTACACGCAATCAGACATCGTGCATGTTAGATCCGACTGATCGACGAATCAGACTGACCAAACAAGGACAAAACATTTCGGTTTGGTATTTTGGTCAAATCGGTTTTCGGTCCGGTCTTATTTTGATCAATCCGGTATGGTTTTCGGACAATGATCAAGCCTAGATCTTATAATTTTGTGACATATCTTTTTAAGTTTATAATAAATTACATTGTGTGCCCTTTGGTTATACCCAAAATAGATGTTGCAATCTCTAAAACTACGTACATCGATATAATGCTAATTGTTAATGTTTGTTAACTTATATCGTTGCATATCCTCGTGTGACTTGCACACGAGAGTATATGTTCTAACTGGATCTCTTCTACATCTACATACATAATGAGAGTATGAAAGTTAACACACAAAACCTCGCATGCTCTTTTCCTTTAAATCCTTCAATTCCACCACCGTCCACCTTTGTCTATCATTCAGTCGAATAATTAGTCATCTACTTTTCGATTACCATAAACCCTGTTAATTTATCTTTAGGTCCTTTTGCAATCAAACCACTTATGAGCGACTTAGTGGCAAAGAGCTTGAATAATTGTTAAGAGGTATCAAGTTAAGTTTGTGCTAGGTGCAAACAACTTTAAGTAACCACGTCAACATTCTTGAAAAGGGGAAGGCTTTTTCTCATTTAATGTTGTGTGTTTGTGGGCTAAAATTTTGTGAATAACTCGATCAAAAAGTCAAAAATCGTAGTTTAAAAACACTTTCAAAAAAAATCATCGTCATTACCGGACATGGTTTTCTTCGTAACATTTGCTTCAAAGGATTATTTAACGATTTGTGAAATATTGTAACCCCCAAGATATTGCATCCGAAAGGTAACCCGTGATGTTATTTTAAAGTACAAAGAACACACTAGTATAAATAACAAAATATAGTCGTTTAATAATACCTCGTTGATTACTTTAAACAAAATATTGTTCGCAACAACACGATGTCAAACTTTTACATCCAAATGAAATCATAGTTTTAATTAACAAGAAAAGTTATTGCAATAAAACACGATGATATGCAACCATCATAGGTAGATTTTATGGACTTCATGCTAGACGATGCAAATTAAGAACTTGAAAAATACATGCTAAAAAGATTAACATAAAATTGGTGAGTGTTATAAATATCCTTATAATGTGTGTATATTCACCTTGAATGTGTATTGATTAGTCATGAATTAGTGGTTAATTAGTTAGGATGTTACATTACATGTACCCTTATAAATAAGGGACACATTATACTCATTTTGTACACTACATAATAAGAATCATCTTCTTCCTCCTCAATCTCTTATTCTCTACATTTCATAACACGTTATGAGCATGATTTATGCTCTAAGCAAAACTAGGTAGAAGATTCTTGATATATCTCTATTGTAATATACATGAGCACTACATGTTCTATTGTGATTACATAAAGAGAATTCATTGTGTTATTCATTTTTTTCCCTCTACCATTAAAGTCTCTTGTAATTTATATGAACAACAAATATTCTGTTGTGGCTAAATGAAAACAAATCAAATGACATAATCTCATGTTATGTTAAAGAGGACAATAAAAATAATACAAATACTAAGAACCTCATCTTCTATTATGATTCAATATTATAACCTCATGTTATATTATTTTATAGAAAAAAAAATTTAATAATAAAAACCTCAAGTTTATTATGATCCCTCAAGATAATCAAAACTTAACTTCTTATAATTGTTAGGGGCAATTACTTAAATATACTCCGCACGGGGTGGTTAGTCACTTTTTGACCCTTGTTTTCGAAACTTCTTGAAATGTACTGTGCGACCTTGCAACTATGGAATCTTTCTAAAATCATGACATGTGGCATGTATGTGTCATGTATGTGTAAGGTATTTGTACCTTCATGTTTTATTCTAGTAAACTGTGTGCAACTGGTTTTTTTGTCATTTCACATAACTAAATATTATATTCAATATAGTACATGATGTAAATTGTGCAACTTTATCAATTTGGACCCTACTTTTATGTACTTTGGGCAACTTATATTATATTTGACTTTGTTTATATTTGCATTTATTTATTTTTATAATAACAAAACTTTTTTTATTTACTAGATAAAGTCATTATATTTAGATTCTCCAAACCACATGTTCCTCTTCTTCGTCCCACCTCTCCTACTTTGTTCACCAGAAAAAGTTTGCATGCATAGTATCACCATCCGCAGCCATTGTTCTCTTGGCCCATGTTTTTCAGACAATGTTTATTAACAGGGTACGCTTTTTTAATTGTTTGATTATATTTAATATATTGGTAACACACAAGGCGTGGATTGTAATTTGTTTTGTTAATGTTTATAAATTACCCAATTGCATTAATCGTGAAGTCATTGTGCATAATTCCAGCTGTTTAGCCTAATAATTTAATTATTTGATTTTCTATATATTGAGACAATTACATCACTATGTTATATTATCCTTTTATGATTATGTTGTTATTCGATTGTTTTTGTAATTGTTTTTTAAGAAAATGTTATTACCAAACGTCCCTGTTCTTTTGTTTAGAAGCATCGGATGCCCTGTTTGTTATTGCCAAACGTCCCTGTTCTTGTGATAAATTAAATATCATATTCTTTTTTGTTTTGCAGGATTTTGAATCCAAAGTAATAATAACAAGCAAGTTGGAATAGTTTTTGTTAGTTAAACAGAAATTAAATGCTAAGAGACGGCTGATGTTTAGAAGAACTTGCTTTGGAAAATGGTTTGATCTTAGTCTATTTGAACAAGAACCCACTTTGATTGACTATATGCTACGTAAACAACATATAGTAAATGACTCGCATTACGATATGCCTCTACTATACTATTACTACCTTGATGGGTGTACACTATATTTTGGTCGTGAGCAGTTTGTACTAACAACTAGGTTCCTATTTGGAGAAGTCAAGTTAGGTTTGTACACTTCTAGTGATTTGAAGTTTTGTGATAGGTTATTCCCCTAAAAATAAGGTTTAAGTATTGAAGGTCTACGTAATCTTGGCTTATTCTACATGATGGATTGGATTGATTAAGTGGGTGGATTGATTAGATAATAATAAAGATGAGATGAAGGAGATGAGGGTGTAGAGAGAGAAAGGAGGGAAGGGAGGAGGGTAGAGAGAGAAAGTAATATGGAATTATGAGAAATATGAAATCACCAACCCCTCCTAACATGCTAGGAGGGGTATATATAGTCCACCCTACATGTGGGCTTTGGTGGGCTATATGTTAATAATTAGATCACGAGCCCATTACATTAATATATCGTTGGAGCGACCGATCCTTCATAAATACGTAAAAACGTATTTCCAACAATCTCCCCCTAAGGGAGGTCGCTCCAAGAGACAAAGTTCTAAATATTCTATATCTCGTGATCTATGCTAACTAAGATGTGACCGAAACTTTATTGGGAAAAGCGTATTTCCAACAATCTCCCCCTAAGGGAGGTAACATCTTTTTACAAAATCTTAAACCTAGCATCTATGCTTGAGTCTTCGATCTTGTTCTTGTGAATATGCTTGATGTAATCTTTGACTTAAGTCTTGAGCATGTTTCCTTGCCTTGACCTTGTGCATTCGTCACTTGTGATATTCGCCTCTTCGTGACTTCATGTTCCACATACTTATACCTTTATAATTCTTGAAAGCTTTAGAGTTTGATACAGCAGAAGACTTGACCTTCAGGCTTTCTTGAATTCGTTGAAGCACTAATTGTATGTAGTATAAGCATGTGGTGACGACTTCTTCTGGATTGTACACCGCAATGCCACCTTCTTGTTATGCTGCATAAGACAGTTAGCAACAAACCATATACACGGATGAAATGGCCTTGAACATTTCATTCTAATTCGGTAGCATTTTACCTCCGGTCGGTGAAGACCGTTGGACGATATTAAATATCGTACTTGTGGCAGGTAGTTTCAATAAAGAACCTCCTTGACAAGATTTCGCGGGTAAACCCGTTCTCTTTACTCGACCGTCCAAAGCTGACTGCGAACGTAAAGAGTGAATCATTTGGATAATATTATCCGCATGATTTGAAGCCATCAATTCATGTTCCTGGAACAAGTGAAGTTCAATTAAGAACCGCACCATAGTTGCTTTCCAGTTGTCACTAGCTTGATTCATATAGAATCTTGCAAGTTACCTACCAAGTGCTGTTTGAGGTTAACACTAGAAGGATTTCCATTCGTCACTGTAAATACTTAATAGTATTACTCTGAATGTTCTGGCAAGATCACTAAGATATTGCGTAGAGGCCTGGAACGTGTTTAAATTCATTTAAGAGTTTAAACCACTGTTGCTTTCCAGTTATCACAAGTTTGATTCATAAAGAATCGCACAAGCACCTACCATGAGCTTTTTGACGTTCGCTCAAGAAGGATTTCCATCTTCATTGTAAATACTTCGTATTACTCGGATGTTCAGGCAAGATCATGAAGATTTTGCGTAGGACTCATAATATCTTTCTTACTTTTCACATTGTGTGAACAAGCAAGGAATAATGAAAATGTGTCCTAATGAGATATTTGATGATCCCAAATGGCTCTAGACTCGATCGTGCAATTTGGATTTTAGTGATCGAAGGCTGGAGAGGAGTGCCACCTTTTCAATACCAATTTATTCGGAGTGAATAAATCAATAGATTATGCGTTTTCTCCGTGTGATTAAAACAAATATCTTTTGAGAGATATATGAGTTAGCTGGGATGGGTTGTGCCTTGCATCACTGGGTCCATGATGTCTATCTTCAATATCGAGAATCATAAATGATCTCAATAGCATATGAATTGACCCGGTTTCTGCCTAAGTTGTAAGGAGGGCTACTTTCTTTACACCCTTTATCTTTACAATTCTTTTTCATTCTTCAACCCCTTCAATGCTTACCAATACGTCATAACTAGCACCTTGTTGTGATTGATCCAGTGCTAACTTAAGTACTTGGTCGGCATTCAGCTACGTTCACAATCTTTCTCCATCTTTCCTAAGGACTTCTATTTCTAGCTATGGAATGTCCTTGGGAAGATTCCTCCGGTTCTAGAAGAATCATTGGACTTTAACCTATCCCACCATCCTTATGTCACCACAATCGTCACCGTCGTGAATTAAGATGTTTTGGGTAAGTGTCTGTCACCATGAAGTCCATTTTGATATCTAAATCTATTTTGCTCCCCCTTAACATATGCCACGATATTCGAAAACATTTCACACATGTCGGGATGAGCCAGCACATTAAGTTAAACCATTGAATTAATTGATCTCATATTAAATCACATTTTCTCCCCCATATTAAAAATATTAACCCAATCGATGTTTTTAATATCAATTGATTTAATGTGATTTTAAGAAAATTTGGGAAGAAAAATGCGAAACCGATTAAATTCATTTATCTTCATGATTTTTACAAGCTCCCCCTCAAACTAATGAGAGTGTACTTAAAACGTAAATTAAGTACCTTTTAAATACAAGTGTAAGGTACTTATTACGTGCAAATATCAGATATGATAATGTATTCACAAGATTAGCGAATTACGAGGTTGGACCTGAATGATGGAGAACATCATATGAAAGAAGCACATGGTTCTTGTTCATGAATGTTGGTCTTCCTCGTAACTTCTGAAATTATCTTCTCCTTTACACCACATGGACACTTGATATCGTTGTCTTGACACCAACTTGTGAACAATGGCACTTTCGGCATTGAAGAGTCTGAACGTTTGACAATTGCTCCCTCTCAATTGTTGACCTGTGTTCTACTTAAAGAGTTGTAGTCGTCGTTTGAGTAGTCGCATCGTCTAGTATGTATATATCAATTGCAACGAACTTCGTATTGTGGAGTTGATAACTTCGGATTCTGGAGTCAAAGCTTTCCGGTGAAATGCTTGACTTCAATGTAAAAAGCGTGTTACTATCTGAAATAATAACAAGCTATTTTGAGCATGTTTTAAATCTTTTAAACATCTGCTCGAACTTTATTTACCACCCACATTTCTAGGTTTGTAAATATTATCGATTCCAGAAGACATGCTCTTTTTAACAAAACATTTTGAACACACAATTTTAAAAGATTTAGAAAAATCTTTTGAGAAATTCTTGAAAAAAATTGTGTTCCAAGTTTTGAAAAAACAATTACTTGAGCTTAAGATGTTGAATATCTTACAAACCGAGCTCAAGTCCGAGAAGTTGTAAACTTCCCGTTGTTAAGGATAAGTTACCATCGGCGATAAACTTTCCTTTTATCTGAAGGACGAGTCCTAAGCTGACATTTACTTAGAAGTCGTTTTCATGAGCTTGAAAACTTTGACTGTTTTAACGGAAAGCTCATGACCGAGAAAGGTTAATTTCTCGTTATGAGGAAAAGTTCTCTTATTTAAAAGATACACTTTCCTTTCTGAGCTTAAAACTTCGAATGTTTTAATAAAAGCTCATGACCGAGAAAAATGAATTTCTCTTTATGAGGATAAGGTATCATTAATGATAATCTTTCCTTTATTTGATGTTCGAGTTACAGTCTGACATTTAACTGTAAGTCGTTGTGCATGAGCTTAAAAAACTTCGAATGTTTTTAATATAAGCTCATGCCCGAGAAAACTTAATTTCTCGTTGTTAGGATAAGTTTATCATCGGCGATAAACTTTCTTGACTTTGAAGAACGCGACATAAACTGTAATATGATTATACGCCATTTACACGAGCTTAAAACCTTTGAATAGTTTTAACGGAAGCTCGTGTCCGAGAAAATTTAATTTCTCGTTTTGAGGGTAAGTTATCGTTGCGAGATAAACTTCCCTTTCTTTGAAGAACGGGTCACAGACTGTTATTTGAATGTGAGCCTCGATTGTTAAGCTTAATCATGAATCCCCTGAGACATTTGTTTCTCTGATATCTGCTTCTTCAACAACCAAACTCTAAGACTGTCCTTAGTTGAACGGTATACAACGATTGGACCGCTTCGTTCTTTTGGAACATCAACTTTGGTACCTGCATTCTCATTAGAAATTTGCATGCTTTGACATGGGTTAGCGATATCTATTTTAGAACCATGTGTGGATTCACAATTTTCTTTTCTGGTGCCAGAGGTGAGCTGAGGGGATGATTCACTTGTCTTAGTTGGCAAACGTTTCCTTTTATAGAAAACCTTAAGATCAGGCTTAAGTGATGTATCATCCTTTGCAATTTCCTCCCTAGTAGTCTTAGTAGAATCAGAGACAATCCTAGTTAAAGGACACTCGTTTCCTACAAGAGTGAAATTTCTACCAGTAGGGCGCCACATTTTACCAAAGGGTTTGATTTTAGCTATCCACTGGGACTTAATTCTAGCACGGGAGTTTACCTCATCAAGTAATTTCTTGACACAAGAATCATTATTTGCCGTAAAGACACATTTTCTACATGTTTTACAAGTAGCATATTTAATGTCTGAGTATTTCCTAGATGATTGATCGATGCTCCTAGGAGTTGACATGCTACGGTTAGCAGTGTTGGGTAATATAGAAGGCATCTGACTAGGTTGGACATTTCTATCTCTTACATGTGTCTTTTGAATAGCTTCCCTTTGACCAGATTTATGGCAAATGTCATTTGAACTAGTTCTAGACGTGGTCTTGGTATTTTTAGAGAAACTAGAGGCAATCATGTTATTAGGTCTTGCTAAAGCTGTTTTGGTCACATAGGGCCTAGTTGCTGGAGTGACTGGTCTAGAAAGATGAACCACATCAACTTGGGAGGCAAACCACGGTCTCGAGGATTGTGGTCGCTCGGATCTAAATGCAGTAGGTTGTTTGACAGTCGGTTGTCTGACGAACTGATTTATAGGCGGTTTCCCCAAGATTGATGGTTTTTCAAGCTTAGTATCCACACTAGTTCCTTTAGTTTTCCTCAATTCGTTTTTCAACGCAGCTATAGCAAAGACCTTTTCCTGTACTTGAACCTTTAAAGTCTCATTCTCTTTTAGCAGTTCATCTTGGGATGCCAACTTAGATTCAAGCAACTTAATTTGTTTCAAAGATTATCCTTTTCAGCTTTAGAATCTAGAACAGTTTGATCCAATTTTCTTTCAAGAACAACGTTTGACTTTTCAAGTTTTTCAAAGTATGTTTCAAATTTGTTCGTTTTCTTAGAAAATTCTAATTTGGCATCCTCAAGATCTTTTGATTGTTTAGCTACAATCGTTTCTAGCTCTCTAATCTTGGAATCAGAAGCAGTCAATGAAGTAGTTATAAGACAATTATCATGATGTTTAGCATTTTGAACACTTTCTCCCCTATTATGACTCACATCGGATGAATCAGAAGTGGTATTGCTATCACTCTTCTCCATCCCATGTTTGTCATAATTAAGTTCGGAATGCTCAATATGTGGCATGTCATCAGCATATACATCATAAACTACATTACATTGTACCATATTCGCAGGCTCTTCGTCATAAACGGGTAAGGTGTCATCAGAAGAGATCTCGTGAACATTCCCTGACGTGCCACTGGTGTCATGTGGTGCTCCTGATGCCTTGCTCTTGCCATCGTTAGGGTCCAAGTTGTCAAGCGTATGACCATTCTCCTCTTGCATCTGCATCATTGATTCTTGCACTCCATTATCATACGCTTGCTGAAGTCGTGATCTTTCATAAATCGAAGACGAGACCGATGTCATGAGTTTCAATATTGTACCACGGAAATCTCGAAGCTCGGTATGTGTATCTCGAAGAAATGATTGGCAAATCACTGAACTTTCAGACTTGATGATATTGAATTGGAGGAAAGGCGAGTTGTGTCACAAGAGTCTGATATGCAAGTGCCGATGTAGAGTGATTAAAGTCTTTATTGTGGATTTGCTCTTCTAGTTGTGTCAAGATGGTGAACATCGATTCCATGAATATGTGACGATCTTGACCAAAGATTGTCATGAATTCGCTCCCTCCTTGAATCCGTGAAAGAGTAACTAGATGATACTGAAGCATTTGAAATGAAGTGATGCCAGTATCACTAACTTTGTCTTGCATTTTATGCGCTTCTCCCTTTTGACATGTCGAATCGAACGAATCCTTTGAATACCGATGAAAAATGATGTGGATGAGGTTGTTTTCGGGATTTTACAAGCCGTGAAGAAATCGTAAAGTCGATTTTACGAGATTTTACACCCCAACCAAAACCGTAAAACTTCGTCACAATCCTCGTTTGATGGTATAACTCTTTACTCGGCTCAAAAATTGTTGTCGGCTCAAACGATGATAAAATAAACCCGATCAAAAATCCGTATCCACTAAAATAAATCCCGTCACTTTGACACGTCACTTTTCTCTTCAAATCCGGCCACAAAAACTTTTAACCCGGCAAATATTTTGTCATTCGGTTCTTTCAAAATACCCGCCTCAATCTAATAACCCCCGTTTAAATTTTGAAGGAATAAATAAACAAAAAAACCAAAGAACCAAACAAAAAATATGTATATGCCCGTCGATTACTATATGTTGCAAAGCATTAAAAACGCAACAAAAATTTAGGATGAATCTAAGATTTTGTTGCTCACATTAAGACACGTAATAACAAAAAAACGAGTGGGCAACTTTTGTCTTTTACAGCTTGTCACCACACACGTGTAAATAATAAACCCACACCCTTTGGCTTTGTTTCCTCCGCCAGCTCATATAAATCCACAATTCCAAACTCAGTCAAGTCAAATCAAACAATGTTATCTTGTAACCTCCGTCTTCTTTCCTTCACTATCCTCTCAACTCTGCTTCATCCCATACGCAGCTAAAAATACAAACTTACCCTAATACACCACCTCAAACACTCCGTCCCTGTTTTCTTATCTACCTCCCAGCCACCAGATCCACAAACTAATCTTCCCACAAATCTAAATAAATCTCAATCATGATTACTTCGCCTCTTGTTTGAAAATAATACGCAGCTACAACGTATTGTCCTTATTCCCTTTTTCTGAATCACAGCCACCAAAATTAGACCAACAAACTCAGAACATCATCTTTGAAACCAGATCACATCTAATCTCAAACTATCATCATCATCATCAGCGAATCTTAAACATATCAAAACATCATTGATTATCAAAGACCTACAAATCCCAATCAAATAATCAATACCCCCAAATCAATTCGTCCTGCGATGTTTTAATTCGATTGTCTTCTTGATCCAAATCACATACATGCAGAAAATGAAGCGGCTACAAGATCTTCAAATGAAGGTCTCGGGTAGGTATTTCTAACTTGTTTTTATTTGTGTTGGTCACTTGTTTGATCGATGATGGTGGAAACGGAGATCGAGTTTAAAAACGTGTGGGTTCGAATGAGTGAGTGTTGTGAGATCGATGAGAGGATTGGATGGATGAGTGTTTTTGTGGGTTTGTTTTTGTGTGGGTGAGAATTTGTTTTGTCAAAAGTTTGTGTGGGTTGAGTCGAGTGTGGAGTTTGTTGTGTTTTCGAGGGTCTTGAGTTGAGAGGGTTGTAGAGTGTTTGGTGTCTTGTTCGAAGGTGTTGTAGTGTGGTTGGGAGTCTAATGTGGGTGTACGAGTGGTGTTTGGAGTTTAGTTTTAAACTTGGGTTTTGTTCGAGTTTTGTTGACGAGAGGTCGAGTTGAGGTGAGAGGGTGTGTCGAGGGTGGGTTATGTGGCAGTCGAGGGTCAGTCGGAAGTCGAGGGTGGGTGGTTGATACGAGAGGGTGTGTTTGCGGTTGTAGGGTGAGTGTGAAGTTGTGAGTCAAGTCTAGGCTGTTAGTCTTGAGTTGAGTGAGGTTGGTTTTCGAGTCTTGTGAGAGTCGAGGGTGTATGGGTCGTGTTGTTGTTCGAATTTGAGAGGGAGAGGTCGAGTCTGTGAGGTCCGTTATATTTGAATCTTCTTCATTCGGAATACATCTTCATTCGCAAAAAAAAAAGAAAAACGGTTGATGCGGAAAAAAATGTTCATGCGGAAAAATGTTCATCCGGAAAACTGGTTCATCCGGAAAAAACGTTGATTTCTGTTCACTCGGAATAATGGTTGATGCGGAAAAAACTGTTGATTCAGAAAAATCTGTTCACTCGGAATAATGGTTGATGCGGAAAAAAATGTTGATTCGGAAAAATCTGTTCACTCGGAATAATGGTTGATGCGGAAAAAAAATGTTCATGCGGAAAAATGTTCATCCGGAAAACTGGTTCATCCGGAAAACTGGTTCATCCGGAAAAAACGTTGATTCGGAATAATGTTGATTTGGAATAATATCTTGATTCTGAATAATCAGTGATGCGGAAAAAAAATTTGATTCTGAAAAAAGGTTCACTCGGAGAAAATCTTGATTCTCGAGAAGAGTATATTGGACTGAAATTTTATAAAAAAAAAAGATTGATTTGACTGATATAAGGCAAAGGGACCAACGGGAAAAAAACTTGAAAAAAAAAAATTAAAAATTAAAATAAAAAAATAAAAAAAATTGACTATCAAATAAAAAATAAATTAAAAAGATAAAATAAAAAATTCAATCAAAAATGTAAACAAAAGAAAAATAAAACGTGTTTGTTTTTTGAATCAAAAGTACAAAATTAAAAGGATAAAACACAAACTTTTTATAAAAACACAAACTTTTGTAAGATTTGAACATATATAACAAAAAATACGTGATATTTATATAAAAAATTTTGATTTTTTATATAAAATAAATAAATCTAAAGATTTTACTATGATTTAAAGCATAAAAACACAAACTTTTTTAAGATTTAAGCTTGATTAAATCAAAACCCACCAAAATCAATCAAAATAAAAAAATAAGAATAAACCAATCTAACCTTAGCTCTTGATACCAATTGAAGGTATACGTAATCTTGGCTTATTCTACATGATGGATTGGATTGATTAAGTGGGTGGATTGATTAGATAATAATAAAGATGAGATGAAGGAGATGAGGGTGTAGAGAGAGAAATGAGAAAAGGGAGTAGGGTAGAGAGAGAAAGTAATATGGAATTATGAGAAATATGAAATTACCAACCCCTCCTAACATGCTAGGAGGGGTATATATAGTCCACCCTACATGTGGGCTTTGGTGGGCTATATGTTAATAATTAGATCACGAGCCCATTACATTAATATATCGTTGGAGCGACCAATCCTTCATAAATACGTAAAAACGTATTTCCAACAAGTATCACCAACTTAGATCTTGTAGGCCTTCTTGAAGATGAATCTATATTTGCAAAGATATTTGATGATGATGTGATTCGTTTATCTCTACTTTTGTGTTTTAAAGTCATTTTTATGGGTCATTTATTGACCAGTGTAGTTGATGATAGAATGATTTGTTTGGTGGAAAACTTTGCCTGGAATTCTTTTCCATGGGGTGAGCACATA